>CM038047.1:5420000-6020000 GCA_021397845.1 Areca catechu | reverse complement strand
GTGACCACCGTGCTCATGCATGGATCCGAGGATACCAGTAAGGAAGCTCTCTACTAAGTTTCACGATAATCTGATATCATTTAGACAGCCAAATACCAAGCCCTAGGTTGCTGCGCATTAAGAACACTGCTGCAGCGATCAAGTTCGTGTCTCCACAATTCATCAGACCTCGGACGTGCTTCCAAATCTCAAACAACAGCCCCAAACACCCTAAGAACCAAGGTTAAGGGCATGGTACCTTAGGGCATGAAGATCTGAACCAAAAACATGGATAAGGAATCCTAATTCAATAGGGACTCCCTGGCAACATGTGCCTGCAGCAGCCTTAACGCCTAGGAGCCTTGAAACTTGTCCAACGCCCTACAAACCTTTCATATCTATTCCAGATCTGAAAATCTTTGTTTGGGACCTCAAACCAACATGGAATAAACCCTTGAAGTCTCTTGGTTGAACTCCAAACAGGTGGAACAAAGGGCAACTCCAAATCCTTAGGCATTAACATTTCCTAGTTTGACTAGAAATCCTAAAGCTAACATTTTCCTCTTCTCCAATGCCTTCCACACCTTTAGAATGTGTTCTAGACCTGAACCACCTCCTGTTAGGACCTTGAATCAATGAGAAAATAACCAGAAATACCTTAGATTGATTGCAAATAAGAAGAAGGAATCGCATCAAGATCTCCTTAGAAGCTAGTCTTCATACCGCGCACCCCCTCTTGGAAATGAGGGATCGCGCGTAAAGCCTCCTTCCACTACCTTGCTACTGCTCCTTAGATGGCGTGCAATTCCAGAAAGAGGGGAGAAGAAATAGGGAGAAGAGGATTCTATTATTCCTTCAAGTTAGATTTACATATCGTACCTTTTTATAAATCAAAGGGTTCTCCTAATCCAAATAGAACTAGAAACACAATACTAAACCTAACTTTAATTCTTCCAAAGCTAATCTAATTAAGAGAGCACTCATCCAAGTCCATGTACATCCATGAGTAGACCCACTCTCACACCCACTTAGATCCAAACCTAATTTAACATAGATTAGTCCCCTCAAGATTGAAAATTCTGGACCTTGAGCTCATGGAGAGTCGAACCTCCATCCTAAGACCAAACCCAATCATAGTCCTAAGATCCAAACTGATCTTAGAATCCTGGAGCCATCGTCCACAGCTTCTCTCCTGGCCTTCCGAGGCTTGGGAGCACCACTCCTATGCCAACAACATGGACTAAAGGCTAATTTGATTTGGTTATAAAGAGATTCTATGGCAATCATTTAATGGGTCAGAAACCAAACTTCTGGCAATCAACATCAAAGAAAAGATAACCAGCCTGCAGATTGGACATTGGGAAGGGAAGTTCATGGTGATTGCAGTTTTGGCCCAGGTGTGGAAGTGCCTCAACAGCTATCTGCCCTCATTGTAGCAGATTCAAATTGTTCTTTGCGGCCTCTTTTCTCCCTCTTTACCAAACAACAACAACAACAACCAAAGACTTAAAGTTGGTTGCAGGAAGCAAATGGTCCATCATTTTAATAAGTTGGTAAGAAGTTGAATAAAGAGAGGATCCTTTTCCTATGTTTGGAAACTTTACACAAAAACTTCTGCTCGATAACATTATGGTCAGTGTTAGAACAGGAGCTAGAAAATAATTATCATTCCCATATCATTCATATTTCTAGCAAACAGATGTCCTCTCACCCAAATTGATCAGATTTCGAACACTAGTTGTGTCATTAATATAATGTTGCATCTTTCAATCAATAACCCCACACACATCATATTCTAAAACTACAGAGATGAAATATAAGCTTCATCATGTCTGCAAATTCCTATACATAAAGGAAAAGTACTCTAACTTCCTCTAATTTGCAACATCTGTCAACTTTCAAACCATAAACAATCCAAGCTAACTCATATTAGTTTAGACATTGAATTGGATGATTGGATCTGAAAAGGAGACTATATCCCATTAAGGGATTGAATCCTAGTTTTAGATTAGATTAGAAATGTGCATAAGGAACGGGAAAATAGTAGAAAAGAGACGAGAACCGGGACAATAGTAGAAAGAGACGAGAACCAGGAAATTCATTAACTAAATTCAAAATTCTGGTTTACGTCAATCTTCTTCTCATTTCATAATTAAGGACCATGACACTACACTTTCAGACTTTTCCTAATAAAAGACAACCAAAGACTTCATAAGCAGTAAAATTCGGAACTCACATGTATAGAACAATTAAAAGCATGTTTGAGACACAAACATGATGACTCTAAAACATTCCTGCAAAAAGTTATACCAAAGTAAGACATGTACAATGATCCAAATCATAAGAAGTCTCAAACCAATAGCACACGACTTAATAATAAAACCCTGAACAAGAAAATAATAGCAATGGCCCCTGATAGAAATATAGCCCCCCGAGACTAATAAATATGCTTTGTAACCTTTCAAGAAAAAACTCATTACACAATTGCAAAACTTCTCAGAACATCACCCTTTTTCCTCGCTCTAACATGGGGCAAGAAAGGAAATCATAATTCGAAGTTAATATTACAATTCACAGTAAAATCAAAGACTGAAATCTACAAGCGCACAAACTGATGCTAAATAGTATACGCCTAAAGAAATTAAGATCAAAGGAGAAAAAGTCGACGATCAATTTTAACATGGTACCCACCCAATAGCTATTGGAATCGTCGACATTGGGAAACCCGGTGACTGACTGCTGCCCGCTGCCCGACCCGTAGGGCACCTCGTGCGAATGCAATCGAAACTTCGTCCTCTCGTGCATCAATTTAATAACACTCCCATATGTAATCTGCCCAGAAAAAATCCAACAAAAATAACACAAAGAAATGGTTAACATAGCCTGGAAATCAAACAAGCGGCTAAAGATCTAGATATCAAAAGTTTTAGAAAGCGAACCTCGACACCCTCGGGGGCCGCGGTGGCAGGGAAGACGGAGCCCCCCTCGAGATCGAGGCCGAGGAGGAGGAAGGCGGAAAGAGCAAGGAGGGAGATAGACATGAGGAGGAGGAGGACCAAGAACCAGGTCTGCTGCCAGAAGGGAAAGTCCGGGGGAGGGCGAGGGCGTCTAAGAGAAGGTTGGGAGGGCGGCGGAGAGGGAGTGACGGGATTCTTCCTTCGAGAGAGAGACTCTGTGGCCCGGGTGGCGCCACGGGCGCGCTCCGCCCGGCTCTCCAGAGCGAAGGACCGGAAGCGATGTTGAATTAAGGGGACCGACCTGGTCGTCTCCTATGCCTTCTTGCTTAGGTTTGCATCGCTTCTTGATACCTTTTAACGTGCTGAGGCTCTATTCGGGTTTCCTTCTTTGACGGGTCCCGTGGCGTTTCGATCGGGGATGGGCGGCCACGTCATGGAATGGTTTCTTGCCAATGACACAGCGCCGCATGCGTTTCAGGCTGTCGTGGCTAAATTCCATTTCGGAAACCGCTTATGAGTTTGTTTAAATTGGATCCTGAGCTCACCTGACTAAACTTGCTCTTCCGACGGGCCGGGCCGGATTCGGGACGGGCTCAACATCATACCTAACCAAAATTGGCCGAAGCTAAACGCCGCCCAGCCCGGGCTTCAGTCCTATGTTTCAGGGCCAAAGCTTGATGGCTTTGGACATCAGGGTGGGCCTCTGGCTTTCGAATTGCAACGGTGGGGGAAGGGATGACACTGCAGTGCGAGAGGACGAGCAGACAATGCGACGAGGAGGTGAGGAGGCAATAGGCTTAAGGTAATAGGTTGGGGATATAATCCTGTAAAACTCTAACTATATTTAAGAGAAATTATATATATATATATGTCAAGGAAACTTCTGTAGAACATGATAATGCATGATTGGTTCAATGTGTAATCATCGGGCATCAATCGTGTGTACCATGAAACCACATCTAATCGCATGTCAAGCTCATGGAAGTGCAAACCCAAGCATGAAAGTGGCTCACATAACGGATGCAGGAGTGTGTAGAACCAAAAGTGCCAGTGAACGAGAGATGGTTTGGAAGCGTAGCTGATTATGATTTCTTTATTTAATTGAAAAAACTCGTTTTGTCTAATCTGATGGATCCATTCTAACTTCTGGGAGGAAGATTGCTTCTTACTCGTAATTTTTAAAGTAATAACTTGATCAATTGAGGTGTACTCATCAAGGCGAGTTCAACTCCAGAGATGGAGTGGCCAGGCATGTGGCACGATAGCTGTGCAGTCAAATTGCATGGGGTCCTATATTTTGCAATGTTTGTGTACCAACATCAAAATGTATTCACTCTGTAGGGCCCACAGGGGCAATGCAAGGCCAGAAATCCTCCATCGCCGAGTAGGATAGAAGAACAGGTCCTAGTAATAATATAATTACCGTTTAGTCGATTAAAGTTTTGCATCGTCGCTTTATTTTATTTTTAAAATAGAGCTATATGTTACTTGGACTGGTATCAGGTTCGTCTATCAGATTTTTCATCTAGATTATTTGATCATTGTGAGGGACTCAACGACTGTAGTATCTTGGATTAGACAGACACCGAGAGCTTCGTCAGCACATCCTATCATTCGGGACATTGATATGTTGTTTCGGGACTGTACCTATATTGTAGTTCGTCATATTTATCGAAAGGCTAACTCGGCAGCGGATCGGGTAGCCTCATATATTATTTTTTATATAGCTTCTATTATTTGGTCTTGATGTGGCAAGACCGCTGACGTGGGTAGCTGACAGGCGCCACGACAAAAGAGACTGCAGCGCCGGGCGCCAAGGAAACACCTTAGCCCGGACCATCCTGTCGAGCTGAGCTGAGTTCCCTCAAGGCAACGAGCCGAGCTCCGTCCTCCGCCAAGTCAGGTCCGCTAGCTTGGGACGCCTAGGCCGAAGCCGCCTTCTGCCCTCCAGAGAGAGACCCTCGGAGGTCAGTGCCCTCTGGTCGAGGTCGAGCTCAACACTCACCCGCCAATGTGGAGCCTCTCCGAGCGCGCGCCCTCTGGACCGGGTCCGCCTTCCGCCCTCCAGAGCGAGACCCTCGGAGGTTAAAGCCCTGTGGTCGAGGTCGAGCTCAGTGCTCACCCACCAATGTGGAGCCTCTCCGAGCGCGCGCCCTCTGGACCGGGTCCATCCTCCTGGACCACCTGGAAAGCTACCGGACCCTCATGAGGGTCCAGGGGGCCACCGACGCTCTTATCTGCGTCGCTTTTCCTACTACTCTCCGGAAGGCAGCCCGGGTGTGGTTCACCTGTTTGGAGCCGGAGAGCATCAGCTCTTTCGCCCAGCTAGGGCAGAAGTTCGTGGCTCACTTCGATGCTTGCAGGAAGTTGCCACGAGAGGAAGACAGCCTCTTCTCCATCCGGCAGCAAGACCGCGAGCCCCTGCGAGACTCCGTGGCCCGCTTCAAGGCCGCCGCCTTGGAGATCTACAATCTCGAAGAGCCGGTCGCCATGCTGGCACCGAAGCGAGGGCTCAGGACCTCCCGCCTGACCTATTCACTGGATAAGAAGCCTCCCAAGACCTATTCCAAGCTCCTTCTCCGGGCCCAAAAGTACATTCACGTCAAGGAGGCGGATCGTACGAGGCGGGAGCTCGACGGAGGGCCCCTGAAGAAGTCAGCCCCTGAAGAAGTCAGCCCCCGTCGAAGTGTCCGGAACCCGGAAGCCAGCACCCTAGGCTCTGAGCTCCCGAAGGGACCGACCGAGACCGAGAGAGGCCCCCATTCCCGAGGGGGGTTACACCCCTCTCCTCGTCCCGAGGACAAAAATCCTTATGGAGATCGAAGACGAGGACTACCTGAGACGCCCGCCTCCATTGAAGCCCTTCGCCGGCCGTGACAAAACGAAGTACTGTCGCTTTCACCGTGACCACGGCCACGACACCGAGGAATGCCGCAACCTCAATTGGGAGATTGAGGAAGTTATCAAGAGAGGCTACCTCAAAAGGTTCATGGGGGCAGACCTCAAGCGAAGTCCCAGGCGCTCGCCGCTCTTTCGCCAGCTCCAACCATCGACAACCGCCCAACCGTGAAGCCGGTAGACATGATCTCCTGGGGAGCTGCGCGTGCGTCCAAGAGGACCAGGGGGCAGGGGACTCTGAGAATGTACTCCCCCTTATGAGGGAAGGGAAAGACGGGGGAAAAAATGTAAATAATGATGCCGTGGTCGTTGAGATGATGATCGCGAAGCACCATGTAAAGCGCGTCATGGTTGATAGTGGAAGTTCCATATATGTGCTTTTTTATGATACCTTCTCCAGGATGAATCTCTCCTCCGATCAGCTTAAGTCCGTGCACACACCCCTTATTGGTTTCACGGGTGATTCCGTAAGGGTAGAAGGAAAAATCACTCTCCCGGTCACTGCCAGAACCCCACCTCGGCAGAGCACCATCATGATGACTTTCACGGTGGTGAGGCTTCCTTCTGCCTACAACGTGATATTGGGTCGACCCGGGCTCAATTTGCTCGACGCCGTTGTCTCCACCAAGAGGCTACTTGTGCAGTTCCCAACCCCCTATGGTGTTGAGGAGATGAGGGGAGCACCCCAGCCGGTGCAGCATTGTTTCCAAACCCTCCCTGGGGCCAAGGTCCCTCAGGACAACCCCAGTGCGGATGACCTCGACCAAAGGGCCCAAGACCCCAGGGGAGGCCCGGTCGAATGCCTACTTTCTTACCCGCTCGAGGATGACCCCACGAAGATGGTGCAGATCGGAGCCTAGCTGCCCGAGGAGGAGAGGACCCAACTGCTGGAATTCCTGCGGGCGAATGCAGATGTGTTCACCTGGACGGCGGCGAATATTCCAGGTATCCCTCCTTACATCATTACTCACAAATTGAGTGTCGACCCAAAGCACAAACCAGTTCGGCAGAAGAAGAGGAGTTTCACCCCGGAGAGACAGGCGGCTATCAAGGAGGATGTTGATAAACTCCAAGCTGTCGATTTCATCCGAGAGGTCCAAAACCCGAACTGGCTGGCGAATGTAGTGATGGTCAGGAAGAATAATGGCAAGTGGAGGATTTGTGTCGACTACACCGATCTTAACAAAGCTTGCCCGAAGGACAGCTTCCCTCTCCCGAAGATCGACCAGCTGGTGGATGCCACCTCTAGCCACCGGCTTCTCTCCTTCATGGATGCGTTCTCCGGGTACAATCAAATACGCATGCATCCAGAAGACGAGGAGCACACCGCCTTCATCACCGACCAAGGAACATACTGCTACAGGATGATGCCTTTTGGTCTGAAGAACGCAGAAGCCACCTATCAGCGCCTGGTCAGCAAGGTCTTCAAGGACCAAATAGGCTGCAACATGCAAGTGTATGTGGATGACATGCTCGTTATGAACAGGCCGGGCTCGAGCCATGTAGCTGACCTTGCCGAGTCCTTCCACAACCTGCGGCAACATCAGATGAAGCTGAACCCGATGAAGTGTGCCTTCGGGGTGGCAACAGGAAAATTCCTCGGCTTCATGGTCACCCAGAGGGCATCGAAGCAAACCCGAAGAAGGTGCAGGCCATCATCGACATGGAACACCCGACCTCAAAGAAGCAGGTCCAGTGCCCAACGGGACGTGTCGCCGCCCTTAGCAGATTCATCTCGAGATCGGCCGATCGTTGCCTGCCATTTTTCAAGCTGCTGCACAAAATGCATGACTTCACCTAGATCGAGGAGTGCAAGGTGGCCTTCGAGGAGCTGAAGAACTTCCTCGCCTCCCCACCGTTGCTCTCCAGGCCGGAGAAGGGAGAAGAGCTCTTGCTGTACCTGACGGTTACACCAGGAGCTGTCAGCTTGATCCTCATCCGCACAAACGAGGATAAATCTCAAAAGCCGGTGTACTACACCAGCAAAATCCTCCGCGACGCGGAGATCAGTATACTCACTTCGAGAAACTCATTTTTGCACTAATAATGTATGCTAAGCACCTCAGGCCCTACTTCCAAGCACACCCAATAGTGATCATGACGGACTAGTCGTTGAGGACCATCCTCACCCGACCCGAGACATCCGGGAGGTTGGCTAAGTGGTCCCTGTTGTTCAGTGAATTCGACATAGCGTACCGATCAAGGTCTTCACAAAAGGCCCGAGTCCTAGCCGACTTCGTGGTCGAGTGTACTGGGTTCATCGAGGAGCCAGAGCAGACAACAACGAAGCCCGGGCCAAGAGAAGAGCCCTGGATCCTCCACATAGATGGAGCATCCAATTCCGGCGGGAGTAGAGCAGGCCTTATCCTGACTAATAGCGATGGGGTTGTGGCGGAATGCGCCCTCCGCTTCAAGTTCGTCGCGACTAAAAACTAGGCAGAGTACAAAGCACTCTTCACGGGCCTGAGAGTCTCTCGCGAGCTGGGTGTGCGAGACTTGAAAGTCTTCACCGACTCCCAACTGGTTGCCGAACAAGTCTCCGGAGAATATGAAGCGAGAGATGCCCAGATGATGAAGTACCTGGAGCAGGTCCACGCAAGCACGGTGGGCCTCCGATGCTTCAGCATCTTCCACATCCCCCGAGAGGAGAATGCACGTGCGGACGTGCTGTCCAAGCTCACGACCTTGCTGGACTCGTCGCTGGGGCGCGCCTACATCGAGCACCTCGAAAGTCCCAGCTACGAGAGCTCGGTAGAGGTACATCAAGTCACCCTCGAGCCAAGCTGGATGGACAAGTACGTCCAGTACATCACTGACGGCACCTTGCCCGAAGATTGCGCAGAAGCTGCCCTTGTCAAGAAGAAAGCCTCCCGGTTCGTCTTGATGGAGGGCCAGCTCTACCACCGATCTTACTCCTACCCACTCCTGAGATGCTTCAGGTCCGCCGAGGCAACCTTCGTGCTCCAAGAAATACATGAAGGCCTCTGCGGGAACCACGTGGAGGGAGGACATTGGCATATAAAGCTCTCCGCCAGGGATACTTTTGAGAGACCATGAGGGAGGACACTGCCGACTTCGTGAAGATGTGCGATAAGTACCAGCGCCACGCAAATATACAGCACCAACCGGTGGCACCGATCTCCCAACTCTCAGCCCCTTAGCCTTTTGCCCAGTGGGGAATGGATATCTTGGGACCATTTTTCCCAGCACTAGGGCAGCGAAAGTTCCTGCTGGTGGCAATCGACTACTTCATCAAGTGGGTCGAAGCAGAGCCGCTAGCTCAGATCGTGGAAGCCAATATCCACCAGTTCTTTTGGAAGTCAGTCATTTGCCGCTTCGGGCTCCCCCGTTGTATCATCACCGACAACAGGCGGCAGTTCGACAATCGTAAATTCGAAGGATTCTGTGCTGAGCACGGCATCCAGCACCGATTCACCTCAGTGGCTCACCCTCAAACAAATGGAGAAGCCGAGGTGACTAACCGGACCATCCTCCAAGGACTCAGGACCAAGCTGGACCAAGCTAAGGGCAGGTGGGCGGAAGAACTCCCAAGTGTCCTATGGGCCTACCACACAACGCCCAGAATGGCAACCAACGAGATGCCTTTTAGCCTTGTCTTCGGTGCCGAAACGATCATCCCGGTCGAACTTGGCATGCCCACGTTGCGGGTGCAGCAGTACGACGAAGCGCGGAACTCGACACACCCCTTGCTCAACTTGGACCTTTTTGAAGAGGCGAGGGACAAAGCCCGCCTGCAGATGGCGGCCTACCGGCAACGGTGGCCCGGTACTACAATGCCTGCGTTAGGCCAAAAGCTTTCAAGCCCGGAGACTTGGTGCTGCGGCGGGCAGAGGCGTCTCGGCCCAGAGAGTGCGGCAAGCTTTCACCGAACTGGGAAGGCCCCTACAAAATAGTCGAAGCCCTCTCACAAGGGGCTTATTACCTTGAAGATCTCGACGGCGTCAAGTTCCCTAGAACGTGGAATGCCTGCAACTTGCGAAAATACTATAAATAGTGTAAGGCTTCCTGATCATAATAATAATGACAATGATTTTTTTCTTGCACAAGTGTCTATCTGTCTTGCAAGAAAATACCAGCAACGTCCCCGAGCCCAGCTCCAGGATGCCGACCCAAGATTGGAGCCCAGATTTCCAGCCAAGGGATCACTGAGCCATGCAGCTCTCAACCAGCAACGTCCCCGAGCCTAGCTCCAGGATGCCGACCCAAGACCGGAGCTCGGATCTCCGGTCGAGGGATCACCGAGCCATGCAGCTCTCAACCGGCAACGTCCCCGAGCCTAGCTCCAAGACGTCGACCCAAGACCGGAGCTCGGATCTCTGGCCGAGGGATCACCGAGCCATGCAGCTCTCAACCAGCAATGTCCCCGAGCCAAGCTCCAGGACGCCGACCCAAGACCGGAGCTCAAATCTCCGGCCAAGGATCGCCAAGCCATGCAGCTCTCAACTAGCAACGTCCCCAAGCCCAGCTCCAGGACATCAAGGAGTTACTGAGCCAAGCCGCTCTCAATCTCAAACGTCTCCGAGCCCAGCTCCGAGATGCCAAGGGATCATGGGGCCAAGTAGCTCTCATCAACGACTCGAGCCTAGGTCCAAGGCGCCAAAGACCTGAGCCAAGTCCTCAGGCGATCCCTAGGCCCGAGCCTAGCTCCATGTCTAGGAAGGCCTCGAGCCTAGCTCCAAGGCAATCAAGTCCGATAACCCTCTTCTCTGATCTCCTCAATCGAAAAGAAGATGAGAGGGAAAAGAAAGAAAGAGAACGAGAGGGGAACACGGCAAGAACCCTCTTCTCCGATCTTCCTGCTCGAAAAGAAGATGAGAGGGGAACACGACGAGAACCCTTTTCTCTGATCTCCCCACTCCAAAAAAAAGAAAGAAAAAGGAAAAGAAGAAAGAAAAGAAGAAGAAAAAGGAAAAAGGGAGGGGGGAAGGAAAGAAAGAGAACGAGAGGGGGACAAGCCGCCATTTCTCAGTCAACATCATCCCCGAGCCTAGCTCCAAGACACTTACTCAAGATCGGAGCTCAGATCTCCGGCCAATAGAACCTCGAGCCAAGCAGCTCTCAGTCAACATCATCCCCGAGCCTAACTCCAGGACACCTACTCAAGACCAGAGCTTAGATCTCTGGCCAAGAGAACCTCGAGCCAAGTAGCTCTCAGTCAACATCGTCCCCGAGCCCAGCTCCAGGACGCCAGCCCAAGACCGGAGCTCAGATCTCCGGCCAAGGGACCTTCGAGCCACACAGCTCTCAGTCATCAACGTCCCTGAGCCCAGCTCCAGGATGCCAGCCCAAGACTGGAGCTCAGATCCGGCCAAGGGACCTTCGAGCCACGCAGCTCTCAGTCATCAATGTCCCTGAACCCAGCTCCAGGATGCCAGCCCAAGACTGGAGCTCAGATCTCCGGCCAAGGGACCCTCGAGTCATGCAGCTCTCAGTCATCAACGTCCCCGAGCCCAGCTCCAGGACGCCAGCCCAAGACCGGAGCTCGGATCTCCGGCCAAGGCACCTTCGAGTCACGCAACTCTCGGTCATCAACGTCACCAAGCCCAGCTCCAGGACGCCAGCCCAAGACCGGAGCTCAGATCTCCGACCAAGGGACCCTCGAGCCACGCAGCTCTCAGTCATCAACATCCCCGAGCCCAGCTCTAGGATACCAGCCCAAGACCGGAGCTCCGATCTCCGGCCAAGGGACCTTCGGAGCCTAGCACGGAGCCGCCTTCTGCCCTCCAGAGCGGGACCTTCGGAGGTTAGTGCCTTGTGGTCGAGGTCGAGCTCAGCGCTCACCCGCTAATATGGAGCCTCTCCGAGCGCGCGCCCTCTGGACCGGGTCCGCCTTCCGTCCTCCATAGCGAGACCCTCAAAGATTAGAGCCCTGTGGTCAAGGTGGAGCTCAGCGCTCACCCGCCAATGTGGAGCCTCTCCGAGCGCGCGCCCTCTGGACCGGGTCCACCTTCCGCCCTCCAGAGCGAGACCCTCGGAGGTTAGAGCCCTGTGGTCGAGATCAAGCTCAGCGCTCGCCCGCCAATATAGAGCCTCTCCGAGCACGCGCCCTCTGGACCGAGTCTGTCCTCTTCCCTCTTCCATCAAGGTGGCCACACAGCTCGGAGCATCCAGACCGGGGCAAGCCCCGCCATCCCGGAACACCGGCGAGCCGCCCGAGGACTACGGAACGGCGCCCCCCATACCTCCATAACTACCTGTCCGGCCATACTTCCAGGGGGATGGGCCAGCCAGAAAGCACGAACCCCTAGGGCGGTGACCCCCGGATCGAGGTTCTGCCAAGCTTCTCGGAATGGGGCGATCGGAGGGGATGTCAGAACGAATGGAAGCTTCCCTACCACCTGTCAGGAAAGACGTATCGCCCACGGCACGGAATCCTGCCGCACGCGCCTGCCAGCCCAGTGAAGATCCCGAGGCAAGTGCTCAACGGCTAGTTTTCAACTACAAAGAACAGTCGACACCTCCAAAAAAGGGGGAAGGTAACAACAACAATCCACGAACACCAGCGCAAGCTCGACCAAGAGGGCAAAGCGCCACCACCACCACCACAACTAAAGGAAAACGAGGGGTACAAGGAGAGGCGGTGGAACAGGGAACCCCTCTGTCCCCGCTATAGTTCTCCCCCTGCAACGTTTTCGTCTTCACACACCTCTTTTACTCCTCCTAGTGCGGAGTCCATCAAGAGGGGCCCAACCAGGAGGATCTGTTCCCCTGGATCGTCACTGACTTGATCGTCGGAGTGCCCCTGCCGGAAATCCCGGTCCGGGTCACTAACTCCTATTTTGCAGGTCCAGGAGCAGATTACCGCCAGCCACCGAAGGGAGCGCACTCCGGCATCGACAGTAGCTACGATCCACGACGATCTTGACGGTAACAGATCTGATTGGTACTTTGCTTTATATCTTAAGGATATTATCCTTTTCAATTTTTTAGATTATATTCATTTTCGTTTTTTCCGGTAAATATACCGTGTTCATCAAAAAAAAAAAAAAAAAAAACACAGACACGGTAGCTATCCCCTTTCAATGCTTCAAAGTCAAGGAAGGAAGGTACATAATCGTTTATAGCTCGGAAATCCGGAAGAAAAAGGGGAAAAAAAAAAAAAGGTTGCAACTTGCCATCTGGGCTCGGTACGTTGCCTTGTTGCCTGGAGACAAGAAATCAAATATTTTGTATTGACCGGTTTACCTCTCGGGATATTTAAATCTTTCAGAAAGATTTCAAGTAACAATCCTGGAGTCGCAAGTTCGTACCCGGATAAATCCAAGTATATCCTCTTCTCGTATGGGTTGGAATTTTCATCCTCCATTCAAAAACTGGTTACCTCTACAAAAGTCAAAAAAATAAATGCTGCATATTGATATTTAGAGATTAAAACTCGGATTATGGATTATTATGCCATAGGTTCCCGGTTCATGGATATTAACTCTTCTAGTTAAATATATATATATATTTTTTTAAAAAAAGTGACAAGGGGAGTCGTGCATAAAATCAAAGTAGGGGCAAAAAATGAATGGGTTTCTTCGCACCAATACAATAAATTTGATTAATCTAGGTATCATTGTTGCTAAACATATGATATCCAATGTGCATAGTTCATTTAATGGGTTTTCTTGTTATACAATATTATTTTATATTATGTCTTAATTTTGTATGCATGTTGAATATTTATCTTAATGATTTTTTTTTCCAAATAGAATCGATGAATTGTTTAAATTGAGATCTTGCTTTCATTATTTTTGGCTAATCTGATCTGATGATTAAATCAAGCAATCTTTGATCGGGGCAATTTGATTTGGTGTCAACATTCGCTACTCTGGTTTCTATATCAAAAATTGATAACCAATTACGACAGGTTTGGTTTTCAATTATAGCCAGCTCAAATCATTTTCATCATTGGTAGCTCACTTCATATATATTTTAAAAGAAAAGTAATGATAGTGCCATGGATTTGCCAGCTTAGTTCTATTTTCATGCATGGTACCTCGTGTAACAAACAACTTGGTTTGACATCGATATAAAATGGATGTTCCACGAATCTTGAGAATGAAAATAAAACCTTCTGCAGCTAAACTAACAAGTAATTCGTTCCAAAAAGTTAGCAATTATGGGCCTTTTCGTTTCCAAAGGTCAAATTGCTACAAAATTAAATGATCTTACATACTCCCTGGTTTAATTTGGAGTTGGATCGAAGAGTTCAGGTTCCACTGTTAGTTCATCTGTTCAGCAAAGACACGGAGATGAATATGTTTGGATGCAAAAAAAAAAAAAAAAACTTATTTTTGGAATAGAAATACTAGTTCTCTATGATAACTATTCATCCTTATTATTTTATATTCCTATTTGGTTAGAATCTGGAACAATAACTTTATTCCAATACAATTAATACTATAGGTTCCACTATATGAAAAGAACATGACTTGGAATAAGCTATTCTATGATCTATCGAATAGCTATTCTAGAATACAAATAGTTGGTTGGAATAGCTTATTCTCGATGGCCTGCTCGATTTTTATAATTATTTATGAGAATAAGGACTTATTCTATATGAAATTAAAGAAACCTGACACCACCTTAATGAATAGGATATTAGTGACGAAATAATCTAATTGAAGTGATGTATGATCACATGATACACTCATGGTGCAAGATATAATTTTTTATTGGGGTTCTCTATTCAACTATAAATAAAAAATTCCTAGAGTCCATTCAGCCAAGAATAATTTAGTATAGAAAAATAAATTTTATAGCAGATTATCATTTGAGATAAAAA
Organism: Areca catechu; assembly: GCA_021397845.1. Classification (NCBI taxonomy): domain Eukaryota; kingdom Viridiplantae; phylum Streptophyta; class Magnoliopsida; order Arecales; family Arecaceae; genus Areca; species Areca catechu. Next base: position 6,005,375 of record CM038047.1, on the reverse strand, counting down.
GTGAACAAGTAAATTATATATCAAATTATCATATTAGATGTAAAAATATGGATGAGATAAATGATAAAATAAATGATAGATTCCATATCTTTTTTTTAAAAAAAGTAAAATAAATGCCACCAAGAGAATGGTATTTATTTTTTTGCACTGGATTACTGAATGGTGGTGATATAAAAATATAATTTCTTGTTGAAAATACCATATATTACATTATATTAATATTAATATTAAATAAATTAATATAACTAATATTAATTATATTAATAAAGTATATCAATATATTATAAATATACTAATATAATTAATAATAAATAATAACAATAATTTAATATAGTTATCAATAATTAATATAAGATTTATATAATTAATATTTATTTATATACAAAATATATTAAAATTTATTTATAATAATAATTTTTTTAAATATATATAATTAATTTAAAAATATTTATTAACTTATGTAAATATATATTTAATATTCAAAATAGTCTGTATTGATAATGTTTATATAAGTGTAACATAAGAGACTGGAGCTATCAACGGGACGGGTTCGGGTTGGAACCCAGATATCCAGACCCAGACCCGATCTTAGCTACTGGATCCGGATCCGAATACCCGACGGATCTAATTTTAAAATACTAGATCCGGATCCAAATGGATCTCGGGTATCCAGACCCGAACCCGGACCCAAATGGAAAGTACTATCATGAGCTTGTAAGAGTGGAAAATTCTATTCTTTTTTTTCATTCTTTAATAACAAGAATGGCAATGACAAAACTGAAACATAGATAAAATTTTTTAAAAAAATTACTACTTGTTTTGATATTTTTTTTTCACTTTTAGCATGACAAAATCATAGTCCAGCTACATAAAATGTTCCAACAATAACTGATCTATAAAGATATGACAAATCAAATGAGGATATAAAACTAACAACATCTAACCCCATCTTTCCATCATGCAATTATTTCAAGAGAATGGCAACAACCATAGCAATATTACAGGACTATAATCATCATAATAGAATTACATGATTCTAAAAACCTGCTAACAAGATTATTGAACTAAGATAGGATTATAAGAAAGCCAATAAAAGATTATATAACTATATCATCATGACTTGCCAGTAAAGTAGCAGAAATTAAAATAGCATAAAACAACTCTTACCAAAACTAAAACTCAATTGCTACACCTTCAATGCACAAGCCCTCTAAGAAATATAAAATCTGCTAAAACTCATTCAAGAAATATGAAAGTAGCTAAAGCATAAAAGTATCCAATTAAAAACACAATTAAAAACATAAAACTATATATAATAACCAACAACATTTTCAGCTAGTACATAAGACAAATATTTTCAGCTAGTACATAAGATAAAATAACACTATACTTATAAAGATAAAGAAAACTAGAAATAATTACAAAAAGCAATCTCAATTTGTTCCATACACAATTTGTTCCATCCCATTGTTCCATTCCAATTTGTTCCATCATTTCTTATAACTCCAAATCAACTTTTTCTATGCTATGGGATAATAATGAAGGCCTAATCAAAAGAAAATATAAATCATTACTTATTAAATATAAAAACAACAACTATACAAATAAATATGCTTGTTAATAAAATAATATAATTAAAAAAAATTACTTGTTAAAGCTCCACCATGAACTTCAACCATCTCAAAGCTCAATAGATATTCTAGCGACATCTAAAAAAATCCATATCCAGTAAATACTATGAAAACCAAAAAAATAAAAAACTAAATAAAAAGCAATTAAAATTTATCATTCTTTGTGGATTCAAGCCAATCACTTGTAGTTAACAAAACTTCAACAATCTATGGAGCTAAGCATGATCGCCTCTCATCAATCACCCTACCACCAATACTGAATGCTGATTCAGAAGCAACAGTAGTAGCTGGAATAGCTAAAATATTCCGTGCCATTTTTGCTAATGTATGGTACCAAGCACTATTCATCTTCCACCAATTTAAGATGTCAAAATTATTTTTTCTCGGAAACACAGCTTCCTCCAAATATTTTTCTAACTCAGATTTATTAGAATCTCTAATAATGGAAGAATGAGATTGACGATACCACCCATCAAAGTCATGCTCAACATCCAAAGATACATCCACGCTGCTTTCACTTGAATTTGCATTTGTTGAACCACTTAACACAAAATAACCTAAATTTCCAACGAGCAACTCCTCACCCCCATATCCATTATACAAATTAAACATAATTGTCTGAACTTTATCAATATAATCAGGAGAACTAGAACCATATAGCTGATTAATACTCCACGACATCAATTTTGAATCTTGGATCAAGAATAGTTGCAATTGCTAATGGCAAAGAACATTCTTCCCAATATTTTCCAAACTTTTCTCTCATAGGTCCTGCCATTAATCTAAGACATTCTGCTGACTGTTCTCCCACTCTCTCATCTTAAGCTGAATTTTACAAATATCTCAAAAAAATAGATTAAAAGTAGGAAACTTCGAACCAGAAAAATGATTAGTTGCATCATAGAATAATTTCAAACAATCTCTTGTAATGCATGCCACTGTCCATTCATCTTCCGAATGATTACATTTATAACCTCTTTCCAATTGAGACAAATGATAATATGCTCCATTCAAAGGAATAGAAGCATCAAGCATCAAATAAGTTAAATTTCACCTATTAGGTACATCTTTTCCTACCTTTTTTGCATCTGTCAACTTTAACCGAGCTATTACTTTTTCAAATTTTTTATATAAAGCTGGTGACCTATTTAACAAACTCACAGTTTCTCGAATCTTTTGCAAGAAGTCTTCAAATTTTGCTAATCCATCTTGAACAATCAAATTAATAATATATGCACTACATTCCACATGAAATAATGCACCAGACAAAGAAAACAATGATTTTTCACAAAGCCACCTTCTTAATTGTCTAACCATTACATCATTTGCACTTGCATTATCAACAACAATTGAAGAAATTTTCTTATCCAAATTCCACTCTAATAACAAATCAGCAATAAAATGAAACAATGTTTCACCATTATGTGGATATGGAATCTTTCTGAATGCAATGATTTTTTTCTTCAATTCCCAAACATCTTATATATAATGTGCAGTCAAGCATGTATATGCAACATTTGAATGATCAGAAGTCCATATATCAGTAGTAAAGAAAATCTTACTAGAAAGTGCATCAAAGTAATCATATAACTTTGTCTTTTCCTCATTGTAAACATTCAATATATCACTCCTAATTGTATTACGACTCACAAGTTTAAAATTTGGATTCAATCAAGCACAAAATTGTTCAAAATATTCATGTTGAACCATGTTAAAAGAGTAGTTATACTTGATAATCATTTTTGCCAAATTTTTTCTACTCTTTTCTTGGTCAAACTTATAAGGTTGAGCTGCCTTATCACAAAAACCTTTTATAATTGATTGGTGTACTGCTCTTTCATCATTCTTTTTTCTAAAAATGCATATACTAAGATACTTTCTCAAGTTACTAGTTCCTTTACTACTACCACCACAAAGTTCCTTCTTACACCAATTACATCTAGCAATATCATCACCATTTTTATTTTTAAGCTTAGTAAAATCATTCCATACCGGTGATATCAAATTTCTTTCATGACCAACAACATAGTTTTGTATAGATTCAGTTGTTTCATCTTCAATTACCTCCTCCCCAGGGATGATTGCATTTTGTTCAACTTCAATATCAATATTTTCAGTTGACATTTTCTAAAATTCAAATTAAATTACATAAGAACATCATATGGTACTCTGCATTCTATGAAACTGTGTATTGATGATCATAATACTGTAGCACTGATGATTACAATATCATCGTGGTACTGTGGCACTGATGATCATAGTGTCACTGTGGTACTGTGGCACTAATGATCATAGCTATTAATATAAAACAAGCTAATAGTACGAAACAAGAACAAGTATCTAATCGATGCACTGTAACTGTAGCAGGGGCTCGGATCCGAGGAAGACAAAGCCTGGAAATAATATCGAGATAGGGGCAGCGGCAACCGGCGGGGGATGATTGATGATGTTGGTGGCCGGCAAAGCTTGGATCCAAGAACGGTAGCTGCAGGGGGTCGATGTCGAGCACTCAAGCTACAAGGGGTCGATGCCGAGGTAGTGCGACCGGTGGGGCTCGGATCTGGACTGTTGGAGGGCTGAGGAAGGGAGAGCCGGACTGTCGGAGGGGTAGGCGGAGGCCGATTTCAGAGCAGCAAAGCGCTAGCGAGGGACGATGTCGGCGGCTGGTGGGGCTCGGAGCTAAGGAAGGGAGAGCCGAACTGCCGAAGGGGTAGGCAGAGGCCAATGTCGGAGCAACAGAGCAGCTAGCGAGCAGCGAGGGATGATGTCAGTAACGGGCGGGGCTCGCTGGCTCGGAATCGAGGAAGGAAGAGCTGGACTGCCGGAGGGGTAGGTGGAGGCCGATGTCCGAGCAGCAGAGCGATGATGTCGGTGGTCAAGGGGTCGACCGTCGAGGGGGGGAGGCGTCGAGGGTCGACCGTCGAGGAGGGATTTGGGGATTCGGTGGAAGGGAAAATGTTAGGGCACGATGGAGGAGAGTTTTTATAGTAAAAGCAACCTGTGATTTCAACCTGTTGAATCATGATCTGATGATACTTAATAATATAAATATATAAAATTTATAATAATATTTTAAATAATCGGGTCTCGGGTCTATCGTGTCTGGATATTACATATCCAGATCTAGATCTATTTAATTATGACTAAACATATCCGAATCTGGGTATACGGGTCCAGATTTAGATTTAAACTCGGATCCGTTGAATAAATACCTGCGGGTCTCGGGTCTGGATCCGATCCATTGACAGCTCTATAAAAGATTAACAAATGGATTGAGGAAAAAATATTACATGAATTATTTATTTAAAAATATCGAAGAAAAATTGATAATATATTTTTTATATAAGATTATTTTTAATTTAATATAGTAATTTTTTTTTGTTAGAAGTTATTTTATTTTTTTGAATATTTTATTTTACCAATTCAATATGATAAAATTTATTTTTATCATGTAATATTTTTTTTTTTGATAGAAAAATGGTAGGGGAACAAACCCCTAATAATTTTTAAAAATAAACGATAGGGGTCCCCACAAGCTCAACGAGTGTACGTCGAAGCCCCCACAAGCTCGGGCATCCGGCTCAACGTGCGGTCATCGAAAAAAAAAAAAAAAAAAAAAAAAAAAAAAAAAAAAAAAACGTGCCAATCCTTTTGGTTATCAAAGAAAAAAAAAAAAACGTGCGGTCACCACCGTACCAAACACGGGCGCCATCGCCTCATCAAATCCACTCGTTTCCGGGCTCTGCTGGTCCTCTATCGGACAGTGGCTGCCCTTCCCAACGAATCCCATCCACGACTTTGGACTCACAGCTACCCTTCCATGAAACGCCCACGACTCACCGCTATGTTTCCCAAGGCGCGGATGGGCATGGCTATCATCCCCTCGACCTTACCAACAAACATTTTTGTCTCGAAATGTACTGATTTGTGGAGGTAATTAAGCCACGAAGCTGCCGCGTGGAAACATTTTTAGAACTACTTGAGGATGATTCTGTGACAATTATTTCAGGGATTCGACAGATATTGAGATCATCATCACCGCATCCAATTATACGAGATATTGATTTTCTTTCGGTACTTCCAGCATTTTTATTGGCATTCATCATACTTATAGATAAACTAATTCAGCGATGAATTGAATGACCTCCTACGTCGCTAATCATATAAATTCTATTTTATGATCCTATTGGCTAAGTGTTCCTGTACAGCTTCGTAATATTATCCTATCTAATTACTTGTATTCGTTCTAGAATCGTGAATTAAATACACTATTTTATTAAAAAAAAACTGCTATTTTACATGTCACAATCTCAAATTGTTTATGTCAAGACTTGATTGATAATCTAATAGCATATGGATTGTACGTCCTGATACCAATCAAAAAATTAAAAAAAAAAAATCATGTGAATGCAAATAACTTTTTATGATTAAGTTGCTGCTAATTAATTTATTATGTACTTTGTCATGGCTAGCATTGGGCCTAAGGTTGATATACTTTCTTTATATTTAGAAGTGCGAATGGAACAGGTTTGACCGGATCACATGCAATTCTGGCATGATGTATTATTTTAATCGGATTTTAATATTGAATCCAAATCTAATTTAATAAAAGATCGAGTCAGAATTAGATTTACAATCAAAATTTTTGATTCAATAAACCATTCAGATCAAATCGAACTCATGTATAATCCGATCCCCATTCAAAAACAAATATGGATCGGTCCAAGTTAGATACAAGTTAAATATCATCAATTATGTTCTAATTACTACATAGTTAATTATAATTAAATATATAAAATAAATAACAAAAAATATTACTTTCAAAATAAAAAAAATATATAATTAATTTTAAATCTATTTTATATAAGGACATAATTTATATAATCTTAAGTCATAACTTAAAAAATCATATAGTTTTGGGTTCTAATAATATTATCAAGTTCACGTTGGGTCCAAATTTAATAAATTCAAACCCGATATGAAAAAATAGATCGAGTCTAATTTTAGAACCTGACATGAATCTATAGATCTTTGTAAATAGATCAGATTGAATCGAAATAAATTAGATTGGATTGAATCACGAATCAACCTATTTTATTTATAATCTTAGATATATCCGTGTTTAAGAATCGATCCCATCCCTCTCAATCTACTAATGTTCATAAAAAACATGACTCGAAAAACCTTGATCACAGTTGGTTCTACCATCCCTTCTTTTGCAACCATCCAACATTTACATGTTTTAGTAGTGTATGGAAACAAAGCTAGATGTTTCTTATATGCTATTACTTAGGATGGCAATTTTTTCCGATCCGATGGGTATCCGACCCGATCCGATCCTAATGGGACGGGTAAAACCCGACCCGCCTAATTTATAAACGGATATGAATTATATAAAAAAAAATCTGACTCGGGTTCGGGTCGGGTATGGATAGTAGTACGTCCCGATCCGAATCCGACCCGTTTATATATATAAAAAAATATATTTATAAAATATTTAAGTAAATAGGATATGGGATGGATATATCCGACTCTACCCGATTCGACCCGACCCGTTTAGCTTTTAAATAAACTAAGTTTTATGAGACCGGGTATATCCGATCCAACTCGATTCGATCCGTGATTTTTTTATACCCGACCCGATCCGGGATGGATATGGGATGGATAATTTTTCAGCGGGACAAGTATAGATTTTGGATGATCCGATCCAAACCCGACCCGTTGTCATTCCTACTATTACTCCAAAAAAAGATTCAGGAAGCCTCCTTGTTCTTCAATATTGTCAAAACAAGCTATCAAAATATGAGAATAAATTTGATGCAGTTATCTTGCAAACTCCCATCCAATCAAAAAAAATACTCGATTCAGGACGCTCTCTGAAATTTTTTTTTTTAAACTTTTTAATGAGTGCGAACGAAGAGATGCTTTGATATGTTATGATTGCTGTTCGGTAGAGTGGAAGCTCTAACTAACCATATCACCTGCTATTACCCGTGTACTTACCACACTTCCTACCAAATCCTCCGACGGCGATCCACAGCTCAAGCGAGGCGGTACCAAAGCCACCTACCTAACAGGCTTCATGGAGAAGCTTAATAATGGTCGGACAAAAAAAAAAAAAATCAAGGTGCTTGGGACTTCTAGATATCATATAAATACTTGAGTTTCATGCGTACGTTCAGAGGGAACCTTTAGGAGAAACATAAGATCTTTCACGTTTTTGCCTAGAAGGTAGTGGCCTTTTTGTGTCCCTTTGCAATCTATAGCCAGGTTGCTTGGCTTCGGTCCAAAAACATTGGGACATAGGTTTTTTTTTTTTTTTTTTTTTTTTTTTTTTTTTTTTTTTTTTTTTTTAACCGTGGTCCAATGTTTAACCAGATCTGTGTAAGCTAGTGCTCTCTTCCCCCCCCCCCCCCCCCCCCCCCCCTTTTCTTTTTTTTTTTAAAACCCTGGTGCAGCACGTGGAACCAACAGCTCGGCTCCGGTGCATGCCTTTATCAAATATGTATACATTAAAAAAAACGAAAAAGCTTGGCTTCGGTGAGGCATCATGTTTCTCTTCTCGGTTCCACTGGACAAAAATTACTCCAGCGCCCGTTGATTCCATAGCCTAAACAAAATCGTCTCTGACTCCTGTAAAATTACTTCATCATATACCTGTATTCCATATGCTCCCTCTTCTTTTTTTCTTTTTTTTTTTTTCCTTCTTAGTAGGATAATTTTATGCTCTTTTAACTTCAAGAAGTTGCCTGCTACTGTTTCTTACTCTAAATTATGAAATAGATATGCTATCCGACCATTTCGGAAAATCCTGTGCTACAGTTTTTTTTTTTTTTTTTTTTAATAAACAAAAGGATAGGAAAATAAATCCTGATGTAGCTATTCCTGCAGGTCTCAATCCTGCTAGATAATGTTCGATACGAGATGCTCAGATTCGTGCAACTTCTTTCCATCCCGTTAGGTAATGTTCGATACGAGACGCTCAGATTCGTGCAACCTCTTCCCATCTAATGGTGAGTAGGTTAATCTGATACCACCCCGCTAGGTAATGTTCGATACGAGACGCTCAGATTCGTGCAACCTCTTCCCATCTAATGGTGAGTAGGTTAATCTGATACCACCAAGATACCGGCCAGTAGATCGGGAACAGAAAGAAAGATCTAGATCGGGAAACAAAAGATCATGATTTCTCATTCACGCCAACTGTCGAGGGTTTCAGAAAAATTCTGGATTTAATCGAGTCACGTGCGGGATCATGTCTCGAACCGCCAACCTGTTAGTAGCGAGACAAGGTCTCTATCAATCAAGGTACCATTTTAGCGATTGCTACGGTTGACTTTTGCTTGGCTCTATGTGTGCTTGACAGGTGACTAGTTTTTTTTTTTTTTGGAATTATTGGTTATACGTATTACTCTATTATACAATAAGTATGGTGTTCCGAGTACCGCATGCATGTTTGCTTATTTATTACACCATGCGACATGCCTTGTTCTCGTGTAATATAGTGCCATTTAATTAGCTGAGCAATGCATCCCAGGCAATGACGGCTAACCGTGACAACTGCTACAATTATATTAAGTTGGTTTCTCTATATGTGATATTTAATAAACACAATGCAACATCCATGTATGAGACAATGTGACATGTTTAGAGACTAAAATTATACCGACCTTTCTCTGTACAGTTGTTGTTGGGTATTGGAATGATAGCTCTTATACTTCAAACAATGGTTTTATGACTTTTTTTTTTTTTTTAATGAATGCCTTTTATTTTCTTTTATCAAGAAAATATTGGATTTTTACAAGGGAAACGATCCTCGCATGGATTTGTTTATGTGCAAAGAGGGAGGAAGCTCCAGAGGTTCAGGGAGCGCTTAACATGTGTTCTCTGATGTCTTTAAAAATATTTTTAACTTCAAACATCCAAGCTTTAAAGTTAAGAGATACCATATGCTCTCTTTACTTCCCATCCACGTTGTATATTTATCTCAATTTGTTTGCGTGGCATGGCACGTAAATCCTTGATCCAATACCGTCCAATTTGCATGAGTCTACATTTTAGTTGCAAAAAATTGGATATCAAATTATTTAGCAACAATTCTCGCCTCCTCTTGATATGCTAAATAGGACAATCAAATTTGTCAAAGGCAAAAATCTTGCTTGAGAGAGCTTCGTGAAAAAGAGACATGCATCATGATTCGACGTAGCTTTTCTTCGTTGAATTATGTTAAAATTATTATCGATCTTGATCTCAATGCAATTCAATAATGAAATAGCATGTTTACATCATTGCGAACATGCTGATCGGATTTAAATCTTATCATACATATTTTTTTTTTGAAGAAACAAAAAGGGAGGAGAGGAGTTAGACCCCGGACGTGGCCACCCCCAGACGGTCTCCCACCCCAGCCAGGGAATGTTCGATACATGGCGCATATTAATTTTTCCGCAACCGTTTCTCACCCGAAGGTGAGTATATGTTTGCACACAATTTTTACATGCCTGTTGTGCAGTCTTCCATACTTCAATAAATCAATCGACAAGTCCAGTGAGAGAATGACTTATCTAGTAAGAGAAAATCCAGCAAAAATCCAGCTTAGGATTTCCTTTGCTTCTCCAAGGAAGAAAGAGGAGGGGCCGTCTACCAAGGGGAAGGAACCCTTGGTATCTGATCCATCGCCTACCGTGCCATGCGAGAGGCGAATAGGAACGGCATCGTTGAATCTACCGGACAAGGTGCCGATAGAAGCGAGATCAGGCCAACAACCAACAACCACAACATCGACTAGTAAGGAGGACGTAGGAGCCTCATCGGCTTCCCCAGGAAAGCCACAAGGCCCCAGCGGGGCTTCGCCGTCGGCAAGTAACAAAGCCTTGCCTGCAAACAATCATGCTCGAAGCTGGGCTCGGGTCGTTCAGGGTGTATGAAGTTATAGATGGGAATCATCTAGAACAACCTCAGGGGACATAGCGGCTTTGGAGGAACGCTTTTCCAAGGTTATCTCTTTCACCGAAGATGAGTGATGTGGTAGGAAGCTGATGTGTAATCCCTGTCAGATGCCATGTCAAAAAAATCGCCATGGTGGATACCCCATCTCAGACTCCCTTGACCGAGCCGAGCTCCCCCCAGAATGACGAGGCAGCCTGCCAAAGCCGAGTTCCATCCTATGCCAAGTCGGCACCCGCGAGCTCAGGGCACCTAGGTCGGAGCTGAGCGACCTCCTTCATCAGATCGAGCCCCTCCGAGGTCGAGCCCCCTGGACCGGAGTCGAGCTCAGCCCTCCGCCAGGTCGAGCCCCTCCGAGGTCAAGCCCTCTGGATCGGAGTCGAGCTCAGCCCTCCTCTGCCAGGTCGAGCCCCTCCGAGGCTGAGCCCCCTGGATCGGAGTCGAGCTCAGCCCTCCTCCGCCAGGTTGAGCCCCTCCGAGGCTGAGCCCCCTGGATCGGAGTCGAGGTCAGCCCTCCTCCGCCAAGTCGAGCCCCTCCGAGGCCGAGCCCTCTGAGCAGGAGTCTAGCCTTCCTCCACTGGGTCGAGCCCTTCCGAGGTTGAGCTCCCTGGGCCAGAGTCGAGCCCAACCTCCTCCGCCAGGTCGAGCCCCTCGGAGGTCAAGCCCCTCGAGCTGGAGCCGAGTCCTAGCTCTCCAGTTCGGCAACCACCTCGGACAATGCCGCCCGGCACCAAAGGGAGCAGAGCCACCCCCCGAGGCACCAGCGAGCCGCCCGAGGACTACGAGGAAGCACCCATCAGATCATAATAACTGTCCACAGCCACCACTTATACCAGAAGAGAAAGAAGCTCCCTGACCAAGGTGCCACGCTCTCCACTAACCACCTGCACCACCCGAAAGTGGAAGTCAACCAAGAGATTAAGGAGGGCGAATCCAATACAAAATTCTTCCACAATTCCACCATTTTAAGAAGGAGACATAATCATATTTATATGATTATTGATCAATATGGTAATCTAGTCAACGATGAAGATAATATCAGAACCACGATATATACGCACTTCCTCGACAGATGGCAAACCCCCGTTCTTAATCAACTTGATGATTTCTCCTTCTCTACCCTTACCTTAACTTTCATGCAGAATGAAATGCTGATTCATCCTGTTTCTGTGCAGGAAATTCTGCGTGTAGTCAAAGAGATGCCCTTAGACAAAGCTCCTGGACCAGACGGATTCCAACCCCTTTTCTTCCAAAACTTATGGTCCATCATCCACAAAGAAGTCATCCAAGCAGTGTTGTATGTCTGTAATCATGGGTGTATGCCTACTAAATGAAAAAGAACTTTTATCACTTTGATACCTAAGAAGAGGAATCCTGTTATAATTGTTGACTATCGTCCTATCAGTCTTTGCAATACAATTTACAAAATCATCGCAAAAATTTTGGCTAATCGGCTCCAGCTTGTCCTTCCCTCTCTCATATCCGCCAAACAGGGGGCGTTCATCCAGGACCGCAACATTATGGATAATATCCTTCTAACCCAAGAAATCATGCACTCATTATATTGTACCCCGAAGACTCAAGGCTTAATGGCAATGAAAGTTGATCTTGAAAAGGCTTATGATAGGATGTTTTGGTCCTTTCTTTATAGAATCATGCAGCTCATGGGATTTCATCCAAGGTTCATTAATTTAATCAACATGTGCATCATGAATTATCATTATGCCATCCTGATCAATGGAATCCCTTCCCCTGGCTCTCTCCAGCTAGAGGTCTTCTACAAGGTTGCCCCCTCTCCCCTTATCTGTTCATCTTATGTACTGAAGTCTTTTCCAATTTTATGCGGTATGCAAATATTCAAAGACTACTACACTCCTTTAACCCGGGTGTAAATGGCCCAAGTATCTCTCACCTTCTTTCCGTGGACGACATGCTCCTCGTCACGCGTGTGAATACTACTGATGCTATTTGCCTCAAGGCCATTCTCAATGCCTTTAATGACTTGTCTGGTCAATCAATTAACCTTGACAAGTCTTACATCACCTTCACCCCCTCTATTCCCAGCAACGTCAAAAGAACCATTTGCTCTATTCTTCAAATGCAGGAAAAAAAGAGAAATTAGAAATATCTTGGACTTCCATTGTCCTGCTCTAAGCTATCTAACTCTGATTATAACTATCTCTTTGATGCAGTTAAGAACAAGATTAAGGCTTGGAAGTGGAGGGCTCTCTCCTTTGCTGGTCACCTTACCCTGATTCAATTAGTTTTATCATCCCTCCTGACCTATAGTATGGCCGTTATTCACATCCCTACTTTCTTTTTAAATGGACTGGAAAGGGCATTCGTGCCTTTCTTTAGGGACATGCGACTGATAGAAGAGGTATGCATATCGTATCCTGGAAGAATGTTTGTCTGCCCAAAAATGATGGTGGCTTGGGGATCACGTCGCTCATGGATAATTAACTTGCGGCTTTCACCAAATTGGCTGCTCAAGTCATTCTAAACCCCTCACCGCTGTGGGCTCAAACCGTGTCTACCAAATACTCGTTCAACTTCAATTGGCACTCTTACAAGAAACCCCGTAAATGCTCTACTACTTGGGTCCACATTGCTCGTCTTGGCTAGAAGGTTGATTTCCATTTTATTTAGACTATTGCATTGGGGGATACTACTAGTTTGCTTAACGAACCTTGGATATCTTCAATCCCCCTCTCCCATTGCCCAATCTTCATCAACATGGACATGGATGTCCACGACATCACTATAAGCCAGCTCATTTCATCAGATAAAACTTGGAATATTCCCTTTTTGAATAACTTGTTTTCTACTGACCTTGTGCAGTCCATTTCTTCAATTCAACTTCCGATAGGAAGATGGAAGGATCAGCTCACCTGGGATCCCACGGATCTGCAAAAGGTCACTCAAAAGGACATGCACTCCATGTCAAATCCTCCTGATAATGTAAGTACCCTCCAATCTGCTTGGATCTGGAAGCTTCATATTCCTATGAGTGCGAAAGTGTTTTGGTGGAAACTGGCTAAACGCAGACTTCCCACCAAAAGCTTCCTGCATCACAAAGGCATTCTTGATAACAATCAATTAAACTGTGACATTTGTCATACTAAAGTGGAAGATCTGGATCACATCTTTGTCTCATGCAAATTTGTGAAGGATTGCTGGCGGACTCTTACTGCCTTTAATGGGTGGTCCTTTACCATTGATGGCTTACCTGAAATTGAACAGAGATTAATGGATACTCACGCTTCGGACATCACCAAAACTATTACTGCCCTTGCTGATGGCAAATTTGAAAAGCCCGCAATGCTAGGCTATTCCAAAACAATTTCATAACTCATTGGCAACTTATTAGAAATATTCAATCCATGTACCTCGATTCCTCTCTGACTCATCAAAAGATAAAGTGTGGGAACCAGTCATGGAACTAGGAAGCCATTTCCCCCTCTCCCTTCTCCCTTAAGGGTTCCAACCGTGTTCGTTGGCTTCCCCCAGCCATGGGATCCCTCAAACTCAATTTTGATGCTTCTGTCATGACGGATATCACTACAATTGAGAATGTCATACGTAATTCTGGTGGTTCACCTGTTCAGGCTGGGGGCAAAATTATTCATAGCTCTACGATCTCGGCTTCCGAACTCATTGCAGCTTGGAATGGAATCAAGGTTGCTATTACTCAATTTCATATTAATAACTTAATCATTGAAGGGGATTCTCTCATGGTAATTAACTGGATTAATCAATCCATTACTCCTCCTCCTGCCATAATTCAACTCCTCCAAGATATTTGGCAGTGGAAACGAGGTCTTCTTTTTTTTACTGCCCTTCATACTTATCGGGAGGCTAACTCTGCAGTGGACTATTTGGCCTCTCTTGCTCACAAAAGAGACTTTACTATCAAGCAAACTGAAGATATTCCTCCGGACTTAGCTCACATTCTGTGGGCTGATTATCATGGCATGACTCCAATCACCAGATGATCTTCTAACATGGATATCTTTACTTCATACATCATATCCAGCCATGTCGCTAGCATCTTTGATACTCTCCACCAATCTACTACTGCATGTGGGGCTGCCAGGCCGAGCTGCACTCAAGTTTATGTTTCGACCTCTTCTGATTGTAATAAACTCTGCTATCATACCTTAATGCTTGTCCACATTCATGCTTATCTGATGGACTTCCTGCAAACAATTCAAATATTCATTCCACAAAAAAAAATGTATAAGGAAAAAAAAAAGGAAAAGAAATACTACAAATTGGTCAAAAACTGGCATTATTGGAATACATCGAAAAGCAAAAGGAAAAAAATTTAAAAAAAATGAAAAAAAGGAAAAATAATACAAAACAGATTTGAGATCTAATAGTTATTTCGTTTTTGCAGGCACTCAGTATTGTTTTCACTTCTCTTGTTCAACTGGTTTGAGCCTTGCTTATTAATTCCGAATGCTAACTGCTCCTCTAGAATGCATCATCTTATGCTCGCATTACCTTACCTTTGCTCTATTATCCACTGGAACAAGTTGGTTTAGATATGCTGGGTGGAGAAGATTTTTACTAATCAAGACTCTAAAGCTTCGGTTTCTATTGCCAGTGATGGTTTTTGTCACTTTTCTGACCAAGAAAGCACGGAATTGGACTTCGATCATCGGCATACTATCTACCATGACAACCAACTTTAATTTGCACCCCAATTTTGTCATTCGCATTGACAACTACTATTATGAAGGTATTCTCTATGTATTATCCCACTCTATAACTTCTACCTGGAAGACTGCCAATCTAAACTATGTTGGAGTTCATATCACTAATCGAATTTTGCTCTGCTGCCATCTGTTGCCTATGCGTATCTCATGGCTAGGAGGAAATCTTTATTTTTATCTCCAGTTTGGAAGCTGCAGGCAACGTCTCAACATTTCCCTCATACGAATTGGTTGTTCTCTGTTCATTT
This sequence comes from Areca catechu, assembly GCA_021397845.1. Taxonomy (NCBI): domain Eukaryota; kingdom Viridiplantae; phylum Streptophyta; class Magnoliopsida; order Arecales; family Arecaceae; genus Areca; species Areca catechu. The sequence continues at coordinate 5,989,832 of CM038047.1, read as the reverse complement.
ACTTCTTCGCACTTGATTTTAGCTGATGTTACCTATATTATTCCAAATTTCACAGATTTCTGAAACAAACTCAATTCGACAGGAATGCCATGCCAACAGTATTTGATGCCTCATCGCATTATCTGTTATACCAATATAATAAAGCTATGCCGATTACTCCTCATCAATTTCAGCAATTTTAGAGGATGTCCCAGTGTATCGTCCATCAGTTAGCCATGTGCCGGATACTTCTTAAATATTCTGCTCCTTACTCTCATAATAATGCCTCTCACTGCTGCAGGTGCTGTCTCTTCAAAACTCTAGGAAATAGAAAACTGAGGGCGTTTCTTAGGAAGCAACCTCTCCTCAGGCCTCTTGCTCAGAAGTTCAATTCTGGGACCTGTGGATTGCTATTAGGCAATTCCTTACTGCCTATTCCTACTCCACTCCAAAAGCTCACTGTATGTTTCACCTGCTGCTCCCAGGTACAGGCGGAAGCTACCTTATATCAGTAAATGGAACTTAGTAATGTCAATTCAAAGTATGGGATAAAAGTACGACATGTACCGCTAGAAGGAAGGTGTATATTTCTATTTGGAATCTTGGTATTTGCAATTTTTGTAAAATCTGCTACTGCTTCTTGGTTTGGTCAGCTATTTGACTTTGTTGGCTATCATGTCTGTAATATATTTTTTTATATATTTAATATATTTTGGTTCAGATTAATACATTGAAGACATCTCTTTCTTATTAAATAAATAAATAAATAAATAAAATAATCAATCAATCTACTGAAATTAATGCGTTAAATGAACTGTACATAAAAATGGTGCACATGAATCTCGCCAACCACCAGAACGCTAGCTTAATTTCACGCCGCCACCCGCCCACCCCCCACCCCTTTTATTTAATTGATGAAATATGCACCCAAAATTATTATGCCAACCGTGCCATCTCTCTCCAACCGCATGACATAATTCTATCCATCACTTGAAACATCTATTCTAAGTCTTCCTGGCCGCTCATGGCCGGTGATTGGGGGGGGGGGGGATAGGGTGTTGAGATGTAGCCGAGGAACATTTAATGCTACCAAACTGTTTATTTGCAACTATCTCGTAGGCTTGTCCTATCCAAGAGAACGTGGAGTGCATCAAGAACCAGAATGAGACATGAACACTCCATCCTGGCCCTCGGCTCGCTGCACCTTTGAGATCATTGCACGAACATTGATACCTAAAAATATGTCTCGGAATTGACCTGTGCTAGGCCAACAAATGAGAACTCGCCCTATTCCTAGCATTAAAAGCGTAAGCAAAAGCATTTGAATTTGGAATTCCTATTGGGCGGACCATTCAAAGTTTTTTGGAAAAAATTTGGAAGCATACCATGATCTCTATCATATAAAATATAAATGAAACGAATAGAGGCATAGCACTCCAGCATCGGGCCATGAACAGAATTCTGGATAAAGAAGGAGCCTTGGCCGGTGATGGGTAGTCGGATAGGAGCAATGGTTGCTAGTTAGGAAGAAAGGAGGAGTTGACGGTAAGAGAGACAAAGTCACGAAAAAGATGATGGATGGGATTGGCCATCGGTGGCAGGTGACCTGTCGGAGGCAGCAGTAGGTGGGGATAACGTCGCGATGATTGCCGGTTGGGAAAGAGAAGAGAAGTCGGCGACTCGGTAGAGAAGAGAGGTAAAGGAGACGATGTGAAAGGGCTGGCAGCGAAAGAAGAGAGGAGTCAGTTAGCGACGGCCAACGAGTGGGGTTTGGGGATTGGGGAAGGTTCCAGTGCAAGGGCATGATGGATAGGGTTTGGGATTAGGTCGTTGCAGGTAAGTTCTTCACCGATTTTTTTTTTAAAAACTTTTTGGAACTGATTTTTTTATAAGATTCATAGGTTTCGATTTTTTTTATGGAAATTTTTTAATCAATTTTTTTGGATTTTTTTTTGAGATGAAGAGAGGAATTTTAGAAAAGCTAAATATCTAAAAATTGAAAAAAAATTGAAAGATTACAAAAAAAAAAAAATTATGAAAAAATACTTAATCTATGGATACAGCTCAACTTGTGGTGTACAAGTGAGATGCACATGCGAGATCAACGAACCCAATGTATGGACAAAAAATTTGAGCAGATAACCAGGGTCAAGATTTTTGAAATTAATCTATCTGGTCAACCAGCCATACAAATTGATATGGCCTGTACTAAATCAAATTGGCACAAATTGACAAAAAGATAGGGAGATGAATGAGAAGGAGAAGAAAAAAAAAAAAAAAAGAAAGAGTAAAAATAAGAAGATGAGGAAAAGTGGAGATGATGAAGATGCCATCGATAGTCATCGGAAGGCTACAAGGTTTCTTGGAGGACTGCGGTGGCCATCAATGCTATGTATCATATATGGGAAGAGAGATAAAAGAGAGAGAGGAGGAAGGTAAAGAAAAAGGAGGGAGGAGAGTTTAGCAAAGAGGCTCTTAGCCTTTTGTTGAGTGGCATAAATGTTGCTTGTAACTCTGCTAGCTCAAAATGGAGGTAATCGTCTCTGTTTCAAGAGATATTTTTTTAAAAAATCCCGATACGATAAAGTCGGTAATATATTTATTGGTTTCATTATTCATCTTTATTTTTTAAAAAATTAATATGGGAAACGAGAATATTACCCCTATTTTATGATTGTGGCTCTATCCATATATTTCCATGTCACCTAGTGGCCAGCAACCACCCAACAGCATTAAGATGGCCTCTCCATTACATTCTATGTCCCCCGGTAGTCTCCTCCCCTCTCGATTAAAGGTTCTATCAGACAACATTGAGCTGCGAAGGTTTCCACGACTCTCTAGCAATCTTGATGGGCCATCGCTGACTCTCCGGTAATATCATCTATCCTTTTTCCATCTCTCTTTCTCTTCTTTTATTTCCTTATCATTCGGTGTTTCATTTTTTATGTTGGAACTATTTCGAATTGCTACCACTACGATTCAAAATATTTTGAATCAGTTGATTTGATTTAATTCAAAAAATTATAACCCATATTATTATAGAATAACAAGGGTATGTACTCGATTAATGGATGACAAGCACGGACCCTCGGTTATAAATATCTTATTCATGAAATCTTAAAACAAGTTCTATTGTTCGAATAATTAAACTTAGAATCAATTATATTACAATAAATAAAATTAATAATATATTAATATAAATTTTTATTTTTTTAGAGATTGTTATATAAAATCAAATAAAAATATAAATAATATAAATATTTAGATACGAATCGAATGGTATTATAGCGTTGATTTGGATTTTTGGTTGCATTCGGTAACTGGCATTTTTTCAGATTGCAAGTAATTTAAAGAAATCTCATCATATTATTGTATTTAGTAAAATAATCTGGATTGCTTTTAGAAAAGATGGCAATCTAGATAATCACAGCCCATATAATCTTCTGAACAATATTATCTTCTTTATCCATGTAATATAATATAATATAATAAATATTTGATAATAATACAAGACATATTATATTAATAATATAATAATATATATATGATATATATATTATCATTATATTATTGTATTGTTATATTATAATATTGATAATATGATATAATATATTTATATTAAATTTATTTATATATTTTATATATAATATAAATATATCGTAGTATATTAAATTTAATAAGTTAATATATAAATTTAATATATTTAAATAGTATTAAATATATTATCTATTTAATACATATTTTTATGTTTATTTTATTTAATATAAACAATATTTTTTATTTTTTATTTCTAATATAAAAATATAAAAATAAAATGTTATATATTTCTTAAGATATAAAAAAACATTTTTAATAAATAAATAAGATATAAAAAATATAATTTATATAAATAAAATATAAAATTATTTATAAATAATTTAAAATTTTAATTTTATATTATATAATATTATTTATATATTTCAAATATAATAATTCATATAACCTGTAATGGACATTGTTGATAATTCACGTTACAGTAATTTTTGTTGTTCAAATTTCCATTTATATTTGGGCAGAGGTTCTGCAACAAAATGGCCAAATGGGTCCAGCGGGTTTGTATCCGATCCACCTTGTCTCCGGTGGCTCTCCTCGTCTCAGTATATATTCTGTAATCCTCACTCGCAATCTCCCCTGTCGTCCTTTCTTCTCCTTCTCCGCTATCCGTCCTCCACGCGGCGCAGGGCTCTGAGTGTAAGGAGAGAGGGGAAAAAAGGTAGGCGAGCTAGGAGGTCTGCGTTAATGGCTGGGAAAGGGGTGTTCGAGGAGATTATTGACGGGGATGTGTACAAGTATTACGCGGATGGGGTGTGGAAGAAGTCAGCTTCGGGGAAGTCGGTATCCATCATCAATCCGACGACAAGGAAGACTCAGTATAAGGTTCAAGGTACTTGATGTTTTTTTTTCGCCGTAAGCTATTTCTTCATTAGCCGAAGTTTTCGATATCTTTCAGTAAGTTTTCTGGCGGTTGGGGTGCGATTTTAACTTGTCTTTTCTTAATTTCCCCGAGAAATGGGATTTTAATGAGTTGTTCTCCCAAAAATGGATTTTTTTTCTTTTTTTTTGACCGGGAACGGTGGCCTTAATGCAAGGCTGGGGATCTTCCGCTTATACTTTGGAATTCATTATAATCCTTTTAATTCAAGATATTACCTTAACCGGATTTTCTGCTTTCTTGTATCTCTGGCAACTGGAATCAGATTTCACCCCCCTTTCGCTCTCTTTTCTTTTCCTTTTACTTTTTTCGGGTGTTGGTCCGGGGCTGAAATCACTTCCAAGATATGTTTATGTTTAGATTCTTGAGTTTTCAAGAACAAGGATTTTATGTTTCTTCCCTCCATGATTAGATTCCCTTTGGGAACCGGACGTTAAACCTATCGGTAGTCAATACAAAGTTCCAGTTACTCGTTTTCCTGAGAATTTCTTCTGTTTCTTGGACACCTCAAAATTATTATTCTTGGGGGTTTTCGTTGTAACGAGTTGTTGCCTTCAACTTTACCGTTCCCATTTCCCAATTCCGGAAGGGGAAAAAAAGGAGCAAACTTTGTTGCTCTTTCTCCTTAAAAAAAAATTGGAATTTGGATTGGATTGGTCTGAGACCGGTTCTTGCTGACTGGAGAGCGTGTTGTGGTGTAGCATGCACGCAGGAGGAGGTTAACAAGGTGATGGAATTGGCCAAGGCGGCGCAGAAATCGTGGGCCCGGACGCCGCTGTGGAAGCGGGCGGAGCTCCTCCACAAAGCGGCAGCCATCCTCAAAGATCACAAGGCCTCCATCGCCGAGTGCCTCGTCAAGGAGATCGCCAAGCCTGCCAAAGACGCCGTCACTGAGGTAAACTCACGTCCCGGTTCTCTTATCCAACATTTACAAGATTTTTTTTTTTTGCCTCGTTAAAACGCTTCTTTGATGATTTTTTTAGGTAGTGAGATCGGGGGATCTGGTGTCTTATACCGCGGAGGAGGGAGTTAGGATACTTGGGGAGGGCAAGTTTTTGGTCTCGGATAGCTTTCCCGGCAACGAGCGCACCAAATACTGCCTCAGTTCTAAGGTATAACGCTACTTTCTTCTTTCATTTGTTTTTCTTTTGGTAAATCTTCTGTCTTATTAGGAGCCTCTAGTTAATTAAGACAACTCAAAAGACCTGATCCTGTCAGAGCATTCGTTCCATTATATGTTCAATGGATACCTTTTTTTTAATATGGATAAAAGGGCAATTGTAAGTCTCTCTGTTGTTTTTGGAATAAAATAGCATAGTTATAACAGCGGCAGTTGGTCATTATAACAGAAAATGATTGTGAGTTAACAAAATAGCAATATTTTATATTTCCACTGGCAAAATTGTTCACAGATAACAGTATTATTTTTTGAATTAATTCATCTGCATATTTAGAAACATGCTAATGCAAAATGATACTTTATTCTGAAAACCGTGAAATAGTAAATAATGGCATTCATTTTTGTTGTGCAGCAGTGAAGACTTACCAAGATGACCTTTAATATATGTTAAAGAAATATTTTTTTAGGTAGAAGCGATCTGATTAATCCTGCCAAGAGTGAAAGGGTGATCGGTTGCTACATTCTGATTGTTGGTCTCCACGAACTCAACATTATTCCAGCTTGATGATATACCATGAAAACAGAATTTGCATCATAGCGTTATTTTTCTTGAAACTAACCATATAACAGACGGGCATTTCTTGCAAAAATTAAGACCTAAACAAAGGGGCAGAGGTTTTGCTGTCAAGTTAAATGTCTGACTGAAAAAAAGGAAAAGAAAGAAACTGATGCCAAGACATCAGTGGATATTTAGTTGATTTTAGAAAGTACGGGGACTAGGTTGCTTGCAGAATGACTGAATGAGAGAAGATTTCACTTCAGCATTAAATACGATGTGGCTTTAACTTGCAGGGAGAGAGCATGGTTTAAATTCTGGTAAACCCAATGATAGGACTGCTGGCATCTTCTTTTGGACACTAACTTACAGTGAAGTTGCATGGTGATCAAGTCCATCATAAATTTGTAAATACCTAAACTCTAGACCTTAGTGGTATCCTCAACAGGAATTCATGGGAAGAGGCATAAACCCAACTACAAAATGGTTGGGAGGGTATGACCTACGGTTATATAGGGTACTAATTCAAATACCAGGTTTATCCTTGGAACCAAATATGATTTCTGTATTACACTGTACTGCTTTAGCTCACAAAGTTTGAATCCTTTTTTGATTGTTGATTAAAATATCCAGCATTCAGCAATCAAGGAGAACACACACAGATTCGTGCAGTGGAAAATAGTGTAGAAGTTGCTTAACAATTAAAGGTGGAAAATAGTGAGAACACACGCAGATTCCTTTAGCATAGCACATGGATGAGTATGGACAATTAAAGCACACAAAATAGAGCACCTTCAAGTACCATATGCTATTCCAAGGGAATATTCAGCATCTTCTACACTATTTTCCACTGCATGAATCGGTTTGTGTTCTCACTGAGTGCTGGACATAGAATATTTTCTGGAACTCAAAAAGACTGCATGGATTATGGAATGGGAGATACAGTCCTTCCTCTCAGCTAAACTTAGTTGGAGAAATAAATTGTTCTTCAAGTAGCATCTTTGGCGACTAGTTATACCACTCCATCTGGTTTCCTGAAGTATTTGACTGTTGTTTTTCTACTAGTTATATGACTTCATTACTGACTTCACATATGTGTTGTGATTGTTCCCGGAGTTAAAGTCATTGTGTTAATGCATCTGATACCTTTTTCTTGGCTTAATTATTGCATCTGGCATTGTTTTCTTGAGCTATGATGTTCAGCATCTGATGGTGCTCCTGCATTTCTAATAGCTTCATATTAAAGTTCTGGGTTGGCCCTATAAAACTTATTCAAACCAAGGAAATGAACAATGGAAGCTGGAAAGAGAGCCCTCAATCAGTAGTTATCTCACTGAGGGTTCTCTTGGTGATCAAATGTGCTGAGCAAATGGAGCTGCATTGAGCTAGAACCACAGTTCTCGATAACATAACTTAGAGTGACAACCAAGCATAACTTCAATAAACACTGTTGACTGCTCTCACATTACTGCAACTCAACCTTCAGATCTTCAATCTAGTTCTCTCCCAAGTCCCAACTAAGCCTTGAACACCACTTTAGATAAAATATGAAAACATTGAAGACATAAGATTGCAGTTTTTTTTTACAACCCTTTCTGGTTTACATGCTTTATTGCATCTGGCTGCAGATCCCTCTTGGAGTCGTTTTGGCCATTCCACCCTTCAACTATCCCGTCAACTTAGCAGTCTCCAAAATTGCTCCTGCGCTGATTGCTGGAAACTCCCTTGTGCTCAAGCCTCCCACGCAGGTATTATGCATATGTATAAGCACCAATTCTCAGTCCATAAGATGTGCACTTATCCTGAAACAGTTCCCTTTCATTCACATATATATATATATATATATAATTATTATTTTTTCAATCAGGGTGCTGTGTCTGCTCTACACATGATACATTGCTTTCACTTGGCTGGTTTCCCAAAAGGCCTGATCAGTTGCATCACAGGCAAAGGCTCAGAAATTGGTGATTTTCTGACATTGCATCCTGGGGTGAACTGCATAAGGTAATGCTCTTTAGCTGCTGTAGCATCAGATTGTTTACTGAAATCATTCTCTATCTAATCCTTCAGTAACCTGCCTCTAATACTTCGTTGATTGTCATCACAGCTTTACTGGTGGTGATACGGGAATTGCCATTTCAAAGAAGGCAGGCATGATCCCTCTCCAGATGGAACTTGGGGGGAAGGATGCATGCATTGTGCTTGAAGATGCTGATCTTGATTTGACTGCTGCGAGTATAGTGAAAGGAGGTTTCTCTTACAGGTGGTATTCCAAGCCTGCCCCTGGGCAATCTTTTGCTGAAGTCAATTTGCAATAGTCCTTCTTTGATTTCTTTCTGATAACCATTTGTATTTATCCCTAAAAGGCCCGAGAAACAATGGAAGTTTGCAAACAGAATATTTGTGTCTACTATCAATATTTTATAATGGTAAACTAGCATTTTATATATGGAACGATATCTAAATTCCAATAGTCGGTGGATAGTAGGCCCTGTTATTAATATGTAATTTAATATTGAATTGCTTTAGTGACTAATTTCAACCAGATGAACTGCTATAATTTTGTTTGCTGCAGTGGTCAAAGGTGCACAGCTGTTAAGGTTGTCCTAGTTATGGAATCTGTAGCTGATGCTCTTGTAGAGAAGGTGAAGGCCAAGGTGGCAAAACTCTCAGTTGGTCCACCGGAGGAGGATTGTGATATCACTCCAGTTGTGACTGAATCTTCTGCAAATTTCATTGAAGGTTTGGTTATGGATGCCAAAGAAAAAGGAGCCACATTTTGCCAGGAGTACCGAAGAGAGGGGAACCTGATCTGGCCGTTGCTGTTAGATCATGTCCGACCTGATATGAGGATTGCTTGGGAAGAGCCCTTTGGACCAGTCTTGCCAGTGATCAGGATTAATTCTGTTGAAGAAGGTATCCATCACTGCAATGCTAGCAATTTTGGACTCCAGGTATACAACTGTTTTTTTTTTTTTCCCCCCCAAAAAAACATTGCATAAGTTGCAAAGTTCAGATGATTCATGATATAATGCTTAAAAATCTTGTAAAAATGAAACAAAAAAGTGAAAAAAAAATTAACAACTTGTTGATGACATGGATATGTTTGTCATAAGAATATGGAATTCTTCCTCGATATAATTTTATTCAGTCTACTTTGGTAGTGTTTGTGAAATGAAGTAGGGACTATTAGCCTGGTTTGTGCAAGGAAAATATAAGGATTCTGTAATATCATACTTCTTTTGATAAACGAGATCATTAACAAAACTAGAGGTTAACTTTCCTATATTGGCGCACCAAGGTTTGGGGATCACCAGCTTATTGTAGAATGAATAAGAAAATAGTTACAATATCAATATTTCTTAATTAATCTTTATTTCTGGTTTAATAGTTGATATTATTGTTTTTGGTTTCTGCATTAGTAATTCAAAGGAATGGATGTCTTCAAGGGCTATAATAATTATAATAGTGCCATCATGAGATTTGGTCCTGCTTGAGCCTAGCAAGGAGTGTTTGACCTGCATATTCATGAGAAGAGCATGTTATAAGACTTATGCACTTGATTCTTGCCTCATGCTTAATATCCACGTTCACTAACCACTATCATACATTTTAGGCTCTCTTTTTAACATTCCCTGGTGTATTTTTTTTATTGTGAAATCTGACCGATTCTGATGTGGCACAGGGATGTGTTTTCACAACGGACATCAACAAAGCAATAATGATCAGTGATGCCATGGAAACTGGAACAGTACAGATCAATTCAGCACCAGCTCGTGGGCCTGACCATTTCCCCTTCCAGGTATAATTTATCTCTGATATCCACGTTATAGAATATGTATGTGTGTGTATATATATATATATATATATATAAAGTCTTGTATTCCCTGCCACGTCTTGTGCTAACCATGATATGGCTGGTGCTTTTCAGGGCCTGAAGGACAGTGGCATTGGATCACAGGGAATTACTAACAGTATCAACATGATGACGAAAGTTAAGAGCACTGTTATTAACTTACCATCTCCATCCTACACCACGGGCTAAAAGACTAAAGATCGGTCCAGATGTTAAATAAGCATGACAGGAATTGCATGGCTTTCGTATTTTAGATCCTGTTACATATTGGTATTAATCGATAATTAGTGCGTTTTGATTTTTAGTCTAGATTGGGCTGCTATATATCTATGTTTGCATTCAAGGAAAATTACATAGTTGGGAAGGCAGACCTTGATGTATTTCTTGAGGTGATGGTTATATGATATCAATAAGAGCTGTTGCATTGGCTGTGTTTCTTGTACCGTGAGAACTTATCTTCTCTGAATGGATATCTTAGATGATATTTTAGAGACGCCGTATCACAGCAAAGCATAAGCTGTAATGTACCTGTCTTTTACATGCTTGTTAAAGTTAAAATGGATGAGAAAACCTCTCTTTGGTTCCTTGATCCGAGGCAAAATATGCAATCTCGGTGATATGGATGACAAGTTCCGGATCCAGACAATTGTCTTTAATTTGGTAGGACATCTTTATTGGTAAATCATTCTAGAAAAAAATCCAAAGTTTATTAATGACAACAAGTTATCTTCCTATTGTTGAACAAACTCGGGAGGTAGCGTAAAGAGTTTTCTCGTTTCTTCTTCTCCTCCTGTTTTCTTTGATCTAATGAAATGACAAGCAACGCGCAAACTACGAATGAGCATGTGTAAGCCTTTCTACATGTTTTGTGAGGGCATTTATGATCTCTATCTAAAATAACATAAATATTAAATCGTTACGTCATCTTTGGCACTTCATTCCTGATTCGATGCTTACCTTTATGAAAAAAAATCATTAGAAAACCATTTCAATTGCTACCACAGAGAGAGAATTTTTCTTAATAATCGAGGCATGTCGCGGACATTGTGCTTGATTGGATCTCGATATTGGATCGATCAATGACCTCCCATGATTGCAAATTGTTGGCTACTCAATTCGCTGATTTCTGGGTAAATTAAAGTATGCAAATTGCGGACAATACTTTCTAACTAGACCGATCATGTATTTATTATATGTTGGCTGGGCCAGTGTGTGGCCATGTATTAATATGTTGGTCGGGCCAGTGTGTGGTGAGAAGGCAACAGCTCAAGGCTCATTACATCATCTTAGTCAATATCCTTTTAGCAACGACAATTCAGTGAGATTTAGACACAAAGATTTAGTAAGTTAATCACAACTAACAGAGCTACTCTCTTTCTTTTCTTTTCTTTTTTTTTTTTTTTTTTTTTTTTTTTTTTTTTTTTTTTTTTGACGAGGCTGCGGGGAGAATTCGTCTTGACTTCGGTGATTGAAGGCATCATTCTACATATAATCAATAGTACGTGATTAATCTGAGGGTTCTCTATAAGCTGAAGTGGGGGATGGACAACATCATTTATCTTCCCAGATGATTTGTACCATTTTCAAAAATTTAGAGAAAATTTGACACCGCAAGTGTACTGCAATTCAGTTTTCCACATGCATGTTCGACTCCTGCTGGATATTCTAGTGATGATGAAGATCTCCCTTTCTTGTTGGATAAGAAAATTTATGTCATGCCATTCTATTTTTCATTTCTATAACTTGCTTTTTTAATAAAATCACACCTACATGAATCTATTTTGTAAACCACCTGCATGGGTCTTAAAAAATACACGATGCTAAAGGTCTGAATAGGTCCCTCCCATATGAATTTTGTTAACATCTAGTGCAAATATTCAGAGTTTCCTATGTGAATTATCATGTGAATCGAAATCCGAAGTGCAAATTAGACAGTCAAGGTTAGCTGATTGTGATGGACTGCTCTAGCTTGGAAGTAATAATGCTTCTAGCCCCCGTAGAAGGACATGGCTTCCTTCTCTCCTCTCTTCCTCAACTTCAGTGTATGTAGTGTTAGATTAATTGGTCAGGGTAACTTTAGGTGTATGCATATGGATGGCAAATCCTGCACACTTCTCATGATAATGGTGGTTCTTTTGAACAAAATTACCATGGTTAATCAGTGCCATGCAATCGAACACCTGCCATGGGAGGAACGATGTCAGCTCGCTAGTTAATATGACTAATTTTGAGAATTTAAATTTAGTTTGTAAATCAAAGGGAAAAAATCACAAAGAGGGAGAAAGAAAGTTCGAAACTTTGTCTTTTATATTTGTTGATTTATTTAAATCAACAAGTGATGAGGTATGTTTCATATATTTAATAAATAACTGCAAGAGTTTGCAAAAATACATGTATTGTTGCCTTCTTTTAATAAAAATATATTTAACATTTTGGATGTGGGACGAAGGAAAGAGTGAAAAAATCAATCCACATGAAAAGGAGTTGGGTTTAAATGCACTGTCCATTTTCGACCATGCGGGACTGGCACCGTTCAATAATTACATTTGACTATCTCTGTATTAAACTATTAATTCTCATTATTGACATTTATCTCATGAGATTCTGAGAGCTAGCAGGTAATTAAGGTAAAGTGCTTCGATATAATGATATTATGCTGTCACATCCAAATTAATATAAAAATGGGATGCATTTTGGTGAAATGATATGCTTTGTTAAATGTGAAATTCCAGTACATTTAATAGAGCTTAGTTGAGTTCAGCATTGTTCCCGATAATACTTACTGACTAATGAAATATTGGATCTGGTAAAAATCATTGAACTTATTAAAAAAAAAAAAATCATTGCCACATACACTTAAATTTATTTACAAGAGAAGGAACAAAAGCCGTATTATAATAAATGCACATGATTTTATTTTTGACAAAGCTTATCATATATCTTAAATCTTGTATTGAAAGTATTTGGTATATCGATCTAGCATTTTTTTTTTCTTATATTAGTTTTAAGTTAGCAAATTGTATGATTAAATACATTCATGGTGCACCCCCCCCCCACCCCCCAATATATATATATATATATATATATTTTAAAATCATAAATGCAGCTGAGCAGCTGTTCAGCTTTTAGTATTCAAGCATTAAATTTAGAGCATATCATATTGTTGCCGAACTCATCACGATGGCCTGTAACTCTTGAACTGGCATCAGTTTTGGACTCTCTCATCTTGAGATCTCCAAGCTCCCGGACTTGCAAAACAAAGTCAGATACCCGGGCCAAGGATACCGGTGGGGGCACTCCGATGTCAAGTTAGAGAGCGGCAAGATGGAACAGATTCCCTGAGACGGGTTCCCGAAGAATTCACGTACTTACAGGAGATATAAACGAAAGAAGTGTGGGAAAGAGGGGAGTTGAAGCCCGGCTTCCTGCGCTGGGTTCACCGAGCTCACGCTTGAGGACTTCTTGAGACCTCCCAGGATCGTTCTCTTAGTATTTTCTCCCTCTTTCGACTTACCTTTCCGCCCGTTTTTACCGTCCCTTTTATACTACCGAACTGCCTTCAGCCCACGTTCCTTCCAGGGGGCTCCCTGAGACCTCTGGACCTTCTCCTCCCCCTTCTTCTTCGAGTCCGGGAGTTAAGTGGCCGGACTGTCTCGTCCGCAGTGTGTCACGAAAGGGGAAGACTGGTGAGGCTTTAGGTCGAGCGCGGGAGCTCTCCTTTCGAGGCGTTGATGGTGGGCTTCCAGCCATTTCAGGCTCCTGCCCGCAAGGATTCCGTTCCTCGGTTGCGGGGCCCCGTCTGACTGATGTAAATGAGGTTTCGTGTGTCACTGCAGGCCGTACTGGTGCCCCCTACGGGCGCGGCGCGCGCCGGCTCTAGTGGTGACCTTGCAACCCGTGTCTCTGCTTCCTCGAGGCTTTGCATAGTAGGGCTGATCTCGGTCGAGGTGGACCCGTCAGGGGGCGCCACCTGGCAGTGGAGCAGGGGCTGCCAGCTTCGGTCGAGGTGGACCCCTCCTGGGTGGATACCTGGCGGAGCGACAGAGAGAGGCTCGACTTCGGCCGAGGTGGACCCGTCTTCGGGTGCCACCTGGCGAAGGAGCAGGAGGGCCCGGCTTGACCTTGGCAAAGGTGCACTCGTCTTGGGGTGCCATCTGGCGAGAGAGCGAGGGGGCCGCCAGCTTCGACCGAGGTGGACCCCTCTTGGGTGGACACCTGGTGGAGTGGCAGGGAGGTGCTCGACTTCGGCCGAGGTGGACCCGTCTTCGGGTGCCACCTGGCGAAGGAGCAGGAGGGCCCGGCTCGACCTCGGCAGAGGTGGACCTATCTTGGGGTGCCACCTGGCGAGGGAGCGAGGGGCCGCCAGCTTTGGCCGAGGTGGACCCCTCCTGGGTGGACACTTGGCGGAATGGCAGAGAGGTGCTCGACTTCGACCGAGGTGGACCCATCTTCGGGTGCCACCTAGCGAAGGAGCAGGAGGGCCCGGCTCGATCTCGGCAGAGGTGCACCCGTCTTGGGGTGCCACCTGGCGAGGGAGCGAGGGGGCCGCCAGCTTCGGCCGAGGTGGATCCCTCTTGGGTGGACACCTGGCGGAGTGGCAGAGAGGTGCTCGACTTCGGCCGTGGTGGACCCGTCTTCGGGTGCCACCTGGTGAAGGAGCAGGAGGGCCCGGCTCGACCTCGGCAGAGGTGGACCCGTCTTGGGATGCCACCTGGCGAGGGAGCGAGGGGCCGCCAGCTTCGACCGAGGTGGACCCCTCATGGGTGGACACCTGGCGGAGTGGCATGGAGGTGCTCGACTTCGACCGAGGTAGACCCGTCTTCGGGTGTCGCCTGGCGAAGGAGCAGGAGGGCCCGACTCGACCTCGACAGAGGTGGACCCATCTTGGGGTGCCACCTGGTGAGAGAGCGAGGGGGCTGCCAGCTTCGGCCGAGGTGGACCCCTCCTGGGTGGACACCTGGTGGAGTGGCAGAGAGAGGCTCGACTTCGACCGAGGTGGACCCGTCTTCGGGTGCCACCTGGCGAAGGAGCAGGAGGGCCCGGCTCGACCTCGGCAGAGGTGGACCCGTCTTGGGATGCCACCTGGCGAGGGAGCGTGGGGGCTGCCAGCTTCGATCGAGGTGGACCCCTCCTGGGTGGACACCTGGCGGAGTGGCAGAGAGAAGCTCGACTTCGGCCGAGGTGGACCCGTCTTCGGGTGCCACCTGGCGAAGGAGCAGGAGGGCCCGGCTCGACCTCGGTAGAGGTGGACCCGTCTTGGGGTGCCACCTGGCGAGGAAGCGAGGGGGCCGCCAGCTTCGGCCGAGGTGGACCCCTCCTGGGTGGACACCTGTCGGAGTGGCAGAGAGAGGCTCGACTTCGGCCGAGGTGGACCCGTCTTCGGGTGCCACCTGGCGAAGGAGCAGGAGGGCCCGGCTCGACCTCGGCAGAGGTGGACCCGTCTTGCGGTGCCACCTGACGAGGGAGCGAGGGGGCCGCCAGCTTCGGCCGAGGTGGACCCCTCTTGGGTGGACACCTGGCGAAGTGGCAGAGAGAGGCTCGACTTCGGTCGAGGTGGACCCGTCTTCGGGTGCCGCCTGGCGAAGGAGCAGGAGGGCCCGGCTCGACCTCGGTAGAGGTGGACCCGTCTTGGGGTACCACCTGGTGAGGGAACGAGGGGCCGCCAGCTTCGGCTGAGGTGGACCCCTCCTGGGTGGACATTTGGCGGAGTGGCAGGGAGGTGCTCGACTTCGGCCGAGGTGGACCCGTCTTGGGGTGCCACTTGGCGAGGGAGCGAGGGGCTGTCAGCTTCGACCGAGGTGGACCCCTCCTGGGTGGACACCTGGCGGAGTGGCAGAGAGAGGCTTGACTTCGACCGAGGTGGACCCGTCTTCGGGTGCCACCTGGCGAAGGAGCAGGAGAGCCCGGCTCGATCTCGGTAGAGGTGGACTCGTCTTGGGGTGCCACCTGGCGAGGGAGCGAGGGGGCCGCCAGCTTTGACCGAGGTGGACCCCTCCTGGGTGGACACTTGGTGGAGTGGCAGGGAGGTGCTCGACTTTGGTCGAGGTGGACCCGTCTTCGGGTGCCACCTGGCGAAGGAGCAAGAGGGCTCGGCTCGACCTCGGCAGAGGTGGACCCGTCTTGGGGTGCCACTTGGCGAGGGAGCGAGGGGGCCTTCAGCTTCGGTCGAGGTGGATGTCGCGCCCCAACCCCAAGACCTGGGCTAGATGTGCAGCAGACGGCCGTATGTTCTGGGGTTCAACCTTCCCAGGGACATGCAAGGCCTGTACCAACCTTTCTCAATTAAAATGAGTAACCAGGAAATCACAGGATTTTTTTTTATTTAGGCAGGCATAAGATTTACACCTAGGCAAGTAGATTCAAATGTTCATGAAGCCAACAGTCACACATTTAACATTATCAAATATCAAGCAATAAAAGTAATAATGTCCACTAGATCCTAAGCCTCACTGACCGAATCCCTGGTCCATGTGTTCCTCTGATCCTGAAAAAAAAATTTGCAAGGGAAAGGAATGAGTTTCCCCTAAACTCAGTAAGTCATCATAAGTCACAAATATAAATTTACCATGAATCAGGAGTAACTCCATGCATGCGAGTAACCATAAAATATAAGCCATTTCAATATATTCTCATTATTAACCTTCTTTATTATTTTTCTGGCATCATACAAATTTTAGGATGGCCATCCATACACACTCACCTAGTCCCTCATACTATGGCCACGATCGGCCCGTGGCTTGCCCCAAAAGAGTCTAGATCCTGTGTCACATACCGCACATCGGTGATGTGCCAGCGATAGCCCCGCTAGAAACCCAAAAGGAAACTAGCTCTGAGTATCACACGAGAAACATGCTTCTCAGCATGTGCTAGAATAAAGCAACTAACTCCTGTGTCACATACCGCTCATCGGTCATGTGCCAGGATAGCCCTGCTGGAGGCCCAAAAGGAGTCTAGATCCTCGTGTGATCATAGTCGGACTAGAGAGCAGCTAAAATCAACTCGACCCATAACTCTTATATCTTAGTCTGTGTTTAAATTTCATAACACATCGAGATACATGTATGCAGTATAAACATAAGCCGTGAAAATTCAATTAAGAGTCAAATAATCATGCATGGCAAAAATTATATCGGTGAGTGATAACTTACAATTCCACCAACTAAGCACTGAACCCGATTTTCCAGGGACGATGACGATCCTGTATCACAAATTATTTTATTTATAATTTGATATAATTAATTCCTATAAAAAGAAATTAAACATAAATTAAATTCCTTGGGATATCTCCAGACAGTTCCTTTCCTCCCTTCCTCCACCTTCTTTTTTCTTTCTTTTAATTATTATTATTATTATTATTATATTATTTATTTTCTTGATGGTGCCTTTACTGGGTCGGCCCAACCAAGAAAATAGGCCTGGCCCAACAGAGCCTGGCTCAGCCGAGCCCGGCCCAACAAGGCCTGGCTTAACCGAGCCCAGGCCAACCCGTCCGGCCACAGCGCCTAGACCCAACTTCACGGAAGAACCAAGGAGGATCGACGGCGATCCTCCCGTCCGACCACCAGGAAGAATCACCGGAGGAAAGGGAAGGGATCGACGGTCCCAACGGCTGCCGTCTGACCGCCAGCCGGAGAGCACAAGGGTTAAACCCCCACCCCTGTTAACAGAGACATCACTCTCTGTCAACAGGCCGACCAACATCCCCCCCTCCCATGCGAGCGGAGAAACGGCGGCGATCCCCGTGATCGACCGCCGGAATGGATTGCCGGAAGGAGAAAAGGAACCGGCGGCGACCTACCATCGCCGGCCATTTCCCACGATTCCAACGAAAAAGAATCGGCCGGATTCTTTCCTCCTCCCCGCCAAACACCCCTACACCAAACGTACCCCCCAAGAAAAAGAAAAACGAGGAAGAAGGACTTACCGGCGAGATGGATTCCGATCGCAGCGACCACCGGTGAAGAGAGCACTCCGGCGAGGGCTGAGACACGCGAAGGAGCCATCGATGTCCACCGATAGGGAGGGTAATCGGGATCAACAGAGGCACCCGAGGTCCCTAAAAAACCTGAGGAAGATCCTTATCCCCCCCACCTCCGGCGGCGTCGACGGGCTTCTCCGAAATCTCCACCGAAAAATCCGAACTTCAGAGCCAATTCGAATTTGAACTGAAGTCGGCAAGGGCCGCCGACTTCAGCCCAACTTCAGCTCAATAAGAACTGGGCCTCACAGTGGACCCCTCCCGGGTGAACACCTGGTGGAGTGGCAGAGAGAGGCTCGACTTCGACCGAGGTGGACCCGTTTTCGGGTGCCACCTGGCGAAGGAGCAGGAGGGCCTGGCTCGACCTCGGCAGAGGTGGACCCGTCTTGGGGTGCCACTTGGCGAGGGAGCGAGGGGGCCGCCAGCTTCAGCCGAGGTGGACCCCTCCTGGGTGGACACCTGACGGAGTGGCAGAGAGAGGCTCGACTTCGGCCGAGGTGGACCCGTCTTCGGGTGCCACCTGGCGAAGGAGTAGGAGGGCCCGGCTTGATCTCGGCAGAGGTGGACCCGTCTTGGGATGCCACTTGGTGAGGGAGCGAGGGGGCCGCCAGCTTCGGTCGAAGCGGACCCCTCCCGGGTGGACACCTGGCGGAGTGGCAGAGAGAGGCTCGACTTCGACCGAGGTGGACCCGTCTTCGGGTGCCACCTGGCGAAGGAGCGGGAGGGCCCGGCTCGACTTCGGTAGAGGTGGACCCATCTTGAGGTGCCACTTGGCGAGGGAGCGAGGGGGCCGCCAGCTTCGGCCGAGGTGGACCCCTCATGGATGGACACCTGGCGGAGTGGCAGAGAGAGTCTCGACTTCAATCGAGGTGGACCCGTCTTCGGGTGCCACCTGGCGAAGGAGTAGGAGGGCCCGGTTCGACCTCGACGGAGGTGGACCTGTCTTGGGGTGCCACATGGCGAGGGAGCGAGGGGTCGCCAGCTTCGGCCTAGGTGGACCCCTCCTGGGTGGACACATGGCGGAGTGGCAGAGAGAGGCTCGACTTCGACCGAGGTAGACAATTCGGGTGCCACCTGGCGAAGGAGCTAGAGCACTTCTTCCCGAACGGGGGATCTTTTGAAAAAAAATATCCACATAGTACTGACCGTATATAACTGCACTTGATACGCGCCCTATATCAACGATGTAGCCATATCACATATATATATATATATATATATAATGGCAAGCGTCATAATGGTATTTACGTGCATGATTAATATTTGGTAAAATTCCAGTAACAAAGGTGGGAGACGTGCTTTAAATAAAATATCAATTTTGTCCTCTGAAATGACACATTATTTTACAACCAAGTCAAATAAAATTTTATTAGACTTAAAAGATATTATGACCCATAATAATTTCAAAATATTATGGATTTTGTATCCACCCGTCATGAAATCTAATTTCTTTTAGATACCAAACATCCTGAAAATAAAATATAAATAAATGTATATTATATTTTATAAATATATACCTGGTATCAAATTTTATATAAACTATTAATTGATCATGTTAATAAAGCCACCAATAATCTAATTAATACCAGCCACATAGATTTAATCACATTATTATTTTAATTTTATTGAGGCTTAAAAAATAAAACAACGAACTCTTAAACTCTTCCAAGTACGATAATATTTCTCACGATAAATAATTCAATCAAATACAAAACAAAAATGGAAAAAAATCCAATGATTCAAGCGCAACACCGCGATAATCTCAATGTTTACCAGGGCACGACCGACCTTTAACAAGTCCTTTAGGGGGGTGAAAACGTCAGTTCAACTAAGTCCCGAGGCGACACCGCCGATATCTTCTCGGACCTTCCAACGCGAGACCCGAGAGCCAAGGGAAACCCGTTGCGGACGCGAAAGTCCCCGGCAAACCCAATTGCATAAACCCTGCGGAATCCGTCTGGTCCGCTTAAAAGCTTCTCATCCCTCGACCGCTCGGTACTTACTAAGCACTCGTTCTGCTCCTCTTATAGCCAGACCACGGCAGCACCAGGAGCGAGCGGGTCAGCCAGCGGAGCGCAATAAAATAAACAAAATAAAGGCAAAAAGGAAGCCATTTTTACGCGACCGAGAGAGAGAGAGAGAAGGGCCAGGTAGATATCACGGAGCTCGGTTCTCCAAAAGCCTTGTTCTTTTCCCATTTGGAACCCTAGGTTTCGATTTATTTTCTTGTTTTTTTTTTTCCGCTCTCCAATCCGTTCTTCTGGGTTCTTGATCCGAGTCCCCACGGTGGGTTTCTAGGGTTTCTAGGGTTCCGATGCCCTGACGCTTCGGGGGAGCTCGGAGCGCCGGCGATCTCGAGCTTGGAGGAATGACGTCCACGCAGAAGGAGCTGGAGGACCGGCTTCAGGAGGTTGGGAACCGGCTCGCCTCTCCTCCGTCCGCTATCGATGAACTTCTTCCTCTTCTTGATGTAAGCCCTAGTATCGTCTCTCCGTTAACTTTCTGCTTCGCCGTCTTTTTTTCTTGATTTTTTGTAAAAGCCTTTGTTGTGTGATTTATCTGATCAGTCTGTTGCTGATTTTTAGGATATCGGAATGCATGGGGTTCCCCCTGTGTGGATTTACTATCTGTTTATTTCATTAATCAATCTATCATTCAAATAATCAGGGTTTAGATCTTCTTCTTCTTCTTCTTTTTCTTTTCTTGCGAATTTTGGTTTAGATTAGCCTCGCGTCCTTGCTTGTTGGAATTCTGATTTGTTATGTGAAGTTTTATTCGGCATATGATATACAGCTAATTTCTATTTGCAATCGTTTTGTTGAGTAGAAGTTCAAAGAGTTGGATTTTAGACTCCCGTGGAACCGCAGGGAATGACCACACCTGAAAACAGAGCGAACTCTTAGTGCATTGATATATGGAGATGTGGGTCTATCGGTTATTCATACACACATATATATTTTAAATTTTTGCAAGTTTCTTTGTAGATTACAGTAAATGGGTTCTGGTGCAACTTACCAATTGGCTGTATGGAAATCGTTAATGTTCTTTTAATTTTAAACTTGTTTAGTACTGCATGATAAAAGTATTATATTCTCCTTCAATCCGAGGAACTGAGAATATCAGATTGTCAAAATTTATGTCTGCTCTACCAAGCATGTTTTCTATATTACAGAATCAATAGGTGAAACTCACAGTTATTTCTAGCACGGCAGAATGCATTCCTTATGTACAAGATGCGTAAGAACTAGAGCAGGCATGCAATTCTTTCTTCCCCTTTTTTTATTTGGTATGTTCCCAGAAATCATTTATTGTAAAAGCTAAAAACTATATCAGCAATTTCATTCTTCAAATAAGAGTAAGCAAGCACATATCCTTGCTGCTGACATTATTTTGTATTCTAGTCTGTCATAGTTCTAGCTTTATATTATCAAACTAATTGTGGCCTTCAGGAAAGTGTGTTATTTATTGTACATTGTTTAGTCGCATAAAAAGCTGATAGGCTATTTGTTCTTCAACTTCTTTATTTTTTTGCCCATTCATTTTTTACTTGTTCTAATGCTGATCAACCTTTTATCCACTGTTGAAGTCTCTTTCTTTGGAGGGTTTTTGTTGTTAAAGTAATTAAACACCCCTTTTGACTTGGCAAAAATCAATACTCTATAATGATATTGAAAATATCAGAGTTTGATCACTGCACTGCTTTCTTGTTGTACATGCTAGTTCTTCTAAATGCATCTCCTAAGTTCATTCTTACATATGCCATGTTCCTTCTTGTGACTTTGTTTCTTCTAATTTCCAGCAAACTGAGAGTTTTTTAGCAAGAGTGGAACAATCACCATCTGATTCAATGTCCAAGGTGCTTCGTCCTGCAATGAAGTCGCTGGTTGCTAAAGAGTTTTTAGGACATTCAGACACAGATGTGAAAGTTGCTGTGGCATCGTGTATCAGTGAAATCACAAGAATAACAGCTCCAGATGCTCCATATGATGATGCTCTAATGAAGGTTTGGCAGTCGAGCATTTTTCTATTGAGACAAATCGCCTTGTCTGACAATTTATGAAAGACATCACAATTTGTATGATGGTGTTCTCATAAGTTCGTCTAACCCCTCTTCTTTATAAACATCCAGGAGGTATTTCAAAAGATTGTTGAAGCCTTTGAGAAATTGGATGACATATCTAGTCGCTCATATTCCAAGAGAGTTTCAATTCTTGAAACCGTTGCCAAGGTTCGGTCATGTGTTGTGATGTTGGATCTTGAATGTGATACTCTAATTCTTGAGATGTTTCGCCATTTCCTATGTACCATAAGGTGAGGAAGTCTGTTAATGGTGTTACTTTTTATGCCATATCTCTGCACCCTCAAACCCTTACATGCTGGAATAATGCAAACTGTTATTCTTTTTTCTTTTAAATGGAAAGGCACAGCTTCTTCTGTTTTTGCATGCTGGTGTTGGGTGTTATACTGTGGGGCATCTATGTTGCGGCCGTGTTATTTGGACCATTTATTTTTCTAAGGATCAAACTCTGCAGCCCCAAGGGCTGCAGAAAACCTAGGAATTTTTATTAATTAAATATTTAAATTGCAACATGATTGACATCTTGGGGAAACCATTTTCACCCATAGTGATCTTGAAACTGTTGCATGCATGGTGATATTTGTAAATGTTCTTAGGGCAAATGCTGCAAAATTGTGCTGTTTATGTTCTTTTTAGCTTATTTAAGTTCCATTTATCATTAATATACTAACTAACCTGATCGTATCTGGAGGAATCTAAGCTAGCTAATAGGTGCGAGGGTGGAAGCTTTACCTGATATCCTTGATAAATTCTGATAGTTAAGGGCACCTATGGTGTGTTGGCTACTGTTTCAGTGTTTCCAGTGAAGACTCATCATGTGGAAACAAAAAAAAGTGGAGAAAAAGTGAGAGGAAGAATTCATTATGAGCAGTTGTTATCCAAAATCTTGGCCCTAATAATATGCCACCTCTCATTCCGGATACAAATTTTCTTTCTTCAAAAAATGCACTTTGTTTCCAATTTTCATGGTGCATCTTTTATGTAATCTAGCATTCAATTATATATAAAGAACTAATGATGTTGCCACACTGCACGTCAGGATGTGTAATTCTTAAGTCTTTATAAGAAGTACTTATATTTTCTATCATGAAGAGTTTCTTTCCAACTTTAGCAAGAGTCCTTATTTCAAGCTTTGTATGCACTGTCCTTGCTGTTTGTGTTTCAGCAGTTTTAATTTGGTAACTGTTTCTCTTGTTTCTTGTTTATGATTAGTGGACTTTATTTATTTTTTTCATCTCAGGCCAAATCATTCAGAAAATGTTTTTAATTCGATGGAGACCATTATGACACTTGTAGTAGAAGAGAGTGAAGATATTTCTACAGAGCTTCTCACGTGCCTTCTAGATACTGTAAAAAAGGATAACAAAGTAATTTTTATCTCTGCAATGTTGTTATCAGTCCTCTAGAGAATATGCATTTTTTAATCTAACTCTTCTTTTTCTTCTTGTTGGTTGCTTCAGGATATATCACCTATTGCTCGCAGACTTGGGGAGAAAGTGATGAGTAATTGCATAATGAAGCTCCAACCTTACATAAAAGGATTAGTTAATTCCATGAGTGCTTCTTTAAGTCAATACAGTAAAATTGTTGGCATGATATGCCAAGAGAATTCTGATGGCATGGAGGAGAAAGATGCAAATATTTCTGGCGAGGTTATGGTTTGTCCATCTTTCCTGTGCTTCGTAAAAATAAACTGTGTTATCTATACTACCATGATGAGCAAATATGGACATTATGCACTGCTTTGTTTTTGGTATAGGTGCTAACCATTTCATGTCATGGAGAACTGCTTTACTTATGGACAAAAAAGGGTCAAAAAGATGTCTGACTTTATTTCTTAGCTTAATAAAAGAAAATGCTTCTCAAAAACTTTACTGCTTTTGTACGAAAAAAATGGAAAAAAGAGAAACTACTGCTTTTTCTGTTCTTGTTTTGGAACAAACTGCAGGAGAAAAATTTCAAATTTTCTTTATTTACCAACAACACTGAAGATGATTGTGCATGTTAAAAATATAGATGCTTCCTGGTCATGTAACAACTCATCTGCACACTTGTTAGTCAATAACATTTTACTTCTAGATTGTGTTAAAAAGGTCTTTCTTATTGAAATATTTGCATGTGCTGATGTTTCTTCTTTAATAAGTGGTTTTGGTGCTATTAACCACAAACTACAATATATCAATTTCTTTGTATATTGGCTTGATTTATCTTGCATTTTTTTTGCTGTCTTTTTTGTCAGCTGATAGCTTGAATTTCACGTATTTCATCATCTGTCATAAAACTGTACATGGTGATGATTTTCCACCAAATAGCAGGCTTTCTGTATTCTCACCACCAAAGTGTGATCATCCACAGTATAGTTGGAAGGAAATGGCTGTCCATAGATCTCTCTCCCTTTTGCCAATTACTCCCGGCATTGGTTACCAAATGTGTTGTCCAAAAGTAAATGCTACGACATCTGAATAATTTCCTGTAGAATTGGTCCAAATCCAGCATCCCTGAATCAGAATTGTAATGACCCCTCGGGATTCTTTTCCATCCAAACACAAGGGTTCTCCGCATTTCACTACAGCACAAGCAATGCTTTCCCTAAGGCCTTGAATCTTTGCTTCTTGATATATTGAAGGTTATACCCTGATTCTATAAATTGTCCTTGCTGTTCTTTTTTTATTTTTTATTAAGTCGGGCGGTCACACAATCCTAGTGCGAGAGCAGCCCAGAAGATCAAGAAAGAGACGATCCTGAAGAGGCGCTGGGATTCTGTCATCCTGATTCCAAGACCAGTTGTTCGAATGTTGGGCAACAAAGGAGGCAACCCAGTCAGCAACGCTATTCGCCTTCCGATAGACATGATAGATGGAGGCATTTACGGGCGGCCGGATAGAGCTCTAGATATCATAAAGGAGAGGATGGGCATCGGAATACTCCATCCTATCCCGAATTCAGGTGATAACAGTAGAAGAATCTCCTTCAATGAGAATTTTTCTAGCATGCAAGTCATGAACAACTCTGGTGATGATGGCCCAAGCAGCTTTAAGCTCAGCCTCTGGGATCGAGGGCTTATAAAGAAAAAGGTTGCTAGCCGCAAGAAGCCTGCCATCGATATCCCGAATGACATCCTGCACCACCAGACGTACCACGGACACTGCCATCAAAGTTTACATTGACAAACCCTAGAGGGGGCTCCCAGGAGATATAGATAGCCCTTCGGGCCGCTGCTGAGGCAGCAAGGGGGTTCTAGGGATCTAGAGTTGTAGGGATCGTAACAGTGTCGTAGTGGGAAAACTTCATTGCTATGAACGTAGCTCTCTGAAGAATCCGGTGAGCCGGAGTAGCCAACTCGTAAAAAATTAGCATGTTTTTAAACAATCAAATTTTGTAGGCAATATAGGCACAGTAGCGACCATCCTCAATGGTCGCTGCCGGAGCATGTCAAGGAAGGAGCACAGCCATGGCCCATCATCTCCATTCCAAGGCCACCTCCTAACCTGCCTCCAGATCAGCCTCATCCTAGGGCAACTGAGAATAGCATGCTTAGTGGACTCATCCTCTAAGCCACAGATCGGATAGGACGTTAAGATATCCATACCCCTGTGCCTGAGCAGAGTCCTCGTAGGGAGGTGATTCCAAACCATCTTCCAGAGGAAGAGGTGCACTTTAGGGTGGACGGGCAGTCTCCAGATCCAAGCTGCCGCCATTTTCATTTTAGAAGGTCTCTTGTACAAGTCAGAGATGATGCTCGAAGGGACCTTGGGGCAGCAAGATTGATCCCACATCCTCAAATCCTGACATCGGTGACTTGGGATTGGGATGGCGAGAATCTTGTGTGCTAGGTGGCTCCCAAAGAGTGGTAATCTCCTGAGCTCCACATCCTACGATCATTCGTCATCAATTCACAAACATGAAGGATATTGGCTAGTTCCATGCTCATAAATGTTGGCTACCTGGAGAGAGGTAAGCAGAAATCCACGCATCTTGACTGACATTAATCGTAGATCCATCGCCAATCAAACATCTGACATGAGCCAACACGGTGGAGCCACGGGCATAGATCTCCCTCCAGATGAAAGAGCAACCATGAGTAGACTGGATCTGAGATCCTTGACTCCACATACCATATCGGGCTCGCATCACCCTACTCCATAGGCAATTGGGCTAGAGAAGAAATCTCACTGTGTTTGGCGATAAGTACCTCCTTCCTGTCCAGCAAGGTCTGAATTCCAAGTCCTCCATCCCTGACTGGCTGACAGACAGTGTTCCAAGATACTAAGTGAATGCCATGACTATCATGACTGGAGTTCCAGAGAAAAGTCCGGAACATCTACTCCATCTCCCTCAAGCAAGTAGTAGGCAACAGAGTGTTCGCTAGAAGGTAAACAGGAATAGAACATAAGACCGACTTGTTGAGGGTGAGTCTGCCCATCATAGAGAGAGGTGGCTTGCCAACCCTCAAGGCGACTGCGAACTCGCTTCACCATGGGTCTGCACTTTTCTATCGCAATCTCCCACCAGTCATAGGGACACCAAGATAGGCGAGAATCTCGGTATGCTCAGGGATCCCCAATCTGGTCAGGATAGACTGTTTTGTCCGGGCCTTCGTTCTGGGGCTGAACATGATAGTAGATTTTTGCAAGTTGACCAACTGGCTGAATCCACGATAGTAGGATTCCACAATGGAGGCGAAATTGCTAGCATTCTGGGGGATGGCCCAGCCAATGAGGAGGTAGTCGTTAGTAAAGAGTAGAGGGACTCCAGGGGCGAGTAATGATCTTTGAACAGCGACTCTTGAAGCACGAGAGAGAACATAGCACATAAGATAAACAGGTACGGAGATAGAGGATAACCTTGACGACGCCCGGTCGATGAAGAAAAGTACTCAGTCGGGGTGCCATTCATTAGAATGGCGAACCTAGGATTCTCCATGCTGTCCATGATCCATCTATTCCAGTTGAGATGGAAACCAAACTGATGGAGGGTCTGTCAAAGGAAATACCAACTCATTCGGTCATAGGCACGTTCCATGTCAAGCTTAATTGCCATTAGACTATGTCGAGTAGGGGCACACCTGAGATCATGCATGAATTCCTAGGCAAGAAGGATATTATCAGTGATGCAGCGTCCACTGATAAATGCTCCTTTCTCAGGGTTGATGAGACGAGGCACAACCAACTGTAACCGTCCGACCAGGATCCTTGTACGAACCTTATAAAGGGTGGTACACAGGCTGATCGATCTAAAATGGCTTGGAGTAGAAGCATCTGGTCTTTTCGGGATCAGAGTGATCAGGGTTTGCTCCCATTTAGCAGGGATGCTAGCAACAAAAATTGCCTGAACTGCCTTCATGATCTCGCCCCCAATGATGGACCAATACCGATGGAAGAACAGGGAAGGGAATCCATTCGGGCATGGGGATTTATTTTCTCCAAGGGACCAGAGTGCATCCCGTACCTTCCTAGAAGGTACGAGAAGAGTCAAATTTGTGTTCTCCTAATCAGAGATTGTCCACCGGGAGCATCCTGAAGAGGCATCTCGTCCAGGGGTAGGGTCTACTGGATCTGAAGTACTGAAAAAATTGTCTACTAATCTCATGACTGTCTATCATCCAAGTACCATCTTCTTGTCTCAGCTGCCTGATGCGGTTGGCCGCCCTCTGGACCATGGTAGCCTGGTAAAAAAATCTGGTATTTCGGTTCCCTTAATCCATTGCATCCTAGATTTCTATCTTCATAGGATTTCCTGCTGCATCAGTAAGGAATGATGGTTCGAGAGAGTGGCGAAGCATTCCTAGGTCGGCCTTCTTGAGGCCCCCCTCCTGATCCTCCCGTCATTGGAGCTTAGCAATATCAGTCTCAACCTTCTCTATCCGTCTGTTGATGTTACGACCTCAGTCCGGTTCCACTAGATGAGCCTACGCCTGGTCAGCTCCAACCTCCGGGTCATTTGATACCTCGCTAGAACTTTTTGAAGCGGAATGGAGGTTTGGCAGGCATGAACGATCAGTAGTAATGAGCAGGCAATGGTTCGAAGCAATTCGTGGGAGCTACTGGACATGGTGCCTAGGAAAGTGCTGCAACCAGTCAGCTTATCCAAGAGCCTGATCAATCCTCTTCCAAACTTTAGTAGTACCGGAACGGTTGTTGCACCAAGTGAATCGAGGACCAAAATAATCCAGATCAATCAGATCGGTGCCGTCCATGAACTGTTTAAACTCTGGAATTAATATTGTCCACAAAGTGCCTGCCTCCCAATTTCTCATGAGGACCTGCAATACAATTAAAGTCAACTCCAACCAGAGAGGGGATGTCCTGAGACACTAACCTGGAGATCTTGTGCCAAATCCTTCGTCGCTCCCTATACTCAGTGCTTGCATAGACACCGGATAATAGCCATAGGCTGCCTGTCAACTCCGAGATGACCATGATCATATGCTGCTCGCAGCTATGAAAAGCATCGACCCGCACAGAGGCTCGCCTCCACATCACCAAAATCCCTCCAGATAGGCCTCTGGACTTGATAGCATAAGTGCTCCATACCGACTGAAGCCATTGTCTCACTCGATCCAGGCTCCTAGAAAGGCGGGTTTCGAGGAGAATACAAATATCAGGACAATGCTGATGAATCAATATGCCAAAAGAAGACCGGAATACATATTTTTGTACATCCCGGGAATTCCATATCAAAAGGACAGTGCTGTGGAGGGGGTCCACCCCGGAGCTCCACTCAACCATATCCACCACGCTTTTATCTGATAAGTTAGCCATCATTAAGGACCCTTTCCTGTTCCCTTGGATGGCTTGTCTTAGTCTCCCAACCACTTCCTCATGGGATGGAACCTATGGCTCCACCAACATCTGTGACTTATGCATTGACGGTCCAATCTTAGCTCGGGAGTCAGTATCTTGTAATGCTGACTGGGTTGGGATGGTCGCCACCACCTCTGGACCCCCCGCTGAGAAGGTCTCTCGCTCACCCCTCCAAGAGAGGGGTTCTTAATTGTCGGGCTATTTGAATCTTTAGCCACAATCTTGTTCTTCATCTTGGACCCCTTACTAGGCCTTGTTATCGCGTCGACTTTGGAGCCATACTTCGTACTCACCCGTCCCAGTGGATGCATCGGGGATCGGGCTTGATTTGTAAGGCTGATCTCATTGTTGGTTGCCCTCTTGGGCTCTTCATTTTCTTTGCTTAGGCCAAGTGCTTCCGGCACCAGTTGCAACGGCTTAAACTGCCCTACCATACCAGGTCTTATTTCAACATCATTGCCTTCCAAAGACTTTGAAGGCCGAAGGGGTGATCATCGGCGGGCAATTTTGGATGGCTTGGACTAGAGTTGTCAACGGGTCGGAACCTAGATATCCAGATCCGGACCCGATCTTAGCTACTGGATCCAGATCTGGACCTGAATACCCGATGGGTCTAATTTTAAAATACCAGATCCGAACCCGAATGGATCCCGGGTAGAGCTGTCAACGGGTCGGGTTCGGGTTGGAACCTAGATATCCAGACCCGGACCCGAATACCCGACGGGTCCAATTTTAAGGTGCCAGATCCGGACCTGAATGGATCTCGGGTATCTAGACCCGAACCCGGACCCGAATATTACTATGGCCCATGGGCTTGTAAGAGTGGAGGATTCTATTCTTTTATTTTTTTAACCGTTCGATTATGATCCAATGTCCCACATTTATTTAAATAAATATCATATTATTTTATTTAATCGGGTTTCGGGTCCGTCGGGTCTGGATATGTAACTATGACTAATCGGGTCCAGACCCGGATCCATTTAACTGACTAATCGGGTCCGGGTCCGTTTCCGGATAAATGGGTCCAGATTGAGATCCAGATTCGGACCCATTGGGTCCAGACCCGCGGGTCTCGGGTCCGGACCTGACTCGTTGACAGCTCTAATCTCGGGTATCCAGACCTGAACCCGGACCCGAACAAGCATTACCCCCAAAAAAAAATCTTACCGATTTTGTGACGGGCAGCCGTCGATCGTTCCCGGCAGCCTGGGAATGATATCGGGACAGGGGCAGCGACAACCGGCAGGGGAGTGGGGACGATCGTGGTGGCCGAACCCGGACCCAAACAAGCATTACCCCCCCCCCCCCCCCCCCCCCCAAAAAAAAAAAAAAAAAAAAAAAAAAAAAAAACTTATCGATTTTGTGGCAGGGGTAGGCGTCGATCATTCCCGGCAGCCTGGGAATGATATCGGGACAGGGGCAGTAGCAGTCGGCAGGGGAGTGGGGACGATTGTGGTGGCCGGCGGAGCTCGAATCCAAGAACGGTAGCGTGGTCGGCGGGTTCGATGTTGGGGTAGTTGCGGGGGGTCGATGTCGGGGTTGTGCGGCCGGCGGGGCTCGGATCCGATGAAGGAATCGCTTCTGGAGTTGGAGGATGATGTCCAAGGCGGCCGACGGGTCTCGGAGCTGAGGAAGGGAGAGTCGGAGGGGTAGTCGGGTAGGCCGATGTCGGAGCAACAGACATCGAGGAGCGAGGGACGATGTTGGCCGTTGAGGAGGGTTCTGTCGTCGAGGGGGGGAGGCATTGGCCATCGAGGGTGGGGGAGGCGTCGGCCGCCGAGGGGTCAGCCGGCGAGAGGGGGAGACGTCGGCCATCGAGGGAAGATTTGGGGATTCGGTGGAAGGGAGAAAAGGACTAGGGCACGAATGAATGGAGAGATTTTATAGTAAAGCCAGGATTGATCCGAATCGTTGGATCACGATCTAACATTCTAGAATTTATATAAATATATATATATATTATTTTATTTAATCGGGTCTCAGGTATGTCGGGTCTGGATATAAAATATCTAGACCCGGATCCATTTAATTATGACTAAATGGATTCGGATCTGGGTCCGGGTAAACGGGTCCAGATTTAGATCTAGACTCGGACCCGTTGGGTCCAGACCCGTGAGTCTCGGGTCCGGACCTGCGTGTCTGGACTCGACCCATTGACAGCTTTAGCTTGGACCATTTCTCAGCATTCGACACACTATCTGGCAGTCCCCTACCTAAGTGAGCAAGCTCCTTCCCCATTCTTGTCGAACTAGATCCATAGTCACCCCTAGCAGTAGTCTTCTTCCCCGTGCCACCAAGCTTCTCTGCTAGTGCCGGCCATTGCCGGACTGCCACCAACCAAGGACCAAGGGATAGCCCATCCAGGATTCACACGTCATTCCCACATCAGCGCCCATCAGATTGGTCGGATGAGGCCCCGCTGATCCACCTTCTCCCCCCCCCGAGCAAACCTTCCTAGCTCCTTGAAAAAGTCCACACCGGAAGCATACTCTGGCAAGACTTTTGAAGACAAAGCATTGCCAACGATTCCCCTCTGGCCCCTTTATCAGAACCCTCGATCGGAGTGGTCGGGAGATATCAATACGGATGCAAATCCTGGCAAAATCCAGCCTGCGCTATTCTGCCGTGCAATCGTCCACTGCCACAAGTCCATCAGCTAGATGACGATTTGCCAGAGCGTCGGCAATCCCCATAGCTCCACCGGCAGTTGAGGAAGCTGTACCCACACCAAGGCCGTCCGGATTGCCGTTGCCGACGGGTAGAAACGTGGCGCCATGGTTCAATCGCTAAAGCTTTCCCACCGATGACCCAGGGCCATCCCAGAATAATATCGCGATCCCCTGCCTCTTGATATATGAACAGGAGGAACCCCTGTCCAGGTTATAGCCGGTGACATCTCCTTTCAAGCCAGCCCGTTGCTGGAATTTCCCGCACAGCAGTGTTCACGGACACCTTCCGGCCAAGGGTCTTAGCAACAAGCTCCTTGGCCAACCACTCCGCAATATCTCCCTTGATCTCCTCTTCCGGCAACTCCACAACCTTTGGGAAGCGGCGTGCAAGCTCCCAACCACCTCCGGCGAAGGCTCCGGTGAGATCCAAAATGGCCGACTGGTAGGGGATCCTCGGGTTCGTGTGGCCATGGTCCATTTTCGCCGACGCCCCTCCGGTGTTTGCCATCTACCTCGCCCTCTTTGGCCGCCGACGAAAGGCTTCGGACCTCTCGCAGTCGCCGGCGATCACCCCCAGTCGGAGACGGGCACGAATCAAAATGCAGAAACCAGCTTCTCTTCCCATGGACAGAAAGACCCCTAGCCGCACCCAGAATAGCATCTCGTCGATCTCAAAAAACTAGCTTACTCGCCACGATCCGTCTTCGCTGACAGTCCTCCGGTGTTCGCTAGGTTGCTCGCCCTCTCCGGCCGCCGACGAAAGGCTCCGGATCTCTCGCAGTTGCTGGCGATCACACCCAGTCGGAGGCGAGCACTAATCTAGACGCACTCTCCTCCTTCCCTATTTTCACAATAAATAAGGACTTCTTATCCCTACTGTTCTTGGGTGATATAGTGACAACCCATATGAGGCAGTTTGGAAACGTTCAGTGAAATAAGACCTTTAGTCTTAACCATTCCCATTTTGCAGAGTTGCTATTTGACAAAATATGATATTTTTTACCTCTCCCCTCCTCGGTTGTGTTCTTAGATGTTCAGAATAGGATGTGCAGTGTTAAAATATCTTTGTGCTCCCAGTCAGTCCGCAAAGATTTCTTTGCCTTTCTATCGAGTATTTTTTGATGATCCACTTAGCAGATTAATTGCTGCTTGAGTACCCCTACTATTCTATTATTTTGATAGCATACTATAAATGGTTATTGGTCTGAATGAATCTTAGTTTCTTCCTAGTCTCAGGTCTGTGCCCTTGAACTTCCACAGCCATCTTTCAGTGCCACTGATAATGCTATTTTTTTATTTTTCAGTCTCAGATCTGGCCCAGTTCTTGTAAGAGTGGGGGCAGTGGGCAAGGATATGGTTGAGATGTTCCTGAGGAAATTTGGAAGGGTTACATGTTTTCTTAGTGACAGCCAGCCCTTTTGTGCTAACTTCAACCCATGTTAATATGCTTCAAGTTTCTGAAACAAGATAACCTGGAAATGATTGAAAGCTCATCTGTCTGGTCAATCCTGGTGGAAAATATTTGATGGCTCCGAGATATGGTTGGGATGTTTTCAAGGAGATTTGGAAGGGTGACATTTTTTTTTTTAAGGGACAACCACCTGCGCATTTTGTGCGAATTTCAATCAATGTTAATATCTTTCAAGTTTCTCAAACAAGCTAACCTGGAAGTGATTGAAGCTCATATGTCTGGTCAATGCTGACAGAAAATATTATATGATTGCGTGATAAGTGCTTCATTTGATTGCATTTTGTTCTGCTTTGGGTATTTTGATGGTTGGAATGTTCTCAGTTTTATATGTCTGTTGACTTCTGCTTCAGGCTTGCTGGAGCTATTTTATTGATCATTTTCATTCAGTCAGGATGCTTTTTATTGGTTTCCTTTTCTTTTATAATCAATCTATTAATTTGTTTCAGCTGTAGCTTTGCTACTGCTGCTGAATGTCATGAAGTTAGATGCCAAGTTTTTTGTTGTATTTCTTTTTGTTTTTGAGTTTTTATATTGTCATGCGCAGCCTTTCCAGAAATGACATTTTCGTGGCATTTCTCTGCATTTGTCCTTTATGCTTCATTGAATGTCATGCTCTTACTTTGTATTGGCATTAGTCGAAAAATATTAGTATGTCCTATGTGATATCATTTAACAGGTACCATATGGTGTGACATAATTCAATGGTTACCATATGTTACCTGTTGTCATTTTCAGATGTGTTTGGGGATAAATCATCACTGGTCCGTTTGCATCATTTTAGCTTCGAGTCTTGGAATGCAATTACTGGATTTTAAGATAATTGGACTAGCCATGATTTTTTTTACTGATTTGAGTTTTCATGCTGCAGGCAGATGACAGCAAACAATCTGAGAGGACTGTTTCTGATGAGCTGCGTCAGGCATGTAACATGGATTGCTCTTTGTTTGGTAAAATTATTTTGATAACGATTGAATCACAGGGTGCCTTGCAATTTTTCTTTTCCTTGTGTCAGGGTTCTGCAAAGATGGAACAAGAGATAGGTTATACCGAAGAAGTTGGTATTGCTGCAGACAGGTCACCTAGATCAGTGATGAGCAATGGTACTGTTCAGATAGGCAATGGAGAATCAGTGGTGGAACCAACATCTCCAAAACAGAGGCCTGAACGCTCTCATCGCAATGGTCAGTCCAAAAACACTTCTGCAGCTAATAGAGCTGATTCAGATAACTTGGAATCATTCCCTGCAAAACCAGAGAGCACCTCAGATCTTAACATGAGGAAAATAAGGGGCCGAGCCACTGTGCATTCTCAGATCGACAGCGACAAAGAGGCTCCTGCATTCCCAGCAGGAGGAAGGATCGTAGTAAGGAAGCTGATACTACACAATTTGATGGTTCATCCGGGAAAGTAGCAGACCCTGAGATGAAAGATGAGATTCAGCCCCATTCTGGATCTGATAATGGAACTGGTGGCATTGCATCACCAGACCATAGTGAAAGTCCTGATGCGAGTCGACCCAAGAGGGGCAGACCTCCTGGGTCACGGATTTCATCGAAGAGAGGTGGTGGTCATGGTCAGGATGAAGCATTACCCTTGAAAGATGTTGATTCTAAGAAGGAGCTGGAGGGTAGTGGTGATTCAGAAGGAAAGTCTTCAAGGCGTTCTAGCAGAAAACATTTACGAAATGTTGATGATAATGAAACACCAACAACTGTAACAAGTGATTCAGAAACAAAACCACAGAGACAGACTAGTAAAAAGACATCCACAAGAAGGGTTACTGATGAGGATTTATCACGTAAACAGTTAAAGTCTAGTGTCAAGCAGCAGGAGAAAGGAAGTGCTGAAAATGATGCAGCTGGAGAACGGAGGTTGAAGGTAGTCATAGTAATGTTGATAACCCTTCTTATTGGTTCCTGTCACTAGCTTTTTACATTCCTTGCTTTCATGATGAAAAGTTGCTTCCTCTGCTGATCCTCACCTTTGGAATCTGATAGCCTGATATCTTTTCATGTTAATTTAGGGCTCCTTTCTGTCCAAGTTCTTCCATGCCAATTAGAACAGCTTCTATTGATGTATTCTGCACAGATCTTCTGTTATCAGCTTATAACTTCTCCATTGTGCTGAGGGCCAGCCTTGGTGTTATCCTATAAAAATGGGAAGTTTAGTTGTGATCCCCTTCTTGTTCTTCGAAGTCATTAACCTCTCATGGTACTATCATGCTCTTTGCAATCATCTATAGAAGATTATAACCTTCTTGGTTGATTTTTCTGGTGTCTGATCAGAATTCTCTTGGTGTTTTTTTATCCCAAATCATGGCTTTTATTATCTTCATATAATCTTAGTGATATTCAGAACTAGAATATTATAAATAATAGTTTAATCTTGTGTGATACATTTGTCATTAGGTTGTCTTACCAAAGTGATTCACCACTCACTCAGCATTTCACTTGTTTTAAGGATATCTCTGAGTGTGAAGGGTAATAATCTAAAAAAGCTTAGCTACCTTTAAACTTTTCCATATTTCAGTTGGTTTTTCATTAGGCTGTCTTAGCTTTTTGGATTCAGACATCATGTTTATTTCATATCTGTTTCTTCAATTGTTTGAATTGTATAATGACAGATACGTATCCTAATTGGTCCTGATATATTCCCCTAAATGAAAGTGACTTGATAAATCCCCTTGTCATCATTTTTCAATTGTCTTAAACCTCACTGTCAATTACGAACCACACGCACACACACATATCCCTCTTGCACCTGACATTGTTTTTCTTTTACTTGGCCTTTGATTTGTAAATCATGCCATCTAGTTGTCAGCTTCTTGCATGACAAATTTTTTATTTTATTTTATTTTTATTTTTGCAGTGCCATTTTCTTCTTGTTCCTTCTAGATCATGCATGTTTTTCGAAGCTTGCCATGCCATCTATCTTTTCCCATACATAGAAACTCAAGTGTTCACCATCAGAATCTCTTGTAACTACTAGCCATGTGAAAGCAAGGATTCAGCGGTTGATAGGTTTAACTAATAAAAGTTTTATGGTGCCACATTAAGAAAACAAAGATGAAGTTGTGATTGCTTACGATGTTTTTTTTTAATAATTATTTTATGTGGTCAGTTGGATCCTTGTATTTTTGGGAAGTGGTTATAATTGTTTTGTTTTGTCTTTTGGGAAATGGTTTCTTCACCAAAGTCTGCTTTGAAAGCTGAAAGTAAAGATCAAGGAAATCGGGAGGAGAGTGCTAATGCAAAAACTAAAAGAAAGCGTGTTCAAGGGACTGAAGAGGTACACAGAAGCTTGCTAATAAATTGTGGTGTTTTTGACAATCTTGAAATAGCTGCATTTACTTTTACTGGATCTGTTAATCAGTATCATAATTTTGCTAGATGTGTGGTGCTGCCCATCTGTTGCAGTATACTGCACACCATTAGTATGTGCATGTGATTGAGGACCAAGAAGGCTTTACTGCACTTCCAGGGTTTCGTTTATCTTTTTCAATGTTTGGATTGCACTGGACTATCATATTTTTTTATCAGTTATGTGGTTCATAAATACTGGTATATGGAACTGCACCTTGCATGATGCATACATCTCTGATTGGTTAATTCAGGTGACAAAAATAGATTACCATAAAGTGGTGCACTGCAAACCATTTCATGATAGGGTTAGTAGTTATTGCTGCTTCCGAAGTTAGAAAGGAAAATTTAATGCGTTTCCTAGCTGTTGATATAAAGTCATTTGGAGATTCTGATTCTTAAAGTTTGTCATTTGTGTGGAATGAGGAAACATGAAATGCCATTTTCATTTTATAAGCTGACTATTGGTGCTTTGTAGACTTCCTCTGTTATTTTATTTTATTTTATTTTTGTTTTTCCCCCCTTCACGGGGGAAGCGGGTGTGGGGGAGCATATGGCTGTTCGTGCCTTATTTTTTCAGGGTACTTGTCTGCTTTATGTTTATCATTTTCTTGGTTTAGTTGCTCTAGTAATGTGATGGTCTTTAAGATTTGATTCTGTCAAAAAATGAAGCCTTTATTATGTAATGATTATTACTTCTATATGCATCTGGATGTTGATAGAATGAGACTTACGTGCCTTGGTATTGATAAACATTGTTGACAAGTTTATGCTCAGCTTGAGCGTAATCTGGAGTGGTGTTATTGTCTCTGGATATAGAATACTGGAGTCTCTCTGTGGTTTGATATTCAGGCATTGGGAATAATAATATGTATTTTTATCTTTGTTCTAGATTCTCTCCCTTTTTCTTTCTCTCACATATTCTTTCATTCTCTTCTTTTTTTTTCTCTTGTATATGCCTTTGTTTTTTTCCTTCTGTTTCTTTTCTCTCTCTTCTCTATACTTGACAGCTTGTATGCTGCCTAGGGCTTCCTCTTGCTTTTCATTTTTTCACTTGTAATTTTATCTTTTTCTTGGTTCAACTTGGAGCCAATCATACCTGTTTGAGTACCTTTTAATTTGATTGGAGCTGCTTTTTCTCTGGTTTGAAACTAGTGCAAGGATTAATTGCCTTGATAGAACTTGTGGAGATTGCTAGTAAAAATGTTTATAGAAGGTTCCACATTTGCTATGAGCTTGTAGTTACAAAACATGTTGATTCTTTTGAGAGAAGTTGCCTAGAGAATACTCTCTAATATGGCAAGTCTTTTGAGGCAAAAAATATATAAGCAAACTAATAGTTGCAATTAATGGCCTCTTCATTTAGTGAATTTAAAATTAACTATGATCTTCAGGAATGAATATAAATTGCTAAGGCATATCATCATTGAAACGCATTCTTATATTTACAAATGCTAGTTATATGGACTTGACTATGATGGAAGCAGCTTAGGCTCCTAAAATGTTGTTGTTTGGTAATAATCTATAGCATGCAGTGTTGTATAATACATGATCATTGTCCAAAGCATGACTTGTGAATATGTGCTGCATCCAGGCAGTTTTAAAATTAAATATGATATATTGATATGTAGGATGTTAATGAATATAAATTGTTAAAGCATATTATTATTGAAAGTTTAAGACATTCTTACAAAATTAAGTGATATGGACTTGACTGTGTTGGAAACAATGTAGGCTCCTAAAATGATGTTTGTTAATAATCTGTAGCATGCATATGCTGTATGATATATGATGGCTGTCCGATGCATGGGGTTGGCTCTGGTATCATATTGAGGGTGATCACTTGCTGGCCTTGATAATGATTTTCCCAACTGCTTGTTTTTTAGTTTATTTCAAATGATTCTTTATTGGAAAATACGATAATCAAAAGTTGCGCAAGTAATTAATCAATATCATGATGTTTGTAAAAAAATTCCTTCGTAACAGAATGTATTCAATAAGCTTATTTTATCTAATTTTTCATTTGAAGACTGTTTAGTATAATTTATAGCATGAGTCTTAATGACGTGCTACAGATGTACTTATAAGCTGTGCAAAAATAATGAGAAGGTAGCAACTAATGGCGGTGATATATTGATATATGTATGAGTAATAACTAAAAAAAAAATTCAAGTGGAATCAATCATTTTGTGGTTGGGTCCAATGCCCATTCATTTTGGACGGTATTTGACAAACTTCATTCGAACACATCAAAACACCTATGTAAATATTTTGAGATGTCATTAGGTTCATCAAGTATAACTGTTTGTTTCATTGATGCAAAGTTTAACATCCAAATCTTTTTGCTCTTCCCCCCTCCCCTTGTTTAGGAACTGAATGTAGATTATTAAGACTATTCTTTGTAAACCAATGTGCCTTAAAAGTTACTATTGCTTGTTGATAATGGAGGTCGGTACTAATTCAAGATCAATGTTAGATGCTTCTGTCTATCTTGATTATCATTCGAGTGAAATAGAAAGGCCATAGCAGTTCTACTGGGAACTGTAGGAGAGTGATATTCGTGGCTTGGACTTCCTCTTGTGAAGCCTTGGATGAAGTTTCATGGATTGTGCAAGGAATGGCTTGTTGGATCATGCACAGGTTGCTGAAGCTGAGGCTGAGAAAAAGTGATTTCTTTGTTTTGAGCCCAAAGTCATATTTTGGTTTGGCTTTGTTTATTTATTTTTTGGGATTGTGCAAGGATTTGTTTATTTGGTGTTTTAAGTTTTAGGGATTTCTCTTGGGGCTACTGGATGCCCAGTTATAGGGATTTATTCATTCTTCTCATCAGCATCTTTTTTATTGAGACCCTCAAGTTAGTATTGGTGCCAAATAGTTTGCTGTTCTATTTCCTTTTTGGAGTTCTGCTTAAACTCAACTTGACCAGCTTTTACATGGCAATCTAGGTCCATCAAAAAGAGAAATTGGCTGGTATATATCTTGATTGGGACTTGGGAGTCCAAATAAGTCGTAAAGGGGAGTCGTAGGACATCACAAATGGACATTTTGATTGCAATGATATGTTATAACAGGACAATGAATTACATCTTAGGATGCAAAGGAGCAGCACATGGTTCGTGGTCTAGATCTTATGATGAACCATTTTTCTGAGTTGCCCTATTCAAATTGTGGATCATGGGATCCTGGCAATGATGTGCCTTCTTAGAATTGCTTTTACATTATGGTCTTTTTTTTTTTTACTTGTATAATAAATATTGTGGCCTTTAATTTCTGTTTCTTTTAGTGTTTTCGTCATTTGAGTTTAGGCCTAAAGAGGCTTGAGAGGATAGTCCGTTCTTGTGTCTTGTCTGTGGTTAACACTTAAGGTTTTATTCCAAAGCCACAAGATATAAACACATCATACATTTATGCATGTATGTATGTATGTTTATGCATACATACATACACATGTATGTAACGTAATATATGTACGTATGTATATATTGTTGCCTTCTTTTAATAAAAACACATCCATGCATGCATGTATACATGCGCGCACGTGCAGGTGTGTGTGTGTGTGTACATATGTATGTAATGTATGATGCTCAAACAAGAACTCCTTGTTGTGCCTTTATTGAAATATGCTTGACAGGTCTATGCATTTGAATTCTTCTCCATTATATTCTGGATGACCCCAATCTGGATTATAGATCAAACAATTATTGTCAGTTTAAGATATTATCAATTCAGTCTAGTTCCGTTGTGGATAAAAAATTATGCTCCCATTGCAGAGTTTTTTATTTGTGTAGAAGTTCTGTTTTTTGGATCATAATTTCATGGTGGTTTAGTTTACATGATGGGAAAGCGATCAAGGGAATTGGGTGTAGTGGTCTTTATCATTTTAAATATTGGCCTTTATTATGGACATAAGCATGGTCTAATGTTTTAGCGGCAGGAGATAATCCCGACCAACTAGTTGTCTCAATACAGAGGAAAGGGAGTTCTGGGTTTCAAGTATTTGGTAGAACTGGCGGTAAAGCTAGAGGTGGCACTTAATAATAATGATTGGTGAATGATGGGGCAGCTTTTTATATTTGGGAGCATAGCTGGGGGTTAATGTTATTGATACTTGCTCTTGGTTTGTGGATATGGACATTGATGTAGACTTAATTTGAAATCTTGCTTTTCGGTTTTAAAATTTTTAACTGACCTTGTTGCACTCCTTTTGTGTTTCATTTAAATCATATTCAAATTGTTATTTGTTGGATATGTTTCTCTGCTTGAATATATTTACTTATTGTTTCTTTCTGATTCTTCATTTGATTTATTACATTTTGTAGTATTGTTATTGAGTGATTTGTTGTTCCTTGTAGCCTTTTTGTTCTAATTATCTTGTTCATACCAGGGTTCTGGTACACCAGCTCAAAGCACAGAATTAGATGAGAGCCTCATTGGTTCCAGGATTAAAGTATGGTGGCCAGATGACAAGGCGTAAGTATCACATCATCTTAATTCTTCTGCCAATATGATACAATCCCAAAAGTAGCAAGGCAGCATGTTCTTGATGGATTTCAAATTGTACCAGGAGATTGTTCGTGAAACTTTCTGAGCATTTTTTTCTAGAATTTTCACTTGATTATAAAAATAGAAAATATCTCTATTTTTCTTGGGTGAAGCTGGGTGTTGCCATTTATGAAAATAAGCTTGCTATTTGAAAAAGGAAATAGCAATTAACTTCTTTAACTGTTATTGACTTTATTGGTGGGAGATCAAAATCAGGATGTGGTTTAAACATTTTGTCTTATTTACATAAAAGTTTATTCTTGCCACCTGCAGTCCAGCTTTTTTCTGTTGCCACAAGACTGATACTTTTGAAACTGATGGGCCTCCTGCATGAATTTTTGGTGGCAGAAGAAATGTTAGATTCTGTTAGGTTTTGAGTTTGAATCACTACCATCTAAGAGGATCTGCATAAAGTTTGCCCTCCTCGTATTGTCCATGGACAGTATCTGGTTTCATCCACGTCAAGTCTAAATTTCTTGGTTGTCATGTGAGCATACCTTTTTAATGGAGAAATTGAAGATTGTACCATGGGTTTTAGTTCAGCTTTGTTGCCCATACCGGTACTGTGCATTTCTTGGTACCGGCACCCAGTATGGGGGTTGTACTGGTTCTGTTCCCTACCCAATATTCTACAATATGCACAATATGGATTGCTATAGTCTGGTACTAAGGTGTTGATGTTTACAAGCAAGCGAATCCTACTATGCTTTGTTAGTGATCACTGATCACTGACTCTGAAACGTTGTTGAAGTATTTTTCTCAAAAAGGAAATATTCCTGAAAGAAATATCAGGCATCTGATGTGCTTAATTTTTTTGGCACACTGCCATTCTGAGCGAAATTTCTACTTAAGTAGTCGCTTGTCATTTTTTATCAGGTAATTATCATATTGGTTGTCCTCAACTAGACTGCTTGGTTCTGCAGGTTTTATGATGGTGTTGTTAATTCTTTTGATCCTGTTTCAAGAAAGCATAAGGTAGATTGCTGCTGTACAAGTATGCTATATTTCAAGTTGTGTTTTCTTGATCTTGACTGCTACTTTATTTTTATCACTATTATTTATAATAGGCTGAATTTGGTTTTTTTTAGATTCTTTACGATGATGGTGACATAGAAGTACTGTTGCTCAAGAATGAACGATGGAAATTGGTTGAAGGGGATGCCAGAATAGATGGGGTGAGTTAATATTATATCAGTATCGCATTACATGTGTGATTGTTCTCTGTATTCTAACTCTGTAATCCTTTGATATGTCAGGGACTGGCAAAAGATATTTCAAGTCTTGATGGTTCTTCTGAATGTGAGTATTGCTTTTATATGAATATCATACTTGATATGATACTGTGTGGGTGGCAGTTCTGGTGCATGTTTTCCTTCAGTATAGTAGTATTGCAACCACACTTTTAGCTTCCTTAGCTTAATATAATCAATAAAATATTATGTTTATAGTGTTGATCTCATTAGTCATCAGAAATACAAGTTTCTCAATAGGGTTGGCCTCTCCATCTGAGTTATCAGATTAAGTTCTTCCAACATTCTCCTCGCTTTTTGCCTTTATGGTTGGCTGAAGGTTGGGTATGGTTTGGATAGGCCATTACTTGTACCTGCCTTGTACATGCCTTGGGATGGGGGATGCAGGTAGAGTTAGGTGGCGTAGGTTGGACGGATTAGGACTCATTTAGTTCATGGGGAGAGGTGGGAAAGTGTGGTCAATGGAAAAATAAAAAATGCTTCTTGTTGGGTTGGAGTTTTCAAAGAAGGGAGATGAGAAAGTAGCTTCCCATAAAAATAGGTTAGCCACTTTTTATGGGAAAGAAAACCCATATGGGACCTGAGAAAACTGCTTTCCTACGGGATAGGAAATGCAGTAGTTTTTTTTGTTTTTTTTTCAAACATGCCCTTTGTGATCATGATCTTCTTAATAGTTGTTTTTAACAGTTAATCTTAAACTATTATTAAAAATATACTATTAAAAATTATCACAATATAATGAAGTTGCTATAAATTTAATATAAAAAATATATTAATAATTATTTAAAATTATCACAATATAAAGAAGTTGTCTAACTATTAACTAAAAACTCAACCCAATAAATAGTTTTAATAGCTATTTTTAAATATTTAAAATATTTTTATATTTTAAAATATTTAAACCTAGCTATTAAAAATATTACAAGTTGTCGTAATTTTAATGGTTAGACAACTGTCCAAAAGTTTTATGAATTGTTGTAATTTTAATAACTATTTTAAAAAAATAGCTAAAATTGTTTAATAGTTCAAAATATATTTTTAATCTTTTTCGTGTTGAGCCTTCAAAACCTTTTAAGATCTTGATGTTCCAAGCATCTAATTTTAAAAACTATGTATGTGATATTTTCTCCTTGTAATCCCTTTATTAAGGGCATAATTAGTAATCTATACAACTTTCCCGAAGAGCATATGGTTAACCAAACATAAGTTATTTTAGAAAGTGCCACTTTCCTATGATTAACCAAACATCGCTTTGCTAAGTACATATGCCTAGGCATTAGCCTCCTAGAAAAAAAATCTTTCAATGAGGTAAAATCAAGGTTTAGGGTACCATCCCGTACCGCTCGATATGGGGCAATACAGTATCATACCGGCTAAGAGTTGGTACAAACACCTATAAAAAATGGTTCGAAGTGCGGACTGATGAAAAAAAAAAAAAAAATTATATACCATATTGTACCGATATTGTACCGCCCAGTTCGGACCGGTTCGGGTCCGGTTCGTGCTTGATTCAGGTCAAACAATTTTGCCATGAAGAGGGAAGGACTTTTTTTAAAATTTTGTGGATTCGATACAGTATGGTACCGTTCGGTGACCGGTACTGGGCCCGGTACCGGTTCGATGTTCTTTGGGTAAAAATTCTT
Source organism: Areca catechu (assembly GCA_021397845.1). NCBI lineage: Eukaryota > Viridiplantae > Streptophyta > Magnoliopsida > Arecales > Arecaceae > Areca > Areca catechu. Next base: position 5,946,057 of record CM038047.1, on the reverse strand, counting down.
CCCTCGAACCAAATAAGTTTTTAATGTCGATGGATGTGGGAAGGTGACTTTGTGATTATAGAAAAGGTAGATAATGACGAAGCTATGTAAGGATTGTTCTGTAAGCGCATCATGTAGGGTCTTAAAAAGGCGAAGAAGAATGATAGAAAGCAAAGGAGACTTGAAGTTGAAGAGCAGGAAATGGGAAGGGAAGTTTAGTGAATTAATGTTAATGGATGTGGGAAGAGGAAAAGTTAATGTACTAGCTTGCCAAACATTTGGAAAGGATAACAAGATTAATGGGAAGAGAGAGAATAAGAAGAAACAAAAGAAAAGCACTGTTGATGAGAGGATGAAGAAAAGTGGAGGTGCTGTGATTTTTGTACTTCTATTCACATGCCTGGTTTTGACATTTTATTTCATCTTGGTATTCAGCTTTTGGTTTTGGTGGTTCAGCATTTTCAACTCTTGCTTCTGTAGTTTTATGTTGAAGAATCTAAAAGTCTGATTCTAGCTAGACCTGGATTGAACCCAAACTTGGGATTCAAGTCACTAAATGGGTTTGGTCTAGTTCAGGCCTCGTATTGGGTTGGGCAAGGTCTAGTTCAGGTCTCATAGTGGGTTTTTTCCTGATTAGTCCTGCATAAGGTTTTGTTTTGGATTTTGAATTAATTTTGTGAGATATAATCAGGACCATATGGTTCCAAGTTGTTTTCGCAATCAAATTTGCAAGTGAAGTTAAGTCTTGTCTAGAGTTTGTTTCTCAATTTGGGATACACCTTGCTGGTTTTCTGAAGGTACGTACATGTTGGCTCTTAAGGGGATATTATATTGGATCTAGCTCCTGAAGGAATTGCAGGCCTGGTATTTTTATATATTTGTTTGATAGTATAATTGTTATATTTTATTTTATTTTTTGGCTAAATCTCAAGGCTAAGCATGAAGTGTGCTTGAGGAAGTATGTAGTTTACACTTCAATTTCCAATTTTGATTAGTTGACCTGTGTTCTCTTGACCACGAGGACTATTTTGTGTCCTTCCAAATTTGTTATTTGGTCTTTGATATGCTCTTTTCCGGATTTTAGGCGACGAGATAAAAGGTCAAAAATAAGTTCAAGTTCTGTTTCAAAACTTTCAAAGACGGAGACACCAGTAAAAAGGTAAACACTGCTACTTCATTACTGCGTTTTATGAATCATTTAATAATAATCGATCTGAAAAGGTATCCCATGGGTCTTGGCCAGTAGTGCGGGGTCCAGTGGTGTTTCTAGGCGTAAAGGTAGACCCAGAGGTGGAATAACAAATCGTGGTAAGCTGTTCAGCGATTATAGTCCTAAAACCTCAGGCAAATCAAAAGAGAAGGTCTCAAACAAGGATGATGATGACATCCCTAGGACTGGCGGTAGGATCAAGAAGGATACTGGACCTAGGTCCAAGGATGACACCCTGAAAACTGGTGACAAGTCTACTGGTGAGACTTCGAAGACCGACAGTAAGTCTAGGGATGATAAGCAGAAAGCTGGCAGTAAATCCAAGGATGATCTCCCTAAATCGAGCAGAAAGTGGAAGGATGAGACCTCAAAAAGTGCCAGAAAGACTGAAGACGTTATGATCAGTGGTGGTGGCAGGACCAAGAAGAAGGAGACAATTAAAGGAAAATCCAGTGAAGAAACTCCCAGAAGTGGCAGGAAATTCAAGGGTGAGTCCAAGGCAAATGGCAATTCCGAGAAGGGAAGATCAAAGGCCGAAGAAATTGAGACGACTCCTGGAAAAGTGCATTCAGATTCGGTAAGGGCACCAGAAAGTGAAGCTTCAACTGGGAAGAAGCGCAAAAGAAAGGGTCAAAGCTGAATAATTTGTGGTAAAATATGTTTGTGTTTACTCTTTTCTTCTCTCAGGTAAATACACCCACTTCATTTTCATTTTCTGCAGCCGATGGGTGTTTCTTTTGCATTGTAACTAACCAGTTGCCCATCTGGTTGTTCCGCGGCTGGTGACCGGGAAGTGGCTGACAGGTTTAGGAATCATGGAGGCTTGTAATGTTTGGCATTACCTGTCTCCCCTTGTAAGGAGAATATGTTACAAGCCTCCAGTAGTTGACTTGATGCTTAACCTATGTTAAAAAGTTGTTCTAGATGGTAATGCAGGTTGTTATTGGTGGTCTATCCATACATCCATATGTTAAAAACATAAACATGCGCTCTCTCTCTCTCTCTCTCTCTCACTCACCCGCTCACTCGCTTAGGTGGGCTTCGACTCTGTCGCTTGTAGGTGTGTGCACATCACGTCATGCTTTATGAATTTCATTGGCTTCCAAAAAGTTTGAACTAGTGGTGGCAAGTCATCGGGAAAACCGGAACGTCGACCCTCTATTTATGTTCAAAAGTCGTTTGAAAAAAAAAAAAAAAAAAAAAAAAATCTATACGGTGATTAGGCTGTCTCATGTTTTTACTGAAATCTCACCTACTCGTGCGTATATACGAGGGGTTACAGTCACCGGGCCAAGGCTCCTCCTCGTCCTTGCTCCTTGTTGTCCAAGACATTAAACCACTATTCGGCCTCTTTTAACTTGCGTGTGTTTATTCATTATTATTTCAGCACCGAATCCCTATTTTTTTTATTTTTGCACGAGGATGTAACCCTCGGTCGATTGTTTCGGGATATATTTGCATTAATGTATACTATCAACCTATTTGCCTAACGTGAAACCCATGTAGAGAGACTCATAGCATTTTTGCACGAGGATGTAACCCTCGGTCGATTGTTTCGGGATGCATTAATGTATACTATCGCCTAACGTGAAACCCATGTAGAGAGACTCATAGCAGCCAGTCAATGTTGTAATCGGGTGCACATCTTCAAGAATTATGACGAGAAAATTTTAAGAAAGCCTAATTGCTTTCATAATGAAAAATGGATTGAAAGAAAATGAGTGGTTGTTTGGTCAGGCTTGGATCTTCAATCGGTCACATTGTTGGCATAAATTTGCATTACAATACAGTGGGTTATGTCCTGGGTGTAAGGTATATATTTTAGCTTTCAATCGTGTAATTGTTCTGTCCATTTAACGTGACATAATAATGCAACGTTTTGTGTTACCATCACGAAAGCACAGAAGGGGACATTTAATCGCTTTCTTCCCTATGGATATGCCAAGTGCATGAAGTAAAATAGAATCTCTTGTATCATAATTTTCTAGTGTTTATCTCATACTCCCTTCGAGGATGACAGATACACAAAAATAGGACGTAACGAAGAAAATATTTTTATGCGTGCCATATGCCCATCTTCCATTCCCATTCCTAGACAATTTAGAGAGACCCGCACGCAAATGCCACCACGAGAGAGGCTTCGACAGAAATGACGACGTGAAAGTGTGGGGGAGAGAAACGAAATCCCCCGATGCACACTCTCCCTTCTATTATTCTAATATTATCATCAAAGACATACCGTATCATCGTTGCCAAGATCTCTTAAAATAATGCATATTACATGACTGCTGCCTGCTCGACGCTTCACGCTATCACTTTTATTATTCGGAAATTCCTTCCCTCTCATAACAAAATCGAGACACTTACCGACGACAGGTTGCATTATCAGAACACAATTATAAACCATGCAGTAATTCTCACTCAACCCGCATAATCCTTTTACTCCGTGGAGACTACCATTATCTTCATCATCTTTAACCAATTATCCAAGCATCCCCACCTACAAATATATCATCATCACATTCACAGGCATCATTTCCACCCTTTGACCAACTCTTAAACCCCACCACCTTTACCTCCTTTCTCTATTAAATTCCAAGGGAAAATGTTGCGCGGTATTCTCTATCATATTTTAATGTTAATCATCGCTCTATACTGGCAGTTATCTATGCACAACCAATCATAAAACGACAAACTTCCATTAAAAATTAAACCCAAAGTAGGCTTAAATAAAGATGGAAAAAAAAAAAAAGTTGATACGCAGAGGAAGTAAAGAGGAAAAAAAAAAAAAAAAAAGCTGATGGAGAAAAAGGGTGGAAGAACGGAGCTGTGGGGCGGTTGACACGCCTTCCTCCAAGTCTAAGCAAATACGGCCGTCAAAGCGCTGACGTCCTAATTTCTTTAAGACTCCGTTTGACGTCCACCTCTCTCTCAGTCTTTCTTTTCTCCCACTTACAAAGAACCATAAAGCCTTCTCCTTTTCTTCCCGTCTTTTGAGGAGCTTAGCTAGGATTTGGAGACCGAGGCGGCGTCCTTGACGGAGGTCCGCGAGACGTCCGTGTCGGCGCCGTTAGGCATGGCGGACTGCACCGTCAGCACGGACATGCTCGGCGAGGAGGGGCCGTCGCCGACTCCACCGGCGCCCGAGCCGGCTGCTGGATGGTTGTGACTGGAAGGTGGTGGGGCCGGGATGAGGCCGGGGTTGAGGTGGTGGACCCCTCCCCCGTTTCCGGCGGCCGGGCGGGGGTGGCAAGTGGCGGACGAGATTGCGGAGGCCAGGGAGATGGGCATGAGGCAGAGGCCCTTTCCCTGAAGGTACTGCATCGCCGATCCCATGTCTTCCTCCATTAGCTTTGCCACCTGGTGCTCCGTTACCGTTAGGCTGTCGTTACCTCCGGCGCCGCTGCTCCCGCCCCGGCCGCTCTGACCCTGGATCCCATCACCGCCTATCTCTTTTAATTCGAAGCCGCATCGTAAAGGAAAATAGAAACAGAAAGGGTGTTTTGGGGATTTCATAGGGCGGCACGCCCGCCGCTGGTGCTGCTGTCTTGCTCAATCGCTATCAGCCCGTATAAGATATTCCAACGTATAAACAACTCCTTACCTTTTCCCGATTAGCGGAAAGCGGGTGATTAGGTTTTACGTCAATTCGTGGTCGGATTATGCTATACTAATAGGTCTAATACTAGGAAAGAAACGGAGAGGTGACGAAGGAGAGTTACCTCCGAGGACATATCCGACACAAGCGGGGCGACCGCTGCTGCTCCGCCTAACCTACTCATGCTCAGCACCTGATTTGGATACGGTGTACCCGACCCCAGAGAGAGAGAGAGAGAGGGAGGGAGAGAGGATATCCATTAGTTGTAAGTCTAATGGTTAAATATAATTTAAATAAATAATTAACTTGCATGGAACACGAGAATGATTCGATATGGGTTGTTAATTATTTATGCAATAACAGAGTAAGAAGAGAGGAGGGAAGAGAAATAGTAAAGAATTTGTCTGGAGAAGAGAGGTTGCCTTGACTTGGAGCTGGAGGAATTTTACGTAGTCGATGATCTCATCCAGCATCGACGCCTTGTCCGTCTGTCATTCCATTAAGTCATTTTAATAACAGTTATCGGTAACATAAAAACCAAATTAAATCAACATATCTTAAAATGACAAAAAATATCCTTGTTCCCAGACTATGTGCTTGGAATTGCAGTCCATTATGCCGCTGGTTCGATGAATGCTCCTCCAACAACGAATGGTGATGCGTTTAGTTTCCAAGTGCGGGGAACCAACACGGCGTCCGAGCAGGGATGTCTCCGGAGAGCCGCAAGCACATCATACGAAATATTCTGTTATAATTATAAACGAAAAACCAAGGGCCGGTTCCCTTTCTTCAACAACTATCCGACAAGTGGACACACGGTTCCCAGTTGCCCCAGGTCCCCAGAAGCCCTGGTTCTATGGCAACCGGAATTGACGTAAACGTCCCTTTAATTTATCCTATTTGGAAGGTATGGTGTTCAAAACCCAGATATTGCTGCGCCCATGGTAACAAACTTAAATTCGTAGATGGATAAACTAAACTCATAAATTGCTATATATTACAGCCCCTCCTCTCTTCATGTCTTTCTTCACTAACCTTTGACCAGCTTGAATTTGTTCACAAATATAATAACCACGGTCATTAACACCAAGTCTTAAACCAAAAAACCTGGGATAATTTAATGGGTCCTCATTCACCCGTTGTATCTAGCGTCCGATGTTGTTGCAAATTTAAGTTTTGGTCAAGCATTACAATTTACTAGGGTGCGAATGCACTTATAGAAACACGAGGAGTTTCGTTTGTGAATTTGGATTTCTATCAAAAGTTGATTTTTTTTTTTAAAAAAAAAAAGAAAGGAAAAGACTATTTTTTTTTTAAAAAAAAAAAAATATAGAACATCAAGAGCGAGGAGAAGACAGGAAGACCTTATTGGCGTTCGGCACCAACTCCTGGAGAGCTTTCATCCTCTCTGCGATTCTCTCCCTCCGAAGCTGCCCGCAGAAAGGAACAAAATAGAAAGCTAACAAGTCAACCAAATCAATGCATGCGTACAGACAGAAGAGATGAGAGCAGTCGAAGAGAAACAGATCCAAATCCAAAGCAGTAACTGCCACTTAGCATTTACTGCTCCGGCCTAGGTTTCTGGTCCTTTTAATGCACCCAACTTTTTTATTGGTACAATTAATGCACCTATTTAATTTCTCCAAGCCTTGACAGAAATTTTAACATTTTGAGAATAAAATAAATGTTTAAAACTTTTCCACAAAATCATGGCTTGTGGGCTTACTCGTTCGGCGATGCTGTGGGGATCCGTGGCCTGACCTCTTCTCGCCCGCACCCGCTGCCTCGACGGAGCCGTACCACCACCGGCGGCAGCCGCCTGCCCCACTCCGGGTGACGGCGTCCCTCCGAAGTTCTGGGCCGGCATCGACGGGCCCTGTGCTTCTTCGAATTTAATAATTAATAACAAATGCTTGTAGAAAGATTTTTTTTTTTTTAAAGTAAAAGGGGGAAGAAATTTGGGGTTTTGGGAACCTGGGGATGGTGGAAATGCTGTTGGGTGGCCGCTTGAGCCCCTCCCTGGAGCGATCCGCCGAATCCGTTGTACAGCCCATCCCCTCCCTGCCGGAAAAATATTTAAAATTTGAACCCAAGAAAGTTATTTTTCTGTATAAAAGGGGTTAAATAAAATTGAAGGGAAGTGGAAATAAAAGAGCGTACGGTGGGATTGGATCTGAAGGAAGGGTCGAGTTCGTCTCGAGATCTGTCCATGAGAAGGCGGGAATCGGCCGAGCCGGCGCTCCCTAGGGACAGCGGCAGCGGGGGGAGCCCGGAATCCCCACCGCTGGCTGCCACCGGAGATCTCCCCATGCCCTGGAGCAGCATCTGCTGCTGCTGTTGGTGCGCGTGGTTGAGCTGGAGCAGCATCTGCTTCCCCGCCGGCGACTTCCCGCCGCTGATCTGGTGCTGCCGGAGACGGGAAGCGAGCAGCACGGACTCGTCGTACGGCGCGTATCGTAGCCCCTCCCCCGCGGCGGCGGCGGCGGCGGACTCCTCCGGCGACTTCCCGGCGAGGCCATTCGGATTGGAAGAAGAGGTAAGGTCCCAGGGGACCTTCGTGTTGCCGAGGTCCGGCCAGGAGGAAGGGAGGCTGGAGAGCATCTGGTCGAAGAAGTCGTCGTGTCCGCCAGCCTCGCCGCCGGCGGTGGAGTGGTCGAAGTGGGCGGCCGGGACCTGCATGCCGGGGTTCTGGATCTGCTGCTGGCGGTGTCCGTTGTGGAGCTCCTGGAGGGCGATCTGGGCGGCGGCGGCCGCCGCGCTGGCGGACGACGGTATCCCATTCAACGAAGACGCCATCCCTTGCATTTCTCTGCTGCTCTGCTGCATGGCCGCCTGCTTCCTTCCAGTACCAGGGTTAGGGTTCGAATTGGGGGGATTCCAGGGACGAAGGTGGAATAAGAAAGCAGTGGTAGGATCTGGGGGGTTGGGAGCCCTGGAAGGAGGCGAGCATTTCGAAATATTGATGCAATTTATAGCAACATTAATGATGATTAATTAATCATCATAATTTCTGGATTAATTTGGGTAGAATTTTTGAAGGGGTCGGAATTGACCAGGGTTAGTTAAAAGCTGAGGTGATTAGGGTGTGGGTGGTGCAGCACGGGTGCGTCTCTATCTGGAAGGTGGGGGCCAGCCACCGTGGGAAACAGATCACATCCGTCAGATCACGAGATCATGGAGTCAGCTTGAAGGCGGCTTTTTAAGATGTATGGTGGTCCAAAGTAATAATTCGGTGGTTTGACCGGGGAGATTTGAGGTGGGTTGGAATGAGGTCAGAGTCAGAGAGTTAGGTAACACGTGCGGAGTCTTGGAGGATAAGGCCCGCACGCGCGTGCCTGTCCGATCTGGTGCTGCACTGCAGATTGTTGATTGAACCCAACCGGCGGGCTATGCTACTTCCTCTGATTTAGTTTAGTTTTTTTTTTAAAAAAATAAAAAACTTAGGCTAATTAGATGACGGTTCATGCCATTAGAGCTGTCAATGGTCGGTTTTGGATCAGAACGCGTATAATCAAATCTGGATCTGATCTTAGCTATAAATTCGAATTTGAATCTGGACCTAAATATCTGATGGATCCAATTTTAAAATATCTAATTCAGATTCGAATGGATCTTGGATATTCGGATCCGGATCCGGATCTGGATGGATAGTATCATGGTACATGAAGTCCAATAATACATTATTATTATTATTATTTTTTTTGAGTAAATAAATAGATTGAATTAGACATCTTATAATATAACAATATAAGCAAGTAGCAACAAAACGATATAATAATATGCTAACAACTATAACAATATTACAGGCCGTCGAGAGGTAGAGAGGATCAGGGATTTAAGCAATGGAAAAGAATTAGGATCGCTCTGCTGCTGAATTGAAAGCCATTTATATTAAAAACTATAGTTGATTTTGAACAGTAAAATCAAAAGATCTAATGATTCATAATAATATTAATATATATAAATATATAATACTATATTACATAATATATAAATATATAATACTATATTAAATATTCATATTCGAATCCATTTAATTATAGCTAAACGGGTCAAAGTTCGAATTTGGATAAACGGATCCAAATTTAGTATTAGATTAAAACCCGTTGGATAAATATCCATGGATCTCGGATCCAAACCCGATTTGTTGACAGCTCTATAAGCCATGTTCTCATGTGATTTTTCTTCTCATGTGTCCGGCGCTTGCATGCATTTATGCTCGTGCATGTCAAGCATGTGACTATCATCAGGACAGGAGCAATATCCATATGATATATACTGATTATGGATGGTGATATATATTTTTGTCATCTTTTAATTTTATCAAATTTTTTTTTTTTATAAGCCATGCTTAGCTGCACTTGATTGGATCTCCATTTATATGGGACCATATCTAAATTGAATGATGGGAGTATCATAGCGGCGATTTAAGCCTTTAAGCACGACCTATTACTTCTTACCTACTTATTATTAAAAAAAATAATCATGTAATTTGAAAGCTCTTAATCTAAATATCAAATGGTCAAAATATTAGACTCCATAAATAATATGAAAATATATGCAATGATTTTGATCATCAAAGTAGGATTTTTCATTATCTATCATATATCTGATTAGATTTGAATAAAGATCTATCCGAGTCAAGCTAAGTTTATCTCGATTTTTATTACTCAATTTTTTTAATATATAGTTATGTTCCATTAACATGAGACTAGTTACGACAAGTAGTTTATTCTTCGCTACTCAACTAATTTATTTTTTTTTTTGGTAGAAACTCGAATAATTTATTTGATAAATATACTTGGAAAGTAGATTTCCCTTACTTTTTTTAATAGCAAGGGTAGTTATTATATTGTGGCAAAAATATGTTAGCTCGACGAAGGATGCACCTATAACAAGTGGAGATGCGGATGCGAGAAGGTATAATAATATAATTAATGTTTACATCAAATACATTGCAAAATGGTTTGGTTCATATATTGGCAATCGGACACGGTTCACAAGCTTAAGAGTCAAATTTGGCAGCCATATATTTTTGTATAACAACTAAATTATGTATTAATAAAATAATAACAAGAAAGAACCTATGAAGTTCAACGGACCAAGAACTTAGATTGATTCCATGGACGTGGATATAAACAAAAAGGGTGTACCATCACCAAAGTCAAAAAAGAGGGATATCGAATCTCTTCTAATATCTCCCCCCTCGGGTGTGTATGTTCGCCCTCATCCAGATTAAGATATTTTTTATAGCAAGATACCTACTAGATCTGGAAACAATTTTTTAGGAACACTCGATCCATATCCTTAGATTGACAAATGGATCAAGCCCACGTAGTCATCAAAATGTCATCGAGAGAGAGAGCGTGTTTGCGTGTTTAGGCCTGTTAGGTAATACTCTTTAACGCGAGTCTACACACCTTGGTTTACTATGTTGGCTATTTTGGGCTCAAAACATTGATCAGACTTTCACCAATTTTAGATTGTGCTCGATTGAAACCACTTTAGTTTGCGTCTAGACGGGGATGGATTCTAGAACGACGGGGGATGGAACAAAATCCAACAAAATCATACCTTTTTTTAATAAATATATTAAATCAATCTACAATAAATACATTCATGAATAAAAATTGTTGGCGTGGAGTTCTTGGATCGGCCGGTCAGAGCCGCTGCGTCGCAGGATCGCTCCCTGGTTCACCTGCAAAACAGGTCTCTTGCCGGAGTTATTCCGGCGGAGGACACTCCGATGCCTAAGTCAGTGGTGGATTCCAGCCACAGAATGGGGAAGATGTGGAGAGTGGAAGAGGAAAAGGGCCCTTGGAGATTGTAAGCGTATGTGGACGATAATGTTTGCGCGTACCTCTAGCAATCCTTCTTACCCTTATTTAAAGAATGCCTCCGACCTGCGTCCCGCTCTTTTTCCGGTGATCATGAGGAGCCAATATCTCCCATGATTGGCGATCGTGAACTGTCATTGAGCGGTTCTAGCCAGATCGGAGGCGTGGTAGCAAGAGTTGCGCGCTATGATCATGGCACGATGAGTGTCCATTATAACCGTTGGTTACAGTTGCCTTTCTGGAACAGATTGTGGTCAAAGCTTCAGATTTCTATTCGTGTGGGCTGAAGACTTGGTATTTCCCTGAGGCCGGAGATCGCATCTATGGCGGGGACCGAAGTACGTGCCTTCGGAAGTCGATGGATAGTTCGGTCTTCGGCCGGGGCCGAAGACGTTATTCGAAGGACTGGCCTCCGGATGTTGTGGTCCGGTATGAAGCCTTGGGTTACCCGCAATTGGCCTATCCCCTTCTTGGTCCGAAGTCCGTAGTCTGGAGAAGTGGGCTTCGACCAGTCGAACCGGAGTTTGGTTTACAGTTGAACCGAATATCCCAACAGTTGCCCCCTACTCTCAGTTGTCGAAGCGGATATATGCCTCGAGAAGTGAGAGTATTAAGGCCTTGTCGTTTTCCTCCTGAGAGTCGGTGCAGTAAATGATTACGGGATCATTGATTGGACAGTCCACCACGATCTGAGAATCAGATAGTGGACAGGTGTCACTCCCGGATTGAGGAAGAGAGGAAAAGTGGGTGGCCCTGGGGCCATCTTTTCTTTTCCCGTTGCACGGTGGTTGAGGCGATCTTTTGGTTGGGATTTGGATGGTTGTGGTGGCTGTCCTTTGTCCGTTGCATGAAGGGTATACCTTATCCTGGCGGTCAGTTGCAGGTGGGTTACCTCCCAGGGTAATCGTGGGTCAATTTAACCCGACGGGGCTCAAGAGACCCCTACTTTTCTTTTGGAGAAGGGCGAAGGTCCGGTCGAGGAAGCTTCTTCAACCTCGTCTCATCCTGCGCCCAAGTTGTTTTGGACTACCCGTCCATTCCTTAGGTAGAACCTTCTTTCTGCTCCCTTGCTTCATTCCTTTGTCATGGAAGAGACCGTAGAGAGTTAGAGGAAACAGGTTGGGCCCTCAGGGACCGGAGACATAGTAGGCCCGAAGTTGGTTCCCAGCTCGGTTTCTCAGGATAAGGCGGCCCTTCTTTGGGAACGCTACCGCATCCCTGAGGAGTTTTTCTTCGTCCTTCCCGCTTCCGAGGAGCGGGTGAACGAAGCTCCCCCCAGGTGTATAGCCATATATGAAGATCATCTAAAAGCTGGTCTTCGATTTCCCTGCACCCTTTCTTTGTCAAGATCTTCCGCTTGTACCAAGTGGTGCCAGCGCAGTTGACCCCGAACAGCATCAGGAACATCTGTGGGTTTATGGTTATGTGCAGCATTGCAAGCATAGTGCCTAGGACCAATCTATTCACGGCCCTTTTCGTCCTCAAGAGGGATTTCCATAGTAACGGATGGTGGATGATTGGTACCAGATCAGGCCGTAGGGTTATCAAGGATATGCCCAGCGCCATCCATGGTGGAAACCTGTTTTTGTATTTGTGTTGTCTCTCAATTTATGGGGCTTCGATACGGTGTGGAAGAAGCCTCGCCTGACCGCCAATGACGGGAAGAAGGTCTTGGCGGTCGGCCAGTCGGACTACGACCTCTTGGTCAACTCTGAAGTTGCTCCCATTCGGGAATTGTTGGAGGAGAGAAATCTCCAATGGGCGGGAATTAGCAGATTCCCCTCTTAGGTATAGCAATAGGAATTTCCGCTCCCATTTTTTGGATTTATTGTAGCCCAATTAATTGAAGTGAAATCCTTCACTTGCAGGTGGTGGGATGAGGCCTGGCTTGAGCTGGCTCCGGCAGACTTCGGAAAAGAGGGTGGCACAGGCCCCTCCTACCAGGTCTACAGTGCGGAAGAAAGCTCGGAAGAATGGTCCCGATGGGGACCAAAGCACTTCGTCTTCCCGGGGGACCTCAGGGGAAGACGTAATAACTGCGGAAGGGGCTCCGTCAAGATCCCATCCAGTCGAAGCTCCGCCGGCAGCTATTTCCCCAATGCGTACCATGGGAAGCTCGCCTCAGGGAGCGGAAATGCCGTCGTTTTGCCCCCCCGCTACTGATAGGGGTGAAGCGCGGCAAGCCGAAGAAGAGTTCGCGTACGGGGCTTCCTCAGCTGGAGTCTATTCGACGAACTTCTCGGAGTTTTTGCCTACGGGGGGATTGCTGGTCCCGACCATAGCCAGGCAGGTGCTGAAGGGTACACTTCTACCCCACCACTTGGCTGTTTTTCAGAACTGGAGCCTTCTCAGGGTGTCCGATTCTGCCTTCTCCGCTCTGCAACAGGTATGATCCTGCCACTTCTCTTTATCTTGAGGATTGTTCGACTCATGACTCCTCCCCCTTTCGATGTAGCTGGTCTACGACCTCACCTTCATGGAGGAGGGCTTGGGGAACGTAGACGGTCTCATTCACGACCTCAAGGAAGAGCTCCAGACTGCTAGGGCTGCCAAGGAAGTAGCCGAGAAGCTGAAGCAATCCATGGAGGACCGTCTTGCCCGGGCGATTGATAAAGTTCGGGAACTGAAGGGCGAACTGAGAAGGGCTCATGTAACAATGACGGGGCAAGAGGCAGGATGGAGGAGGAGCAGGAAGCAGGTCGAATCCCTGGAGCAGGCTGCCAGGGAGGACCAGGAGAAGATAGGGAGCCTGATCAAGACGGCGGAAGAGGCTTCCAGGAGGGCCGAAGAGGCGATCCTGGAGTCCGAAGCTGCTAAGAGGGAGTCTGCGTCTTTGAAGAAGCAGGTTGATGATGCCGTGGCGAACTTCAAGATGTCTTCGCAATTCCAGGCGGGGATCAATGAAGTAACCTTGTACGGCTACCAGCACGGCTTCAACGACGGACTCTCCAGGATGAAGGGGGCCTTCCCTCACCTCGACCTTTCCAGCATCCCTCCTTTCGATATAGCTGGAGAAGAAGAGGAGGTGGAGGGGGCCGAAGCCATAGTAGAGGCCGAGGAGGTGCCATGCCCAAAGGAGGAGGCTGCTGCCCCAGTCAAAAATCCAGAGGTAACCTCAACTTTGACTCCGGTCCAGGAGGAAACTCAGGCTGGAGGAGTCAAAGCTGAAGGTTCTCCGGTCCCGTTCCAGACTGACGAGGTCCTATTGGAGCAAATCGATAAAGCGATCCAGTCCTGTGGTGTGGAGCCTTCTTCTGCTGATGTTGAGTGACTTGGGTCATTCTAGATGTATTTTCCTCCTTTCTTTTTTGCTTGACCAATGAACTTTGTTTGGTAGCTGTTGCCGATCTCGCCGCTGCGCCTGTAGCTTCAGAGCTGGTGATTTGGTCAGACCGTCTTGTCTCGAGGTCTCCGGGCTCCCGATCCTGCAAGACAAGGTCAGAAACCCTAGCCGGGGATCCCGGCAAGGGGGCTCCGACGGTCAAGTTAGAAAACGGCGAGATGGAACAGAGTCTCCAAGGTGGGCCCCTGAAGGAGTCCCAGGCTTAGAGATTATCTTCGCAAAGAAGATCTCAGGAAGAGTAGAAATTGGGCCAAGTTCCTTCACCAAGCTTGCGCCAAGGGACCCCTCTCGGGATCTTGGATCCAGCTCTTGGTGCCCTTCCTTTTCCCAGCCTTTTCTTTTTCCCACCTGGTCGTCCGCTCTTCCCGTCCTTTTATCCTATCACGCTGTCTCCAGCTTCCTGCCCTTTGGAGGCTCCCTCTTTGCTTTCACCTCCTTCTCTCCCTCTTTTTCCCCTTTCCCCTTTGGGTCCAAGAACCCGGCGGCCTCCTTCTCTTGCTTGCCGAGCCTAGCGAGGAAAGGGTAGAGGGAGGACGACGGCCAGACCCTGGGGCCGAGCGCGAGGGCTCTCCTTCCCAGGCACCGACAACGCCCGTTATCGGGTCCTGTCTTGCCAGGACTTCGCCTCTCGGCTACGGAACCTGTCGGGCCGATGTAAACGAGGTTTCGCACGTTGTTGCCGATCGTACTGGCGCTCCTCTCGAGGTGCGGCGCGCGCTGCTCGAGGGGCGACCTCGGAACTCGTACTCCTGCTTCTCGGCGACCTCATCGTGCTGGGTAGCCGACCTCGGCCAAGGTGGGCCCCTCCTGGGCGGACACCTGGCGGAGCGGCAGAGGAGCGCTCGACTTCGACCGAGGTGGACCCGTTTCCGGGCGCCACCTGGCGAAGGAACAAGAGGGCCCGACTGGACCTTGGTCGAGGTGGAACCGTCTCAGGGCGCCACTCGGCGAGGGGGCAAGGGGCCGCCGGCTTTGGCGAGGTGGACCCCTCCTGGGCGGACACCTGGCGGAGCGGCAGAGGGGCGCTCAACTTCGGTCGAGGTGGACCCCTCCTGGGCGGACACCTGGTGAAGGAGCAAGAGGGACCGGCTAGACCTCGGCCGAGGTGGAACCGTCTCAGGGCGCCACTCGACGAGGGGGCAAGGGGCCGCCGTCTTCGACCGAGGTGGACCCCTCCTGGGCGGACACCTGGTGGAGCGGTAGAGGGGTGCTCGACTTCGGCTGAGGTGGACCCCTCCTGGGCGGACACCTAGCGAAGGAGCAAGAGGGCCCAGCTCGACCTCGGCCGAGGCGGAACCGTCTCAGGGCGCCACTCGGCAAGGGCGGAAGGGGCCGCCGGCTTCGGCCGAGGTGGACCCCTCCTGGGCGGACACCTAGCGAAGGAGCAAGAGGGCCCGGCCCGACCTCGACTTCGACCGAGTGGAGCCACATCTCACCTTGCTGAACTGCTCCCGTTCTGCCGAAAAAATCCACGTGGTTCGAATCACGCCCGGTGGAATCTGAGACACGCCACGTCATCGTAACTGCTATAACGGTAGCTTTTCTAAATTTTGGAATGAATTTTTCTTCATTTGCATACATCATGTTATGCCTCATGTGTAGCTCAAAACGGTTTTACCGTTTCTTTTTCTGCTTAGTCGAATAGCCATAGCCGAAGGCCGTTCAGTCGATAAGAACCGGTTTTACCGTTCTCTTTCCTGTTTGGTTGAGCAGTCATAGCCGAAGGCCGTTTAATTGGTGAGGATGAACTCCGGAACGGACCAAAACTCCGTTGCTGAAGACCGTCACATTCCTTCGGATGTTAGGTTTGTCCGTTAAGGCGGACAAGAGGGGTTTCTCCGCCAATCAGTGATCTGGGAGATCTGATTGTGATTATTGCTGTCCACGTAGCATGTCGATATTTGTATAGTCATGATTTCTTGTGCCTTCCGAGCTGTCGGGTCTCCTTTTTCCAAAAAGGAGCCATTAATGATGCCGTCGCATGATGAGGACTTCTCCGGATTCGAAGCGATGGCGGTTGTTGTCCCGGAGGTGGCTCCAAGCGACTTTTCTGGTTCTCGAAGCATCGCCCGAACACGTGGCGCTTCCTAATGCGGCTGGGAAGGACGTGGGGCATGCCTCCCTGCAGTCGGTCGTGGGTGCAAGGTTTCTATAAATAGGACCCTGCTCTCCGCTGTCAAAGGCCATCATTTTTGTAGGCTTCTTCCCTTCTTTAACCATGAGGTTCAGTACTTCTGAGCTCCGTCGTGCAGCGAAGAGGAGGGCTATCGGCCCAAAGAGGAAGCGAAGTCCGGAGTCATCCAGGCCAGGAGACGAAGAGGAGGAGCCTCTCATGGACCGTCTCGAGAAGCAGGTCCGCCTGCTGGAGGCTCAGTTCAGGGAAACCTGGGCTCAAGTCACGGTGGCGACTACGGCGTCGGAGGAGGCAAAGAGGGAGGCGGCGGAGGCCGTTGCAAACTTCAAAGCTCCTGCCGCCTTAAAGGACGAGCTCACCGGGGTGGCCATGGACTCCTTCCACCAGGGGTTTCGGGAGTGCCGGAGGAAAGCCTCCAAGTTTTACAACTTGAAGGGCTTGGACAACATCAAACCCTCCGTTCTCTTTCCCGGCCACGAATTCGACTCTGACTCCGATGAGGGGTCGGACTCGAGTTCGGACGGGAACCCCGGGGTCCATTCGTCGTTCCACCAGGACTCTCCCCGACGGTACGGGAAAAACCCGTCGGGGAGTTATTAAAAATTTTCCAAATTCTGTTGCTGCTTCTCTCTCTCTTTTTTTTTTCTTTTCTTTTTTTTTTATATATCTCTCTTTAGGAGAGTTTCTTTTCTTTTTTCTTACTCTCTCTTTAAGAGAGTTTCTTCCTTTCTCCCTCTTTTTTTTTTATAAAAATTTGAAAGGAAAGAAAAATCTTTTCTGTTACCTCTTCCCGTGCACACTTTGCGATGATTTGTCTGTGATGTAGACTGCGTAGATCACTTTTGATCCCCAGGGAAGAAGTGAGGTCAATTGGACCGTTCTGAGAATGTTTATTGTTGACAGAAAGGATGACAATGGTCCTTTTAGGCACGTGATCGGATTTTCCGTAGGGTAAGGTGTATACACCGTCCCTGTGCACTTTCTGTCGTGATTAAGGTAGGCTATTCAGGCCCGTCTCGGTGCGCATTCAGATTTACCGTAGGGTAGGTTATGAGAACCATCCCTGCGCCTTTGATCTTTTTGGTGGCCCGGTTAGACTATCAATTACACTCGTCGGGCATACTGATAAGGTGAGTGGATCAGACTCTCCTTTGCGCAGTTGATCGATTTTTCAGATCGGATCATTTAGGCTGTTGTCATTCAGTCGATGCAACTAGCCGTTCTGAGTTGAGTGGGGTTAAGAAGCTTTGCACAGGTATTTTTGGAACTTTTTTATTGATAATATTTGCGAAGGTTTTGTACATTCCATGGCCGGGATAGGACCTTCCCCTCCAGGGTCTTGAGTCGATATGTCCCTGGTCAAATGATTTATTCGACTTGGTATGGACCTTTCCAGTTGCGGGAGAGTTTACCCTATTCCGTTGGCCTGAATACTTCTGCTCTTCGCAGTACCATGTCCCCTGTGCCGAAAGTTTGCTCCTTCACCCTTGAGTTGTAATACTTAGCAACCTTTTGTTGGTATGCTGCCATTCTTATATGGGCCTGTAGCCTGGTGCTTGATAGCAAGTCTAGATCAATCCTTCTACGATCGAAATTTTCAGGCTCTTCATAGTTGTCAATTCTCAGGGATTGTAGGGAGACTTCAATGGATAGTACGGCTTCGGTACCGTAGGTCAGGTTGAATGGAGATTCGCCAGTGGCCATTCTCGGGATAGTTCGGTATGCCCAAAGAATGGAGGTCAGTTCTTCGGCCCAAAGTTCTTTGGCGGCATTTAGCCTTGTCTTCAGACCATGGAGAATGGTCTGGTTGGTGACTTTGGCTTCTCCGTTGGACTGTGGATGAGCAACGGATGTTAGCCGATGCTAGATATGGTACCGAGCGCAGAAGTCCTTGAACTTTAGGTTGTCGAACTGTCTTCCATTGTCCGTAATGATGACATGTGCCCATTGGTGGCGTTCAGCCTTGTCTTCAGACCATGGAGAATGGTCCGGTTGGTGACTTTGGCTTCTCCGTTGGATTGTGGATGAGCAACGGATGTTAGCCGATGCTGGATATGGTAACGAGGGCAGAAGTCCTTGAACTTTGGGTTGTCGAACGGTCTCCCGTTGTCCATAATGATGACATGTGAGATGCCGAACCTGAATATGATGGAATTTTTTACAAAATTCTCCATCTTGCCTTTCGTTATCTGGGCCAATAGTTTGGCTTCTACCCACTTCGTGAAATAGTCAATGGCCACCAAGAGAAACTTCCTTTGCCCTGATGCTGATGGGAATGGGCCAAGAATGTCCAAATGTCCATTCTCCACTGGGTAAAAGGCCATGTGGCTGCCAACTGAGTCAGGTGGCTCGCAGGTTATCTCTGTACATTGACGTACCTCTGGCATTGGTCGCACTTCCGCAAGAAATCCGCTGAGTCCTTCTGGATGGAGGGCCAATAATACCCTTGTCGAATGATCTTGTACGCCAGAGATCTGCCTTCCAAATGATCACCACATACGCCCTCGTGGACCTCTCTCAAAGCATAATCTGCATCGGTGGGTCCCAAGCATTTTAGTAGTGGCTGGGAGAATGATCTCTTGTAGAGGGCTCCGTGTAAGATGATGTACTGAGACGCCATCCAACGGATCTTCTTGGCCTCTGCCTTATCTTCCGGTAGTTCTCCCTCATTCAGAAACCTGATGATGGGATTCATCCAGCTTGGTTCAGTGTTGATCTGGCGCACCTCTGCAGCCTCCTCGGCTATGCTGGGAATCTCGAGATGTTCAACAAAGGTGTGTCCGAGGAACTCCGGTGCTGTAGTTGCCAGTCGAGACAGTGCATCTACCCGGAAGTTCTCTGATCGTGGAACATGGATAATCTCAAAATATTCTAGTTGGGAAGATAAAGCCCGTACCTTCTCCAGGTATTGTACCATGGTTGGATCTTTGGCTGCATATTCTCTGCTGACTTGATTCACAACCAGTTGAAAATCTGAGAAGGCTCGAAGTTACCAGACTCCCAAATCCTTGGCGATCCGAAGTCCAGCAAGTAGGGCTTCATATTCGACCTGATTATTGGAGGCATGGAAGGAGAAACGGAGTGCATACTCTATAGTATGGCCGTCAGGTTCGGCCAACATGAGTCCAGTCCCGCACCCAGTAGCATTGGAAGCTTCGTCTACATGAAGCACCCAAACGGAGTTCGTCTCCTTCGGGGCTTTTTCTTCTACCGAAGAGGCTTCGTCTTCGGACTTCCAGGTACACTCAGCCAAAAACCGAAGAGCACCTGGGCCTTCATAGCCGCTCGGGGTTGGAAGCTGATGTCAAATTCACTTAGCTTCATAGCCCACTTGGCTATCATTCCAGAAGTATCCGGAGATCGGAGAACAGCCTTGAGAGGTTGATCAGTTAGCACCACGATGGCGTGGGCCTGAAAGTATGGCCATAGTCGCTTTGCCGCAATCACAAAGGAATAGATCAGCTTCTGCATCCTTGCATATCACATTTCTGCGTCATGCAGAACCTTGCTGATGTAGTAAATTGGCTTGTGGGACCCGTCTTCTTCCTTTTGGACAAGAACCGAACTCACTGCTTCGTCTGAAGCAGAGAGGTAAGGTAGAGAACCTCGCCTTCTCTGAGCTTGGAGAGCAATGGCGGGGTTTCCAGATACTTCTTTAGTTCCTCAAAGGCAGCACGACAGTCTTTGAACCATTCGAAACCCTTTGATTGCTGGAGCACCTTGAAGAACGGAAGACATTTCTCGGCTGACCGAGAGATAAATCTGCTTAGGGAGGAAATCCTCCGTGTTAACTGCTGGACTTCCTTCTTTTATGAGGGATGTCTCATATCTTTCAAAGCTTGAATCTTCCCAAGAATTTGCTCGAAGTGATCCCAAAGGCACACTTTGTCGAGTTTAGCTTCATATGGTAGCACCGGAGAGCACTGAATGATTCCTCCAAGTCACGGATGTGATCTCTCCGGTGGAGGCTCTTGACGATCATGTCGTCAACATAGGCCTCCATATTTCTGCCCAGTTACTTTTCGAACACCTTGTTGATCAGCCTCTGAAATGTCGCTCCGGCGTTCTTGAGGCCAAACGGCATCATCTTGTAGCAGTAGAGGCCCTTATCAGTGATGAATGCCGTCTTTTCCTCATCTTGTGGATCCATTTTAATTTGATTGTAGCCGGAGAAGGCGTCCATGAAGCTCAGCAACTGGTGGCTGGCGGTAGCGTCGACCAGTTGATCAATATTTGGGAGAGGGAAACTATCTTTTGGGCAGGCTTTGTTGAGGTCTGTATAGTCGATGCAAATCCTCCACTTGCCACTAGCTTTCTTCACCATCACCACATTGGCCAACCACTCGGGGTAGTGGGCCTCTGTGATGAACCCTGCCTTGAGGAGCTTGCCAACTTCTTCGTCTACAGCTTGCTATCTTTCGGGGGCGAAGCTTCTCTTCTTCTGCCGCACCAGCTTATACACTGGGGTTACTTCTAGCCAATGAGTGATCACTTCGGCAGGAATCCCGGACATGTCCGAAGCCGACCAGGCGAAGACATCGACGTTGTCCCTGAGGAAACGGATCAGCTCCGTTTTGGTTTTCTCATCAAGTGCGCTCTCGATTTGCACAACTCTAGAGGAATCTTCCTCTTTCAAAGGCACCGGAACGGTCCTCACCATGGGCTCACCAAGATTTGCAGTTTCATCCCTCAGATCCAGCTGATCCAAGGTAGTCGAATCCTTGAAATGCCTGTCTTCAATCATCAGACACTACCGTGCCGTCCTCTGGTTTCCTCTAACCTCTCCAACACCGTTCCTGGTGGGGAAGCGTACCAAGAGGTAGTGAGAGGAGATTACGGTCCGGAACTTGTTCAAGGCAGGCCGTCCTAGAATAATATTGTATGCTGAGGGGATCCGGACTGTGAAGTTGATCGGCAGTGCCTTTTGTCGAGGTTCGGTGCCGAGGGTTACAGGCAGCACAATTTCTCCCTCAACAAAAACTTGGTTGTCCCCAAAACCAGAAAGCGGTATGGGGGATTTTTGCAGTTGATGTCTAGGCAAACACATTTTAGAGAATGCATCATACATCAAGACATATGTCGAACTTCCATTATCTACAAAGATCCGTTGTACATCATAATTGGCCACTACGGCCGAAATTACAAGAGGATCATCATGTGGGAGCCGAACCCCCGCAAGGTCATCGTCGGAGAAGAGGATGGCGTTGTTGTCTTTAAGTCACTTTGGAGCATCGTCCTCATCCCTTCTCCAGTTGGTGGGTCGGTGTATCATCCCTACACCTCCATTGGTGGGCCTTTGATTTGGCAATTCGGCCTCTTCAGGAGGAGGCTGGGGAGCAGTTGCTTCTGACCGGGGGCCTTGACAATCGATATACCACCCCAGGTACCCTCTCTTGATGAGATCCTCAATTGCATCCTTCAGCTGGATGCATTCTTCTGTATTATGGCCGTGGTCCCAGTGGAATCGACAGTATTTGTTCCTGTTCCTGACAGAAGAGGAGGCCTTCATGGGACGGGGTCGTTGGAGATAGTTTTCTTTTTCTATCTCCATGAGGACCTTCTCTCGAGGGAGGTTGAGGGGAGTGTAGGAGTCGAATCTTCCTCCCAATGCTCTGGGCTTAGGAGGGCTTCTTCGGCGGTCTGCATATCTGTCGTCGTTGTTATTAGAAGTTTGGGGACCTTGTCCCCCGTTATTCTTCTTCTTCGAAGGGGGTTTTCATTCAATCAATCGTCGATTCACCGCCTACTCTTCAGCATCGACATATTTCTGAGCCCTTGATAGGAGCTCAGCGTAGCTTTTAGAGACTTCTTATCCAGGGAGAAAGTAAGCCTGGAGGTACGAAGCTCCTTCTTCAGTGCTGACATGGCCACGTGTTCGTTGAGATCTGGGATCTCAAGCATGGCCGCATTGAACCTGGAGATATAATCTCGCATGCTTTCTCCTTCGTTCTGGTAAAGGAGGAACAATGTGTCCGTATTCCGAGGAGTCTTGCGGCAGGTCCTGAAATGCAAGACAAACAATTTTTCTAACTGAAAAAAAGAATCGATGGTACCTGGACGCAGGCTCGAGTACCACATCCGAGCAGACTTCTTTAAGGTAGCTGGGAACGCCAAGCAGTACATCACGTCCGAAGCTCCTTGAATCATCAGATTGGCCTTGAAGCTACCCAAATGATCGAGGGGGTCGGTGGTGCCGTCGTAGGGCTCCATCTAAGGAACCCTGAAGTGCCGAGGGGTGACCTCGGCTATGATGCGGTCGGTATAGGGTGGGCGTAGGTCACCCACAATCAGGTCATCGGCATCCTTAAGATCCCGCATCCTGTGCTCTCGCGCCTTCGCCATCTCTGATTCGATGGCTCTGAACCTCCCGTCATAATCGGGAGTCTGCTTCGACGCTCTCTCCACAGAAGTGGAGTCTCCGGAGGAGGGTGAGGGAGTTTGCCTATGTGTCTTCCCTTTGTGCGGGGAATCGGTGGACCTGGGCAACCTCGAAGTTCGGCCTTCATGAGAGGGCTGAGAACGGGGGGAGGGATGCACGGAATTCTCCCATGGAGCTCTCCTTCTTCGGGATCGAGAGCTATATTTAGAAACAGCCGGTGGGTTGGCCACCGGAAAGGCTCTATCTTGGAACTCTTGAACCATGACCGTTAGGTTAGCGACCTGGTTCATAAAAGCTTCAAACTGCTGCGCTCCCACAACAACTATGGGAGGCGGAGCATCGTTCTCCTCCGGGGGTGCACCCCTCTGAGACGGAGCATGACTCCGGCTTGTATAAGCGATTGGGGCTTTTCCTCTTGCCATCAAAAATTTTTTTCTTCCCCTTGTCTGTGATGGAGCGTAAAAATGTTAATGCCCCCCCTTCCTGGCGCGCCAATGTATTGGCGTGGAGTCCCTGGATCGGCCGGTCGAAGCCGCTGCGTTGCAGGACCGCTCCCTGGTTCACCTGCAAAACAGGTCCCTTGCTGGAGTTGTTCCGACGGAGGACACTCCGATGCCCAAGTCAGTGGTGGATTCCAGCCATAGAATAGGGAAGATATGGAGAGCGGAAGAGGAAAAGGGCTCTTGGAGATTGTAAGCGTATGTGGGCGAGAATGTTTACGCGTACCTCTCCAGCAATCCTTCTTACCCTTATTTAAAGAATGCCTCCGGCCTGCGTCTTGCTCTTTTTCCGGTGATCATGGGGAGCCAATCTCTTCCATGATTGGCGATCGTGATAGCAAGAGTTATGCGCCATGATCATGGCACGATGAGTGTCTATTGTAACCGTTGGTTACAGTTGCCTTTCTGGAACAGATTGTGGTCCAAGCTTCGAATTTTCCTTTGCGTGGGCCGAAGACTTGGTATTTCCCTGAGGCCGGAGATCGCGTCTATGTCGGGGACCGAAGTACGTGCCTTCGGAAGTCTATGGATAGTTCGGTCTTCGACCGGGGTCGAAGACGTTACCCGAAGGACTGGCCTCCGGATGTTGTGGTCCGGTATGAAGCCTTGGGTTGCCCGCAATTGGCCTGTCCCCTTCTTGGTCCGAAGTCCGTAGTCCGAAAAAGCTGGCTTCGACTAGTCAAATCGAAATTTGGTTTACAGTTGAACCGGGATATTCCAACAAAAATAAAATAATAACTTAAAAAAATATCGATCATGACCATCCACAATGTCATCCAATCCATTACCTTATTGATTTTTACTTTAAAAAGTGCTATTACAGTTCTCCAATAAATTTTAACCAATATAAATAAATGAAAATAAATCTATTGGATTGCTCCATGCCCCGACATATTATTTCTATCATGTAAGCAAGCCGAAGCTCTTTTTTTTCTTATTATTTAGTAATTTAATTTAATGCATCAAATATATCCACCTTTAGGTTTTGCAAATTGGAGTAATGTATATAATTTAACTGTTAACATTTTAATAGACAGGCATTCGAGCCAAGCCGAGTTAAGTGGTTAGGAGCCCGAGATCGGTATATATTTAAAATATCTGGATTCCGTATTTAATATGAAATTAATTAAATTTTAATATTTTAAGTTTGAACTGTTGGTGGTAGGATGTGTATGAACAATGGTTATCTAATTGACAAGACCAAGTTTAAAGTTACACTCTATATCCTTAAGAAAATTTTGTTTCTCAATGGTGTTTACGGTTTTATGACGATTGTCTCCCAGGATACAACGGTCTTCTTCTGGTGAAAGCAGCACTACAATTCACCAGAAATTCGAACCAGGAGTGCTTTTCTCTCTTTGTATACACTATAGCTATACTCTGTTTTCAGAGTATGCACATGCCTAAGAGACTTATGATGCACTATAGCTATACTCTGTTTTTCAGAGTATGCAAATGCCTAAAAGAAGGAAGGAAAATACTGGAATTAATCGATGAAATGAATGAGGAATGGAGACCTATTTATAGCCTTAAGGTGTCCCTTGGAAGTAGCCTTAAGGTGCCCCTTGGAAGTAGCCTTCTGATTTCATCGGAGGGAGTTTCCGATATCTTTTCGTAGTGAGATATGCCTTTTCGCAATCGATACATTTCTTCAATCGCGATCGGATGCCATGATACGCTGATTCGTACCGTGATCTTTAGATCACGCGATCAGTGCGTTTCTCAATACGTCGTTTCACGATCCGATGGCACCCCTGATCTCAGAAGAAACGTTGATCCGTGAACGGACGCGTGATTACGCCTCCGATCGATACGTTTCTTCAATCGCGATCGGATGCCATGATACGCTGATTCGTACCGTGATCTTTAGATCACGCGATCAGTACATTTCTCAATGCGTCGTTTCACGATCCGATGGCACCCCTGATCTCAGAAGAAACGTTGATCCGTGAACGGACGCGTGATTACGCCTCCGGACGCGTGATCCGTTGTTTCACGATTCTAAAATCCCGCTATCCGAGTCGGCTCGATTTCCTCGAGTCGACTCGTCCAGACCGCATGATGCCTTTCTGTGAATCCTAGCCGGCTCGAACCACTTGAGTCGACTCATCCAGACCGTGTATTCCTGCTCTGTGGATCAGAGTCGACTCCTAGTCATCCGAGTCAACTCGTATCACTCGAGTCTGCTCCTATCAGAACCGAGCCGACTCGTCTCCCTGCAACATTCGCGCAAAGTGTGCGACAGAGCCGACTCGTCTCCCTGCAACCTTCGTGCAAAGTGCGCTCTTGTCGCCCGTCGCACATGTGCGTGATGCGAATCACCCTCAAGCTCTCCACCTATGGTGAGCCCAGAAGTAAGAGCTTGGAAAAATGTTTTCTTATAAAGAGCATTCTCTTTTTTCAATCTTTCCATGTGAGACTAAAAGTTCCCATCCCACAGGATAGTTTCCATCTCACATGATGGTTTCCCATCCCAAAGGATAGTTTAGGAATAAAAAAAAATTCCTATTCACTTTTTCCAACATGAACCTGATCAAATAAAAACATAAATATTATTTAAAATCAACTTAACCAAACGGGACATAGATAAATTTGAATTTGGATCATAGCATACTAATAATATATATTTAATATATATTATAAATAAAAATAATATATATATATATTTATTTAAAAATTTTATGAGTTTTTTAGTTAAATATTTTAGTACTCGAACTTGCTGGTCCAATAATAACCGTATCGAATAAAGTTTGAATACCGTTCGAGTTTAATCAAGTTGCGAGCAGCTAGCTCCACTCGTTTGCAGCAGGCATTCCACCGGATCTCGGAGTAGCATATCCTCTCCTTTTAGCCAGCTTCGCGGCCTGGGCGTGGAGGAGGCTTCGGAGGAAGGACACGTCGCGTAAACACAAACTTTTTAAAAGATTTCGATAGCTTTAGGAAAAAGAAATGCCAAGCCAAGGCCAAAGTACTTTTTATTAGCCGAGCCTTTCACATCCCGGAAACAGGGCGTCTTTTTATTTTTTTTTATAAGTGATAACACGAAAGCTCTGTTCCGGATGCAGTTATCTTGCCAATAGTCCATCGTGGATGGAGCGTGACATATTTATTCACTTTTGTGTTCCATGTACTACCGACCGGATAATTTATCATCTGCATGCAATGTTGTATAGATCAAATTATTTATCCAAAAAATTATTTTGTATTGCCGATCTCATCACGGTGGCCTGTAGCTCATGAGCTGGCATCGGTTCTCGGACTCTCTCACTTCGAGATGTCCAAATATTCGGACCTGCAAAACAAGATCAGAGACCCGGGTCGGAGGTTCGGCAGGAGCACTCCGACGATCAAGTCAGAGAGCGGCAAGATGGAACAGGACCTCTAAGGCGGGCTCCCGAAGGATCCCCGTGCTTAGAGGAGATGTGAATGAAAGAAGTGTGGGGCAGAGAGGAGTTGAGGCCCGGCTTCCGGTGCTAGGGCCACCGAGCTCTCGTCTGGGGACTTCCTGGGATCCCCCGGATCGTTCTTTCGGTATTCTCTCCTTTTTTTTTCACTTACCTTTCCGTCCGTTTTTACCGTCCCTTTTATACCACCGAACTGCCTTCAGCCCACGTCCCCTCCAGGGGGCTCTCTGAGACCTCTGGACCTTCTCCTTCCCCTTCTTCTTCGAGTCCGAAAGTTAACTGGCCGGCCCGCCTCGTCCACAGTGTGTCACGAAAGGGGAAAGACCGGCGAGGCCTTGGGCCGAGCACGGGAGCTCTCCTTTCGGGGCGTTGATGGTGGGCTTCCAGCTGTTTGAGGCTCCTGCCCGCTAGGATTTCATTCCTCGATTGCGGGGCCCAGATTAACTAGTGTAAACGAGGTTTTGCGTATCACCACAGGCCATACCGGCGCCTTGTACGGAGTGCAGCGCGTGCTGGCTCTAGTGGCGACCTCGCGACCCGTGTCTCTACCTCCCCGAGGCTTTGCAGATTTGGGCTGACCTCGACCGAGGTGGACCCGTCAGGGGGCGCCACCTGGCGGTGGAGCAGGGGCTGCCAGTTTCGGCCGAGATGGACCCCTCATGGGTGGAAACCTGGCGGAGTCGCAGAGAGAGGCTCAACTTCGGCCGAGGTGGACCCGTCTTGGGGTGCCACCTGGCGAAGGAGCAGGAGGGCCCGATTCGACCTCGGCAGAGGTGGACACGTCTTGGGGTGCTACCTGGCGAGGGAGCGAGGGGCCGCAAGCTTCGACCGAGGTGGACCTCTCCTGGGTGGACACATGGCGGAGTGGCAGAGAGAGGCTCGACTTTGGCCGAGGTGGTCCCGTCTTGGGGTGCCACATGGCGAAGGAGCAGGAGGGCCCGGCTCGACCTCGGCAGAGGTGGACCCGTCTTAGGGTGCCACTTGGCGAGGGAGCGAGGGGCCGCCGGCTTCGACCGAGGTGGACCCCTCCTGGGTGGACACCTGGCGGAGTGAAAGAGAGAGGCTCGACTTCGGCCGAGGTGGACCCGTCTTGGGGTGCCACCTGGCGAAGGAGCAGGAGGGCCCGGCTCGACCTCGGCAGAGGTGGACCCGTCTTAGGGTTCCACCTGGCAAGGGAGCGAGGGGCCGCCAGCTTCGGCCGAGGTGGACCCCTCTTGGGTGGACACCTGGCGGAGTGGCAGAGAGAGGCTCGACTTCAGCCGAGGTGGACCCGTCTTGGGATGCCACCTGGCGAAGGAGCAGGAGGGCCCGGCTTGACCTCGGCAGAGGTGGACCCGTCTTGGGGTGCCACCTGACGAGGGAGCGAGGGGCCGCCAGCTTCGACCGAGGTGGACACCTTGCGGAGTGGCAGAGAGAGGCTCGACTTCGGCCGAGGTGGACCCGTCTTGGGGTTTCACCTGGCGAAGGAGCAGAAGGGCCCAGCTCGACCTCGGCAAAGGTGGACCCGTCTTAGGATGCCACCTGGCGAAGGAGCAGGAATACTTCTTTCCGAACGGGAAATTTTTTGAAGAAAAAAATTCATGCGGTACTGACCGTGTCCAGCTGGACCCGACACGCGCTCCACGTCAGCGATGTAACCATATCATTTTGTATGCAATATTAAAATTAATAATAAAAAAAATAAAATAATAGTTGGAATGAAGCGGACCTGGATTCTATGTCAAATAAATGAATGACTTCGAATTAGTATAGCGGGATGTTTCACTTGGAATAAAGCAAGAGTAGATCGGCGTAACTCGAAAAAGTTGGGTTACCAGATTAGATGGCTTCACGTGGTTTAGTAATTTATTTTATTTTATTTTTAATTATAACATTCTCAGGCATCTCCAGGATTAATGTTTCTCGAAAAAAAAAAAAAAAGAAAATCGTGCATTTTAATAATTGCCGTTGTATATATTTAACATAGTATTTATGCCAGGCTTTTTAATTTTAGGTCATTAGTGCTAAAAAACGATAAAAAAAAAAGATGGTGTACTCTAAATTGTCCAATATTTGGTCCAACTAGCATCGACCGCATGTAAGCAATGAGTGCATGAATTGATAACCGAGAATAAGTAATGAAGAGTTCGAATATCTAGTGTAAAACAATGCTTGGGTCATCATCCGATCCATGATCGTTAGGTAAAAGGATACTATCTAACATAACATTAAAAATATAAAAATTGCGGTCATATCTAAATAGAATATCTTTTGCCATAACAAGTACGATAATGTCGCATATATAAACTCTTTTAAGGCCTTCCATTCATTAATGTCTCGAGATAAAGATTAACGTCGAGATTTTAAAATTATAATCCTAAAAGAATATCGAAAACACTGGCATGTTCCACCTTTTTCTTGGGCAAAAAAGCTAGAAAGTAATGGAATGGATCTTTACGTAAAGTTCCAATTAGGAAAACATGGTAGAGAAGGCTAGCTAACATCAAAATAGATAAATTAAGATAATCATCTTTGACATTTTGCGAGAAAGATAGGATAAATGTAAATTTTCTAGGTATATTTCATGGAAAAGTAGGTGGTGCGTAGATTGTTGATCTTTTTATTTTTTATTTTTCCCTTTTTCATCTTCTCTCTTCTTCTTTGCTTTGTATGATTTTTCTTCTTTGTTATTATTTTTTTGTACTCTTTTCATTTCAAATAAAATATGCACCAATCATTTTTGATATCGGCTATAATTAAAAGAGCTGTTCAAACATCTCTTCGGAGACGAGGCAGATTTTATCAGGTTGTTATGAAAGATACTGGCTCTAAGATCGGAGTAGAGATTAACTGGCTGGAGTCACTACTGGAATAATCTACAAAAAAAGTTCGTAGCTAGGAGGGGTCCCCATGCAGATACTCCGATGCTCAAATTAATGATTCGGAATGGATGAAAAATAGTAAGTATAGAAAAAGATTGTTTACCGGAGATCTTTGAAACTTGAAAACCTTATACAAGAAAGCTAGGTAGGATAGACAATCTCGAGAACATCGGACCACAATTGTGTCATTACAGGATTATTGCCACGATATGTTCTCGAGGATCATGAGCGGAAATGTAGTTTTTGGTAATTCCATCACCGTCGATAACTATTTCCGTAATTTGGACGATAGGATATTCAAAACCTCCAAGATCGATCGCACGTAAAGGAGCAGACATCTTGATATCTCGAACTTATCAGGAGCTCTATAGAATAGACATCGAAGCCTCGCCCAAGTGGCCTATAGGGTTCTAAGATAGGTCGAGATTCTGAAACATAAGCTTTGGAAAATGAAAACATTCCGGAAGGAGATGAATCGATATGTTAATAAGGCGTAAAGATCGATGGATGTATAGATCATCAAATGGATGGGACTCCGAGTCCACGGGGATCCATATTCGAGGTACATATATAGCACATCCTCCTTCCGTCTGATGCCTAATTCAAGGTACCGGAGATGTCCCCTGACATAGCTTATACGTCGAACCTTTATAAATATATATTTAGGTACCTCGATGCATTTTAACATTTTCGGTGGGGTCGTATATTTTATACTCCCTTCTGATAAAAAAAAAAAATATTTGAAAAATACAAAATTAGTGCGTGATCAGCTCCACTCTATGTTACATGATGTATGGGAAAGCGAGAAATGGAAAAATTATCACTCTTCCGTGCAAAGAGAGAGTATTTTGATCAAGGTCAGGAGTAGACCATCTTTCGTAACGAGGACAGGGCTTGCTTTAATTAGACTGGAATTAGCGTTAGCAAAAGTTGTTTGTCCTGTTTAAATAGATAGAGTATTAATCCTTGTCTTGTTTCGATCGGAAATCAACTTTCCTTTCTTTTCTTTGCCGGGTCCCATCCTCTTTACAACACATCCACAAACATGACATTTGAGAAAGCCATGGCAGCTTTCTGAATCGCATCCAAAAGCCTGTCCTTGCAGGGCACTCGGTCTACTATATTCATCACCAAAAAGAAAAGGAGACTGCACTGCTGCACCTATTGGCTTTCGATCCATCAGTATGGTTGGAACTTGAACAGGCACGTATAGATGGAACGATATATATCATGAGTTTGTCTTGATAAAATAGTACTCAAAGCATTTCACCGCAATTAATTAGGGAGGAGGATACTTTGCAGGCAAAAAAAATAAAATAAAAATCTACATTACTTTCAACTTTTAAAGAATGGGTTACTTTTATATATCTTTTTGAACCTTATTAGACTATCAAGACAAAAGATTCACGCATTTAATTATTTCGTAACGCGTACTGCACTGGCCGACGCAACCCGGCCTGCCGGTAAAAATGCAGGTAGAACACGGCAGGTGCATCTCATTTGCAGGAATGCTCTTATGGTACGGTCGAGGACAGGGGGATGTCGGCAGTCTAGTAGCTCTCCACCATTTTTCTGGGTGAGCTGGGATGAATTTTTTTGTAAAAAAATATTAAAAAAAATATCTGCGGGGATATATGTCCGAAAATAAATATTTTTGGATTACATGACAGGACCCTAGATAATTTTGGATTGCATGGCAAGCCAGTATGACATGTAATCATCTTTGTCGAAGGTGGCTCGGAATTGTTTAGAAATTATTTTTGACAAGGATGATTTCAATTCGATTATTTTTTTTTTTTAAAAAAAATTAATTTAAAAATTGATACGATATTTTTAATTAAATTGATGTGACATGATAGAATCTTTATTTTTTTTTAAATTCTAATTAATATATTTTAATTTTAAATAAATAAATAATAAGTAAAAAATTAATATTGATTAAGATTTTATATATTATTTTTTGATAATATTAATTATTACATTATTTTCAAACAACATTAATTAAAAATAATATTAATTGACTATATAAAAATAATATTAATTTAAAATTAATAATAAATTAACTAAAGATAACATTAATTAAAAAAATATTAATTTAAAATTAATAATAAATGAACTAAAGACAACATATATTCGTAAATTTCTTTTTAAATATTATTTTAAAAAAAATTCGAGTTACAATAGCCTCCAAGAACGGGGTAGAATGTACACGGTGTATGGTTGGTACGTAATATCCTGCAACACCGCTGCCATCTTCAAAATTTGGTTGCATCATTGGTATTTGACTTCATGGAACAAAACAAATCAAGTCATGCTGCTGGTGAAGTGTCCACCATGCATCCTGTTAACCATATATCCTCGTATATAAAGAAAATTAAGCCGTCCTCAAATTACAAATAAATACTGTATGTATAATATAATTTTGACATGTACCTAGTCAACATCGATCATAAAATAATATAGGACGATCGAGCAGGGATGGCAATGGATCGGATCATCCAAAATTCATACTCGTCCCGTTACAAAATTATCCGTTCCATTCCCGTCCCATACCGATCTCCGATCGGGAATAAAAAAAATTACGGATCGGGTCGGATCGGATATACTCGGATTTATAAAATTTAGTTTATTTAAAAGCTAAACGGATTGGATCGAGTCGGATCAGATCGGATATATCCATTCAATATTTTATTTATTTAAATATTTAAAAAATATTTTTTTTATATATAAATGGATGACATATTATTATCAGTATCCGGTTGGAAGCTAAGTCGAATTTTTTAATATAATTTATATCTATTTATAAAC
Organism: Areca catechu; assembly: GCA_021397845.1. Classification (NCBI taxonomy): domain Eukaryota; kingdom Viridiplantae; phylum Streptophyta; class Magnoliopsida; order Arecales; family Arecaceae; genus Areca; species Areca catechu. The sequence goes on along the minus strand of CM038047.1, from coordinate 5,914,004 downwards.
GAGATGGTTTAAATTTTACCCGCATCGGATTCGGATCGAATACCTAACAGATGTGGACGAATTTGTTGCTTTGCGTGCTTGGTCCAGATAATGAAGGAGCGCATTAATTGAATGAATGCCTGTCACATTCTGGCATAATTAGCCTGCAGGAAACATACACGGCGGCGAGGGTGGAGCGTCCGGTTCGGTACCTAACACCGAGGACGTACTCCTTGGCGTCGCTTGCAGAACGGCTGGTGGGTGGGGTGTCCGAATAACTTGCATACCAAGGACAATTAATACGCTGATCGAGAGTTGGTTCGGGACCAGCCCCGGCCCTGAGGTCGATTTATGAATAGCGAGCGGTCCATCCATCTTTCTTGCATGACATGCAAACAGTTAAGGATCGATCACGGTGGTGCAGTTAAATGGTGCTTTTGCTTTAATTAATTGGCTCTACGACGAAGGAGATGTTCACCAATTATGCTACAGAATCATGGAGATCGAAGAAGAGGTACGGAGAGGAGAGAGGGTGCGGGGAAAATAATAATAATAATAATACATATAATAATAAAAGAAAAAGTAAAGTAAAAAAAAAAAAAAAAAAGGAAAGTTCGGTAGTGCAGTCGTCCATTTCGAGATGGACCGATCGGAGAGGGCAGGCAGTCCCAGCCTGCAGGACATCTTGCCGTGGATGGATGCATGCATTATTTGGAGAAACGGGTCGAAGCGAGCCAGTTCCGTGATTGCGATACGACCGACTTAAATGGGGGAAGACGAGACTTACGGTGGATGAAAGATTAACCAACGAGATGGTTGTTAATTAATTAGCATCGACCGGAAAGGAGAAAAGGCCAAGCAGCTCGGAGACGATGATAACACTCCATGTCCATACGAGACAGGGTCTCTTTGCAGAAACATGGATCTCGACCAAAGAGAAGAGACGCATCAAAAAGGAGCTTCCTTGAAAAGTGATGGCGACGCTACGAAGAAAAAAATTCAGAAGCATCTGCGCGTCACCGCTCTGTTCGCAAACAGCCGGCCCCATATATAATGATGCTTCGAGAAAATGCTACATGATTAATTACCTGGTACAACAAGCTAGCAAATGGATTTTAGGTTTTCCTTCCTTTCGAAACGAGGCACGATTGAACGTGGATCCTCTGCACTGCGCGGTTATATCATCTTTCAATCCGATGAAGGGAAATTGAATTGCCAGAATTGTCCGTGCTACTACTTTCCAAGCCAAGAATTACTGCACTACTCGTCGATCTGCCTGCCTCCTTTTATTTTTTGAGGGTTCTATCATGTGGATCATTCAATAACAAACCATCTAATTATCATCCAAGAAAGTAGTAAACTCTTCTTTTTTTTTCGTTTAAAATAATAAAAATTATTTACCGACCATTCATATTTAATAAAAATAAGTATTCAGGATTTTTAATCAAACTACATTTTTTTTTTTTTAATAATAAATAATCTGGGGTGAGTTGTTATTAATTTCTTAACCAGGAAGAGACCAGAATTTGATTATCGAGATGAGTCGCAGGGGTGGGTGGTGGGGGAAAGGTTTATTTATCAACATTCGAAGAGTCGGGATCGTACAAATTAGAAAACTTTATAGTTATCGGGTAATCATATTTTACGTCCATCGCTTGAAACATGGAAGCTAGCGATCGAATGGAACCACAAAATCTTGGTATCCTAATTGGCATCTTACGGCAATGAATAATTATGCCACATCATGCCATAAAGTTGCAAGCTGGTCAGGTTCGAAGGCGTGCCAACCTTATGCATGCACCTGTTACACATTTATTATCATCTACGAAAGCATAGCAAATGTGGCTGCAAGCGTTCGAACGATAACAAGGGTCGATGGCTAGCGTATTATGCTCCTAGAAGGAGGCCTGCGCAGGTGTTCATGATTTTTTGAAGCATTTTTTGTCACCGTTTATAAATTTTAGGAGCTGCGGTGCACTGCTAGCATTTATGATTTCGATCTCCAAGATATCCGTGGGAGGCTGGAAGCATAATCTTGGAGCGAAGAGATGGAGAACGGCAAAACCAGCAGAGTGGCCGGGTGCTTAAAACTGATGAAGGAAGGATGATTATATTTCGCATGTTACTCCCCTCGATAAAAAAATTAAAATGATGAAGTAATGATATTCACGGAGGCATGTAATGATAGCAATGAGTGATAATATATTATATAAATTAAAATAGTTGCATCTAAATTCAATGACTACCTGATATCAATTTTTAAAATTATTTTTTATTTAAAATTATATTATCTATATAATCTATTATGTTTATGAAAGCAAAAAAAAAAAAATCAGTTTAGTTTTGAAGAATTTTTTTTAAAAAAAAAAATTATACCGAACTTTCCTACTTAGTTTTTTTAAAAAATTCGAATATCAAAATTTTAAAATAAATTTTAAATAAATTTTAAATTTATATATTTAATAAATAATAAATTTTATTAAAATAACTTTTTTAGCTATATTAAATATTAAAATTGTTATACCGTCCAGCATCTGGTTATTAAAATATGCATGCTTTGTTTATTAAATGACAAGCATATTTCAAGCGGTCAATTATTATTGCTCAGATTTCACACATATCCGGACTCCATGATGGCTATTTGTACAGTCTTCTAGCTCCAACTTTGTGGTGGGGCCAGATGGGCACATCAGTAAATTATCTGCGAATCCATTCGAATAATTTTAAATCAAGTATGTTATCTTAATTTAATAAATAAATAACAGTATCATATTTTTTTTATTTTTTATTTTTATTTTTATTCCGATCGATGAAACGAATGAGAAAAAAGATTTTAGGATCCCCGAAAATACCTTTGTGCCCACTTTTCAGGATAAAATGAAATGAATTATGAAACAAGCTGAAAAAAATGATTTTATTTCTAAATAACCCCAGTCAATCCTACAACTTGACATTGCTTTTGACGGTGACGCGAGGGTGGAAGCAAGTTTTGAGCACGCTATCCGACATGTCAGCAATAAGCGAAGGAAACGTGTTCGCAGGTACTCTCAGAGATGAGCCAGTGATGTAGGAAGTGGGGAAGGAGTCCAGGACAGAAGGTTCCTCCAAGTTTGTTCATTCTCAACTACGTTGTCAGAAAATGGTTTTTTAAGTCCTGGTGGCTGGCGCCCATTCCGCTCTTCAAAAAAAAAAAAAAAAAAAAAAAGAAAGAAAGATTATAACCCGAAAACCGGGGGGGGGGGGGCTACAATAAAAACAATGTTCCCCTTCCTTTCTCGGCATCATATCCTGAATGGTTGATTCCCCGATCCGATCCGGTCCATCTTCATCTTCTTCTGCTGTGTTTTGACGTTGGACGTCTTTCAGAACGGGTTTGGTCCACCAAAAGATTGTCCGGGTTTCTTTACCTTCTTCACCTTCCCTCGGTCGTACTCTTCATCCCTGAAAATTATGGGACATAATGAGGTGGCCTTACAAGAATAAATTAGAACGACCATCGATCACTGAAACTGCTAAAAATGGACTGCTGGTGGGGTAGGGAATGTTACTCGGCTTATCATAGATTAGACATTGGAAAGCAGAATCTAAAATAATTTTGTAAGTGGCGGCATCAGGAAACATACTCTGTTCAGTGCCAACAACAGCTGGAACTTCATGGCAGCTTGAAAGAAAATCATATTGCCAAGTCAGGTAAGTAAGAGTCTCGTATCATATGTTAAGATAGCTGGAGAGTCGAACTCTTCCAACACCGAGGCCATCAGAGAACTCGATAAAATCCCAAAAGTTTCTTAGAAGTGGGCTTTTGTTATTTATTTCTGGTGCCTGATTACTTAAAAAGTTAAAACTGCATAGAATGTCATCAAACCTGTAATACTACTCGAGGTTTCAACTGCAGTATGGATGAGAAACACATGTTCTGATCACCAATACCGTCGGTAAGCCATGCAACACGATTTTAATTTTTCCAAGCATAAGATGCTATGTCACCTACCATGCTCGTGTCCTTTTTCACAATTCTTAACGCTGATGCCTTTTAGTCTTAATAAAATATGACAAATGAAGATTTTTGCCTTTTCATGATTATTTCTTGTGGCCAACTTTAATGTCTTCGGAGGTAATGTAGGTCACTCTTCCACATTTTAATATGCAAGGTAGGTAGGTGAAAATCAAGCACGATCAAACGCCATCCTGTAACATGAATTGACTAAATACTAACCAGCACTTTACAACAATAGAAGCGGTTTCTCAAATTAGTGACTATAATTTTAGTAGTTCATGTTCTGCACTCTAATAAAAACTTTCCACGCTCTTTTACCTCTCTTTTCGCTCTCACCTACTCAGACACTCAAATGTACCATAATCCAAATCTTGCATCCATATCCATGCAACAACACCAGTTATCTCGTCGCATCATTTGCTTGTTCAGGTACTAACAGCTAATTGCATTTTCACAATACTGAGAAATCTGTCTTAAATGATCCAACAAAGTCATCTGCAGCAACTGCATAATCATCGCTAAAAACCACCAAACCAATCAAAATAATTTCTGGCTCACTTTACGCATGGTCCCTTTGCCATCATTCCTTCGGATAACTGCACCCCTATTGAATTCGCTCACAACTTCTATCGGCATATCTCCTCTTTTCCTTGCTTGACCCTTCAACACAAATATAAGTCCTTATCATTATCGGGTCCTTGACAGATTTAATTGAACATGCTCAAATAATTTTACTTGTTCCCTATCACTCTTAAAGTGATGGAAAGATTATGCTTCAACCACTCTCACTTCAAACTCCCCCGATAAAATATAGCCAGCAAATTAGGCCACCATGTCACAGACGTGGGTCTGAGGTTAGAGCAAGAATTCGTGTTAAAACTTTGGATACTTTCGATCTTCGAGAACTTCTTACGAATAATATCCATCAGCCATACACCCATTTGTCCTGGGTTTTTTTATTGATTAAATTGAATGGTCCAGAAAATGTAGCAGCACCATAGATTCATGGCCCAAAAATGTGTAGTTTATACATGTTGCCTAAAACATTCTGGTTTTGGCATCGCCAGGCAAAAAAAGGGGACGCGCGCTCATTTATATAGTCAGTTTCTCGGTTAATGTAAAAGTTTCTAACATTCTTCTGCATTTTGACCAAATTAACTTTCACTCCCAAAGTCAGGCAGTGTATCAACTTTATGATGCAGTGATAGTAATAATATATTATATAAAACAAGACCTTTTTTGTGACAAATAACCTGATAGAACATATAAATTAGATATAAGATTCCAACATCAACGAATTTGAGCTTTTATTTGTTGAAGGAAGCTTAATCAATCTACAGGATGAATATTGAAATCAACACATCTAGATTGTTATATTCTCTCTTTCTAATCAGTCAACAAAATTAAAATGGCTATGCCGAAGCTTATTGGACGTGGATTGGTAATTATATACCAACCACCTGAAGACCGATCAGCCAACATAATATCTGACGATAAAGTTACTATTTAATCATAGTTTTCGGACTCTGTGCTATCATTCTTAGCTCACTATTTATCCTGCATGGTTAGGAAACCCACCATTTATCCAGCACATAACCGATGCTATTATTTCTTGAATTGTCGAGTCCCTGTTCCTCAGACTTCGGCAATTCCAAGTCATCCCACCGTGCAACTGCATACAAGAAAGTGGAACTTGATTAGCTTGCTACAATCCAGGTGCAAAAAATATACCAATGTAGGGAATCAAAAAAGGAAAGGCAAAACCCATAATGCATGGCAAATACACACCAGTAGTTTCTTTCAGACCCCTCATCAGCAGACTCATAAATTCACACTGCCGGGGCCCTTTCCCGTTTGCATCTGTTTCTCTCGAGTTGCATTGATTTGCTGCAGGGCTCAAACACCTTTTCACCCGCTTTGACGCAGCAAGCATGGAAATATTTTTATCATTTCTCTCCTGTATTTGTCTATCGGTGTCCATAGAATCACCATGACAATAATTATTATCATTCACTCCCTGGCTATTATTATCTTTGACAGAACTAGAATGGGAGCGTTTTCTATGGGAATGCTTGGAATGTATACGAGCTTTAATGGCCTGAGACGTTGCCATTGTTTGCTCACTTATGCCAAGATCATCTAGAACTCCATTTTTGGTCGTGTTTCTAGAACGTAAACGGTGTTTTCTGCTTCTCTTGTCTTTTCTACTTTTATGCAGGCTTAAATAAGTGAAAAATAGCTGTTTGCGGCCAAAATACATGCCCTTTGATGAACATTTTGCAAGCATCTTCAGCTTCCTGTCTGTTTGGCGGTACTGACCAAATGAATGTTCTCTGTCGGTCTCTGCAAAAGCTTCCTTCTGACCATAACCATTTGAAGTGCTTCGTTTTGTTGAAAGATTGACCAACCTAGGTTCGCTCAGCTTAAGAAGGCTTTCCTCATCATTCTGGCATGGAATGTTGCTTGAGTTCTTCTCATTCTCACTGCAATTGGCCTGGATGAACAAATAGAAGAAAAACTTTAGCTTGATTCAAGCAAATCAATAATGGAAGCTGCAGCATAAAGTGAAAACAATGCTACCTGTTGCCCCACATGGTTTGAACTAAACACCTCCTTCTGAGTGGATTGTTTCATGGGACTCAATTGTTTGGGAACATTGGAAGGCTTATTTTTGCAGTCCATCATGTTGTTCTCTGTGAGAAGTTTCTTGGCATGTTTCTCGGTAGTTTTGGGGAAGGCATTGTCATTCAGCTCAGCAGTAAGGATATCTGACTTCATGCCTGCATTACAACCATTAGAAAGATGAAATATATCATTTGATTGGACACCATGGATAAAGGAGGTATCACTTCCACGATAAGCGGTGGTGACAGTATTGTCCTTTAGCAAAGCTGGCTGTGCTAAGTCTTCCTTCAACTTCTGGTTTTTAGTGGATGTAACAACAGGCATCTTCAGATCTTTACAAAAAGGTAGCCTTTTAGGATCTGGCAACGTTGTTTGCTGCAGTCCCTCAGATATAACACCACCATTTCTGTGCAAATTCGAAGCATATTTTGGCATCACTTGGCCACTATTTTGTGAGTTCTGCACTGAGGAAACCACTTCCTGTGAGGGGTGATCTGATGAAGTGCCACCCACAAAATCAGATTGGCGATTAGCATCGTATTTAATTTTAGCAGAGATACACTCTGCAGTGCTTAATTTTCTTTCAACTCCACTATTTTTAACTGCTCCATTTGAGGTTGCAGCAGACTGAGGAACAAATTTAGTTACAGGGCCATTGACAGAAAGGTTATCTTTGTGAGCCACACCAACTGATCTCTTGACTGAAGAACTTCTATCACGGACATAGAATAACATGTAGGCCTTCTGTGCCAAAACAGTCTTCTCACTGACTTGGCTAACCTGCAATGACATGAACATAAAACCCACTTAGGAAAATTATAAAATTATACATGTACATAAAACAAACATCCATTGACATGATTCGTTCTGCATAACAACACCTAAGTTGGTTTCCCATTTCATCCATTAATTCTCTTCCCTCTTTTTCTTACAAAAAATCGATTGAGCATGGGGCATAATTCATTCCTCTCCCTCATCTTCTCTTTTTTTTTCCTCTGTTATATTTGGTGGGAAGCTGTGCTGATATGTGAGCAAGGTTATAGGGAAAAAAATCAAATATCCAAAATTTCAATGAGAACGGATTTCGGAAGGATTCACCAGGTATACAAACATAAAGACAAAAGAAAACAACAATAAATGAATTAGTGACAGAATTACATAAATAAGATCATGACATGGAAAGTTATGTGTGAGCTCAACCTGGTTATCATCAAGCGAATGCCATGTGCCACTTGAAGTACGAACATAACAGTAATAATGACCAGAGTGGGTACTCCAACCCGCATGTACCAGTACACCATAAAGAGTATATTTTAAATTTCCTTCCTGAAAATATGGATGAAGAGTCGTATAGTCAAAAAGGAGAAGGCAATGGAATTTTCCAAGATGATGAAAGCCCGAAGAATGTGTATACTGACATGCGCATCACTGACAAAGGGTTTCAAGTCTAGAGTGGGCTCAAACTCAACTTTTCTGTTAATCTTTTGTCCAGGAGTATGAGAACCAAAACGCTTAAGATGAATTGTAAGGACATATGGGGCTTTATCAATAGTAAGCTGCTTCAGGGCTCTAACTTTTTCTTTGCACCTCTGGCATTGGTACTGCCTCTCCCCTCCATCTAACTGCTCCACTGCACTGAAATATGCAAGTGCCTTGCACAAAGAATCAGCCTGTGCTATTTCCAGACTCAAATCTAAAAAGGGATCGAACTTATTGGAACGGTAGGAACATTGCATGCATTTCACCTGCAGCACATTATACAGTGCTCAGCAATAAACATATTTGAGAGAATGTTTTCATTGGCAAGCATCTGTTATAGAAGTACCTCCCTAAGTTACCTGACTCCTCAGGCGACCGCCAAATATCTTGTGGACCAAACTTTCTTCATAAGCACTAGGAGACTCACTTGGGACTCCAGAAGGCAAACAGCATTTGTGCATGGACTCAAGCAAGTTAACCATGTACTCATGTGCATCTTCTTGTCTGTAACTGCGAAAATTGCGAGATATACCTGACGATGTAGTCAAGAATTTCAATTCTCACACCAAAATAAACAGCAAGGTCAAGAACTACCATACAGATTACCATTCATGAATCGTCCATTCCAACATTTTAACAAAGTCTAAGAAGATGCTGTCTTACATTTTTTTTTTTTTTTTTTATAAAAAAGAAGAAGGAATCTGCATTGAGGATACATCGCAAGTTCTTAACAATATGGGAAGGTGACAATATCTTCCCACTTGATTGTAGAGCAACCATGACATGATTCTGAAGAGCGCACATTGCACAAAATCCAGTAGTATGGCCTACAAAAACAAATATCAGCTAGAAGTTAGTAAACAAAATAACAATAACTAATAGCAGAAATGAACTCAACATGTACTAAGTGCAGTTCATGTATTGAACTCATGCACTTGCATGTATAAAAAGTATTATTTTTAACTGCATAAATTAGAACACTAATCATACCATTTCATCAATTTGCAGACAATGTTTTGCTTTATTACTTAAGAGTATAAGTCAGAAAAAACATTCATGACACAGCTAACCTACATCTGTACTCCTTTTTTTTTAAAGACATTTATAAATTTCAGCAATATTCAAGGAACATTATGTCTGTCAATTTTTGTTCCCAAAATAATCCAAGGTTGCTTGTCATTTGGATAGGTTTCCCCTTTGTTGTTACTTATTAACATCAAATCCAATCAGATCTTATTTTCCTTTCCAAATATGATCCTATATCGAGTGCCATCTAATCTAAACTCCACAATTCCTCAACTAATATCTTTAATATGAAAAAGATAGATAGAGAATCTTTGTTTGGGGAAAGACTAGCAGGGAGAAGGACATTAATTTCTCTCTTCAACCAATACCGTAATTCCATATATATTTGCTTGACAGACATTTTTAGCTTTTGCTCGACTACAATTTCTCCTTTGACATCTCATGTTAATTCCCCTGATGTGCTTATCAATGTGTATGAGTGATGTTGCAGAGCCCAACCATGACACCAAAAGCATTTCCAGCTCCATTGGGATGCAGCTGGCACAATGGGTTGGCTCAAGTCATGGCACCACTGTGATCAACAACAAATTGTGGAATAAAGCACCCATCCCTTGTGTCACATGACATGGCCAAAGAGCTACTAGAATATGGAATTTATAAGAAAATCCAAACCACAGAAACACCACACTAGAAAGGTAAGTCCTCCAAGTTATGGAAAGAGTTATAGTGAATTTATGGGAAACAATAGTACTAACAATACAAAGTGAGGGGAAAAAAGCAAGCCAATTTTGCAATTCACTGCTATGAAATTTTTTTCATATTACACTGGGAAACAAGCTACCACTTAAACAACCATCTAGTAAGAGGCCTATAATTAGTTGCCCACTCAACGACCCTAGACTGTTGAAAAATAGTGCATATAACTGACACATAACAGAACAACACAAGGACCTCTAAAACCTGAATTGCAGCTCCATTCACTTAACAGAGGCTTTGGAGATTATACCGTTAATTGGAAAATAACATGTGGAATAGCCAGCATACAGAAGATAACTCATACAATCAAGTACTATCTAAGCCCCAGATATGACATGCAATCCCTAGTGTGATACAATTCTACCTCAAATTCATTTACTGTTAGCTAATTTAAAAGACTGTTAAGTTTCATCTATAATACCTGCCAGGTTGCACCAATTATCCTTTCTATCAAATATGCCTCGGCTTCTTATTTATCATTAAACAGAACCTTGGTGCTCCTAGTGAACATGCAGTATCTGATAACACACCATCAAAATACTTAGCCAGATGGACAGAGGCATTTGGCCAACAAGTGAGCAATTGTATATGCAGATGGACACGGGCATTAGGCCAACAAGTGAACACCTTCATCAACAAAGATTGCAATGATTCACAAGATGAGGTGTCATATCCTTAAGCTGATAATGAGTAAATGTCATGGCCAGACCATCCCTGCATATTCTAGGAGCTTCATATGGTTGAATTCTAAATGTTTCAATAGGTTGTACTCTAAAGATATGATGGCCTAATCATCAATCAGTTTGAGGATAGACTAAAACCAAAATCATTAGGTTTCTGCAATCTCTAAACCCTCGCAACCTCCTTCTGAGAGGAGAATAGATGTCTGTTAATGATATTAAGATGTTCATTCATTTTTATCAAAAGTTCTTCCAATGCCAAGACACCAAAAATGGTGAGTCATCAGGTCATGAACATATGGCAGAAATTGAAGTGTCTTTATCTTTCAAAACAAGAAAGCTCATACAGGTTTTCCAAGCTTATCTAGATTTTCAAAAAGGCAATCAATTTTAGTGTTGAGACATCTTTTGAGCCCTCAACCCCAATTACTTTCACAAGGCTCTTACATCTATGATGCTATAATTGGCAAAATGATGAGCATTTAACTCATTAAAATTCTAGTCCTTTGTTTTGTACATCCATTTCTTACCAAGATTGCCAAATAAATAATTAGCAAAGGGGCCAAAGAAGTTTGGTGAGCTCATAACCACCTGCATTAAGTTCAACTAATGCTAGGAATATTTGCTTGCCTAGATTGTATTTACTCATATTAAGCCTACAATGGCAGACCCACCTAACCCTTATTGTGGTCTCTGACATATAGTAAAGAAATACAAATCAGACTACAGGCAAGGAAAAACATATGAGATAATCAAATTTTTGATAGTCTTGCCTTAATCATCAATATTACACTTTGATTTGGCCATGTCATTTCCATACTCAAGGACCAAAAAAGAGTTGACTGTAGCTGATATAGCACAAGAACAACAACGCTTTCTTAACACATACTGTTGCAATGTCAGCTTATTGCTTTTGAACATAGAAAAGAAACAAAAAGCCCTTGCTTCATTAATGATACATATCAAGGCCTTTTAAGGTTTTGCTCACATACAGAATCAGCAATGCCCAGCCAACGGAACAAAATTTAATGATTGATTTGATACTTCACAGAAGGTGTTTTTAAAGTGTTCACATTGTTTAAGTGTATCAACCTAGCATATTAGCATCGACAAGGAACCCAATCCACTCTCAAGATCTGCCACCAACTAGTCTAGTATCTTAAAAATTGAATGTGATATTATCATATCATTGAGCAATGCACATGATGTTTAAACTGAATGTTAATGTACCTTCTGATACGTTAATAAAGCATGGGTGGCTCCTTCGCGCCTCCCTTATCCTTCAAAAAAACAGAAATAAAGAAAGAAAGAAGTGTACATGTGCTTCTCCTCCTTAACCCTTCTAGTCCATTCTACTAATCTTTCCTGCATACTCTTATTGATATTATTTTTCCATTCAAAATCCAATTTACAATCTATCCACTTCAGCTGACATGCCTCTCTCAAACCCAGTTAAACATTACTTGTGGTGCATTGAAACAAATAAACCTACAATGATTAACATTGAAATTAGTAGAGTTCCGTAAGTATTTTGGGTCAAAAAGGGAAAAAAAATCTGTCAGTGAGAAGAATCAGATACATACTAAGAAGACATGGTCAAGCTGCAATTGTATGGAGTATTGCAACAGAAACGAAAAACCAAAAAACAGAAGAAATTAAGGAAAAAATAATACTTACATGAAGATTTATGTTTGCCACTTTGCAAATAAGCTGCAAAAGGTTCGGTATATGTCAAGCATTGGAGAACCGAATTAAGAAAACAAGTGTTTCCAAGATTCTGCAAACCAGCACCCTGCAAGACGCCACAGATTTTTGTCATCTACTAAAGAAAAAGATTTACTGATTAGACATAATTTTCATTAAAAAAATACAAAAATATCAGCCCATGATTGCATATATAGATAACTGGAAAGGGAAACTATGGAGGAGAAAGCGACTGAACTATTTTTTCTCAAAAGAATGAATAAAACCGATAAATTGATGCCCAAACAACTTGAAACATAATTAAACACATCAAACTATCATCAGTAATAGGGAAAGAACATGCCCGAACTTACAATCAAAAAGCAAATTGAATGCCAGTTGAGAGAAGCAATTGTAAAAATTTTAGAAAAAAAATTTAAGAATGTTAACAGAAATCCTGCGACCTGTCCCAGATCACTCAATAAATAAAACATAATAACCGAATCGCCTTTTTTAAAAAAATACGGAATCCAGTACTCCAGCGAACCAGAATCGAAAAACCATACAGACTGGATATCAAAGCCAAGCACTGTGGGGGAAAATCTAAAATCCAATATTTCGCTATAAATAAACTCCGAAAACAATCCAACCTAAACCAAAAACAAGACCGGACTCACGATTTTCCGGAAGGTGATCCTAAAGCTGAGCTCCTTGTCCAATCCATGCTCGTAGAAATCCACGCACTCCGATCTCTTCTTCCCCGCCGCCGCCGCCGCCGCCGCCCGGCCCCCGGGGCTCGAGTCTAGCCGGTGAGAATCCGTGCTGGGCTTTAGGATTTCGAGGTGGAAATCCTCCCTGGCGCGGGCGATGGGGGAGAAGGGCTTCCTTGGAGGATGGAACTCAATCCTCCTCGGCGACGAGGCCGCCGCGGCCTCCGGCTTCATCGCCTTCGCCAATCCTTCCGCCATCGGGGCAGATGTTGGATCGGCGAGCCTAGGGTTTTGAGCTCGGCGATCGGCAAAAGGGCCTTCCTTTTTCTCTCCCGCGCGCACGCTCCCTCTCGCTCTCGCTCTCGCTCTCACTCTCACTCTCACTCTCACTCTCACATGGCCGGGAGAGCGAAAGGAAAGGGGCGATCGGGAGTGGATTTAAACCCTACACCCTTTTCTTGGGTGGGGGTGCTCGCGGTTCGCTTCGATGGGAATGGACCGTGGGTGGTAGGTAGTAAGGGCAAGGAAGTGATCCGAGCCGTTGATTTGTGTCGACCTCGTTGGGCGTTATATGGCTGGTGGGCTCTTTTAACTTGGACAGCTAGAGATTCGCGTAATGATGATAAAAAAAATGTCTTTAGATCACGTTTCTCGCATCGTCATATACGCGGCGTCGGGTACAACCCGGCATGGCTTGTTTGTCTTCTTTTGGCGTGAATCTCCAGCAGCAACTAAGGCCTTATTTGGATAGGCCAGCGGAAGAAAGAATTTTTTTTTTTTTAAAAAAAAATTATTTATTTTTTAATTTTTTAAAATTATTATATATATTTTATTTTTTTAAAATTGAAAGAATTAAAAAATTGGTTTAACAGCGAGGAAGAGATACTCTTTCTTTTTCCTTACTTTTCTTCAAGAATTAATATCTACTTTTTTTTAAAAAAAAAAAAAAAAAACTTCCTCTACCTTTTTCTCTTATTTTCTCGATCCAAATAATCCTAAAGAATCGGTGCCTGAACGAAGCAGAAGCAAAAGGGGGACATCTTTGGGCCATTCGGGCCGGCCTGGTCCATCAACACTTTTAGCTTTGTTTTTTTTTTTTTTTTAAAGCTCCTGAGCTACTTTAATTCTACCGTACTTCTTTGGTACAGAAACTGCTAACCCAGGTATGTAAATGGTGAACTTTTCGCACCGCTGGATTGATTCATCCCCCTGCCGAATGCGTTGCCTTTGGGTTATTTGTTTTTTTTTTTTTTTTCTTCGGTAACAATGGCTTTGGGTTTTTAAAAACTATCCAAAGAAAGACATCGATCAGGATGGGGGTGATTCTTCGGTTTTCGTTTTTTTTTTTTTTTTTCCCTTTCAATGTAGGGCTGGAGGGTGGCTCACGTGAGGATACGTGCTTCTTCCACGCTGGTGGACAGGGCTTGGAGTACTGGTTGGATTTTTTATAGATAGCTATGATATTTCTTGGATATTTTAGAGTTTGTTTTCAGAATTTGGGTTTTAAAAACGTGGCTTGGGATGGCATGATGATCAATAATGGCCCGGACACAATTACTCGGGCTAGATTTTGACTTAATTTTGGGCCTATATTGAATAACTAGTGGTATGTTACAATATATCCACTCGTTTGGGCCTCTCCGATCTACGTTTAGTGGTATGTTTAAAACTATATATATATGGCTTGATTTTAAACCAAAAACTCAACATGACTTTCTAATATGGCAACTTGTCATAATTTTTCATATTATGAATAAATAATCTTGATCATCCATAGGCTGATTCAAGATTGATAGCTCCGTATCATGACCAGAAGATATTGTAATTTTGAAAAAAAACTCTTGTTAGATTTTAATATAGAACATAGCGCCAAGAAATTGGAGGGATAATAGGTTACAACAAATTAAAGAACTTCAATGTGAAGTTGTGCACGAGAATTATACTCAAGCCAAGGTTGTGTGTTTTCTTGATAGACCATACAAGGGTAGGTCTATTAAAAGTGAGTGCAATTATGAACATCTCATAAGTTCTAGGAGAAGTTTTGCAGCTTTTGCTAGAGATTAATCTGATGAAGTAGCAATTTCCTTTGGTAGTTGAATGTGTCAATTTGTTTTAGCTATTCATGGTTAGGATACAATGTTTTTTTTTGGATAGAAGACATATGAGGATTTTTGGGAGGAGTTATGTTTTCACCATCCTTTGACTTGATTTTTGATGCAAATGCGCGCAATTATCAAAAAAAAAAAAAAAAAAAAAAACCATATATGTAGGGTGAATTAATTTTTAAGATAAAAGCCTAGTTTTTTTTTAACTTTTTCATAATAGATAAGGGAAAAAAAAAAAAAAAAAGCTTGCACTCATGTATGCTAGCCTTGCTACGATATCATGTTTGATAAAATTCTCTTTTTAGAAAGATGCATTCTGACAAAATTCTCATTAATTTGCAAATCCCAAATATCAGTTATAGCAACAATATAAAAAATTCAGATTTTGATGCTTCATAAATTAATCCAAAAAGCTAGTTCTATATAAATTAGTATAAATACAATTGATGGCGCAAGCTAAGCATCGCCTCCTTTCCCATTCTCAAGGATCTGATTTGATTTCCTAATATCCAAAAAGAATTATTAAAATGATCTTTCCCTGAACCAAAAATGGTTATGGTCTCAAAGATCCAAATCAATCCTCATGAGCTTGAATTCCCATTTAAAACATTATAACTTCTACTAAATTTGGAAGGACAGTAGAGATCACCTTTTAAATAAAATACAAATCAGAATCTGTCCATATAGCAAGTATTAAAGTTATCCAATCGAGCCTCCAATATTTTGAGAAACTACTGTTGTTGTTAGGCAAATCATCTTTTATTGACTACGGCGGTGTTCAAGAATCTTTCAATTTTTTCCGGGAGGAATAGGAAAATACTCTTTGATGCCTCTTAGATGGATACATATAAAAATAATCTTTCTTGATCGGTGATTACCGATGGGATCCTTTGGTGTCTAAGTAGTGGGAGGAGTTTGGATAGCAGCAACCGGAGTTGAGAGCTATGACAAAAAAAATGCTCGAATGGATGTGTAAAGAGGGATGTAAAGACGTATTTTTCATGAATACTTTCTTATCAATTTATAGAGTTACGTGAAGTAAGTGAATGTTCTTAGAAAGGTGACATCCTTTGATATGCATAATAGATTTTTGATGGATGTCGGGATCCTGCATCTTTTTTTTACTGGTATCTTTATGTCAGGATGATAGGTTCAGTTAGGATCTTACCTTTCATGATCCTGTCCATCATGATTTATGTTGAGATAGTCGTAACTTATTCATCTTTGCCTCTTACTCTAAGGTTGGTTTACTTGGCTAAAACTGGTCTACTTGACCAAGAATGCTTGTACTTGATCATAGATACTCGATCATTAGCCAAGAAAATACTTGTACTCGATCACAGGTATTCATATCCGGCTATACGTGCTCGACTTAAGTTGCTCAGTCAAGGAGGTACTTAAATAATTTGGTCACGAATATTTAGCCAAAGTTATTCAGCTAAGAAGGTGTTCATATTCAATCATATGTATTCGATTAAAATTTATCTCCAATTTATCTCAAATTGGGTTGTGGACATAAATTAATCATAGCATTGTTTTTCATGATAATGCATGGAGATACGTACTTAGTAATGAGATTTATAAAATTGACAATTATCATCGGCTGCATTGTAGGTTACGTGATGCATGCATCGTCCACAATAATTCCTTCAACTTTAGTGTGGACGTCCCGTTATTTAATCTCCAAAGTTGTCGTCCCTTATGCGACTCTCGCACGCTCGACATCACACCGGCATTCATTAAGATCACCACCATGCACGGTACAATCTGATGATATCCATCACTCAATCGTGGCAGCCCATTCAATGGATTCATCAATCGATGGTTTCGCGGTACATGTTCCCACTTTATAACTCACAGGTGAGCCGGTTTCGCTCGCTCTGCTTTCCAGAAGAGTCGTATCTTTTCTATCAATTATCCCACCGCACAGGAGACGAGGTCCCACGAGACGGCTTCCTGTTGGAGCCAAAGGGATAGACATCTGTACGCTAAATGTTAGGCCAGAGAATAAACAAATAACAAGTTCCGTAAGTTGGGACGATTCGGGGAGGAATGGAGGTGGCGAGACGGAAAGAGGGTGGAATTAAGGTTCTCGTGCCTTTAAATTAGAGCATAAATTTCCAATTCTCCGCCAACAAATCCAGCGAAATCCAAAGGACATCTTCAAAAAAATCTCCTGTTCTCTGATCCCCTTTTCTCAGAATCTCTTCTTTATTTCGTTAGCTGTACTGATTCGCCTCCTCTGGGTTCTCCCCTGTTTTTTTGTTTGTAATCCTTGGAATTCCATTTGAGTTCGATTTTTTGGTTTCTCTTCATAATCGTGGTTTTCTTCCTATATTATACGGTCGCTTCGGTCATTACGCCGCCAAAATCTCTCTTTTGGTGTCGAAAATTGGAAATCTGGATCAAAGTTTCGATCTTTTTTAAAACTCGAATTCAACCAAGGTATGTGATCTTGAGCCATGGCGAGCGGAAGCGACCGGGTCCGATTCAATGTGGGCGGCAAGATCTTTGAGACCACTGCCACCATCCTCGCCAACGCCGGCCGCCGGTCCATGCTCGGCTCCCTCCTCGACGAATTCTGGAACCCCCGGCAGCCCGCCGGCGGTGGCGAGTACTTCATCGACCGCAACCCCGTCTGCTTCGCCGTCCTCCTCGACCTCCTACGCACCGGCGAGCTCCACGTGCCGCCCAACATCCCCGAGAGACTCCTTTACCGTGAGGCCCTCTTCTACGGCCTCCTCGACCACGTCCGCGCCGCCCGGTGGGGCCCTTTCGACGGCAACCTCCTCCGCCCTGCCACCTCCGTTCCCGGCCGAGCCCCGGGAGACGGAACCGCCATCCGCGCCGGGCCGGACGGCGGCTGCTGCGTCGCCCACGGTAGCATGGTCCACGTCTACGACTGGATGCTCGAAGAGCACCGTCCCATCAGCCTCGACTACCAGCAGGTCAACGACGTCGGCTACCTCGACGCCCAGAGCATCGTCGTCACCGCCCGGGAGCGGCTCGGCAGGGGCGAGGGAGGGATGGGAGTTTTCTGCTCGTCGACCGGCGAACTACGGCATCGGTTTCGGGTAGCCCACGATGACCAAGTTAAGAGCTTTACTGCCGGCGCTCTCAGCTTCGGTAGCTCGGACTACAAGATCTTCGCTAGCTGTAAGGGGAGGTGTAATGAGTATGGAATTGGTGTCTGGGATCAGAACACTGGCCTGCAGGTAGATTTCTTCTACGAGCTGCCCGGTTGCCTTCTCGGCGACGCCGACAAGCTCCAATGGCTGGATGGAAGCAATTGCTTGATGGTCGCCACCTTGTTCCCGAGAACCGACAACTGTTTCATTGGTTTGTTGGACTTCAGGGAGAAGAGTGTGGTGTGGTCTTGGTCTGATGCCGGAATCACGACGTATCTAGATGACAAGAGGGTTGTCCATGCAATGGCAATGGAGGATGGCCGGTCCGTTTGTGTCGTAAACCAGTACGAGGACTTGGGGTTCATGGATTTGAGGAGCAATGCAGGAGGGGTCAGGTGGAGCTCTAGAAGTAAGCTCATGAACCGGAAAGTGCCCGACGAGGAGAGCTGCTATCCTAAGCTCGCAGCACACGCCGGGCAGCTCTTCTCCTCCATGAATGACAGCATCTCGGTGTTCTGCGGACCCGAGCGGGTTTTGACATCGACGCTGCGGAGTAGCTACGGTGGTTCGATATGTGATTTCTCGATCGGAGGTGATCGGTTGTTCGCTCTACATAGTGATGAGAACGTGTTCGATGTGTGGGAGACGCCCCCTTCTCCAATCTTTTAACATTCAACTGTAATTTCTTTTGTTTGTTTAGCAGAGACAGAAGGAAGAAGAGTACAAGAGTGGCAGTGTTGTTTGTGTGCAGTTAGTTCTTCATGATCTTTTATGATTTCCTAGCATAATTAATCCAAAAGAATCGAGGTGCGATCACCTAGATGTTGATGCAGGAATGAATGACCGTCTTTGTGATTTGTACACCACTGATGGCCTAAAAATGGCCGTTTTGTTGCTATCTCCAAATTTTCTCATGTTTCAGTTATCCACATTAAAGCTCGAAGCTGAAGCCAAATGCCAAGCTTCAATTTTGGACTGTTTGGAGAGGTCCCATTATTTCTGCCTCATTTCCCCCAAGGCTCCCCACACCTTCTGATCTGCTAGTCTTTTCTTTTTGGGACAGCAGCTCAGAGAGGCTCTCTTTTCCCTTTTGCTTTTTTATCCAGCTCTAGCTTTTCCTCTCAAAGCAGGAGAACCAAATCCACAAAAACCACTCTCTCTGCTTTCTTTCGGCGGTCCTAGGTAGGCCTGACCAGCTTTAGCGAAGGGAAGATTCTTCCAAGGCAGTGGTGCTCCACATGAGCAGTTTCAACCACAGCAAAGGGTGCTTGCTGGTGGCTGGGCTTTTGCTTTAGCTTTGGTAGAAACGGATATCTAATCTTCAAGGCAATTATACCATGTAGCTTAAGACTTCAGGCAGTTGCAACAATCGGCAAATGTACTATGTATGATATACCATTCCAACCCACCAAAATGGTAATGTGATGTATGACCTAAACCTTCAGATAGATCATTTTCTATAAGCTTGCAAGTTTCTGAAGCAAAAGATTTCTTTGAATCCATTATATATACTAAACCTGCTTTGCTTGAATTGATGCCCCACATATTGGTATGGGTTATATCACGTCTTTTGCAAATATCCAATGTATACTAACTTTGAACACAAGCGTGAGATTTCAGAGGAGTGATTGAAACTTGACAGGCCTCCATATATATATATATATATATATATATGGATTCTTTTCAAAGCTCTGGGATGGGGCCTCTGATGGCAACCAATAATGGACCTGATCACCTTTGAAGACTACCCAATGATCTGGCTCAGGTGCACAAAATAGTGGCTTGTGATGAGTATCACATGGTCCCCAAGGGATGGAAAGAGGTATATGGAGAACTGATTAATTTCTAGACTTCAGAAGCTCGCATGCAAGGGAGTCGATCCATTAACTTCTATTTTCACTTTATTTAGCAAGCCAAAAGAAAAACAAATAGAAGGAACTTGTACATTGAAACCTTAGGTGCTTCACTTAATCGAACTCATGCACCAACATGTGGGCTCGACCTCTGATCAATTATAGCATCGGTTTCTTGTACTAGTGCCATCAATGGCATATTAATGCATTGTCATGGACTGCTTATTGGATGCCTTGAGATCTTATTCCAGACAATCAGAAACACCCGAATGGGATAGCCTACCATACAACATCCGAAAATAAGAGTAGGAAATCGGAGCTTTTCAGTAGCTAGAGAGGCCAATCGAGTTGCAGATTTACTTGCCAAGGCAGATAGGGACCTCACAGTATACACACTGCTTCGGAAATTTAATTTAAAACAAAAAAAATCAAGGTATTTGTTTTCATTTGTCAAAGGTCTTGTTTAATCGAAGCTAATGCATCCTTTTGGCAGAGAAAATCAGAAAGAACGCAACAAGGACCAATTGGAATTTACACCTTCAACCCTGTTAATCGGTTCTCTGGTCGATGGATATTTGCTACAGACTACATCAAGACAAATTATGAAAGGTACAAAATGTCTGCTCGCACTGTAGTTGACAAGGATGCAGCACTCAGAAAAGCAGGAAGTTATAGACCATTTCATACATGGAAATTGTAATCGTTTCAAAGCTTACTGCTGCATTCCCATGAGCTCCAAAACCGCATTCTAGAAGCTTAATAAATATAGTCATCACCAACTTATCAACACATGTAAAAGAACAAACACTAGAAGCAAGTAAAATATAATGATGGAAATCCAAAAGGAGTTTGTGGGTATTATCTAATATTCAAAGCATCCAACTGGAACAACCAGTTCCATCCCAAAATGACCCAACTCAAAGCATAAAGATTTCTGGCCGTCTCCACGATAATCATCTTTGCTTGATCTTATCCTCGTAGTGTTTAGAAAGATGCAGTGATCATTTCTCTAAAATCCAAATAATGTACTGATATTTGATCCACCGAATTTTTCGGGAGCTCTGCACAACACGATAGCAGGAGCATCGATGCAAAGTTTTTCAGAGGGATTAATTTGCACTGACAATTAATGTGTATAATGTGCGCATCGGTGTATCATTGTATAATGCATACATATATATCTGTGTATAGTCGTATATTGTGTACATGCATAACGTGTGAGAAGCTCTGTCCCCTCTTATGACTGTGTATTTCTATCCATGGTTGCTTTGTGTATGGTTGAATAATGAGCACAGGGCTCCAAGTGCCCCTCTCACAACCGTAGACATCTGTGTATAATTCGCTTGTATATCTGCTTACATTTGTATAATCCAAGTTCCCCTACCATAACTTTATGTATCTTTGTATAGTTGTATATCATGACTATATAAAATGCATAGGGATATCAGTGTCTGTGTATGGTTGTCTCGAATATCTGCATTATCTTATATATATATATGGCTGTATAAATGTACATAGGACCCTCTGAACAACGTACCATTATAGTTGAGTTCAGAAGATGGGACGTGATCTAACTGCGATCATAGGTTTTGAAAACAGGAACAGAAGACAAAAGTAATATCAAATGGGAGACTGGTTGAGCTAGTCCATGAAATAAAATTCAAGTTTCATGCATGAAGTCAATATAAATAGTTACAGGTGAAATACATCCTAAATAAACTTGGAAAGTTTCTGTCACAAGCCTAGCAATTTGTAAGTTTGCATTACTGCAAACCCTTCCTCTACATCGTTCGTTGCTCGGTCTACTTTGTCGAACTTGCTATTTTTCAGATGTTCTATTTTATTACAGTCATGTTGCAAATTACATTTCAGGTTGGATTGGAAAGACTACCAAATTCATATCTTTTTCGATTTGCCATCTAAAGTCCTTTTCACCCTTCCTTATTTTTGTTGCTTCCCTTGGAAAGAGTTGTTGTTCGATTAATGTCTTGTGCAAGGCCTTCTTTTCAAAAAGGTTGTATGATGTAACTTATTTGTATTAAATGGAGTGCATTCTTTCTCAACAAATAAAGGAATATAAAGTTAAAGGTAGTGCAGGAAAGGGGGGAACGATGATCTAAAAAAAAATTGTCTGGTGATTGGATCGATGACCAGTCATATATATGATGAGGCTGGATATTTCTTCCAGGCATTTTATTAGATACGTACAAGTATTTATCCAATAAATTGTCATGGAATCAACTGAATCTATGGAAATTAAGACACGATTCATCTTAGATATATTGAACATAAAAGGAGATGAATTTATTTGATCATCTCTGAGCCTTCGAAATCAATCTTTGCTATATAAAAAAACACCGAAACTCATCGTAACAACGTATTAACTTTTAAGCAAAAAGGTATATGGCTTGATTTTTTTATTATTAATCTATAATTTTGAGAAACATGCATCCGGGAACTCCATGTTTTGGGGCATAATCAAGAGACTACAAACAACCGTACATGCACCAAGAAGATGGGTGCTGACCAAGTTTGGCTGTACGTCCTTCCATCTATCCTGTTTCCTTTACAAACCTAGAAAATAGCAATCAGTTTTAAAAAAATAGTTTGTACTCTAAATTATTTAACGCAGTGGCAGAAACTTCTAAACCTTCATAAACCCGGACGTATATTGGTACGTCTCATGTACCTATCCTGATTCTTTATAAAATCTAAAAAAAAAAAAAAACTCGATCAGTTTAAAAATAGTTTTTTACGTTCGATAATCATTCTAACACGATGGAAGAGGCTCATAACTTTTCATGGACCGAAACATATATTGGTACGTGATGTTCAGCTATTTGATGGATGATTGGAGTGAACTGAGCGTGCAATTGCAGCCGTCATGGCTGCTCTAAAGCTTGGATCTCCACTCAAAAGTTTGATGCACTCTTCCATCATATTATTGTCGTTGTTGTTGGTATCGTTTATGAGTGTCTCTGTGGACCTTACTGCTTCATGATTGCTGCCCCATAGAGCAAGATCAAGGGTGACCATGGGCTGAGATCGGTCCCTGGATGTAGAAGAAGAAAATCCAGCCATTAAGCCAGTGCTGGAGATATTTGGTAACGAGGTCATGCCTTCGAGTTCTCCAGATGAAGGGTGGTTGTGTTCTCCTTCATATGTTGCCACCAGAACTGATTTATCATCTGCACTTCGTTGAACCTAGAACATATAAAAGGAAATGAAATAGATTCTCATCAATAGTTGTAGAATATTTGGATGTGATGCTTGTAGTTAGAACTTCTTGTAGATGTTATTATAAGAGCAAGATTTTTCATGACATGCAAATTTGTATTGTAGGATTAGTTTTTTTGGGGGGCATGAACAAATTTAAGTTGTCAGATCGCATTCATATATTAGAATTCTGAGACCATCTGCAATGTTTTAATGTCTAGTTATGAAATTTAACATAAATGAAGTCGTCCATGCAAACAAGAAAAGAAAAGATTTTCCAGTTAAAACTATATATAGAAATCGAAACTAGTTTTGGATAGAAGATCACTTCACTGAAATTAACTTTCAAGTAGAAATAGAGAAATAAGTATTAGATTGCTTGCTAGTGAGATGATTTTAGATGGATTTTTTTTTAGCCTGTTCATGTTAAATCTCTTGTTTGATTCTATGAAATTTGACCGATCCTAATTTTGGATTTATGGAATTCATTCGGTCCAAGTTTTTGACCGTAAACATAACACCAAAACAATATGATAGCTCGAAAGTCTTCCATTACCTACAGTATTTTAGACTTGTAAAGCTGCGTTTGAATTAGACAAAATCAACTTACTTGTCTTCGTTTGTAGCTAGGAAAATGAATTGATGTCCTACATTGATTACGAGTCAAAGAGAATACTGGCTTATGTAAAGGGACTATTATTGCCTTCCCCCAACAAGGTGCCTTCCATTAGGCAGGGACAAAACTACTTAGCTACGGACGGATAATATATTGCATGGGAGACTAGCATATTGCATTCTCTTCAAGGTATTTTTTGGGATGCACATGGCTACGAGCTAGTCTTGACCACAACATTGATGTATCAGGAAGGGGCAGGCCTCTAACTATATTTCCAAACTTTTTCTTGACTGGAGGGTCTATGTTGTGGATATTAGGTCGAGAACTTCTTTGATCTCATATTGGTTATGAGTAAAAAAAAACTCTGGCTTATATAAAGGGATCATTGCCTCCTTCCAATGAGATGCCCCTCATTAGATGGGGGACAGAATCACTTAGCTACTGGTAATGCTTTTTGGGATGCACATGGCCACGAGCTAACCTTAACTACAATATGTATTACTTTAATACAAATTTTCAACCCAACGTTGTGAAAGTTTGAGCTATAAGGAGTTAGTGCATTCAACAATTTAGCTTGATCAATAAATGGGGTATTCTTTTCATTTTTACCTTATTCATGGATTAGTCCAAGAAAATGTTAGACATGATGAATCTATATTTTATGCTGAATTCATGAAGATTAAAAAGATTTTGAAATAGTGAAAACTTGGATATGACAATAAAAAAAATTGTATAAATTGCCGACAACATTCATTTCATTATAAAATATTGAATATTTTATGATGAATTAAAATATTCAACAAAGCTGACATTAATGATGGGGCATTGGCAATGAACCCGGTCATAAGTTTTTTTTCGTCTTTAAATATTTTAGGTGCCAAGATTTGTTCTTTAGCAACAAATTCTTGTGAGTTTGGAACCATGTGGTAGCTTAATTTCTGCAAAATATTGATGAAATTGGAAAAATATGAAAAACTAAGGAGCACATCGAGGGAGGTGTTTTTATTATTTTCAAAATCAACTTGTGAAACTTCAGGTGGCTATCTTTCCATTAAAAAAAAAAAAGAGCAAAACAGATTATTCATAATTATTAAATATTTCAGCTTTTCAGGTTTTTTCACAAACTCTCGTGCATTCAAGGCATATTCTTGCGAACCCAAGGGTTTCATTTCTCTAGAGAGGAGAAGCTATTGTCTGTCTAGTCTTTCTTCCATCTCAGGCAACGTAGTTGGTCCATGGATCCTGCAATTATTTTGAAGACACTACTCTGAACTCGCAAGCATGGTTCCTGAAAGATAAGGTCTAGTTCCTACCCATGCGTTCTTTATGTACGGAATGTAAAAATATTTGTGAATTATATATCAATGTAGCTCTGTTGAGCAGTGCAATTTTCTCTAATTCTAAAGGTTTCTTTGAGCAAAGGTGGAAACAACCAGATGCTTAATGGTGGAGTTTAAAGGCAAAAAGGATTCAAAACTATGGAATCAGTTATAAAAAATGAAGATAAATACTTAATTAGTTTTCCCCCTTACAGATTGCGTGTGTGTTTCCTTATCAGCATTCATTTACCACAAATTTGAAGTATATCATCAAATTTGGACTTGTGTTTCCTCTTTAGCTTCACCTTAATTTCTTTCTCTTCCCATGTTCATATCTCTTCAGATTTCTTTCTTTCTGTACATATACTTACTTTAAACTGATTAATTTGAGTGGGGGAAGTACCTGATCACTTCCTCCACATTCCATCAAAAAAGTTTAACATAGAATACTTTCTAACCATTAAACTCAGAAAAACTCAGAAAAGTTGAATGATCACATGAAGAAGGAAGCAATTAAAGCTGGGAGTTTAGAGGAGAACCTTCTTCTTAGCATGACATTTTGGAGCCATAGAACACCTAAAATAAGCACGAGGAGATGGATTGTCTTTAGTGATCTTCTGTCCATACTTTCTCCAGTGGTACCCATCCTTGACCATCTGTTGTTGTTGGCAACAAATAACTTATATACACCATGCACATATGGAGAGAATAGATTTCAAACCGAGAAAAATGCATGATCGGATGGCAAGAGTACATGTTCCAAGAGACTTACCAAGCTACTACCATCTTCACTTGTTCTGACAAATATGCGCGTAGATTTTGGCTTCGATGACTCAAAAGGTTGTCTCTTGATCAGGTAATGGCTCGAACAGCTTTCATTCAAAAAGTCCATTTCTTCCCTTATCTTCTCCACATGAGTTTTAAGGGCGGTGTACTTATCATTCATCATGCGAAGCATATGGCAGAGCTCCTTGTTTTCAGCACGCAAACGTTCTATTTCTGCTCCAATTTCTTGCATCTGTGTACGTACACAAAGTATCAACACAAGGGATCCCTAAAAATTTCCCTTGCCATGCATTCAAAGTATAATTGACTAGGGGACTACACAACGTTACTAATTTTAACAACCCCTAAGCTGTTAATTTTGATATTTTTGAATCGCATTCACAAACTGTATTCCGGCGTGGTTAGCATGATTAAATTTGCCAAATTTTTTGGTCAAGGATAGAAATTGTTAATTAATTGAAATCGAGAGGGGATCGATGGTGAGAAGATATATAGTTCTATTGATTAAATCTTTTTTAGTCAAGGATAGAAATTGTTTTCGTGAGTCATTCGGGTTTTGAGGGGTGCGGCGGGCATCTTTGCAGCATCGCATCCGCATGCAAAAGCGTTGGGGATGGGAAGCGCATGCACCAACGATGATGACAAAAACAAGAAGCAGCATCAAATTAATGATAGTCAAAACAACGAAGCTTGAACGATCCATAGAGGATGCAAAGGATGATGAAATGCATGAATTTTATAAAAAAACTTCATGATTTATGAATTGAAACTGATTGCCAAATCATTCGGTCTATGAAAAATTGCAAATAACTTTGGAATTAATTTTCTCTAAATATGTCGTGGCAGTAGTGTTCAAAACCATGCACGGAAAAGAAATATCGCCACTGACCTTCTCTTCATCAGAGACGTTTCTCTGGACATCCATGGTTTCGGTGAAAGCTCCTCTCTAGCTCGCTATGCGCATATAAAACGAGATCAGGCAAAGAGGCGAGGAAAAACTTAGCAGAAGCCGGATTCTTTGGAGAACGTACAAGAACATTAGGAACTACAAACTGCTCCTTGTTTTTGCCCTACCTCCATATAAAAACCCTTCAGTTGTCCACGCAGTCAGCATATATAGCTCCTCTCTCTCTCTCTCTCTTTCACACGCACACACACGCACAAAAAAAAAAATGGTACTAGTTAAGTGCATTAAGAAGAAGCCTACGGGCCCATTATTGGAGTTGTTAGGAGTTGGTAGGAACATCCGAATTGAGTACTCCAATTCATGATGTCAACTACTTGGTTTTCACGTAGGAAATACTGAATGCATCGCACCAAGGAATATTGGTGGGCGGCTTATGCCTTAATTTGCTTCTCTCTTTTCTTGAGGGGCCGGGGGACCAACTTGTGGTGAGGGGCAATGACCCTTGACACCAATCCATTCCGTTCCCTCCCTTATTTTGTCAACATCATTGGTGGCTCGTTCTTCCATAGCCAAAGGAATATAGACCGACCTGATTTTGGGTTATATATGTTGATGTTTTTTTCTTTAACACCGGAAAAAGTAGCACTCCGTCCAAGCTGTATTTGTCTAACATATTCCTTTCAGATCAATACCGCCATCTACATCTCCATTCAAAAAATACTACCATCTACAATACAAGATTTTTCCAGGCTTAAATTAGAAAAAACATGTCCATTCCTTCTGTTGTAGATGGAGACTAATTTCCATCCCGAAAGTCTCGATCCACGTTCACCAACCCATGCGCACGGGTGTGCATCACGCGACCCAGGCCCAGGTGGTCGGGCGCTAGGCATGCGTTCCATTTTTACGCGCACGGATTTTGGCACGGTGACGTGGCTTCATATAAGGTACTTGTTTGTCTCGATCAAACTGCCCAGAAGTCTTCTATGGAGATTGGGAGTCTAGAGTTTTATATTTTTTTAGGTTCTTGGATGCCTACGAGCCATGTTTCTTGTACTCTATATAAACAAAGGCTGTGAGGGTTTATGATTATTGATGAAAAAATAGGATTTTTCGAGAGGTTTGTAAGTGAGATTTCAGAGAGAATATATGAGATGTTTTATGAGTACCTCCGGGTGCATTTGAGAGAAATCCTGAAATCTTTTAAGGGGATTAAAAGTATTTCTGAGAGAGTGTTTTGAGGGCTTGTACCTGATTCAACTCTTAGTGAAGCCTTGCAGATCCTTTGCCGCCGTGGACGTAGTCCAGTTTGGGTGAACCACGTAAAATCCCCGTCTCTCGCTGGTTTTGATTCTTGTTTCTTGTATTTTTTTGCTTATTTATTTATTTCTTGTTGATTATTTCGCAACTGCGTGCTTGGCCGTATTAATAGCGATCCTATTAGAGGAATTTTTTGTTCCATTTCTTTTTAAATTTGTATCAGAGCCAGGTTCCTTTCTATTATTATGGTTGGATAAATCAACAAAGATATAGCAGAAGACAAGATCAAAATTGAGAAATTTAATGGTCATAATTTTGGATGGTGGAAGATGCAAATTACGGACTACTTATATCAGAAGGATCTTTACCTTCCATTGGATGGGGAGAAGCCGGATTCAATGAGCAACTCAGATTGGATGATTCTGGATAGGAAAGCCCTGGCCACGATCAGATTATCGTTGACACCTCAAATGACATATAATATTGCAAAGAAAAAGACTATCGTGGATTTGATGACCGCTTTAACAAAGCTGTATGAAAAACCTTCTACCTCAAACAAGATATTTCTTATGAAAAAGCTCTTCAATTTAAAGATGGCTGAGAATGGTTCAGTGATAGAGCATCTGAACGAGTTCAACACGATGATCAATCAATTGGAGTCGGTCTCTGTCACTTTTGATGATTCTTTCAGGGCTCTTCTTTTCTTGTATTCCTTGCCAGAGAGCTGGGACAATCTTGTAATGACAGTCAGCAACTCTGTATCAGGTACCCTTACATTCAATGATGCAGTTAGTTATATATTGAATGATGAGATGAGAAGAAAGACTGTGGGTGGGACTTCTACAAGTACTGCACTCATGGTGGATACCAGAGGAAGATCACAGGAGAGGAAGAAGTCAGAGAAAGGCCGATCCAAGAGCAGAGGAAAGTCCAAAGAAAGATTTTCCATGAAGTGTTGGAACTGCGGGAAGAAAGGTCACATGAGCAAGGATTGTTGGGGTAAGAAGAAAGAAAAAGGTGCAAAGAGCAAGTTAGAAGGTCAGGAAGCAAATGTTGTGAGTACTATACGGCAGGAGTTTGAGGATGTGTGCCTGTCAGCCGACGATGGGGTAAACTCATATTTGTGGTTTGTAGACTCGAGCGCTTCTTACCATTGTAGCTCTAAGAGACACCTATTTTCAGATTTTGTCCAAGGAGATTTTGGTCATGCCACAGTTGGCAATGGACAGCAGTGCAGAATTGTTGGTAGATGAACAATTGTACTTAAGCCAGTGACAGGTGGAGAATTGAGACTTGCACAAGCTAGATACATTCCAGATTTAAGGAAAAACCTAATTTCTACCAGTCAGCTTGATGATGAGGGTTATGTATCCGTCTTTGGTAATTCTCAGTGAAAGATTACTAAAGGGTCTATGGTTGTTGTCAAAGGGAAGCGGACTGGCACTCTCTACTTCTTGGCAGACAGTGGGAGTTCAGTTTCGATGGCAACAGGAGACACGGGTACAGTGACTACATTATGGCATAGGAGGCTCGGTCATCTTAGTGAGAAGAACTTGAGTATTCTACACAGGAGAGAGCTTCTACCTGGGCTAAAGAAGGTGAATCTAAAGTTTTGTAAAGAGTGTATCTATAGTAAGCAGAAAGCTATAAGTTTTCAGTTAGCAAGAACTCAGAAAAAGACTGAAAGGCTGGAGTTGGTTCATTCAGATGTCTAGGGTCCAGCACCAGTGGTATCATATGCGGGCAATAAGTATTTTGTCACATTTATAGATAATTTCAGCAGGAAAGTCTAAGTGTTTGCTATGAAGGAAAAGTCTGAGGTTTTTAGCATCTTCAAGAGATGGAGAGTCATGTGTGAAACCAGACTGGAGCAAGCCTTAAGTGTCTCAAAACAGATAACGGTGATGAATACTGCAGCAGCGAGTTTGATGTTTACTGCGTAGAGCATGGAATCAGAAGGATCAAGATCGTCCCAGGGACACCAGAGCAGAATGGTGTGGCAGAAAGAATGAACATGACCATTCTTGAGAGAGAGAGGAGTATGAGATTTGACTCGGGTCTGCCTACATATTTTGGGCGGCAGCACTAGACACCGCAGTGTATTTGATCAACAGGAGTCCATCCAATGCATTGGATGGTGGGATTCCAGAGGAGGTTTGGATAGAAAAACCTGTAAAACTTTTTTTTTTAAAGTGTATGGCTGCATTGCTTATTCTCTGATTGAGAAAGGGAAGAGGAGTAAGTTAAACTCAAAGTTTACAAAGTATGTTTTCATTGGATACGGTGGCGATGAGTATGGCTACAAGCTCTGGGATTTTCAGAACAATAAGATCATTCGAAGCATGAATGTGGTATTTGATGAAGAGCATACTTACAAAGACAAGAAGGATGCAGTGGAAGAAAAGAAATAGGAGTTTATAGAACTCGATCCTGTCAGAGATGGAGAGATTCCCCGAGTGCAAACTGAAGATGAAAACTTTGAGGATGTGGAGGAAGATGTGGTTGAAGCAGACAGCCACATGCATACATCGGTACCTCAGCCGGTGTCCCCACAGTTGAGGAGGTCCACGAGGGTTACCAGGCCATCACAGAGGTATTCTGCTAATGATTATGTTTTGTACATAGATTCTGGAGAACCAGAGTGTTTTGTTGAAACCATGCAGGATGAAGCTAAGGTTAAGTGGGAGTTGGCTATGAAAGAGGAGATGGACTCTTTGAAGCAGAACAAGACTTGGGATCTTGTGAAGTTACCCGCTGGCAAGAAAGCTCTGTTCAACAAATGGATGTACAAGATGAAGAATGAGGTCGATGGTACCAAAAGATACAAGGCAATGTTAGTTATCAAAGGTTATGCACAGAAAGAGGGAATTGACTTTTAGGAGATTTTTTTCCCAATGGTCAAGATGGCATCCATCAAGATGATTTTGAGAATGGTAGCAGTGGAGGATCTTCATCTATAGCAGCTAGATGAGAAGACAGCATTTCTTCATGAAGATTTGGAGGAGGAGCTGTACATGCACCAGCCAGAAGGTTTCCAGGTCAAGGGAAAGGAAAACATGGTCTGCAGACTGAAGAAAAGCTTGTATGGTATGAAGCAGGCTCCACGGCAGTGGTACCTCAAGTTTGACAGTTTAATGCTAGAGAAGGGCTTCACCAGATGCCAGTCAGATCACTGCATGTACTACCAGAGGTTCGTAAATAATGAGTTTATTGTTTTATCCTTGTATGTTGATGATATGCTTGTAGCAGGTTATAGTATGAGAAAGATTGAAGAGCTCAAGAAACTGATGGCAAAGAAGTTCTCAATGAAGGATTTGGGAGAGGCGAAGCAGATTCTTGGCATGAGGATCAAGAGAGATATGAAGCAACGGAAGCTGTGGCTATCTCGAGAGGACTATGTAGAGAAGGTGCTGAAGAGGTTCAATATGGAGAACGCAAAGGCAGTGTCAACACCTTTGGCAGCACATTTCAAGCTTAGCAAGCAGTTATGTCCAACAACTCAGGAGGCAAGGGATGAGATGATTAGAGTTCCATATGCCTGGGTCGTGGGAAGTATGATGTATGCAATGGTTTGCACAAGACCGGACATCGCACAAGTAGTGGGAGCAGTCAGCAGATACATGCAGAATCCATGCAAGGAGCACTGAAATGCAGTGAAGTGGATCTTGAGATATCTCAGGGGTACATCAACTTACAGTTTGTGCTATGAAGGTGACAGTCTTCCAGTACAGGGATTTGTAGATGCAGATCACTCTGGTGACAGAGACAGTGGGAGGAGCACCACTGGTTATGTTTTTACTGTCAGTAATACAGCAGTGAGCTGGATATCTTAGTTGCAGAAGATAGTGGCTTTGTCAACTATGGAAGCTGAGTATGTGGCGATCACTGAAACTAGAAAAGAGATGATCTGATTACAGAGGTTGATGGAGGAGCTCGGCAAGAAGCACAATTGTAATACGCTATGGAGCGACAGCCAGAGCGCAGTTCACTTGGCCATGAATCCAGCATTTCATGCAAGAACCAAGCACATTCAGCTTAGGTATCATTTCATATGCAGTGCGTTGGATGAGGAGTGGCTGAAGCTGGAGAAGATTGATGGTGCCAAGAACCCTGCAGATATGTTTACCAAGGTTGTGAGCAGAGACAAGTTGAGTTTCTGTTGCAACTTGATAAACCTTTCCAAGAGATAGATCAGGAGAGTGCGGCACAGAGAAAGAAGGCGGATCAAAGGTTGATGTCAATTAATCTCCAAGTGAGAGATTGTTGTAGATGGAGACTAATTTCCATCCCGAAAGCCCCGATCCACGTTCACCAACCCACGCGCGCGGGTGTGCGTTGCGCGACCCAGGCCCAGGTGGTTGGGCGCTGGGCGTGCGTTCCATTTTTACGCGCACGGATTTTGGCGCGGTGACGTGGCTTCATATGAGGCACTTGTTTGTCTCGATCCAACTGCCCAAAAGTCTTCTATGGAGATTGGGAGTCTAGAGTTTTGTATTTTTTTGGGTTCTTGGATGCCTACGAGCCCTGTTTCTTGTACTTTATATAAACAGAGGCTTGAGGGTATATGATTATTGATAAAAAAATAGAGTTTTTCGAGAGGTTTGTAAGTGAGATTTCGGAGAGAATATCTGAGAGATTTTGTGAGTACTTCCGGGTGCATTTGAGAGAAATCCTGAAATCTTTTAAGGGGATTAAAAGTGTTTCTGAGAGAGAGTGTTTTGAGGGCTTGTACCTGATTCAACTCTTAGTGAAGCCTTGCAGATCCTGTGCTGCCGTGAACGTAGCCCAGTTTGGATGAACCACGTAAAATCCCCGTCTCTCGCTGGTTTTGATTCTTGTTTCTTGTATTTTTTTGTTTATTTATTTATTTCTTGTTGATTATATCGCAACTGCGTGCTTGGCCGTATTAATAGCGATCCTATTAGAGGAATTTTTTGTTCCATTTCTTTTCACCTTCTCCCTCGAATAATTGATGTGCCAAGGCTGAATAGCGAGCTATATATATTAAGTGAATTATAGGAATTAGGTGATTTGATTAATGTTTTCTGTTCGTTTTAAGCCAAATTACCATTAAAAGAACGAAGTTGGAATCCAGAAAGGGATAAATTTCTTGTTATTGGGAGAGAAAAAACAAAAGAAAAAAAGATGTCATGAATATATAATTGTTCAAGTACATAAGTTATATCCTTGAATTAATTCGAAGGGAAGGATGTTAAACTATCTTCATCCTCTACTTGATAGCCTCATGCAGGATATCGCATGTGACCAAGTGATGCTTGTTTAACTAAGTTAACAACTTGACATTGTTAACCTTGCATGCGCATTCACAGAAGGCATATATTGGATGCGAGCAAAAGTATCAGAGAACCAATAATCTAAAAGCTTTTGTTTGCCCTTGCACACTTCATCATATGGTCCTAGCAGCATATAATTATTTTTTTAATTAAAAGAGTTAGCCAAAGCCCAACACCGTTTCATTATTGTAAAAAAAAAAAAAAAGAAGCATGGTCCCCATGCCTTTCTGAACTGGAATTCAGAAACTTTTTGGTATGGGAAACATTTTATCCAAGTTGAAAGTTATCCATTAATCCATTTAATGATCAGGAGATTAATTGCTAAACTATTGTGAGTTGCACTTCAAAAAGATGCAAGTATAAAAGATCGGTGCTTTCAGTGGTTATACATTCTAAATGTTTAATCCAAGTTTATGGCCTAGTTGAGAGAGGGCACTTTGTTGGTCAGAACTCAGCAGGATTTAGAAAGTCTTCCGAATGCTGCGGTAAACAGCTGCTTGAAGTGGAAAATACGGAAGTTGGTCCAACCACGGCAGTCCAAACATTGACCGTTGACGGACTTAACACCGACGACCACACGTGTTTGGACTTGAAATAAGGGAGTGGGGCCACTCGTCCGGCATCCGGCCGGTCGTGCACGAACCTAATCTCCATATGCGGTCAGGTAGACCGGGTCGCCTCTTCATGTCATTTGCGTGATAAATGTCGGTTCACCGGTTTGGGACGGGCGGGCCACGTTCAATGTTTCATCTTGTGGCACCGCAAACGTTTTTTTTTTTTTTTTTTTTGATAAAAAGGCTGCATGACAGCTAATAGACTGTATAATGCTGTACAGGGTTCGACAAAGAGGGAGATAAATAACATTTATAGAAGAGAACGGACTTTAGCCTAAACAAGAATGCCAAACTTTTTAACAAACACAGCGGGTTAACATACAAAAAAACCCAAGTAACTGCCTCCCAAGAAGAAGAGATAGACAGCAGAAAGTATATGAAGCAGCATTCCTTACAATACAAATGTATTTGTTATCGTCGGCTTTCAATGGAAAGGAAGGAATACATTGATCTTCTTCAGCAAGGGTCATAGATTTTCAGGAATCGCTTTCACTTTCGTAACCTTTAAAAGATTCTTAGATTAGGATTATCGACAAGAATACTTCGATGCTTAAGTTAGTGATCGAAAAATATGATACTACAATAATCAGAATTCAGAGTCTATGATAATCCGATGATTATATGAATAACTGTTTATGTTGAATCTCCGCCGACCGGATGGAGTGGTTCTTCCGCTGAACCGTCGTCAACCGGAACCCATAAAACAGATCCATGACCGGAGATTTTCCGGCGGGGACACTCCGATGCCAAAGTCAGAAAAAAACTCAGGCAGCAGCAGAATGGAGAGTTTTGGGAGCAGGGAGGGAAAGGAGAAATTCAAATTTCTGGGAAGAACTCAACCTACCTCGAGTGTCCCCTTTTAGACTCCAACGTAACTACTTGCGGTTATGGGAGCTGGCAAACGAAACCTCCACATAACTGTAAGTAGTGGCTGTCGGAAAATCAGTTGAGCCATGTGGGTGGTTACAACAACTAAAACGGATTTCAACTGCTTTGGTGTTTAAGAAACCCACATATTCAAGAATTCTCCTTCTTCAAGAGTAAATCCGAAGTGAGCTCAACATTCTCTTTAATAGCGCTCCTAGAGGGAATGTTTAGCTATACACTTCGGAGAGATCTTTTTAGGAAATAACAAAAGTAAATACTTACAGTCCAAAAAATAAGATCGTATGCTCTTCGGATTATGTTGAAGAAATAATGCCGAAGATATTCGCTTGAAAGGCCAAATCTTTGGATCAAGATGTCAGTACGAAGCCAAAGACAGTTAACAAGTTTGTCTTGCGACCATAAATATCAGGCATAGTCTTCGGACTAAGATAACTATACGAAGCCGAAGACCCAGAATCAATAAACTTATCCCCTCAAGAACAAGATAAGAATATGAAGCCAGAGATATTAAACATAGTTTTCGGACTAAGATAACTATACGAAGCCAAAGACCCAGAATCAATAAACTTATCGCCTCATGAACAAGATAAGAATATGAAGCCAAAGATATTAAATATAGTTTTCGAATTAAGATAACCATACGAAGCCGAAGACCCTTTCCTTTGTAAGTTGATTTGATCAATAAAACAAGAAAAAGAAAAATTTAAAATTGATTCAGGAATTGACCCAATAGTTAATTGAAATAAAACCGAGATATCATAATAGCCGTCCCCCACTCCCAAGTTCGAAATGATTTAATTTCGAAGAATGGGAGTATTTAAATTTTGTCTTTTAGTGATAACTGGAAGGTGATGATGGTGCCGAATCCGGATAGGTCTTTCGCCATAACTGCCTGGCGGTGCGAAAAATGTGGTGAATACACGTGTCATCCTGTTATTGGCTGTTTCAAAAGGAATGCCTCGATTCTGAAAAACCCTGATGAACTTTTTGAAAAAAGAGTTTTTATTTGACCGAGATGGGACACGTGTCGGCCATCCAGAGATTGATCGCAGGTGAGGTGTTATCACAACCAATGGTGGCATTTTACATGAATCACGGTTATTTGTCTCATTAATGAATTTCTTGAGAGCCGTACCCACAATCGTAACCACCGATACGGTGCACGATCGAAAAATATCTCCGAACCGCCTCGAAATCTTTCAAGCTTCACCTATAAAAGGGAAGAGAACTTGAGAGGAAAAATTTTCTCTGTGCTTGTGTTCCAGAACCCCGGTTTCCTTTGCAATCTGCCATCTTCTCTCGCAGTCCGCCATTTCTGATTTTCTAAAGGTTAGAGGTATTTTCTCCCTTCTCTCTCCTTTCTTCTCTACAATGTCAGAATCTTCTAGGAGCCCTTCCTCTCGCTCTAGCAAAGGTTCACCGGGAGGTGAAACCGATAGGATATTACCGGAAAGGGAAACTGATAGGAACTCACCAGGAGGTGGGAGTGGTAGGAGTTCGCCGGGGGGCGAAACCAGTAAGGGAAGAAGTTCTGGTAGGAAAAGAAGCCCGAAACGATCACTGGATTCTATTAGAAGTTCTTTTTCCCTTGCCAAAATAGAAGAAGTTAAACAATGTTACCACATCCCATGGACTTTCCACATGATTCTTCCAAAACCCGAAGAAAGGGTAGATAAACCTTCCATGCAATCCATTACCATATATGAAGATCACTTCAAAGCTGGTCTTCAGCTTCCATTTCACCCCTTCTTCAC
Source organism: Areca catechu (assembly GCA_021397845.1). Lineage (NCBI taxonomy): Eukaryota > Viridiplantae > Streptophyta > Magnoliopsida > Arecales > Arecaceae > Areca > Areca catechu. The sequence continues at coordinate 5,877,329 of CM038047.1, read as the reverse complement.
AAAAATTTTTAACCTCTACCAGATAGTCCCAGCTCAATTGACCCCCAATAGTTTTAGAAATATCTGTGGATTTTTGGTTCTTTGCAAACTTAGAAATGTAGAGCTGAAGACATCCATGTTTACCTCTTTATTTATGTTGAAAAGGAATTTTCACGGCAAAGGGTGATAGGTTATAGGTCCTCGGCCAGGCCGAAAACTAATAAAAGGAACTCCTAGTGCAATACATGGATGGAAACCTTGCTTCTTTTTTGTATATTATACCCACTGGGGATTCAATATCGAATGGAAAACTCCGCGTTTGGATGTAAACGCCGGGAAGAGAATCCTGAAAGTCGATGCCAAAGATTTTGATACTTTATCGAAGCCGGAGATCCCTTCATTTAAAGAACTGCTGAAGGAAGAAAACCTTCATCGAGCCCATATCAGCGAAGTCCCATCATTAGGTATGGAGATAGTAGTCTTCAGACTTTTTCCGCTTTCTTTCTCCATACATATGTATGTATATGACGAAATCCCTGTTTTTGATTGCAGGTAAGAAAATGAAGCCACAACTTGAGAAAGTTTGACAAGCTTCCAAAAAGAGAGCAGTGGCTGCTCCCACAACAACCGAAGTCCGAAAGAAGAGAAGAGCTGAAGAAGGCTTGAGTACTCCTCAGATGAGGCCCACATCGGATGAAGATATTCCTTCCGCTTCTCCAATTCCACCTGATCCTTCCAGAAGTTTATCTCCAAGGATGCCTTCTCCGAAGAGTTCTCGACCGATGCCAACTTTGGATCAGCATGATGTGACTTTTAATAAAGAATCCGTGATCGCACCTCCAGAAAATAGAAGTTAGGAAAGATCAAAGTACCGATCTGAAGACGATCCTAGGTGGAATGCCTCTTCGGAGGGAGGATGCAATATGGACTTCACCATTTTCTCGGATCGAGAGGGCTTGTAGAACCCTGAATTAGCCAAGGAACTGTTGAAGTGCACTCTCCTTCCGAAAGACTGGGACAAAATTAAATCTCGATGTATCAAAGAAATTTCTGATTCAATATTTTCATCAGCACTGAAGGTAAATATCTATTTATTTATTTATTTATTTTCAAAACATAGGTCTATTGTTGCTAAGTCTTCAGCTTGTTATTGCAAATGATGCATGATATTACTCATATGGAGGAGAGCATCTTCGACTTTAGAGAGACCTATAGAAGGATGAAGGAAAAAATGAAAGCGACCGGAGTCGAGAAAGCTGTAGCCGAAGAGCAGAGGCAGGCTATGGAGGAGAAGCTTGCCCGGAGCGATGCCTTGGCTCAGAACTTGAGAGCTGAAGTAGAAAAACTTAAGTTGAAGAACTCTGAGCAATAAGCGAGGCTTAAGAAAAGAAAAAATAAAATTCGCTCTTTAGAAGTTCTTCTTAAAGAGGCCCATCAAAAGTCTGAAGAAGCTATCAAGAAACCTGAAGAAGCAGCCGAAGAGATTCAATCTCTAAAAGATCAGCTGAAAAGGTCAATAGAAGATTATAAAACTCTTCGGCTTTCGAAGATGAGATGGTCGAAGCGGGAACTCATAGTTACCAAGGAGGGTTCAATGATGGGGTAGAGGAGGTGCACAAGTTGTACCTAGACTTGGACATTTCAGGGATTCAACTATTCAATATTGAAAGTACAAATGAACCTGAAGCACAAAAGGATCCTGAAGCACCAACAATAGCTGAAGAGGTGGTGGATCCAACTGTCCTTATCGAAGACTCCCCAATAGAAAATGTTTAGCAACTTTTTCCTTCTTTTGAAATATAAAAAATTTCATTAATGGAAGTTCTTTCCAATGAGTTTCTTTATGAATACACATATGAATGGATTAGGATTTTTCCCAAGTAAAAGTCTTCGGATAATTAAGAACTCTGAAATATATATATAAGACGATACGGAATCTTCGGACTTGAAATAATAATTCCTTAAGAAACAGAATTCTAAATATGATCGAAGATGTTGGACAATAACATCGAAATAAGAATAATTCCAAGATTTCAAGTCTTTGAAATTAAATATACGCCAAGTCTTTAAAAGAATTCCATAGAATTAATATGAAAGAATGTCAATTCTGCAAATAACAATAAGTTTTCGGGCTTGAAAATACGCTAAGTTTTCGGACTTGAAAATACACTAAGTCTTCGGACTTAGGAATAACAGTGCCAAATCTCCAGATAAATATCAAATCTTCGGACTTAGGATAATAATTCTTTAAGAAACTGAACTCCCAAATCTGATCTGAGATTATACGATGCTGAATTGCAATTTAAAGATAAGAATAACTAGAATTTCAAGACATCACGTCTTCAACATACACTAAGCGTTCAGGCTTGGGATGATTCCATAATAAGAAAATGCCAAGCCACTTTATAAGAAAATTGAGTCATCGGACTAGCAAATATACTAAGTCTAGGATAGACTGTGCGGGTCGTCCGTATCTTTACCATGGAAGAAAGGTTAAATAACCTTTGGCACTTTCGCGGGATAGATCATTTAGATCACCTTTTATACTTTTTTAATCAAGGACTAAGATAGGCTGATCAGGCCCACCTTGGTATTTAGTAGAATAGATCACAAAGATTATTCTCATGCCTTTTTATGTTGGAATAAAGACAGGCTGATCATGCACACCTTGGCATTTCGTGAGGTAGATCACTGGGATCATCCTCATGCCTTTTATGATTAAGATGGACTGGTTTAAGTCCAATTCGGTACTTCATAGGGTAGATCACGAAGATCATCCTTATGCTTTTTTTTTTGAATTAAGATGGACTGGTTTAAGTCCAACTCGGCACTTCATAGGGTCGATCACGAAGATCATCCTTATACCTTTTTTGATTAAGATGGACTGATTTAAGTCCAACTCGGTACTTCATAGGATAGATCACGAAGATCATCCTTATGTCTTTAATAGAGAAAAAGAAGATAGGCTAGTTATGCTTACCTTGGCATTTTACATGGTAGATCACGGAGATCATCGTTATGCCTTTAAGAAATAGAATTAAGATAGAAAGACAATCTATCTTGATAACCTTGAATAAAACCTTTATTGATAATACTTGCGGAGGTTTTGTACATTCCAAGATCGAGATAATAGAACACCTTCCAAGGTTTCCAACCGATAAGTTCCAGGTCGAATAACTTCTTTGATTCGGTATGGCCCTTTCCATACAGGAGAGAGTTTATCTTGTTTTGTTGGTTTGGATACTTCAGATTTTCGCAGAACTAGATCTTCAGGAAGAAAGGCTCGTTCTTTTACACGAGTTGTAGTATCCCGCAATTTTTTGCTGGTACGCAACCATTTTCAATTATGCCTGAAGCCGTGTGCCTTATAATAAATCCAAGTCAACTCTTCGACGTTTAGAGTTTTCGGGTTCTTTAAACTGATCAATCCGTAGAGATTGTAAAGAGACCTCTATAGGAAGAACCGCTTCAGTACCATAAGACAAATGAAACAGATATTCGCCAGTGGCTGTCCTGGGAGTGGTTCGGCATGCTCAAAGAACTGAATTCAATTCATCAGCCCACGATCCCTTAGCATCATTCAGCCTGGTTTTTAAATCATGAAGGATAGTCCTATTGGCCACTTCGGCTTCTCCGTTGCATTGAGGATGCCCTACCGAAGTAAGTTTGTGTAGAATATGATACTGAATGAAAAGCTTTTGAACGTCGGATTATCAAACTGTCTTCCATTATCAGTTATGATAGAATAAAGAATTCCAAAACGAAAGATAATGAAGTTTCTTACAAATTTTCAACCTTTGCCTCTGTGATCTATGCCAATGCTTCGGCTTCGACCCATTTTGTGAAGTAATCAATTGCCACAATAAAAAATTTTCGCTGCCCAGAAGCTGGAGAAAACGAACCAAGAATGTGCATTTCCCATTGTGCAAAAGGCCAAGGAGCTGTCAAAGGAGCTAATTGACTTGCGGGCCACCTTTGTACATTGGAGTATCTTTGACAACGATCACATCTTCGGACAAATTCTGCAGAATCCTTCTGGATAGTTGGCCAATAATAACCTTGACGGATTATTTTGTATGGCAAGGATCTGCCCCCCAGATGATCTCCACAAATTTCTTCATGCACTTCCCTGAGTGCATAATCAGCATCGGAAGGACCTAGACACTTCAGCAAAGGCTACGTGAAGGACCTCTTATACAGTGCTTCATTCAGGATCACATACTAAGAAGTTATCCACCAAAGCCGTTTAGCTTCCAGCTTATCCTCGGGCAAGGTACCTTCTTTTAAAAACTTGAGAATTGGGTCCATCCATGAAGGCTCACATTCCACTTGACAAATTCCAACTGTGGGTTCCGATATGCTGGGATTCTCAAGATACTCCATATATGTTCTTCCAAGAGAATCTGGCATTGTGGTTGCAACTCTTGAAAGAGCATCTGCCTTGGAATTTTCTGACCTTGGCACATGAACAATTTCAAAATGCTCCAATTCAGATGTCAAGCTTCGAACTTTCTCCAAGTACTAGATCATATTAGGATTCCGAGTTTCAAAATCTCCTTTCACTTAATTCACTACCAGTTGTAAATCAGAAAAGACTTTGACCCTTTTAATTTCCAATTTTCGGGAGATTCTGAGTCCAGCAATCGATGCTTCGTACTCTGCCTGATTGTTAGAAGCTTGGAAAGAAAATCGAAGAGCATACTCAAAAACCTGCCCATTCGGACCAGCCAGAATTAAAACTGCGCCGCTATCGCTGTCATTCGAAGCACCATCCATATGCAACATCCAAATAAATTTTGGAGTGTCTTCGGTATCCTCCTTTTCAGCTCTTGGTTGGTCCTCTTCGGACCTCCATGTGCATTCTGCTATAAAATCAGCTAAGACTTGTGCTTTTATTGCTGACCTTGGTTGATAAGCAATGTCAAACTCCCCCAGTTTAATATCCCATTTGGCTATCCTTCTTGAAGTGTCAGGACAACGAAGAATGGCCTTCAAGAGTTGATCTGTCAGAACTACAATGGAATGGGCTTGGAAATAGGGTCGAAGATGCTTTGCCGCCACCACAAGGAAAAAAATAAGCTTTTGCACTCTGGGGTACCGGACTTCTGCTTCATGTAACACTTTACTGGTATAGTAGATCGGATTCTGTACATGGTTGGCATCTTTCCATATCAGAACCGAACTGACTGCCTCATCTGTGGCTGATAGATATAAATAAAGTGTTTCTCCTTCACAAGGCTTAGAAAGTAGTGGAGGATTTTCTAAGTATTCCTTCAACTTGTCAAAAGCAATTTTGCAATCTTCTGTCCACTCAAAATTTTGAGTCTGGCGAAGAACTTTGAAAAATGGTAAACACTTTTCTGCAGAACGAGAGATAAATCTGCTCAAGGAAGCAATTCTCCCTACTAACCTTTGTACTTCATTCTTGCAAGTTGGATGCCTCATAGTCCGAAGTGCCTGAATCTTCTCTAGATTAGCTTCTATTCCTCGCTTGGTAACCAAGTATCCCAGAAACTTTTCAGAAGTTACGCCGAAGACGCACTTAGTTGAATTCAATCTCATCTGATGGCACCTAAGAGCATCAAAAGATTCTCTCAAATATGCAATGTGATCGGGCCTATGAAGACTTTTCACTATCATATCGTCAATATAAGCTTCTATATTTCTTTTAATCTGATTTCTGAAAACTTTATTGATGAGCCTTTGAAAAGTCGTCCGAGCATTCTTCAGACCGAACGGCATCACCTTATAACAGTAAAGTCCATTTTCTGTAACAAAAGCAGTTTTCTCTTCATCTTCAAGATCCATTCAGATTTGGTTATAACCTGAGAAGGCATCAATGGAGCTCAACAATTGATGACCAGCCGTAGCATCAACCAGGTGATCAATTTTTGGCAATGGAAAACTATCCTTTGGACATGCTTTATTGAGATCAATATAATCTATACAAATTCTTCATTTGCCATTTGATTTCTTCACCATAAACACATTTGCAAGCCAACTTGGATATTGGACTTCTCTAATGAAGTTAGCTTCGAGCAATTTGTTAACTTCTTCATCAATAACCTTCTGCCTTTCGGGAGCAAAATTTCTCTTCTTATACCGAACAGTTTTATAGTTGGGAGAAAGTTCCAGATGATGCGTAATCACATCAGATGGGATTCCAGGCATGTCTGAGGCTATCCAAGCAAAAATATCAGCATTATCTCGAAGAAAGGAAATTAATTTTACCTTTGACTCTTCATCAAGTAAACCATCGATTTGTAGTAGCTTGGTTGGATCGTCTTCGGATAGAGGTATGAAGAGTGTTTTCTCCACTGGCTCTCCACTATCTTCGGATTCATCCCTCAGATCCAACTGATCAAGTGTTAAAGACCTGGCCACTTGTTTGTTCTGAATCATCAAATACTGGTGAGTGATCCTTTGATCTCCCCTTACTTCTCCAACGCCCGTTCTGGTAGGGAATCGCACCAACAGATGGTATGTGGAAATAATGGCTCTGAATTTGTTCAATGTTGGACGTCCCAATATTGCATTATAAGCTGAAGACGTTCTAGCCACAATAAAATTGATAGGAAAAGTTCTTTGAAAGGGTTCGGACCCAAGAGTTACGGGCAAGACCATTTCGCCCTCAACCCCAACTTGATTTCCACCAAAACCAATTATTGGAATAAGGGATCTTCGCAATTCACGTCCAGACAATCTCATCCGAAGAAAAGCATCATACAGCAACACATCAACTGAGCTTCCATTATCAATTAAAATTCTTTTTACATCAAAATTGGCTATAACAGCCGAGACCACTACAGGGTCATCATGTAGAATTTGTATTCCTTGGGTCTCCTCATCGGAGAAAATAATAAAGTTTTTTCCTTTGAACCTCTTCGGGACATTTTCCTCAGCTTCAACATCCTATGCCGATGACCGATGAAGCATCTCAACGTCTCCACCAGTTGGCTTTTGATGAGGCAAATCAGCTTCATCGGATATTCTTGGAAGGGCAGTTGCTTCGGCTTGAGACTCTAGGCGGTTGACATACTTTCCCAGATATCCTGTTTTTATCAAATCTTTGATGGCATCTCGAAGCTGGAAGCATTCTTCAGTGTTATGGCCATGATCTCGATGATATCGGCAGTACTTGCTTTTGTCCCTTGCTTTTGCTGACGTCTTCAGGGGACGTGGCCTTTGAAAATATTTTTCCTTTTCAATCTCCAGCAGAATCTTCTCCCTTGGCAAGTTAAGGAATGTGTAAGCATCAAATCGGTTGTTCTGCTGTCTAGTCCCGGGGCTGCGCCTAGGGGCCGAAGTGTTGTTAGAAAATGTTGGCACGTTCGGTCTTCCGGCATTCTTCTTCTTAGAAGGAAACCTTCCTTCTACTAGTCTTCGGCTTGCTGCTTGCTTCTCAGCAGCAGCATACTTCTGAGCCCTTGCCAACAATTCGGCATAGCTCGTTGGAAACCTTTTGTCCAGGAAAAAAGTGAACCTGGATAATTTTAAGCCTTTCTTTAAGGCAGACATGGCCACATGCTCATTTAAATTTGGAATTTTCAGAGTGGCCGAATTGAAGCGATGGATAAATCCCTTCAAGCTCTCCTTCTTGTTGCTGGAGAAGGAATAAACTATCAATGTTGCACGGCATCCTCTGGCATGTCCTGAAGTGCGAGACAAATTGCCACTCTAACTTAGCAAAGGAATGAATTGACTTCGGGGGTAAACTCGAATACCATATTCAAGCAGATTTCTTCAAAGTGGCAGGAAAAGCAATACAATAAAGAGCATCGGTTGCTTTTTGTACCATCATATGAGCCTTATAGCTTTCTAGATGGTCGAGAGGATCTGAAGTCCCATCATAGGCTTCTAACTGTGGGATCTTGAAGTGTATGGGAATGACTTCATCCGTAATATGATCAGAAAAAGGGGGTAGAGAGTTGAAGGTGATGACCTCATCGTTCCTTCTCAGATCTGAAATTCTTGCGATCTGTGCTTGCATGGATTTAAATTTTTCTTGAAATTCATAGTTGATCTCTCTCTGCCTGGCCTCTTCTAGTATAAAACTTCTAGAAGAAACAGAGGGAGATTGCTGGACCCTCTTCCTCCCACCATGATCCCCTGCTTGTCGATCTGGTGGAGAAGCATAACGGCCACAAGATGACCAGACTTGTGAGGAATTGGGGGCGATTTCTTGATGCTGTCTTCCTTCCCTTTGAGATTGATGACCGGAGGGTGAATCTGGTGGTGGATGCTGCCTTTGAGCTGCAGCCTCATGCAGGTGTTGGACCAAAGCTGTCAAGGCCTTGACCTTGTTCTGAAGGTCTTCAAACTGTTGTTACCCCACCATTATCATGGGAGGCTGCACCCCTTGATTTGCCGGAAAACCACTTACAGGAGGGCCATTTGTTGGAGGAGCGTGCTACTCCTGGCTCGTGGAAGGATTTTGAGCTTTCCCTTTCACCATTTCCGCTTAAATGGAGCTCTCATTTGATCAAGAAAGAGGAATTTCTGAATCTTCCCCCATCCTGGCGCGCCAATCTGTTGACGCCGAATCTCCACCGACCGGATGGAGTGGTTCTTCCGCTGGACTGCCATCAACCGAAACCTGTAAAATAGATCCCTGACCGGAGATTTTCCGGCGGGGACACTCCGATGCCAAAGTCAGAAGAAACTTAGGCAGCAGCAGAATGGAGAGTTTTGGGAGCAGAGAGGGAAATGAGAAACTCAAATTTCTGGGAAGAACTCAACCTACCTCGAGTGTCCTCTCTTACCAGGCTCCAACGTAACTACTTGCGGTTATGGAAGCTGGCAAATGCAACCTCCACATAACTGTAAGTAGTGGCTATCGAAAAATCAGTTGAGCCATATGGGTGGTTACGACAACTAAAATAGATTTCAATTGCTTTGGTGTTTAGGAAACCCACATGTTCAAGAATTCTCCTTCTTCAAGAGTAAATCCGAAGTGAGCTCAACATTCTCTTTAGTAGCGCTCCTGAAGGGAATGTTTAGATATACACTTCGAAGAGATATTTTTCGGAAATAACAAAAGTAAACACTTACAGTCCAAAAAATAAGATCGTACGCTCTTCGACTTATGTTGAAGAAATAAAGCCGATGATATTCGCTTGAGAGGCCAAGTCTTCGGATCAAGATGTCAGTACGAAGCCGAAGACAGTTAACAAGTTTGTCTTGCGACCATAAATATCAGGCATAGTCTTCGGACTAAGATAACCATACGAAGCCGAAGACCCAGAATCAATAAACTTATCCCCTCAAGAACAAGATAAGAATATGAAGCTGGAGATATTAAACATAGTCTTCGGACTAAGATAACCATACGAAGCCGAAGACCCATAATCAATAAATTTATCGCCTCGTGAACAAGATAAGAATATGAAGCCAAAGATATTAAACATAGTCTTCGGACTAAGATAATCATACGAAGTCGAAGACCCTTTCCTTTGTAAGTTGATTTGATCAATAAATCAAGAAAAAGAAAAATTTAAAATTGATTCAGGAATTGACCCAATAGTTAATTGAAATAAAACCGGGATATCATAATAGTAACCATATGGGAATCTTCAAGGTATACTTGAACCGGATGTCTCTTTTATCTATTTATAAAATAATGTGGCATAATGTTATTGTAGGGTTGTCAATTTCTGACACACGTAACAAAATTGATTGATGCGGTAAGATCTCGCCTCCTAATGCATCGACCTAAAAAATCTTTTTCATTACAATACCAGAATTTGTTAGGATCATGACTGCTGCTATTTATGCCATGCTAGTTACAATTGGTCTAATCTTTGGCTACATGGGTGATACAATAACGAGGTGGGAAAAAGGGCTTGTCCACACGCTCATGCAAGCTTGGTCGATATGACTAACTAGCTTGCAGGACCGGAAAGGAGCCAGCTAGATGATTGTAATCATTTTTTGGTACTCTATTCCAAGTTAATTAATTAGCTTGGATAAAATTAGCCTGCAAATAAGTTCTACTTTTAATCGATAATGAATGGTGGGTTAATCGGTCTCGGCATCGTGGATGTAGTCGTTGATATTGTCGTTTCAGGCTAAATACCGTAACCCGTTATGGATGATGGTATGCCTGGCGGCCTGAAAAATTTGTCGGTCCATGTTAGAAAATGCCACATTAATATTAATATAATCGGCAAAGGAATGGTTGGTCCAAAAATATCCCTACCAGGTCTAAGTTCTAGGTAAGTTAAAAAAAGGATAGAGTTCGGTTAAGATTGCATCTTAGATTCTTCGTGTCAAATCAGATCCATGAGTTGACAAATTGTGCATCTTTATAATTCTAGTGTGTAACAGAACAAACTGATGTGGCTCATCTTCATCGGCTTGCGATGGTTACCAACCAAACCATTTGGACCAATAGTGGAGTGCCATGTGTATAGCTATATAGCCAATAATGTCCAAAGCACATAAAGGATAGTTTGGGATCATTAAGGTGGATGATCATGATCCTATATGCATGTACGAGACATACAGGATGAGACATATATGATCCTATACGTATGAAACACGTTGAAGAACGGTTATAATAGAGAGAGCCTTCGTCAAGTCCTGTTAATTATTGCACCTCTAACAGTTATTACATGTCCATTCTTTTTCGAGTAGCCATCTTATACCTTTACCCCTATACATACTATATTCTAGAAAATCTTCATGTATATTTTTCTCTCACTCGATTCCACTCTCCATTATTATTATTATTATTATTTTTAAATTTTTCTCTAATCTTTCTTGTTTCACCAAAATTCAGCCCGGCTTAAAAGTGGATTAAAAAAAAAAAAAAAAAAAAAACCATATCAGCGATACTTGGTTTTTCTCCTATTACTTGCGGTTCGGATTCTTTCATTTGCTGCAAACCATCTTAGTCTGATAGAACGACTTGACCAGCCGACATTGGATTGGACTGCGACACAATGTTCGCCGGACGTGGCGGTGGAGGCAACACTCAATACCATCACCAAACATGGTTAAGCTGGAGGAAAGTAAAAAGAGTTGGTGCAACTATCGCAAAATATCAATAAATTCTGGTGGTTGAATCGAGGAAATAAATCATTCTCTACCATGTATCTAAACCCTATTCTATTGCATTCGGTGCCGTTCACGTGAATCATGTCCCTGCTTGGAGATCCATAATTAGACGCAAACAACGGCAAATTCAATGGACAAACTGATGGTTAGTAGGTATTGCCAGGTTCGAAGGATTTTGCGAGCCAAACCACTTCTTTCTGGAGATCTGACGAGGACCGGACCGGTATCCAGATTGGAATGGATTATCCTCGTGATCATGATCCAGTCAATCTACTTTGGATTTTTCGTCGACCAACCGATCTTCTTTGTCGTGTCGAATGATCCATTGTATAAAAACATTCAAACGGTAAACCCGAATTTATTATTCCGAGACGAAGCGCCACGTTACGCCTATTTTCTACATTGATTTGGGCTACAGTTTCTGCGTTCCCAAGGTTTGGGCCCCGCCCAGCCCATTTTTTCTTCGTAAAAGCATGGGCTGGCACCACGTTTTTGACCTCGATCGCGCTTGCCCTGCCGAGGTTGATGGAATATAAATTACTTTGGGGTGGAATTTACTTGCGGAGACTTTGGCAAAGTACTTGAATCGAGAATCCAATAGCTGGCTACCACTTAGCTTTTGCATCAATTCTTGGTGATGGAGGAGTAAAAGTAAACGTTATCATCCAAGCAACACTCGCAAACCACCAATGTAATGCATTTGTTGATGATGCTTGAAAATTCTTTTTTAAAAAAGATTCTTCAAAGAAAAAGTAAAGAATATTAAAATTGTCTAGAAATCTTCCAGTCTTGGCCATGCACCGTACCTTTGGTGACTCTAATTCTGCCACTTCTTCTTTTTTTGTCTTTCTTTTTTTTTTTTTTTTTTTCCCCTCCCTCCCTAGTTTTCTCCCAGTAGTTTCTCTATCGAGTTTATCTGTTATACTTATTCATAATCAATTATTTTTTAAAAAATAATTATTTCTTTTTTTTTGGTAGAACCTAGAATATATGTGAAAACTTTGCAATTTATAAAATTAAAAAATCAAGATAATACAGTAATCAAGATATTACCTCTCGGATAATCTTTTAAACAATATTACCCTTCTCTTCTTCCTTCCTCTTATAATAATAATAATAATAATAATAATAATAATAATAATAATAATAATAATAATAATAATAATAATAATAATATAATGAAATATATTATAAATTATAAAATGTTATAAATATAATATAATAAAAATATAGCATATACTATAATATTATGCTATATTATATTAATATGTTTTATTTTATTTTTGTAATATTATAAATATAATATTATATATTATGCATTGTATAATATTATAATATTAATATAATATAACATAATACAAATTATATATTATATTTCATCATAAATTATATTATATTATACTGATTTAATATAATGTAGTATATTTATATTCAATATATTTATATATTATATTAAATGTAATATTATAATATTTATAAATTTAATATATTTAAATAATATATTAAATATATTATCGATTTAATAAATATTTTTATATTTAATTTATTTAGTATAAAAATTAATATTTATTTTTTAAAATTTAATATAAAAATATAAAAATATTTGATATTCAATATATTTTGTAATATAAAATATTTAGAAATTATATTTTAATAAATAGATAATATATAAAAATAATATTTTTTATAAATAAAATGTATATTTAATTTAAAGATATTTTGAAAATTGGATTTTATATCATGCAATATTATCCATATGTACCAAGTATAATAATCTACATTATTTATTATTTATATTACTAGTAATCCACGTTACTGATAATCTATATTACTTTTTAAAATTACCTGGCATGCACGAAAGGCAACCTAAGATTGCTAGGTTTTAGTCTTGGATATTGGTTTAAGCTATGACAAGATGAAATCCAGGTTGAACCCGGATTTACTCAAGCAAATAAAGAAATCATCATATTGTGGTATGGAGAAGCCATATCATGGTTTATTCCTATTTAAATACTTCCGCATCATATGTAAATTATGCCGCAAAGAACGGCAATCCTATCCATCTTTGCATGGAAAATAACCTACATCCAGCATAAAACATAAGACATGTTCTTTGGTAAGCATGAATTTGGCAAAATATGCACTACATGGTGCTAATTCTGAATCCATATATCTTCCATCTTTTAACCAAATATCTTTTTTTATGGAGTATTTTTGCTTGACATTAATGATTCAGCTTAATATCAAAGGATGGCTTGCCTCGTTACATGATCTCTGGATAAATTGAACGGTTAGGAGAGCAATGGATCAATTGATTGCATTTTTGTATTGAAAAGATTGTCGTTCATTCTTATTCCTTTTCCAAGAAATAAAGAAAAAAATAAAATAAAATAAAAAAGGCGCGCGGCGGGGGACCATTAGAAGTTGTATAACTTGATGAGTGATCATTTATTAAAAAACAAAAAGGATCGCAAATAGGCATAGCGTTAAAACTCCATTGGTCATTGAAATTCTTTTTACAAATCTTGTTGAAAACATTTGAGAAGAATATTTATCGAGTTATAGTAATTCAACTAGCATCAGAAGATTTTAGAAAACAAATATTAATCTTATAGATTTATTAGTTTCCAACTATTGGGGATGCGCACGGTGGATTGGATCGATTTAGATTTTCAATTTATTAGTTAAACTCATTCAAGCATTTTATCAAACATATCATAGGCATAAATAGCAAGTACAAGAAAGATAAAAAATTTATGTGGTTCGGCAAATCTATCTTCATTCACACAGAGGAGGAGCAATCCAGTATATATCTGCCCCGAAATTAAATATAAAAATAATATAAATATCCAAATTAAAAGATCCTGAAATAATAATAATGAAGCTGCAAAATAAATTGAATAGTGGCTACAAAATACCTTTCTCGGCCTCTAACTAGATCAAGAGAATACTTGATAGTGATATTCTTCTTGGCCTCGGCAACAAATCAAAGGAGTATAATATCTGAACCGACAATGAACAATATCAAGAGAGAAAATCGAGGCGCTCGATGAAATCCAAAATAAAGAAGAAAATAGAATACAAGATAAACCGGAAACAAAAAGAATGGCACCCGGTGAAACCTAAAATAAAGAAGAAAATAGAGTACAAGATAAACCGGAAACAAAAAGAACCTCGCACCGAGATCACCGATATCTCAAACATGATCGGATCCTTTGGTAGCCAGAGCGAAACAAGCTAAGAAAGACCGATCAAGCAAGAGACCAAGAGCTATAAGAATTTTGGGACTATTTTTTAAAGGAGTCGCGTGCCTCCTTAAAAAGAAACAAAGCAATCTAAACTCCGCCGCCGCCTTACCAGTTATCTTGGAGAAGAATCTGAATGAAAAAAGTTTCAATCAGGAGCAGAAGAAATCTAAACAAAATAAAATACCCATCCCTTTAAGTTAAGTCGAAGGCCCGAGACGGATAAAAAAAAAAAATTCTTTTATAAAAAAAACTCTTGGCTTATTTATATTCGGAGCAATACCCATATTTAACAACAACCTTGTAAGCTACAAAGTTAACAAAATAAAAATTCATATTAGATTTATTTCCCATGCTACTTTCGTAATTTGTGAAAATTAGGCTTCCTACTGTAGCTCTTTATTATTTTTTTTTTTTAAAAAAAAAAGAAGATTTGCCTGGTTACTATTGCTTATCCAGATTATTGGTTCCAGATGGGCCTCCAAACTGCTGCTTCTTCTTCTGACAAAACTCAAAATAATCTTCTTCGGATCGACGATCCTATAAATTTAAAGTGAACTAAAAAAAAAAAAAAAAACTATAATCACGACCATGCTATACACAAGCATTTGAGATTGGCTCGACAAACCTCTTCGATTGTTCCTGACTAGGTTTATATCGTATGTTCATCTAGCTCTTTCTATAGCCCGACCTCCACTGCAGGGTAAAATTCTTTTTGCATCCTCCAGTGCACTCATAGTCATCAATACAAAATGTCAAGCATCTTTTAATTTTTTTTTTTTTTTATTTAAAAAAAAGGGGTATAACAAGTGGTAAATGGGACGTTCAAGATCAAATCCGGGATCAGAATGCTAGGCAAATCAACATCCATTCTTTCCTTCAATTTTTTTCTGATGTAATCTTATGCTGATTCTTTATGCCAAAATATGCTTCTATGAACCCTCTCGATCCTCATATTTATTTGATTTTAATTAACTCGCAAGCCTTTTTTAGTTGGGTGATCCTGAACGAGAAACCCTCATCCAGATATGAGTAATCATCGATTATAACAAGGTCTCGTCCACATCCATGGTGACTGTAATTCGAAGATCATCAAATTCTAAGAATGAAACAAAATCCAGCATTCACTACAAGGACGACAACTTCATCGATTACAGAGTTCATCTCAAGGATAGATGATACTAGCAACTTGGAATCGATCTCGATTACTTCTGGATCGATTGGGCTCTTACCTAAATAAAACAAAAGCTTCGATACAAGCAACCGTAACCGTTCATCCAAGTACTGATCGACTTGGTCATGAACTGAACCCCCTCTTCACCATGAAAAGCTCTATGCATATACATGAAAAGCACAAATCTACGTCAGCGAGAAGAGCAGATACAAGCGAAGAAAATTAAGTATGGACTTGCTTGATTTTTAAGCTGGTGGATGTCGAAGAATCCTTCCGGAGATCGCGGTAGCAAGCGCAGATGTGAAGTAAGGATCTCTTGTCAATGATGAGGCCATCTGCTCGACCAAAAGCCGTTGGAATTCCGGCGACTCGACGGTTTCCCTGGAAGAAGCACTCCCCCCTGCTGACAACCCTTGGTGTGTGAGGTCAAGGGTGATGGTCGGGCCTGAAGAGTTGATGGAAACAGAGCATGGGAGCGATCCATCGTGGCAAGAACCATGGGCCACTTCAGCAGTCTGCGAAGGATTAACATGGTTGTGCTCGCCTTCATATGTCGCTACTATGATCGATGTATCATCAGCACTCCTTTGAACCTAATTTGTACCAGAATAGATTATTACAACATTTCATTGATTGATGATGATATTAAGAGATCGGTAACTTGGTAGCTTAGGTTTCATGCTCTTATATATATATATATATATATAATGTAAAAAATAAAATAAAATAAATCAAAGTTTCCTTTTTTATCTGGTACCTTCTTCTTAACAGGACAGGAAGGGGCAAAGGAGCATCTGAAGTAAGCTCTAGGAGAAGGATTGTCTCTGGTGACCTTTTGACCATACTTCCTCCATTGATAGCCATCTTTGACCACCTAAGAACAGAAGAGGATACAAGACCGAATCAATATATAGCTTCGTTCATTTTTAACAAGTATGTATTATATTTATATGCTGTTATTTGCTCTGTTTTCCTTTCAAAATATTTTCTCCTAGCTAGTTGTTTTCTTATGTAACTCACCAGGCTCGTATCAGACGGGTCCGTCTTCACATGAACCTTGACCACCTGGGGCTTAAGATCTTCCATCAATCTCTTGCATGGATCTTCGCTCGATGCATTCTCGACACGATTGCTAGTGCCATCGGTCCTCTCGTAAGTCATGTCATCAAAACTGATCGTCTCGAGGCTTTCGCTCTTCCTCTTTCTCGATGGCGAAACCAACCCTCTCTCTTTAGGAGAAGTGCTCAGGAGATCAAAAAGCTGGCTCTGGAGGGTGCCGTAGTCGGCATAAATGGAACCAAGCAACTCATTCAACTTCTTGTTCTCCTCGCTCATCCGATTCAACTTGGCCTCCAGATCTTCGGCCTATTTATTTATTTATTTGTCCAACAAATCACATAACATCAGAACTCGGCAATTAATTAAGCATGCTAATTGGGATAGAGCAGTAACTTAATTTTCCTGCTTATAATCAATAAAGAAGCAGAAAATCCACCTCATCTTTGAATGAATCGCTCCCTTCGACGTACATGGGATTGGTATGAAGCCTCTTCCTCTGTCCAATCTTATGGCGATGAGTTTATCAAATAAAATAAAACTCTTCGAGTGGATTATAAAAACCAAACCATAGTTAACAGGTTGCTATGTGCTCACCGGAGCTTGGTCGGGCAACCGGAGAGGTCCAACACGGAGGTCGAGACTCAGGGAGGGGTGATCGATGTACGCCGACTCCATTAATGCTGCAGCAAACAGGCTGGTCGTCTGCTATTACGTATCTCTGCGTGTCTGTTGGGAGGAAGGCTAACGTGTGAACCAGAGTACTGCGAGGATTCGATGAGGTCATTATATAGAAGAAAGCTTTTGGATTTATGTTGGGCCTTGGGAGGGATTTGTATGGGAAAAAAAAATAAAAAAAGGTGAATAAGGTATGAATGACCTCGCATCATGATCTCATCCACCAAACGTCACCCTTGTTTTTTGATGAAAACGTCACCCTTGTTTTTTGATGAAAACGTCACCCTTGTTGATGTCACGAAAAGAACACAAAGGCTGGCGAAAATTCTGCTATCGATCTTCTTTCTTTGGCAAGACTAGAGATGGGTGTTTGGACGAGATTTATATCGAGCGTGAGGACTTGGCGACCCCGTAAAAGCGATGGATGTGTTATCTAATGGCCGATGTGAAGGCGGAAAGAAAGTTCCAACGTCGAGAGAAATTACTCTCTACGTACGCCGTATACATATCCAATCAATCATCGATCTGGTCTCCCTTCCGTAGTCTTCGATCATCATCACGTGCTTATCTCCATGATTAATCATAAAAGAAGCCAAGTTAATTGGTGTGGTGCAGGGCTATATTATATTCGTACATCCAGGTATAATATTTGTTCTACCTACCAGCTAATTCATTGATATCTAGTTTAAACACCTGTACTGCCATCGTTTTTTATGAACACGATTTATAAATATTTTTAATATTTTATTTATTTTTATTATATTTTTATTATCAAGGACAAGATTTATGAACAGGATTTATAAATCTTTTTAATATTTTGTTTATTTTTATCGTCAAGGTCAAAAATGTTCGCAACTCAATCTCGATCTCAACAAAGGACATGCTGGTTACCACAACGGTGGTAGCGCGGTTGGTTAAAGAACGATTCCATTCTTGTGAATAATTTACTGGTCATGGATTCGAGACATGTTCTTCGGATGACTCGATTAAATTCCAGAAATTTTGGATGCACGTGCTTCGGAAGCAGAACGGCTGTAACTCCAGCACCGTAGTACGGTTAGGTTGGCATACTCACCGGTTGATGAGGAGGGTGTGCGAAAATTTATGACCCGAATCGAACAATCACCTAATGAGCTGGAAACCAGAATAGGAAGCTACATCGAATTTATCCCTATCCTTTTCATTTTATTAAAATAAATAAATAAATAAAGAGAAGATGAAGAAGGCATGCTGGTTGTTGGGGGGAGTCCTCCGCACCTTCTCTCTCTCTTTTATGTGTGTGTCCCTTGACTTGGACCCGAGATTCTTTTTGACTCCCTTTTTTTTTAAAAAAAAAAAGAAGAAATTTTACCTGGATATCACGTTTGTACAAAATTTTCTCGTGCGACGCTGAGTTCCCAAATACATATTCTATTTTCGTCTTATTATTTTCATCCATTTTTGGCGTCGTCCCACACCACAGGACTAATCCTTCAGGCCAGCTTAGGTTCTCTTCGATTAAATAATTTGTTATCATGCTGGATTCGATATGGTTTGAAAATAATGGCAGCAGTAGCCTGGGATGGGGTCGGGGAACCGCAAAGATTGACCACCCGGTCATTTTGAATGCAGATATATTGAAAGGATAATGGAGGCGCCGAGACTCACGACGAGCACCTACGATCAGCATTGGTGATTGGTGAGCAATGTCCAGTAATACACTCCCCATCTTGCTGGGGGATGGTGAAATATGAAAATAAAAATTGGTAGAAATTTTTAGCCATGAGACATTGTATATATTGGAGCATGGTTGTGTCAAATGTAAATGTAAATAATGTAAATCAAATGTCTGGAATGAAAATATTAATAACTTCTTTTTCGCTTTAAGGTTTTCTAGCCCATAGACACTTCCATTTTATCTCCAAATACAAGTTGTAGACTTTAAGGTGATCAATAGTTGATATATTAGGCAAGTCCCCTAGCCTAATCCTTTGCATGCAAATCTAAGCAATCAACGCAATGACCTTCATAGTTAATGGCCATAAATTTTGTGAAAATTCATTGCTTTAACTATTTTACAAAAACTCATGATCTCTCTCTCCCGTAGATGATTAATTTATTAAAATAGTCTAACTTGGCAGAAAAGTGAGTCTAAGTACTGATCCTTTCTCCGAATATTTTCTTGGTCATGCATCAAATATAAACCCTAAACCACCACGTCGTATGTAATTTTTCATTATTACCGTTGTAATGCTGGACATGCCTTTTTAAATAATGAATAAAAATAATAATGCAAATAATTAGGACTAATTAAATAGAGTAGGTACCACCAGGATGTTCCCCCCGCAAAAAAAAAAAAAAAAAAAAAAAAAAAAAAAAAAAAACTTTTTTTTTTGGAGGAGGAGGAGGGGCAATGTCAACCATCAAATCATATAATAATTGCTTTGAAATCTGTGTAGATGGAAGGAAGGAAGGAATGGAGTACTTTGAAGGTTTTTTAAGGTATGGCTCGATAGTTAACGATGCAAATATATTATATTTTGTACAAAAGATGCAAGTCAAACTGATTTTCGTAACTATGCTGAAATGGACTTGCTGCAAGAATTTTCATCTGGAATGAAATATGGTTGTGAGCCCAGGGGTATTCTTTCTCCGAAAAGACCGCACCTTCAGGTGGATTACTGTTTCTTTCTTGCAGAAGAATGATTTTTTTCGTAATGTTAACTATTAAATTATATAATATTTAATTTAAAATTTATGTTAAAAAATGAATATTTTGAAAGTATTACAAGACGTAATCCAATGGTTAATGTATGAAAGTGGATGAGTCATTCTTTGGTGGCGTGCGGAGGATGGAACCCGAGAACTCCTTGGGAGCAGGGCACTCTGCCTGCCCGTGGGATCATAAGTGGCCCCCCCTCTACTATTAAGTTATCGTTAATTCTCTCTGACCATTGCCATGCCCGGTGGGTCCTACAAAAAATCATACGAGCACGGTAGGCCTGAGAACACGATGGTTTGTTTGTTCTTTTTTTTTTTTTTTGGTTGGATGGCAATTCTTGCGATTTGTCGGTGGTGATCGTTAGGTAGGACAATTAGATTGGCGGGCGCGATGGTGATCGAGGTGTGAGGTGGGCCCCAAAACGGAAGACCTTCAAGTCACCAACGTCACTTGATCCGTTGGATCTTGATTTGCATCGATTTTAAAGCATTTCATTTCGTGATCCACCTTCTTTGCGATTACTGATACAATCGAATGGTCGATAACATGAAAGAAATGGTATCACCCTTCCAGGAGAAAGATCAAACCAACGGCTTGCATGTCACGCTTTTTATCTCCAACCAATGAGTTCAAACCAAGGAAATTATTGCGTGAAAGCGGTCCAAGTCAAATATCGGAGCATATGCATGGTCAACGATGTGCAATCTAAAATTGATGATTTTTTTTTTTTTTTTTTTAAAAAAAAAAGGGTGGCGTGCCGTCCATCGTGAAATTTTGGATCATCTTTTCAGACCTGATCCATGTAATGATTAGATATTTAAAATACCTGCATACATAACTTTCTTTGGGGTTTTTTTTGCACCACCAAACTTTAATCACCGTGCATGACAAGTGATGACCCCATCTAAATTATGAATTTATATGATGAAGTGGTGGTGAGCAATGTTATCGATCACACGATTGCATAAACAGGTTTGTGAAAAATATACAATCCTAAAAAGATCGATTTTTATATTATATTATATTATATAAGTTTTTAGATAACTTTTGATTGAAATTATATTTATTATTTTGAATAAATATCTTCCCTGTCAACGTAGCACAGAAGATGAAGATATTTGAAGCTTTTTAATTTTGTTGAAACACTCCTATGTAGAATTTTTTAAGAGAAAATTAATAGATGGCTTTATCTTAAAAATCTTTCGGATAGATAGATGTCATGTTTTTAAAAATTTTAAAAATCTTTCAATTTGAATTCTATTTATCATTTTAAAATTTTAAAAATTTCAACTGATAGTGGTAGATGGTTTTGCACCACGGTAACTTGCACTCTTGATGATATTATAAGCAGATTAGCGGCAAATGAAGCTTCCCAAAGTATTAATATTGAACAGAAGTTTTCCGAAGCTTTTTAATTTCTAAGACGTAAATATTTGCATGAAGCTGCAAACCCATTAATTAAAATAGTGCCTGCAGGGAATCTAAACCAAACTTTCATTATTAATTTATTCTGTTCTTCTAACGTCACGACATGCGAAAGCCGTACGAGTAGACAATAATATATGTTCTTGTTAAGTTCCATATGATAGGAATGCACGTAGCATGATTAAACAATACCTGACATACCGTCTCTAGCCCTCGTACTGAAAATCTTATCTCATCATCAATAAAGCGGTGATTCGAAACACGATCCCGTGGAAGACTCGATTAAATTCAAACTTTTTTTGAAACCCTATCTCACTATCAATAGATCGGCGATTCGAAACATGATCTCGTAGATAACGAGATTAAATTTAGAATTTTTTTGAAACCCTCGACGGTTGGCGTGAGTGAGAGATCAGGATCTCCTTCATTGTTCTCGATCTACTGACCAGCGTCTTAGTGGTATCAGATTGATGTACTCATCATTAGATGGGAAGAGACTGCATGAATTTGAGCGTCTCGTATCGAACATTACCCGATGAAATGGAAGGTGTCAGATTGATATACTCATCATTAGATGGGAAGAGACTGCATGAATCTGAGCGTCTCGTATCGAACAGTACCTGATGGAATGGAAGCTCGAAGAGACTGCGCGAATCTGAGCGTCTCGAACATTATCTGATAGAACGGAAGCCTGCGAGGATAGCTATACCAGAATTTATACCATCCTATTCCTTTTATTTATAAAAAAAAAAAAAAAAAAAAAAAAAAAAAAAAAAAAAAAAAAAACAAACAAACAAACAAACAATACCTAACATGCTAAAAAGCTTTTGGAATGCCTCTCGTACGTGTCATCAGTAGTGGTCGAGGCATTTTAAGAAGGGCGTAGTCCAGCTTAAAATATTAATTCCTCCTTCATGAGTATGATTATCAGTGGTAGAATCCGTTGCCCTTATTGACCGACTATTATTGAAAGTAAGAATTTATTTTAAAAGAATATGATCTCTTTCAAAAATTCAATATGCCATGCGGTTGTACTCATGGAAAAAGTTTGTCATAACAATCCTTTTTGTTTGATATAAGAATTTCATTAAGGAAAGATCAAAATACTTAAATAAATACATAAATAAAAGATGGCCAAAATTTTAGCTAACTAGAAAAAAGAAAATTCTTCCTTGAATTTTAATAATCTTCAAAGAAAATGGCAAGAAGGTATACATGTCGTTCAATATAACTTATCATCTTAGGGTTTTTTTTTTTTTTTTAAAGCATCTTTCTATGTAATTTTCAAAATTTTTAAACATAAATAAATGCTCATTTTTTATTTTCTTTTAATTCTTTTGGTAGTAATTTATCTTTTCCTTTTTTAAAATTTTTTAAGTGGCCAATTGGAACCTATAACTTATATAACACATAAAAATTTAGTAACACAATAGAATCTGAATATATTTACAAGTCAATAACATTAAACAAATTAAATTTTTGGTCTATTTATTGTTGTTATAGTTATTATGAATGACAATTTTTACCGACCCGGTGGATATCCGATCCGATCTTAATGGGATGGATAAAATCCGATCCGCTTAATTTATAAACGGATATGAGTTATATGAATAAAATCCGACTCGGATTTGGATCGGGTACGAGTAATAGTACGCTCCGACCCAAATTCGATCTCTTTATATATAAAAAAAGCTATGTTTAGAAAATATTTAAGTAAATTAGATATGGGACGGCTATACTCAACCGACTCGACTCTACTCGACCTATTTAGGTTTCAAGCAAACTAGATTTTATAAAACTGGATATACCCGACCCGATCCGATCCAAACATGATTTTTTTTATACCAACCCAATTCGATCCGAGACGGGTATGCGGCGGAGAATTTTTTAGCAGGACGAGTATGAGTTTTGGATGACCCGATCCAAATCCGACCCATTGCCATCCCTAATAGTTATCCAGTACTGTAATTACGAAATCAAATATTAGGAAAAGGATTTTATGATCATTGTTCACATTCCTAAAACAAATAATGGCTATAGTTAACTTTGAAAGGAAAAACTTAGCAAGTATGCTTTCTATTTTAAAACTTTTTCAAAATAATATACAGCTGAAGCGTAATAAAGAAGACTAACATTTAATATAAGCATGCTTTTAGAACTTCTCTATGCTACTTAGCCCAAGATCTTGCATGAATGAGTAATATAAACTATGAAATCATGAACTCGTGCTATGAACATTCCAAAGCAACATATCTCTATATGTAAAACCATACCTCGTATGAAGTGGAGACGCTCTCCGCTGCGGAAGATCCAGGAGGAGGTAGAAGAACTCTGCTTAGCCGCACACGTGTCCGGCCTCTACAGGTGGTTCACACCGGGGCTCTTTCAAGATCCACTTCCACTCCAAGTGCTAGCTTGTTGTGGAACGATTTGATCGGGACTCCTTTTCTTCTTTCGATGCCGGACTCTCCGAATGAATGAAGAAACTCAAGAGGTGGAGGGTGAGATATTGAAACCCTTCCCAAATACTCAATCCCTAGACGTAGATCACCAGGTACAAATATGCACACTCATTTTCAAAGTCCTCACACCCATACAAAACCTAGAACCTTTCTTATTTTCTTTTCTTTCCTCCCTTTTGATTTTTTCAGCATTTCTTTGCTGAATTATCAGTTATTTTCGTCCTCCCATTTCAGCCCATTATATAGGTGGAGAGGGAGAGGGAGAGTGGGGAGTTATAGGTGGTTATGGAGGGGTTATGGATGGTTATGGGAAGTTATGGTCATGGGAGGTTACATAACTCTCCAAAACTGAATTTAAACCTATTTAAATTCATATTAATGTCTCAATTAATTTCAGTTCATAACTGAAATCAATTGGATCAAGTGTGCATACATTGGGTTCAACCCAATTGGACCCAAACCGATTTTGAACGAAATCCCATTTGATTCGTTCCAGATTTTTATAGCTCAATCAAATTGGGCTATCAAGTAATCTCATTACTTAATTCGCCTCCATGCATCACCAACTTTTAGTGAAAAAATTTTATGTCACAACTTTTGTGACATCAAGTGTCTACACTTGCGAAATCAACAAGTGTCGACACCTACACAAGTATCGACACTTTCAAGAATATCAAGTGTCGACACTAGGATGAGGAAAAAATATTTTTCCTTTATGAGTCCACGAACTATTCCCAATCATTCTCCGATCACTAGATCAAGTAGAAATCCCTATGATGTGTGACCCCATAGGTTCGAGCACTAAGCCGGTAGCACTGGAACATTTCCAGTACCAGTCAAAGTCGCCATCTAGCAATGACACCCGATGTCCGGATAGGTCGAAGTTGCAGAGCAACAATTAAGAACCAGGAGATACGGAAATCCTGTAATTAATCCATTTGACCTCAATGCTCAGGAAGACTTCGGGTTAGACTGCCAACCCATAAAGTCCTTGAATAATGTGACTCAACCTCATAAGTCCTGTAACACTTTACAGAGACTATCCTGGCCAAGGTTTTGCTAAATTGAAACACAGTAAGATGTCTGCTCCAAACACTTTGGAGGGGTCAATCCCATCTTAATCCGACCACTGCTACACGAGTACTTAACTGCACCCAGAAACCTTCCGTCCCTGGATTAGAAATCCAGATGTCCAGCACCAAAGTACAGTGAGTTGCTCGCAAGCTACCATGACATCTCATATCTGAGGGATAACTACGTCCATATCAAAAACTCTAGGCAGAAAAAAAGTATAGACGGGTCACGTTCGATGAAATATCAAACACAACATCTGCATGCATACCAGTGTCTCCACACTCCTTAGTTAAGAGGACAACCAACGACTATGGCACACAACGACCTATACTTGATATACTATCGTCCTGAAATAAGTATATCATTTGATCGCGAACAATTTTAGGACTATATGATATATCCTCTCTATATCACATACAAATAGTCCCAAGGACTTCATTACCCAAGAACTCATTACAAAAAGATAAAATAGTGATGAAATACCAGAATAAACATTTTATTCAATAATATAATTCATATATAATTACATCAAATGTACAACTGTCTACAGTAGATAATTGGCTTTGGGACACATATTTTCAACAAATTTGTGTTGTTGCAAATATCCAAATGGATAGAATGTTAGAACCCTAGCAACGAGAATAGTAACATGCAATTGCCCGTATTATAAATAAAAAGAAGAAGCATTTATCAAAGTGATAAAAACTACATGTCATTCCCCTTTATAACAGTATTTAAGCAATATATTAATAAAACACTAGTTATTTATAAAGAAGTACCAACTAAAATAATGCTCTTGATAAGACCTCACTTGTTACTTTTCTTGAACATAAGTATATATATATAAAAAAGGGGTCTTTTATGCATAGTGAAAAAGGTATATTAAGGTTTCAATTTTTTTGATACCTTATAAAATTAAAAATATTATTTTATTAATAAAATCTAGCTATCTTGAAGTTCAGCAGAAGGATGAAATATATACAGTTTTGTTATTTATTTATTTCACGCTCATGATCTTCGAGATGTGGTGCACCAATTTTACTCTGCAAATACTTATAGCTAACAAGATAGTTTTAGCTTGTCAAACGTTTAATTTTCATTATTGTGCCAAAAAAAATATTTAATTTTCATGATTTTTCAATGATCAAGCCCTAGCTCGCAATCCAAATTTAAATAATATAAAAAAAGGAAAGGGCCAAAATAGGTGAGAATAGGTCTAGGGTTAACTAGTTGCCTAAATTTTTTTTGATTTTTTTTAATGAGATTATGTCTTCTAATATATATATATATAACTAGAACATTCAATTAAAAGGTCTAGTGTGAATATATCTAAAAAAAATTAGAAAGAATAAGTTCACGTAGGCATCCCGATGTTGGTCCGCACAATACTTTTCTAGAATGATCGACGGCAAAAAAGACAATTCAATCAACAATAAATTTCAGCTTTTGATACATGTGCCAGACAATTATATTAGAATAACTTTTTAAAAAAAATAATATCACGAAAAAAAAAAAAAAAAGAAGAAGAAGAAGTGCAGTCTCCATTCTCGTAGCCTTTTGAATTCATAAAATTATAATAACCGAATCATTTTAATAATGAGGTGCTTCGTATATAAATTTTTTTTTTTTTGAATACGAGTAATATCCGTTCAACCACTATGAAGCTCCACTGCAAGAATAGATGGTTTAAAGAAATTGTGCTCCGCAGCCACATGACCATTTCCAGGACACACATGAGATTGTGTCCTTAAAATGAAGCTCCTTCTCAACCAATCGCTTGGTAAGCCGAGTTCACACGCCCGCGTTCAACCCGTAGACGTGACTCGATTTGTTGACGTCCCTCGTGACGCACACAAGATGTGGACGGGCTGAGGCCAAAGCAAGACCGTATCACCCGCCACGTCATATGCTGCCGTCAAGTACACGTTGGCAATCTCAGTTTTTGGTTGCGATCTTATCAAAACACGCAAATTTAAGAGTCCGTTTTTGGGTTCTAAAGCTTGCATAACCTATAATATCTAACCCTTGGCAATCTCAGTTCATTAATAGATTTTGACGCTTAAGAGTTGTATATATATATATATAAATAAGTCAAATAGGGGATTTCTTGCAAAAGTCCTTTTTTTTTTTTTTTTTGCCATCAGCTTTCATGTTCTGTTTCTCTCTCTCTATATATATATGGATTGGATTCATTACGTTTAAAGCTCCATACCGATATATCTTTGAGCTTCTTCACGGTTATTATCTTTGTTGGTGGTGGCTCTGTTGTACAGTTTTCTTCTGTTCCACCTGTGTACACTTTTCTTGTTCTTTGGGTTAGTCTTGTAATGTAATAGTTTGTTCCTTCCTGGTCTTTACGTTTTCCTCCTCATCCTCTACTAGTGGAAGGTTCTGTAGTAACTGACTTTATTTATTATTTATTTTAATTCGATTCCCCTTCTTTCTCACACTATTCAGAATTGGACACCGAATCGGATTTTTCGCGGATGCTCTCTCACGATTGAAGTATTTTTAGTTCAACCAAGTCCAAGTAGGAGTCTTTGTTGTGGGAGCCCGACGCGTCTCCTGGCCCAAGTCGTGTCCTGTTGGAGCCTATCTCAGTTCATTAATATATATATATATATCATAACTTTTAGCCAGCTCGACCCTGCTAGAAATGTAAGTCGAGCAGGTACAACTTGGGCCTGCAAACATGGGCCGGTCAAGACCACAAAACATGAGGCCGGGTCAGTGGTCCAAGATTGCGGGGCCTAAACATGGTCTTGACGGGTTATGAGGGGCGCTGTTCCGCGACGCCGCATATATATGTCTTCCTCTACGCTGCTCCATAGCAGAGATCTTCACCTCCACCGAAGTGGAGATGGTAGTTGGACGGATATATTCGGATATATATCCAACCCGTTTTATTATTCTATTTAGGGTCATTTGCCATTGATGTAGCAAACACCACATCCAGGAGTTAAATACAACTAGACGCATGATCCTACCCATCGTGGACCAGGTTCCATTGTGTGCCGATTAAAGCAGACAAAGTAGTTGCCTTCCGGATTGCTTTGGTTTAGAAAATAGGCCTATTTATATAGGGTCATGTGGAGATCCCCTGAGTTCAACAAATACGCAAAAACTAGGATTACTAACACCAGGCTTTTTCGGCACCAAGTTGCAGAGGTCCGTCGAGTCAATGAATTGGTTTACTACAATGAACATTGTAGGCCTAGTTCTATTAGACTACATGGGGGGCGCATCAGTTTCGAAAGCCAATATTTCTGGATGTAATGTTTAATATGCTATGTGGGCTGCTCGGTGGTCATGAAAGATTCGGCCCATGCAGGGTTGTAAAGGATGAAGATGGGGTTGTTCAATAATAATTCTTAGTTTTTACCATGTCCGATATCCTCATATTTCGACACATTCTGGATTCGCTATTAAAATGGATAAAGGCTAAGAATTCACAATGAAATAGCCTTCACCTTGGGCCCGGTCATCGCACGACTCGACCTGTTTTTGGATATTTGCAAGGTTTTAGAAATCATTAAACTCTGTCATAAACAATGGATGGGGCTAATTGAAAGCTAGAAAACTTGAAGCCAGCCCCAAGTCATCTTATCTGATGGAGAAGCAAAAAAAAAAAAAAAAAAGAGAGAGAGAGAGAGAGAGAGAGAGAGTACAATAGAATTAATATTTTGTGGATGAAAGTGCATTTGAATGCAAAGTAACTTGTAACATCAGAAATATTTTTAATTCTTTCAAGAAATACCGGTTATAATTTTATGAAAAATGATATTCGATCTGATTAAAGAACCCATAAACATTTAAGTTCATAGAACCCGTCTCTTCTATTCTGCACGGTTTTTCAAGTTCATGACGTTTACCTTCATTATGTTGCAGCATGCAATAAAAACAAGCCTTCAATTTTTCAATATTGAATTGAAGAAAATGATGGAACTATGACTCTTGAAGCTCGAATGGTAAAAGCCTCGGCTTTAAAGTTCCTTGTTCGAGCATTTGGTTCTCTTTCCAGCGGAGTCAAAATCATTTCATTAAGTTGCTTGTCTTGTTTTCAGAATTCATTATTCTTCATGCTGGCTATGGTTGTGTACCTGTCCTTCAAAAATGAGAGCAGATGCTCGAAGTACCACGACGACAGATTTTTAAGAAGTACACCAGAAAAAATCTTCTCACGAAAAGAAAATTCATGCGACGTCTGATGGAGCCGTGTGATATTTCTTTAGCAAGACAGACTTTTGAGATCTTTTTTTTTTTTTTTCTAATTATCTTTTTAAAGGAATACGACGGAAGCAAGGCTTCTAATTTCCCTTGGTTCATTTGTTAGAGAGTAGGGTGGAGAGTTAAAATCTTATTCGCATGGGAAGTGGATAAGTCGTTAATTTTTCCATCAACCCAAAAAATAACCATTTTATTTTATTTCAAAAATACCATCAACCCTATAATAATAATATATTATTATATTATATTATATTTTTATAATGTAATAGATTTTTGTTATGATTTATTCTTATTATATTATGATATTATAATATTGCATAACATAATATGTAACAATATTTATATAATAAAAGATATTATAAAAAAATATAGATAGATATTAGCAATTTATTCGGGAATTGGTAATGTAAAAAAATATGAATAGAAAATTTTTAAATTATTTTTTAATACATAAAAATAAAATAAATTATTTTTTATCTAATCAATATTATTTTAGAAATATTTATTTTAAAAAATATATGTTATTTGTTGCGTCCAAACAAATCACAGCAAGCTTGACGTAAAAGAGGAATGGGTCAGACGGATTTGATCCAGCTTTTCATCATCGATCAAGCTCGAGAGCGTCTGGATTGGAACATATATGATCTAAAGAAAGATTAGATGGAAGGTGTTCGAAGAACTTGAATTGCCAAAAAGTCCCCCTTCCATTACAATTGTGGGTATTTATAGGCTAAGAGATAACCGTTTACAGCTGGAATCCACCTGTCAAATGATTAATCCAGATGGTAAATACGTGCAACCAAAGTTGGTCGTAAGGAATTGACCGTTTACAGCTGGCATCTATCTATAAAACGGTTAATCCAGATGGTAAACACGTGCAACCAAAGTTGGTCGTAAGGAATTAATCTTCTTTTTAGAGTTGATCGTTTTTTTCCAGAGTTGGTCGTCTCTTCTAAAATTGATCGTCTCCTTCAGAGTTGGTCGTCTCTTCTGAAACTGATCGTCTCTTCTAGAGTTGGTCTTCTCTTATGAAATTGATCATCTTCTCCAGAGTTAATCGTCTCTCCCAAAGTTAATCATCTCTTGCAATACATAATTATTACCAAATTCCATTCTCAAATAAATATATCGATTATCTGGAAATGGATCGATTTCGTGTCTGTTAGTTATTAATCCACTTCATACACTTTGGATGTTGACGAATTATTTTCCAATCATTTTTATGTCTTTTAAGCATTGATCGATTCGATACCTTTTGGGCATAGATCAATATCAATATCAGACTCTTAAAGGATCAACTTAAACAGGTCAATTTATCATATTCCAATATTATTGAATAAATTATTTATCTTTCAAATAACGAATCTAAAGAGCATTTGCAAGGCGAGAATATTGACAAAAGAGAGATGATAAACTCATCTTTAATGGCAGTTCATGTTTTAACTTCCCTGTTCTCTGGACTCATGGAACCACTCTTTTGCTCTCTCCCTCACCCTTAAACAAGTGGCAGGAAGGTGATGTCACCTTGAGAGGGGGATACGTGGAAACATGTGGAATTGGATATTTTCTCTCACTTGTGCGGCCACCAGCCGTCCACGCATGGGCGCATCCATCGGTGTCCTCGAAGCACTGCAAAATGGTGTGGTCCACTCCCTTTACCTAAGCTCTTGCATGCTAGCATATGAAAAGGAGTTTTTTTTTTTTTTTTTTTTTTTTTTTTTTTTTGTGGAGTCTATCAGATCTCGGACATGAAAAGTAGAGAGATTTGAACGATCTTATCACTGAGCTGACCGGACCAATTAGAGAATTCCTCAGGTGGATGAGAGAATCTCTATTTTAATCACAAAATGACAAAGACATTGAGAAGCTGTACCATATGGAGATGATAGTTTAATCCTACTTGGAAAATTAAGGACTCATGCACCTGCTAGAAATTAGAAAATTGTTATTTTGGCTCATATTATCATAAAATGGTTTAGGTCTGTGTCTCATGGTATGGATGGGTGTCGCCAGAGATTCCGTGGTCCCATGAATCATGCCTTCATATATTTATGGGAGGCGGGCAGAATCCACATGCGGGTGATGAGGGCATGGTTCGGGGGACCATTGGATCATATGTGGTGCTCGCCCATCTCATCATGAGAGCTGGACAAATTCCCTCCCATGTTCCATCTTTTTTTCTAGTCAAAATTAGATCAGTCCACAATTAATCAAACCAGCCCCTTGTCAGATTCCAAAGTGCAATCACTATACATATATAAAAGACCCCATTGATCAACCTGCCATTAGCAAGTCATCTCGAAGAAGAACGATTCCTCTCATCATTATAAAATAATTTAAATTTTTTAGGATGGTCCAAATACTTGATTTCTTGCTATCGTAGATGTACAAAATCACAAATCAAAAACAAAAAGAAATCAAGATCTAAAATAATGACACCATGCATTCGCCTGGACGCATTCATTGATAATAAAGAGTTAAAGAGGTGGAAGAAAATAAGTTACAGAATAATATTTGAGTTAAATAAATAAAAATATTCCCTGATTATTATTTTTTAAAAAATATACAGGGAATATGGCTTAGAGATTCACATATCGTGCGTAGTTAAATAGTCTATCCTACTGAGGGACATCATGAACTAGTTATACGCTTTTAACTTAAAAATCCAGATATATTGATGACTTGCAATCCGAAGTTTGATTTGGTCTTGGTTATCTTGCATCGAACTTTTGATCAAAGTTTTTTAAAAATTGATTCTTTGAGTAATTCAACTCTACAATGGAATTGTCAAAAATATTATAGCTAAGAGGTATTTTGTCATTTGATGCAATTAATACAGATTAAAAATATAATATTTAATTTTCTTTTTTAACTAGTGCCCTCATTTACGTATAATAATAATAATAATAATAATAATAATAATAATAATAATAATAATAGGGTAGCTCAAGGTTCTCTACGTTTGAAAATGGTTAATGAAAACCATAAGAAATTATCAATCAGTAATAAAATATTTTGCTGCAAATTATAATTTATTACCAATAAGTATGGTAAAGCAATGAAATAAAATATTTGTCACAAAATATTATTTAGGCAGTGCTTTTGTTATAGTGGCTACGTAGTAGTTAATAAATCGAAAGACTTTGAGTTAAGGTCTTTGTATAGATGCGTGTGCATGATGTAAAAGAAATATTTTTTTTATATTTAAAATTGTGAGCATAGATCCTGATTCGTACAAGAAAAGGATTTTTATCTAAAGTCGATTAGATGCTAGATATAGATGGGATTTGGTCGGATAATCTATGAAAATATTTCACTCTAATATCTGATTTTGAGTGATAAAATAGTATTATCATCTTATCAAAAAAATAGTATTGTCATCGTAGCCATCTTTTCGTGATGGATAAAATTTCATCACGAAAATAATTTTTTCACTCAAAAAGATTACTTACTTCTATGGCAAAAATAATGCACACGATCCTTCCATACAAAATATATATATATATATAGACAATATTATTTACCCACTTTTAGCCATGAATTATTTTATGATAAATTATGCATGCATTAAAGATAACATTCATTTCATCACAAAATATTGGATATTTTATGATAAATTATCATTTTAATCATAAATTACTTTTAGTAATGGTGAATTAGTCATGACAGGCTACGAAAAATCATTTTCATCATAAAATATTTTAAACAACAAAAATTATTTTTATGATTAAACATACAAACTCCTGCAGTACCGAAGGGTCAACACTTACATACAGATAAAAGTAAAAGGTATCTGGCTATAATTCGTACAAATAAAAGTTAAGGGTACCTATAACTCTTAACTTTATTTGGAGGTACACCGAAAAGTCCTTGTAGCAAGAGCAAACCGATGGCTTCCATGGTCCGGTACGGCCTGCTTAGTTTTGGGAAGGGGTGCATGGCATTCCATGGCTCCATGCATGTATGACTTCTAAACTCTGACTTCGAGTCGGTGACCGAGAAGGCCCTTTGTTTTCCATAATGAGATGGTCCCCTCAACGGAATTCTTAGTCTAACCATACCCTAGGAAGCATGCTATATATAAATCCAGACAAAAGGTTCAACGAGAAATGGACCCCTTCCATGAGTCTAATCAATACATTCCAAAGAAGGTATATATATTAGTTTTACAACCAAAAAAAAAAAAAAAAAAGAAGAAAAGAAAAAGAAGGTATATATTAATAAAAAGCTTTGATACCTAACTATATTTCTCTCGAATCCTGGACCTCCCTGTTCATGCTTTCCTCGGTAAAGGTGATCTATCGGTTTTTCTTCATTAGTTAAATCCATTAGCATGAGCACCGATGCTTTTTAAAATATCCCATGGACGTATCTACCCAAAAAAAAAAAAAACATAGAGCTCTTATGTAATACATACATATTCGATAAATATTTGCCACCGAACATCCTTTCATACAAAAGAATGATTGATTTTTTTCATAACCGTCAACCATAGGATTGCGCTTTATACGGCACTCCAACTCCTTTCTTTCATCTACTATACAGATCTTGAAGCAATTATTATAGAATTTAATGGTTGCGATTGTAAAAGAAGATAAATCGTTCTTTGGTGAGAAGGAAGCAGCCCGGACCCTTGGCTTCATGGAAGCACGAGCTTGGGTTTGGTTTTGCGTCGGCTTCGGGCCAAGTCCCCGATCTCCCAATATTACGGTAGGGGGGACCATGGCATTATAAAATGGGCACGCAGGCACCCATGCACTTTTTTTTTTTTTTTTTTTTGGGGTGCAATTAATGCCAAGTACGTAAATGACCCCAAGTGACCCGCTTATAGTTAAGTCAAAACCATAGAGTGGTTGTTAGATTCATTTGTTTTTCGTGATAATAATAGAATAGAATGAAGAAATTAAAACATGTCATCAACGTTGTAATTTAACTCATCTATGTGTTAATTAGAGTGATCTTTCCTTAAGGCTTTTTTTTTTTTTAAAAAAAAAAAAATCTCATTTTTTGAGCGAGTGGGTGATTGGGTTAGATTATAATAAGCATATGGATCCTACCAATCAACAAAATTCTCTCTTTTCTTGATTAAAAAAATGGGGTAAGCCTTGTCCTTAACCTGCATTTTTTTTCCTTTTTACTTGACTTGAAACAAACGTATCAAGAATTCGAAAATGCTTGGATCCACATCAATTTGCACCGTTTTGTTTTTTTTTTAGGGGGGGGGGAGATGGGCTCTAATTCTTATTGGAAAATAAAACTTGTCCCTTGCTCCATCAGCGTATTTATTCATAAGGACTTAACCAAAATAACTCTTCAATAATGTTTCTCTCTCTCTCTTTTTTTTTTTTTTGTTTCGTTAATAGTGTTGCACATATATTTGCATACTGCATTTTTTTTTTTTTTGTTTAAAAAAAGTTTGTAACAACCTAGCTAGGTGCAATCTTGCAAGCTAGCTTTAGGTACATCGCTTGCAAAATTTAAATATTATCTATGTATTGCATTGCTATGTGCCTATGTCCAACCAGATGTGCAAAAAGCCAATAATCAAATTGGAGAAGCTCCACCTTGGGATAGTTTAAGGACATCATAAATATGATTACATAATATTAAGGCAATAAGCAAAACCAATCGGGCTCCTTAAACAAGCAAGAGAGGGCAGGTGGTTTGTTAGGCTCGACAAGCTTGGGATAAAAGCAAGTTATATGCGAGGTGATTATTGATGGAGGTAATGTGCCATTGATTGGTTTATTTACTTACGAACTTGGATGGTATGATTAAAATTAGGTGAAGCATGGTTATGTGATGGAGCTTTATTTTATCTTATTTTATTTCTTGAAAGCAAAGGAGGCCAGTAAGCCCATCTAGATTTCATGAACCATAAAAAATTTAATTACAAGGTAGTAAGTGGAGTAGATAAAAATAAGAGTAAATATGAAAAGAGTAGGAAAGTACATAGATAAATATATGGTAGGATAGATAGAAGGGAGCGTGCGAAGAATGATAGGGGCCGAAGAAGGTAGCTAACACATGCGAGGGAGCATTATTGGAGGTGGACGACTATCACAGCCCGTAAAATTTTTGGTGAAGAATGAAGATGACATGATCAGGATAGAGATAACCATGATAAGGATAGGGATAAATCCAGAGAGAGATTTAGCAAGTTAAGAAAATGATTACTCCAAAACATTGCGCTGGATCAATTTTGTTGTTAATGCATAGCATAGTCCGAAACCTTACATCTATCATTAAAAAAAAAGAATAAATATGATATTCTCTCACCAAGAGCATGCGACACATACCGAATAAACCTGCATCTATGATTGTATTAGTATCGACACTCCAATTAATAGTCTACCTAGCTTGTCTAGAAGCATGTACATTTAAATCTTCCTCGAAATTATCTAAAAAAACGAGAATCTTGAAATTGGAATTAAAAACTTAATATACATGTACAAGTTTATCAAGCTAAGCTGCAAATTAAAGTTTCCATTATGTCTCGATCAATTACATATTCGTTGGTAGATTTATTCCTAAATCATGATTTGCATTATAGAAAGATAGAACTTAGAGCGATATATATCTTCCATGAACATTTGCTTGCAAAATCTGTCCCAAGGGGGGAATCCTAGCTTGCAAGAAGCTAGACTTCTCGATGCATGTTTAACCTATTACCTATTGGCGTCTGCGTCGTTTGCTTGACTTGGTCATGGCTGGTTTCAAATTGTATACGAATGGCAATGTCGACAAATTCATACATTAACAAAAAAAAAAAAAAAAAAAAAGGTCCACCTCTAACTCCAAGTTATAGGTCTCATCATCCCGATTAGGTTTCATGGTTGACACGTGTACAGGTTTGCCATGGTCCTACCTCACTTATCAGCGTGACATTTCCTTAGCGAACCTAAACTTGGATTGGTACACGATAATTTCATTTTATAATTCCCACGAAGACATCGATCCGGAGGAAAGTTGGCCCCCACGGCGGTGGGGTCCACCCCAACTTGCTCTCCGCACGGAGGAATGATCGATCTTCCTTCGCGATCTCAACCGCTGGATCTCTACCTGCACGGATCTGAAGGTTATTTCGCGCGAAAGATGCGCGAACCCAACCCTCTTCGTTCCGCACCGTCAGCCGAGGCGAATTCAGAAATTAAAACTAAATCGAATCAAAGACTAGGCGACAGGAATAGTCGCCCACGCGGCTCCTGGCAGTCCCGGCACGTATATATATATATATATCATCGGGGACCGCGCACAGAAGATCAACGGTCGATATCGAATCAGAGGGACGGAGGAGACGTACAGAATGAATATGCCAAGAAGATAGACAGCGTCCGGAGATCCCCTGGCTGTTATTCTTTTCCCCATCACCCGGTTGCGGTACAAAGGACCGTCCCGTATCATTTCCTGCCCATCATTGATTAACGTGGTCGAGAGGGGGGTTAGGAGTCGGTTCACCTTTTCCGCTGGTATTATCAACAGCAGTACCCTCTTTTTTCCCTTCTTCACTCGTCTGTTGGCGACACGTGCGACTACTACTATCTCGTCGCATATCAGAGAAGGGAGGGATTCCGTCGGGGCCGAGAAACCCTAGATAAATAGACGGATGGATGGTCCGAGAGCGGCATGGGACGAGGATGGAAGTGGGGGAGTGGATGGGGCCTCTCCTGCTCCTCCTGCTTCCCTCTATTCTATGCAAGGAAGGTTGAGAGGACAGCAGAGGCAAGAAAAAAAAGAGAGATCAAATCCGAGTCTGACCATGTTTCCAACCCCATCTCTCTCTCTATTTCCTTTTTCTCTCTTCAGGCTTTTTTTTTTTTCTTTCTTTCTTTCTTCCTTCCTTCGATTTGGCTTTTTCTTGAAATGGAAGTCACGAGAATTTTGGTGCAGAAATAGGGGATCGGTCGGTCTTGGTTTTTTTTTTTTTTTTCTTGCTTCTTAATTTCCTCTTTCTCTCTCACCCACTCTTTCTCTCTCTCTCTCTAAAAGGTGCATGGAGGGTGGTGGGGTTGGAGGCTGACAGAAGAGAGTGAGCACACAGCGTGGCTATTGCATCAGGGAATGCCGTTCCGGTTGCGTGCTCGCTTCTCTTTCTGTCAACCCTTCTCTCCTGGTGGATGGAACCGATCTACCTGCTATCTCCACCGCCTTTGCTTCTTTTGTTTCTTTATTTTTATTTTCTTTTTGCTCTCATGATACTTGATGGGAAAGAGGTGTATAGAATGAAGACCGCGCGTGCAGTATTTTCTCAAACTCTGATCCCGTACCCCCTTCTGATGTGATACGGAGGCGATAACTCTCTATCTCTCTCTCCATTTGTCGCCTGTCCGGCTTCGAGACGTCTTCTCAGGCTCGCTTCTCTACGGATAGCGGGATTCCGAGGAACCGGTGCATGGTGGTACTTTCTCGTTTCTATCCATCTATTCGTATTTTCTTTCTTTTTTTTTTCCCTTTTTTTATAAAAAAAATTCTTAATTTGATTTAGCAACATCGAAATGCCTAGTCTGGAAGTGTTCTATCGATTCGATGCAGATAGGTTGGGAGATTGTAGAGGAGAATTGGAGCAAGGGTGGAAAAATTAGGCGTGCTGAACGGATCGGATTAGGGCGGGTCCCCTCTGCCCGTAGCGCTGGTTTGATGGAAAGATTTCTGGTTGACCGGTCGTTTCCCTTCTTTCTTCCCCTCCCCTCCTCTTTTCCTAATTCCTTCTCCTTTTTCTGATCTTTTACTATTTTTGGAGAGGATTCGCAGTCTCGAAAAGATCTCGCAGTTGCTCGACTGAAATCATCATCCCATGCGTTTCTCTCTCTCCCTCTTTCTATTTATTGTTCAAAGAAAAAAAAAAAAAAAAAAAGAGTTTGGGATCGAGGATGATCTTGACTTGTTCTGCGCTGTTTTAAGAGGCACGAGAAGGAAGTTGCAGCGGGACTTCGACTGCTTCTTGAACCGAAGGACGAGAGGCTTCCAGATCCGAGTTTCCATATCCGGTAAGTTTCCTCGGACTTTCTGTTCTCAGCCAACTAGCTGGAAGTTCCGCGTTGTTCTTGATCCTTTATTTGTGGAATCGATAGTGGTAAATTGTGGGTATATATTTTATCCGTTTCTCATCTCGTAAATTGCCGTCTCTTCTCATTCTTACCTAGTCTTCATACAGTTAAAGCCTTCAAAATAGTATACAAAAAAACTGCTTTCTTGAGGTCCACTCCACCATCCGATTCCGAGATTTCTTGCTTTATGTTGCTGGTTGGCTGGTGGATCATTCTTTTTGGTCTTAAAATATAAAGATCATACACCATGAAGATATGCGATGCTCCGGCCGCGGCTGACGTCTGTGAAGGTTTGTTTTTATGTGGGAAGTATACCAGCTTGCTCTAATTTAAATTTCCGCTATCACTTCGTTCATCACGATAAGCGAGAAGTCATTATTTTTACAATGTTTTGCGCTTGATTTTGTTAGTGGGTTGAGGTAGCACATGTGATGTGGGTAGAACATAGCCCTCCTTCAAGAAGCAGCAAAAGGTCAGGTTCCTTGTTTTAAGTCCTAGGTATCTCATTCAGAGAGTTGTGTGAGTTACTTGGAGACGGCGATATCGAACTTTGGAGTCTTCTCCACCATCGTCGGGACTGTTACATTAATACTAGCCGAACTACAACATTAAATAGCTTGTGGACAGGCTTGATTTACATTCAAACCTGTAGAATTGAAAAAATAAATTGTTTGGATGTTGTCTTTTTTTGTGCAGGTCATATGAAGATTTCTAGATGGAATCTAATTTCGGTCAAGAAAGTAACATGAAATCTCAGTGGTGGGGCATTATAAATTATGTGTTATTAATATCAAAGTTTAGAGCTTGTATATAGGTGATCGAAGCTTGATGGCAATGGATAGGTAGGAATTTTACAGGGCTTTTTACCTGGAGCGAGCATTGTTGTCGAAAAGGTGCGGTATTTCTGGGAATCCTGCAAGTTTTAGAAATACAAGGTTGAAGTTGGACGCGAAGCTTATACTTCAGGATATTAATTGGCGAGGTTCTTAAAGAGACCACCTTTGGGGTTGCTTTTTCATAATATGCTACTCTAATTGTGTACCCGGGACCACCTGTGGGGTTCTTGAGGTAAATGTTAATTAATGATCCTTTTTAGGTAAATGTTACATTAGGCTACCCATTCTAGCTTATCACATCTGGGCCTTTGTGCGGTATAAATTTCAAATATGAGATAGTTATTGCAAAAAAATGGACTTTTGATCGGAAATTAATTGTGTCGACACTTGATAGACCGGAGACCCTGATATAGGCAAATTTTTTAGCCATATCATTGTTTTGAGGATTTGCAAAACGGCAACCGCATATTTGGAGTGAAGATGGAAGTTAATTGAATAAACGTGACGTTTGTCGAGAATCACGGAAGATAATGTGAATTTATAGGGAGCACGTTATGGGCTACTGTGAGTGGATAGAATTACTGAGGTGTCTCCATTAAAAAAAAAAAAAAATTACTGCTGTGCCGCATCATTCAGGGCTTTTTCTAAACATGAACTTCTTGAAAAGAGCTGTTCCTCGGGATTAGGGTATCAGTATTTGATGGGTGTTAGGCTACATTAGCGAAAGGTTTGACTAATTCAAGAAAATAAGAGCATTGCATATATATTTGGCAATGAAATAATCTGAAAGTTCTTCCAATAATATTTGCATTCTCATTTATCAATTCAAAATAGGTAATCAACTATTTTTATTAAGGGTGCAAGTTTCTTTCTTTCCTTCTTTTTTTAAAGCTGATTGTTTACTAATTTTTTGGATATGGATGACCTAACATCTCACCATGCTGCTGATCGCATATGAGTTCTTCTTATTGATATTCTCTCTCCCTTTTTTCTGATGATAAGGGAGGGAACACCTACCCAAATTGATCTTATTGATAACTCTCATCACGAGCATACTCACATTTTCTTGTTAATAATCATTATCACCTGTCCTATATATTCTTCTTGTTTATAACTTAAGACATCTCATCTTATGTGAGAAGGCTTTAACACCATTCTCTGTCTCATCATTGTCCTTGATCATTTTTCATGGGTTTTTTGTTTTTGTATTAGCTTGAATCTTTTGTCATGATTATTGCATCTTATATCTTCCATAGCTCAAAATGCTTTTAGATCCAGCAATACCAAATATTCAATGTTAATTAGCTTTTTAATCAAGATGACCCCACAAGGCTTGGGTCCACTGCTGCCTTGCCCTCTCCTTTTCGCATATGCATATCTCAATTAAACAACAAAATATGCGTCACTTTGATGTTTTGTTACCTCAGTATTTTTATGCATATGAAGCCAGGGACTTTAGTGGCATGGATTAATTCTTGGATCCCAACATACATTTCTTGAACATTTTTTTCTTCAAAATGTTTGGATAGATTTGATGCTTGGTACGTCTAAAAGTAGAAGTATGTGAAGTATTGCTTCTGAAAGCAAAATTTCAATGATCTATTCACTCTATGTAAAATTTTCATTTAACCCAGACTCTCAACCCACCGACGGAAATTAGCTATAGCTTACGATGATCTGGACATAATGGATTATAGTTTAATTATTAAGGGGCTGTGTGGAAGCTCAAATTTGTTGTCCTAGGATAGATTGGGCTGGATGAGATTCTTAGTTAAGAAAGAAGGTGAAGATGGAGGGCTTGTCAATCTTTTGATCCTGATTTTTGAGGACAAGGTTATCCATCTTAGAGGGGATTTTTCTTATCTCAGGGAAATCCAAGTTTGTTGATCAAAGACTCTCTTGATCGTAAACCATGGATAAAAAAGTTTTGGCATGCAAACAACAATAATATTGCATGTTCAAAATGATATCCTATTTTCTGATCCATATATATATTTTATTTTTATTTTATAGTTTAAGGTTTTCTAAGTTGCTCTTCCAATCGTAATGAAAAACGTTGGAAGAAATTATATCATGCAAATGTTTACTTAATACGTTTTGGGAACTTCTTTGGAGAAAGCCAATCAATATTACTAGTCCAGGCTACTTGCTTTTAAATTTTCATCTTAGTATTTGCATATTCTCATGCTGGTCTGTTGCTTGAGAAGAAATTTGGTGAAAATACCTATATTAAAATTTTTAGCAAATTCATAAATGTTATCATCTTAGATTTGGACAATTATTACTTACTTGACGCTTCATTTGATCCTACGGTGTCAGAGTGTGCTTATTTTGTAAAATCAATCACTTAAGATTTCTTGCTTATGTATTCCATCTCTCTAATGTCATTGAATTTTGGGAGACTACAACTAGGAATGTTAAAACTTACGATCAACTAAGAATAACATTTTAACTCTTCGAGGCTCAACTGTCCTCCTTTGACAAATATTTGGACTACCCATTTGGATGGTGCTCAGTCTATGTGTTCCTATTTTTTAGGGCTGAGCTTTTGTTTTTTGCCGGTATATATGGTTGTTCATTTGATATTACTACTACAATGGCATATGCATCTAATCCCGTCCTAACGAAAAAGCCTAAGAAATGTTGAGAAATTATCCTGGTAAATGCAACATGATTAAGGAGCCACTTTCTTCTTATCAATTATGCTATTTTAAAGTATGTGCAATACTTCTGTTAGGGTGTGAAAGTGATGGAAACCATAATAAAATATTAATTTTTGTTTGTGGAAGGATGTAGTATGAGTTGTAGAAGAAAAGTTGTTATTAAACTTTTATGAGTATCAAATCCATATTTTTGTGCGATCTGTCAGAGGATTATTTATCAATCTTACTAGAGTTTAAGATTTTGAATTTTAGTGTTTTTGGGCTGTAAGTTGATGATGGGTCTATTTAATTTGGTTCTCAAATGGTTCCTTTGGTGGAGCAGTATCATATGTGTTCTAGTGCTTGAGTGGTTAGGGCGTATGGGATTACATCTTATATTCAAATAAGGAGATTTTTCATGCCATTGCAACCAAATTCATATGAGACCCTACAGTGGCATCAATTTTTAAGGTTAGATTTGGGAGAAATCTCTTAGGATGGAAAGTGGAAACCCATTGTTGCTCATTAGATTTCAACCTCATGTAAGTGTGAGATTGTAATATGAGAATGTAGATGTGCAATCTGTGGAAGTAAGATTGTCGCATTTTGAGAATTCATATTTGTTTTGGGTTCTCTATTAATTGGAGGAATGGTGTGTTTGGAGTGTACAATATCCAGTGTCTGTAACAATCTTTAGGTGAAACATTCCTTGCATTTAGACTTTAATTTTTTACTTGACGAAATCTCTCATTGTAAGTTGATGAAGAAACATGTGCTTGCACACTGAATGGAGAATTAGACATGCAGGATATGGTGACAAAATCAATATCATTATGACTTAGTTGGTAAACTCCTTGATTCTCCAATCAAGTATTGGATTTAGGTTCTAGAATTTATTTCTTTATTAGCTTAGAACAAAAGATCTTGACAGCATAATGTTAGGATCATTAATTAAGTCATGAGGAAAGCTTGACCTTAATTAACAAATCAAAGGATGGGAGGCTTTGCATTGATGGGGCTTGCTTAGTATCTTTTAGACCAATGAGTTTCATTGGCTGTATTTTTCCCCACTTCTGTTCGTTTCCACTCTATTCTCCTTTCTATGGGTTTGAGATAGATAAAGATTCCCATCAAAGCTAAATTTCATCAGACCGCATGATAAATATATAGTTTTTCACCCAACTATACAGTGATCAATTCTAGAGTGGCAACGCGCCACCCGGAAAAAGAAAAATAAAATAAAATTTTGATTTGGAAAGCAAGGGATGATGAAATATTAGTTTCGAACATGATAGATGGTGTGCTGCTAATTTTCATTCTGATGAGTTGTACTGTAAGATATATGTTTGGATAGACCATTCATCTTGAATTATGTGTGAATAGGTGGACCTTTGAAATATATAGATTAACTGTTTAAATGAGAACTGGGGCAAATTTTCTTGATGTTCATGGAACAATGAATTCTCTTGATCAGTCTTGTTAGGGGAAGGGTAGATTAGGTGGGCACTGTAAATATCATTTCCAGCTTATTATGGATCATTACGTTATAGATATTTTTATACATGTAAATGGAATCGAGGGCAATTTCAAGTCAGCTTGGAAACTTGATAGTTGATAAATGGTAACTAAGCTCTATATTAGGAGTATCTGATTGAAAACTAGATTTGACTTGGTTTTTTTAGGTTTATTATATGTTTTTTAGCTGATTGTATTTTATCCTGGTCATGGTGGATGCTAGGGTACGTGGATTGTGTAGAAGAACGATTGGTGAAGGGTAGGGATTCATATTAGACTTCAGCAAAATAAGTCCGATCCACTTGGCCTAATGCATGCAGCTCATTTTTGGACAAGTTGGGAGTAAAGATTTCTTTCGTTTCAATTCTTCTGTAACAACTATAAAACTTTTTTTGATTACGAATCTTCGATCAGAAATTCAATACTTAATCTTAACATTTATTCTACTTTCCCAAATAATCTAATTTTTCAATTATTCATCCATTTCATTTTACCAAGTTCATGTTAATTAGATTAGTCAACATTTATTCCAGATATGACGGGAATATTCTATTCTATCCAATAAGTACCTTGTGTCATCTCTAAGGAAATTCTATAACTCGAAATTTTATTATTCTCTCATATGTCACTTTTCCCTACTATTTTGTCAGAATCCTGTCACCTTTTGTCACTATGAAACTAAAAGAAGGCTCAGAAGTGGAAGAAAGGAAAGGAAGTGAGGAAAAAACTGATGAAACAACTTTTGAAATGAAGAGACTCAATAGGAACTAGAGAAACGCGGTGAAGATGACCCTTCCCTGTGTTCAGAAGGAAAGGATCGAAGATCTTGGAAAAATATATGAAACAAAAGAGTTCCAAGCTAATGGAAAGGCAAAAATAAAGGGTTAATTCCACTTTCATTTAAAATTTTGTGCCCTATGTTTGCATAAGGAATGTGTCGAGCTGATTTTTTTTTTAATGAATGTATTTGATTGTAACTTTTGTGACATGGATTCAAGGGGACTGAATAGGAAATAATATTTTGAATCATAAAACTATATGCAATCAACCAATGTTTATAAAACTTAAAAGAGTCAAAAGAAATTGTTTCATCCTCTTTTTTCTTGAATCAAGAGGTCCATTAATTGGGATCTTGAAGGATACAGATATGCATTGAAGTTTGAGGAACACAAGAACATTACATTTCTGAATAGAATAACCATTTTCAAATAGTGTCTTCTCAGTTATGTATTAATAATATTCATTTAAATATGGTCTGAGGCTATCAACAAAGAAGATTTGTCTTAGGTCATTTTATTTCTTTTATTCCAAGTAACTTCTCTTTTATTTAAGTTGCTTCCCGTTTTCTTTGTATTGGGAATATCCCCATCCGTAGGTTGAAGGCCCACATATATGAATTGAGGGGTCCAAATGAACTCTGCAATCAGTTATTAGAATCAACAGTTATTCAGATGTTAATCTGATTAAAAACTATTTCATGGGATGATCGTGATAGTTGCCAAATACTAAAATATTTTATCGATGAAGGAACCATATTACCATTCACAATATGAACAAAGTAACTGATTG
Organism: Areca catechu; assembly: GCA_021397845.1. Classification (NCBI taxonomy): domain Eukaryota; kingdom Viridiplantae; phylum Streptophyta; class Magnoliopsida; order Arecales; family Arecaceae; genus Areca; species Areca catechu. The sequence goes on along the minus strand of CM038047.1, from coordinate 5,832,641 downwards.
ACTCATTCCATACTCCTGCACAGGATACTTTGATGGCACAAATTACTGTTTCGCAATGATTCACATATAAGATCTTTACATCACTAAGCACATGTACAAATATATTTTTATATAGTTATACCTCAAAGCTAAAAACTATTCCTCTTCTCCACAATATCTTAGATGACAAAAGCCTTTCTTCATGTGAACTGACTGCATCCCCATAGCTGACCGTCTTAGCTCCATCACTACCGGCCAGCAGTGAGCGTCCTTCTTCATTAGCTATCCCTCTACGGTGATTGCTATACCAATAAATTTCCAGAACATGTAGAGTTCTTGAGAACAATAAATTCACGTTCCCTGCCCTTTTTTTGTGCACTGCAATGAAGAATTCCGCTCCTTGCTTTCAAAATTATTTTGAATTCATTTTGTTGTTATGTGAAATGGGCAATGTTTTAGAAATCGCATGCATTGCTTTCTAATGTCTTCAGCTTACTTTTTCCTATTTCACTAATTTTTCTCTGTCATTTCATTTTATTTTTTCATCCTTGTAGGTTTCTAAGAAATTATATGTTCGCAGGCAGTAACTGTTATGTTTAATTTGATGTAAGGTAGTGCTTCTAGTCCTAAAAAAAATAACCAAAAAAGCTGGGTGTAATCTATAACAAGGAAACCTGTCTCTGGCCATATACACGCGCGCACAATTATTTTTTGAAATATATTACCTCGTTCATATCAAAGTGATCCTTTTGCTCACTGCTTCCAATTATGACTTTTTTATATTAGTTCTCGGTTAAAACTAGTGGCATCAATAGTGAACCACAGTTCATAAAGTAGAACAGTTTCTTTCTAATTTCCTACTTTCTTGTTAGTATTTTATTCCTTTTCGAAATCACATTCCCAAATATTGTTTTAGGAAAAGGGAGAAAAGAGAATAGGAAAAACAGGCTGTTCCTTGTTGTTCTTTATCTTAGATGATTTCATTCCCCAAGGATCTCTTGAAAGTTTATGTTATCTTTTATGAAACTTAGTTTGTGATGGCCTATGTCAATGTAACCGAGAATAAATATCTTCTATTTTTAGGCCTAAGCCTAACCTAATCTATTTTGGACCTGGCTCGAAGCTTGGCCCAACTTTGGGCCGGCCTGAAGCCCATCGGGTCTGCCTGAATGCAGTTCCAGTCCTATCCAGTAAATTTTTTCCTTACCCTATGAAATTTGGACTAGCCTACTTCAATGGTTCTTTGAATTCTTATAATTATAGGCCCAATTCAGTCTTATTTAACTGGTTATCTTGGTCTAACCCATAAATTTTATTGAATTTTGGGCCCATACATCCAAACAGGCCCTAAGTATAATACCATGTAGGACCTTGATATTTCCTAAAGTATAATGGCCTTTGCCGGTGTATATACATACATTCAGCATGTATAAAAAAGGCATTGTAGCATGAGGTCGTACCAATGCAGGATCTGGGGAGGATCAAAATTATGTAGCCTCACCTTCATGTGCAGTGTAGTTATTTTCATGTTTCAAACCTATGATATCTATGTCATAATAGAGCAACCTTACCTTTGTGCCAAGGCTCATCCCTTAATATTTGACATGTATATCTTTTTATTGGCAATACTTCAAGCAACCATATTCTCTAAAGCATAAAGGTTCATCTCATAGGCTACTTTCTATTATAGTGCTATTAAGTAGATTTTGTTTTTTCTAAGGCAATCTAGTCTAGACACCTGTTTGTTGAGGCTATAAATATTGAGGTTCTTGTGGTAACTTGTTCTCGAAACAAAAAGAGATTTTTATGGTAACTGAAAAAATGACCTTAAGTGTGCAATTATATATGTAAAAGATAAGTAGTGCTAGTAAATTAAGTACCAACATTGTGTTAAAAGTAAGCCATTTTGGAAGGAATTCCAAACAAACTGAAAGCAAAAGAAGATGCACCAACTACTTGGTCGAGACATGATGTAGATGCCATTTTTAAGGTTAATACAAATTCCATCCTAGAAACTTTTTTCGAGTGACTAGTAGCTTTCTCTGGTGAGCAGAAGACAATGGTTGTAGTTTAATGGACCGATCAAAATCTTTTTCATCCTCCTTTTTCATTATTTAGAAATCCTTCTGATCCGTACTTTCAATCTTCCTTTCCAAGTCATGAATTTTTGAACTTCATGGAACCGGCTTCATGTACCGGTGAAATTGGCCATGACTGTGGTTGATGGATAAATAACAGAAAACTAAGTTCTTGGCATTTGTCAGCCATCGATAGAAAGGTAGGTATCCTTCCATCTACTAGTCTATTACCAATCTTTTGTATCCTCTACTTGCTTTAGATTGAGATTTTTTTTCTTTGAACAAATCGGTGATGAGTTTCACCTTTGCACACTAACAGAAATTTGTATGATAAATGACTGAAAACTTTGACAAGTGTATGATTCAGGTAATTTGCAACAATTTACCAAGGAAATTATGATAAAGAGGCAATGGCAGCTCAACCAGTTAAAGCATCACAATCCTTTTCTGCTCCTAGAGATACAATTAAGATCCTTTTCTGCTCCTAGAGATACCATTAAGAAGCACTTTCTAATCCATCCCTTATATGTACTTGTAGATATCCAGAAGTGCAGGCCTAATTACCTCTCTTTAAATAGGATATGGGTATTCCATTGTTCTTGCTCCTTTAACTGCTAGATTAAATTTCACAAAAGCACCTTGACTGAATTCAAAAAATATTTCCAAGAACTGTTCTTGATTTGAAAGTTACTACTATGGGCAAATTTTTCAGCATGATTGATTGATTGGTCTGCTCTCCCAATCTTGTAGCACCCTTCTAGTTCAAAAGAAGTGCAGATAGGCATGCTTAATCTATTCTGCATCTCTTGAACTATTTTAGATTTTTTTTTAGTTTAAAGTGATGATCAGACCTGATAGGCAGTATCTTGCTCATACATCTTTTCAAGATGTACCAATACTTTTCAGAGTTTAATTCGGTCATCCATTTTCAGTTCTTGCTGCCATTAGCATGCTTAAGGAAGTAGGTAGTACTATTATCCTATCCTAGCATACAAATCCGTATAGCCTCATTTCTAAAGGTAGAAGTCCTATTTCTAAACTTGTGCCTTAAAACCCTCGTCCTATATAGGAGAAGGGCCATTTGGCTCTTCTTAAGTCCAAGCACAATATGGGGTCCTTGCTTTTGGATACACATCCAAGATATTCATCAATCTAGCCTTTGTAATAAGAGGTTTGAAGTTAGTATTCTCAACCAAGGAGTTTAAGCTGAATGATTTTGCGTTAGTTTTCAACACTTGATTTTTAATGTCTTCGATCATGTCAACTTTTGATTAGAGATCATTCAAAAAACATAAATGGGCCTGATTAAAGAGAAAGGCCAACCTAGTAAAATATGCACTTTCATATTTGGAAGGAAAGCTTTTTTGAAAAGATAGAGGCAAGATGCTATCATATCTCTTCTTTTTGGGTTTGTTAACTCATGCACCTGATTGTAAAGAAAAACAGCTTGGTACCCATCCAGTTTAGTTGGGACAGGGTATACAAGAGGTCTTCTATAAAGTCTCCTTCAGTGATATAATATTTGGGTGTTCTTGTAACTTCTTAAGTATAATGTGAACATCTAGTGAACATTCCAACAACTTGGTGGGTGGTGAACTTCTTTGAGATGACTTCAGTGAGCATGAATGATACAAAAAAAAATCATTGTTTTTCTTTTTACCTTTTAGAAGATGATATGTCTATATTCATCTTGAATTTTTTTTTTACAAATGTCCCCTTTTAAAATGAAACATCATTCAATCACAATGTGCTGGACTTGGCATTATAATTTTCATTTATCTTCTGATGATTTGATTGCTACACTAGATTTTTTATAGAATTATGCATTACTGGGTCTACCAAAAAGGATAGAGGGGCATGCATGGTTGATGAAGTTGCTTAGTAAATTTGGTTGGAACTAAAGGTATGCTCCATCGAAGATATGACATTAAGATTTTTTTTCAATTCTATTCAACATGAGTTAATATCTTGTTGCATATATTTGCAAACTTAAAACTAGCCTCATATGCTTTTATTTAATAGATCCATCTACACTTGCAATATTTTCTTTTCTTTTTTTAATGATTTTCATTAGACAGGATTGAAGATGCCACTGGTAGGAACCCCCAATCCAATCAATGTATTTGTGGCGGGTGTAAAAATAGAATTTGTTGGTAGTCCCATTCAACAATTACATACTGTAGCTGCTTTAAAAGATCTTTAATTGGCATCTTTATTTAAGTAGATATTTTAGTGCTGGTCATAAGTTGTGTTTGTTATGCCCATTCCGTCTCCTTAAATTTTATATAAGTATTACTTAATGGAAAGCAAATCATAAGTAATAAAAAGAATTTTATCAGTGCCCAAACGATCTTGGAAACCAGGAGATCGTACCATTTTTAGTTGTGGCCACTTGGTATGGAATACCTCCAAGAGCTCCCCAAGGCAGTACAGGTTGGTTGGTGCACCTTCAGGTGGGAGTGCCAAGCCCAAGCCAATGTTGGTGGATGCTCCCTCTGATGGTAAAGAGATAAGCCAACTTTTGTATTTGATCTGTACCACTATCGATTTCAAGCAAGGAGAGGCCTCTTGTGGGGATTTATAAGGCTTGGATGTCCGTATTTTTTTTTCTTTTTTGGTCTGCGGTTTTGTCCTTCAAATATCCATTGCTGCTGTGCTTTCATGCGGATGCACAATTTGAGAGAAAGAAGACGCTTTAAAGATGGGGAACGGGAAGTGTGGTACAAGCAATGATGATCTAGACGGTCACGGAATGGATAAATTGATGATGTTAGGTTTGGTACCTGATTGCCTTCTTGTGTTTTTGCCAGTTTTGAATCTCCTCCACCATTTATTGGCCATTTGGAAAGCAACTGGCACTTTGCTCGATTTAGCTTAAAATTAAGCAGCTGATGTATTCTATAATTTTATTTTTTTAATTAGATATTAACACTGTATAAAAAAGGTATTTTTGTGAAAAACTATAATGCCTAATCATTGATTTTCTGATTTTTGGGACCAAAATGGGGTTATATCTTATGCTTGCACATGATTATCGTGCATGTTATTATTGTTTTCCTTTTTCCAAAACATGTTTTCTATTTTATAATTTGTGTGAATTCTCGTATTCTTTTCTTAAAAAAAAATTTCTCATGAGTACAACTTTATTTTATTTTTTCTTTTTCTCATTTATTCCTTAGGTTAAGCCCATAATGGGAATGGTAATTGATGCTTTCACCTCAAACCTATGGAGCTCATGGGAGCGCTGAATTTGGTGCTGAAAAATTTGGATGGATTAGATTATGGACAAGAAATATATGAACTCAAACTTGAACATCAAGGTTTTCTTTATGTAGAGATGCCGCAAAGCATCAAGCCTATGAAGCTCATGGGAGAGCTGATTTGGTGCCGGAAAATCTGGATTGTTTAGATTGCAGACATGAAATATATGGAATCAAACTTAAACATCAAGGTATTCTCTATGTAGAGATGTTGCTAAACTGAACTAGTTTCACCGGAAAATAGAATAATCAAGCTTGAATGGAGCTTAGTAAGGTACATTTAAATTTGATTATTTAGGTTTACATTTGAATTTTAATACACCATGAAACATCTAGCACTACAAAAAGGTCATCTTAAAAGCACGTTGACAAATCTGCATGAATTCAAAAGCAATTAGTGTCAGAGATTGGAGGAATTATGAAAACTAATTATGGGATCAATATCTAATAGGCAATTTTGATCTTTCTGGAGGGCACTCTGCTATCATTATTGAATGAGTGCAAAGTCAAGGTAGGAGGATTAGTGATCACCCCCTCTTGTAGGACATCTAGCACTAGTGAGGGAGTGCATGGCTTTCATTTGGAGGCATATTTATTGAGAGGCAAACATGGTGGTGAATTAGGTGAATTTTGGAGAGGGATTGTGGGCCACTTTTGACCCTACTTCGAGAGAATTCCAAGACATTTTATTTTCTGATTTTTTTAGATGTATTCATGTTAGGATTGTATGAAACACTTGGTTTAGCCCAAAAAAGGATAATTTTTGTAATGCTACAAAGAAATGCTGTAGAAGGGTTCTTTTGACACATTTAAAACTACCTTAAAGTGTAGCATTATAGAGTGTATCTTTAGGTGGGGAGTCTAGGTACAATGAAAGTAGGAATAGATAGTTCCCAACATAGATGAACCTCAATCAACTTATCTTGAATTTAATAGGAATGGTATGCTTAATTTTATTTTTAGTGATGATATAAAGTATTTTCACACTATCAATTATAATCATTTTAAACTCCTTTGCATTTTTTATCTTTCATATGCTCCATTTTTTTGTCTGTATTTCTATTATAAATTTTAAAATTTTGATTTATGTAAGTTTTTATACAAGGATAAAGTTGCTTCGTTATGATTTGGATAACATGGACTTATTTGTGTATTTGATCCTCTTAGATCTCGTAATGACAAGAGCTTTGTGCATTAAGCCACAATTTAGACCAGCAACCATCTTTTTTACTGCATTGCTTGATTTTGCTTTCTAAGAAATATATTTTATTAGTCCATTAGTGCTTGAACAGAGTTTGAAGGTGTTATTAATAGAGCCAAACCTGACCTTTCTGGTTAGTTTGCACTTGCACCTTGCAGCCCTAGCCCCATGGAAGGTTCCTGATACAGTTTGTAACATTGTGAGAGGCCCACCTACATAAAGAGGACATTCATCATATAGTTTATAACATTATAGTGTTGTATCTTATTCTTTTGTTTCTTAGCCGCCTGTCACATAGTGCACTGCTAACCTCCTAACTCCAATCTATTTCTTTCTTGGATTTTATAAGGCACGGTCCAATCGTGGACCGCACCTTAAACTTTAATCCCTATAGAATGATTCTATAACTTTTGGTCCAGAGTGAAAGGCCATATTAATTCTTGGTTTTTTAGAGAATAATATCGCATCCCTAAATCTCATTTGATTGCCCTTGCCCCATCGTGTCCTATTTCATCGCTAGTTGTCCCTGTCCCATCTTGGACCATTTTCTCGCACCACTTCCCCCCTCTCTTGTTCTTAATCTTTGATGTCCCTTCATCCTCTCTCTAGCGTAGGTCAATGCAGAGGTCATCATAGTCCTTCCAGCATTCCATTTCCTCTATCTTCGATGTAAGTGGTGCCCTCTCCTCTTTATCCATGTTTTCTCTTTGCTTGTCCGCAAGGGTTTTTCTTTATCGTGCATCCTTGGCCAACCAGCTTCATCCTATCAGCTTCCTCCATGGCAGTTCTCAATAGCCGGCAAAGAGAAGGTAAAATACTTGTCGAGAACATCAAATGTTGGTAGATTTTGTAAAAGAAAAGGCGATTATAATGTCATCTTGATTAATTAATCTTAGGGCAAGAAGTTTGATTAATATTATTTTTGGATGTTAATAGGAAGAGAAATATGGATTAGGTTCAACTATTTTGGTGCTATTTGATTTGATGTGGCATCTGCAATTTTTGTTCTTTGGGTTTTGCATTTATTTGAGTATGTTGGCATATTGTTGTTGACATGGGCAATTGGATTTGGCAAGTAATTGTTGTTTGGTTGGAACATGTGGTTGTTTTATTAGTTTTGATTTTGCCATATTTGTTGTTTATTAGAATGATGCAGGAGATGTTTCTATATGTTCTCAGTATGTGGTTTGGTTGGTGAGTTATAGGAGCTTTCAATATGAATCAAAATATGAGCTTGGGTTGATTGTATAAGATGAACTTGTAGCAATTACCAATTTTAAACTTTTTTCTGCTAAGGCCAACAAAGATTAGATTTTAGTCAGAACTTTTCAAATATGATGGATGTGATAAAATTTGAAATAATATTGAATTTATAGGTTAGATGAGATGGGGTATATGCTTATATCATAATAGGTCTCGTTTGGAAGGGTTGGGTGCATGTTAAGTGCTCCAACAAGAGTTTGATTGACTTAATATAGCTGAAATAGAAGTGGACATGTGGAACCTAATGGGAAGTAAAATCCGAAATTTAATCTATAAGTTTGCATAAGGCTTGCTTGTTTTGGTTATGAATATGATTGATTAAGGTATTTAGATTTTTCTTGATTGCTGTAAATTTGATGAGTAGTGGTCGTGATCATCTCTTGTTGTCATTTTTTTTAAAAAAAATATTAACCAAGCTAATTGATTTGTTTGATTTATTACAATAAATGGTTATCTTATTCCTTTTGCATAGTATGTTGAAAGTTCTGTTATTTTGGTTGTTTGAATTGAGAGTCGAGCAATCTTTTTTTTTAATTAAATTTGAATAGATAGAAATTAATGTTGGCTTATAAAAAGGAAAGAATGGTACTGTACAATTAAAAGCAGCCAAATCTAAGTGAAATCTCTGTCATGGAGGATGAGCAGAGAAATAGCTTTGTATCAGACCGTATCGGAAGATATTCAAATGTTGTAGTGGATGAATTAATGTGTATGGTGGTTTATTAATTGTGTACCATGATATCTTATCTGTACCATGATACATTAAGTATATACCAAGATACATTAATTTTGTGTAGTGTTGAATTAACTTTGTACTTTGTTGGATTCAATGTGTATGTAGCTAAAATAATTATGTACCATATTATTGTCCTTATATTTCATGATCCCTTTTGTTTGATTGTTATGATATAGTGCTAGTTAATATCATCTATTAGATTTATAATTTAGACAAATATATGTTTGTAATATTATAATGATGCCTTTAATATGTATTGTTTAAATGTGATTTGTGATGTGGAGTATTATGATGGCAAGTTAAAGGGATGGCAAAGCATTTTCCATTGGCTCGATGAATATGGGTCAATGAAAGGTGCTACTTCGACTACTACACTGAGGTTACTAACACACTTATGGTGTTCATGTCCAAGGAGCAAAAGAAAGGATGACCGGTACTCCATTTGACCATATACTTTGACTTTCATATATTTAGTAGATTAGGCTATCATTGGATGCACTACTCTCCTTCTAGGATGATGACGAGGGCTTTGGGTTTGGTAAGATATTGGTGCCCTTTATAAGGATCGATTTTCTAATTTTGCCTTCATTCTTGGGTTGAGGGCCATAGTGATGAGATTGAGTTACATAATGAGGGGAGGGTTCACCCCAACCTCATCACCTGCTTTTTTGATTGTGACCACAAAAGGGCTACCAGGAATTTTGTAAAAAATAAATTGATGTATCTTGTTGGAAAGAGAACTTTACTAAGTTATGGGTTCTTTATCTTTTTTGTGACTATCCTTTTGCTAACTGTATACTACTATGTTCCTAAGGCATTATTTTCATATTTTAATAATTTGGATTGCCTAGGATCATATAGCTAGGATCTTGTAGCTTTTTTATTTCCTTCAACAATAGATTTCTAGACTAGCAAAGAGTGTACATAGAAGGAACATGACTAGAAGAGACTCTACTAGGTATATGGATAGATGTACGGTGGCTCTAATGATAAAGTTTGTTTATGTTTATTTATAAGTTATTTGTTTGAGAATTGTATTGACTTAAAATGTAATAGTTACATTGATTTTTTGACAGGCATAAACTGTTGAGCATTCCAATAATCTTCTCAGAAGCCATAGACCACCAGTCATCTATTCCCATCTCTTGCATTGGAGCAATGCACCATTTCCTTGCAAGGTGGAGGTGATCACCAAAGTTACGAAGAGATTAAAAAGATTTGAGGTATGCTTTTTTGCATCTTAACATCACAAATATTTTAAGCTGATGCATGACTAAATCTTTTTGTCCTTGTCAGGTGATCAAAAAGTTAGAGCCTAGGAAGGCGGAGTTGCCCCTCCTTTCATGAGGAAGGCCATAGGGGCAAGCTCTGATATAAGAGAGAGGGGAGGTCGCTACATAGTCTTTATTTTTTCTAGTTTTTGTACTTTACATTTACTTACATAACTCACATATTGATTTCCATTTGGCACACTTATTTTATGTCGGCATATAGTTAAGTCCACCATGCATGCACATATCATGTCACTGCACACAATTAGTTTGGTGCTTCATATTATTTTTTTCTTTGTAGCACGGAGTTATTTTTACTTGGCACATATTTATTTTCGTTTAGCACATACCTATTATGTGCTGTTACTTGGTGAAGCTCATCCTGCACACCCATATCATGTCACTGCATATAATTATTTTGATGCTACACTGACCTGTCATGGTTTGCATACAGTTATCTTTAAATGGCATGCATAAAAATATACAATTTGTAGAAATACATGTAATTTCTTGCTACACATTGTTTAATGCATACAGGCACTATAATGTTATGTGATGTACCATCATCTAGCCACACTAAACAATCCTATTGATACTTTAGATACATGTATGGTAGCGGTTGAGAGGCTCTTGATTTCTCATGGCTTTCAGTTAGAGAATCCTCAATCTGTTGAGGATGTCAAAGGGGGAGGACACAGATAGTTTTCTTCGATAGGAGGCTATTATGCATTGAGAAGATTTTTCGAGATTAGGGTTTAATGCTACCTTATAGCATTGTTGACCAAGTTGCAGCTTTTGCTAAGATGAGTATCATGTTGTAGATGCAATACCGAACTCCATATATGATATTATTTCTAACCTCAATAATCTTTGTTAATTAGGTGAGGGCCAAGCATTTGTTGTAGGTGAAGAGCCCCATCCAGCTATAGGGCTAAATAGTTTAGGTATCATGGATGATAAGACAAATAGATCGGTTAATCCTATGCCTTGATTGTTAATACTTCCAAATTTTTATTTTTTTATAGTTTTCCTTAGATCTTTCAAATTCAGTTGCTCCTTTTTTTTTTTTTTTTAATGCATCATCATAATTCCTCTCATTGTTTGTCTAAATAAGAGGGAAAGACCTTGATGCTAGTTATCTCCCAAGCATAGTGCCATGTAGGACCTTGGCATGTCTTAAAGGTGGTATAATGGCCTATGTCACTGTATATATATTCAGCATATATAAAAAGAGCATCATAGCACGAGGCTCTTACTAGTGCAGGATCTGGGGAGGGTCAGAATTACGTAGCCTTACCCATATGTGCGGAGTGGCTGTTTCCATGTTTCGAATCTTTGATATCCAAATCATAATAGGGAAACCTTACCATTACACCAAAGCCCAGCCCTTAATATTTAACATGTATATGTTTAATTAATATATTGTTCATCATAGTTCAAAACTTGCGCTTGGGATGTTCAAGGAAGTTCGGTACACTCTCCAGCATATAAAGATAAGTAATCCAATCAAAGTGCAGATCAAAGACATTCTATGACATGTTTGCTTTAGAATAAAAGTTGTGCACATCAAAGCCGCACTACACTATTCTGGGAGAAGCTATAGTACTGGTGTCAATGGTACTTTTTATTTAATTTTTTCGATGGAAAGCATGAATGTTTTAAGTTTGAATGCTCAAATAAATCTTGGGTCTTCTATGTAGGTCTTAAAATCTAGTCTGCCATTGTTGATGGGGCTATTTTTCAAGTTTCATGGTATCAGAACTTAGACCATCATGAAAGGACTACCAAGAAAGATTTAAAGAAGGATTTAAATACTTGCCAGTGGAGAGCTCAACCACTTAAGGAGATCTTTATTGCTTAGTTGATTCATGTGAAACATCATGTATCCTGTCTGGCTATACCACCAGCAAGAAGCATCTAAGAAAATCGCAGCATCATCTTTGGCTTTTCTTCTGTCATCTAGTGGGAAGTCCAACATCTTGTCAAATTCACAATTGGACACTTGATTTTGACGATTTAGTTAAACTACTCATTAGCTTCAACCATCTGTCCAGCCAAAGCTCATATAATTCCCACCATCATCTTTGGATAATCTACCACCGGCATCCTTAGGTAATCTAAAGTATCTGATAGTCCGCAATCACTCCATTTGTATAGGATAATAAGGGGCTGTTTGGATGCTTGAACAGCCTGTCCTTGGAATAATCCATATATGGTTAAGTTTTTTTAGGAGAAGTTAATCGTGAGGGGAGAGAAGTTTTACTGGAATCAGAAACTTGGATTCATAGAATCCCAAAATAATGGTGATACCATTGATCACCTTTTAGATGGACCTCCAGTATGTTGATATTTTGGAAATGCATGAGTGAGATTCTTCCCCTCTCTGAACAAAATTCTTTTCGTAAGGAGCAGCTCTTCCCGAACTTTCTCTGCTTGGGATTTATCCACTGAAAATTAATCAGGCACCCAAACATGCCCTGTAATTATTGATGGACATGCATGTCTCAAGCTATTTGATCTAAATTCTGTTAATCTGTTGAACCTGATCACCTGAGATTATACATAGTTGATTCATTGTTCATTGTTTATGCTTCTTTCAATTTTGAGCCTTGTTTTATTTTTTAAGTTTTTTTAAAGTTTTCTTAGTTTTTGGACAAACTATGCTACTTTTAACTTTCTTTGCATGTTTTTTTTGTCTGTTGTACCTAACTCTTGCCACCAACATTCCTTAAAAAATTTTTCATTGGCTTATGGTTCCTAGTTTCTTCACAAAGTTCATGCTTCCATCTGGGCTTTCTTCCCTTATCTGCATTTCTTGGTCTATTTTTACTGTTTATTAACATTGTCATCATCAAAAAATTCTTTTTCATATCTTCACTGTCGTTTTGGTAGAACTCAGGGATGCTTACTTTGTGAAACTATTATTGGTTTGGCACCATCGCTGCATTATGGTCCCTTCTCCCTCTATGACTGGATTACTCTATTTTGGTATTTTTTTTCATTTTTCTCTGAAAAGGTTTTTTTTTTCTTTGTAATCCTATGTGAGACATGTGTATTGGGCTCACTATATTGTTAATATTTATTTAAACGAGTATAAGGTGTTTATAAAAATAAAAATTTAAAAGAATTGTCATTAAATTACAAAAAATTGTTACTATGCATATATTATAGGCCAGAGATATCAAAGGAGTCAGGAAATACTTTTTGGAAGATAAGGAATGCTACAATGTCATATCCTGGGTGAGGAACATCATAGACCTACATGCGGGTGATCCTGGTTTCTTTGGGCTTATAGGGTCCTCTTCCTGACAAAATCCATCAGCTAAATTCACTTGAAGTGCTTGAACACTAATCCTGTATGTCAATCATGACAAGGCTTCCAACACTAATCCTGGATGGGAATTTTTTTTTCAATGACACAATTCTTGATTGGTTCAACTAATTTTAAACCTTGCAATTTGGACCTTACAAGGCAATAGGTTGCAAGGGCCATTGCCAGCAACAATTGGCAAAGTCACCACTCTCATTGACGTTGCTTTGTCAGACAATAATTTTTCAGGTAAAATCCCTGACCTAAGTGGCATAACTAGTCTCGAGTTGTTGGACTTGAGGGATAATTAATTAGATTCTGAACTACCAGGAATGCTCAAAGGGTTGGTCATTGCTTTACTTCTTGGCGAGATCCTAGAGCAGTTTGTGAGTTGAGTTGGCTACAGCATCTTGACCTATCATATAACTTGCTCGAAGGGATGCCACCAGAAGAACCATTTTTTACTACCAAACTCAAGTTATTTGAACCTGACATCTAATATGCTCACTGGATCCATTTCCGGCATCATAACTTGTGGCAGCCAAGTTGGGTATATTGACATTTCTATAAATAGACTAACTGGTGGGTTGCCTTCTTGCTTGAGCTCAAATTCCAACAAAAGAGTTGTTAAATTTAATTGAAATTGTTTGTCCATTGACTCTCAGCATCAGCGCGAAGATAAATATTGCCAAGAAAACCAAATCAAGGGGAAAAATATGAAGAGGGGGAGACATTGGATTGATGATTGTAGTTATTTGATGAAGTACTCTAGTTGTGCTAGTGCTTTTGCTTGTGTTTTTGGTTTTCTGCAGAAGATACTGCTGATGACTAATGGCAGCGTAGTGCTTATTGCTAAAGCCAGTACAAGAAAAGTACAAGAAAATTCAGCTATATAGTTTGCCAGCTTACAAATCTCTATGTATCATAAATAAAATACATTTATGTGACCAACAAATGCATATCTAGATAACAAATCTCTTTACAATAAATCACAAATGAGGGCCACTTGGTCTTGCGATGCAAATGAAACCCTGCTTTTGTTGTAGATGTTGAGAGAACTTATAATTCTTTCTGAATTTTTTTTTTCACTTGTAATAAAAAATTGATCATGCAATAGAGTTACACTTCACACCACTTTAGAGGATCCAGTTATCACTACCACAACACTAACATATCTATGATTTTGAATATAACTGAGTTCTTCCATATCATATAACAAAATATACTAAAGTTCATGCATTTCAACAAATGTGTTGTACTCGTTTAGATAAGCTAGTATTGCAAACATTTCAACCAAATAAGAAGATTTTCTAGGAAATATCTTAGCAAACATTTTATGCTCGTATATGTACGCTTCATTCTACCAATATTTCGAATAAGATATTTCAACAAATATTTCAACCATAGACTTTTAAAATTATAGCGATATTTATGTTCTTCATAAGAAGCATTTCAAATTTTCAATAAGCAATTTCTACTTGCTTTATGAATCGAACACAGGAAGCTGGCAAATGATGGAGCTTAGGGATTGGGGTGCTAAGAAGAATCAGCGGGGAGGATGATATTGTTGGAGGGGATAAGACGAAGATGATGATGATGACACCGATCTAAGGATAGAAAAGATGATGATGTTTGATGTTGCCCCACAATTGTACAAAATCAACTTGCTTGCAAATGATAGGCTTAAAGATATGGTTTGTAGCTCCTACAAGATCCGAATCCAAATGTTGTTTAACAAGTTTCAAATTAAAACAAGAATTATATTGTAGTTTACCAGATTGATTTCTTCTTGCTCTTTTGCTTCGGATGTTGAAAAGAAGTATAGATTTGAAGAAGAATGCTTGGATTTAGTAAAAGAAGCTTCAATTTGGAGATTTAGGAAGGAAAATGATACAAAATCAAGTAAAAATGAATCCTAAATATCTGTTTTTAGATGAATGAATTAGCACTTGTACAGGTGGGTAATGAAGCGAGATAAAGCCTGATGGATTTGATCTCGGATGGATTAATCACTACTTTTCAAATTACAGGGGCTTAAAAAAATCAGGTATAATCTCAGATTGGTAAACTTGTAATTATCTTTTTTTTTTTTTTAAAAAAAAAAAAGACTTATACATTTTAATTCAGTCCTGAACTCCAAAGTGCTTTAGACAAATAATGCACCTTCTAATTCAAATATAATGAACAACAATCTTTTAAGAGAATGTCATTATTTACATATTGTAGTGTAGTATGTTGGTGGTCTAATTGTAGTTCATGTGTATACAGTCCTCTGCAGCAAGCAATGGTGGTGCAAGAATGTGATAGCAGCATCAAGAGATGATCTGGAGGTGTCCTTTCTCCTGGAGGTTCTTTACCGTTTCGTAGAGGCTCTGAGTCAACGGTATGAAGCGGAGACCGAGGTCCTTGAGTCGCTGGTTTGAGAACCTGTATGGCTGCTTCCGAGGATTTACCTCATCGGAGCACCTGCAATGCCAATGATTTGATTATGTTTAAAAGTGCAAACAAATGAGCAACCATATCAACATTGGAACGGTGGAAGAAGGCAGCATGCATGTTTAAGTGCTAACCATGGCAATTTGACAAAATGATCGCTATCGAATCATGAAGGCTCGAAAGTTTGGAAGTATTTCAGAGATGATGGAGTAATTTAGAAATCTCGCTCAAACACATTAAGAAATATATGTTACAGTTCCAGCTGTTTGTCTGATGAGTACATGCAGGAAAAAAAGAGTAAATGCCATATATATATATATATATATATATAGTGATTTTTTGGCTTTTTAAAGATATATTAGTCACTCAAGAACTGCTCGAGTTAGAACACACAATATCACGGAGACATGAAGGGCATCTGCCACCTTATTCAATCAATAATAATTTTAAGTAAATTATGTTTCTAGCCCATAAATTATATCAGATTTTTTAAAATAATTCTTAAACTACAAAACTGTAACCTTTGGTTTCCAAAATTTTTGAATCATTTTAATGCTATTTTTCTAGCAAATTTCTCTTACCAAAAATCCTATTTGGTATTATCGATGCTTACGTGGCTAATTTTACTTGAAATGTGGCTATTTGGTATTATAGCTCTTAAATTATATCATATATTTTAAATGGTCCTTGAACTATAGAATCCTATTTTTTTGGTCCCTCATCCTTTTTGAATCTAATCAAATTTGATCGATCACTTTTCTCTGGGATCTTCAACACTTTCATTTTGGAGTTAATTATCCTTTCATGATAAAACTAATTAATGAAACTGAAGAAATTGAAATTAGGATCGGAGGGAAGCAGGAAAACCAACCAAAGGCAATGTAGACATGGGATCCGGTGACAATGTTGGAGGACCGACCAAAGTCCCCATCCTCGACAAGCTTGGTGAGGTCAGAGTCGATGATACAAGGATCGAAGTCGAGCCCGATAAGGATATTGTTAGCCTTGATGTCCTTGTAGACAATTGGTGGAACGCAATCATGGTGAAGGTAGTAAGCAAGGCCCCGTGCTGCCCCAGGGATGATCTTACACCTCAATTCCCACTCTAGTGAGAAGCCATTGCGCTCATGAAGCAGTACCTCCAAGGCTTCCATTGGCCATGTATTCATTCATTCATGAGCAACCACGTGCTCTTGTTCCAATAGCAGCCAAGAAAGAGGACAATGTTCTTGTGACGGACCAAATTAAACCAAGCATCTGCACCTCAGCTGAGAACGAGTCCCAAACTCCGTTCGACTTTGCTTGCTGGAGTTGCTACTCCAGTGTTGGGCCAAAGCTTCTTGATGGCAATCGCATCCCCATTATCTATGCCGACATGATGGTAGACGATCCCCAAGAAACCTTTTTTTATGATCATGTTAGAGTTGACAAGGCTCCGTACCATCTGCCCGACCGAGAAGCTCAGCTTTTGGAATAGTGTGAATTGCCATGGCCACGACAGCTCTCTGCCCATCTCCAAGTCGTTGTCCTCCCCGCCCTTTCTTCCTCCCATCATCCTAGCTTTTAAATCTCCAATCATCCCGATAACCATTGCTACCGTCACGGTGATCAGCAGCATGATCGCCAGCTTCAACCTATGGACCCCCTGCTCCATCTCGTGCTGTCATCACTTCCAGACAATCGTTGTCCATGCTTACGAACCACACAACCCTATCATGAGTGCAAAGCCCCCGATTGCTGGCAAGCTCGAAGGCTTATAACCGGCGGAAGAGCTTGGTGCAGGGAGGTATCCGGTGAAGTTGTTATTAAAGACGGTGAGTTACTTGCAAGCTGTCATAGTGATCTCAAGTCAGAGAAATACTTCATGTCCATATTATAATGCAAGTCTCCACTTCGGTGGCAAGAGAATCTCGTATGAGAGTCACATTCAGTGAAGTGTCAAACACAACACCCGATATCATACCAGCATCTCCATGCTATTTGGTTAAGAGGACAACCAACATATATAACATCAATGACTTACTCTCTATACACCATCATCCCGAAATAGCGTATCCTTTGATCGTGAACTAATTTATGAACTACACGATGCATCCTCTCTATATTGCATACAAGGTAGCTCAAAGGACATCATCGCATAAGAGTTTAAATTAAGGAAAATGCACCTGTGATGAACAGCCAAAAGATAATTTTTATTTATATCAAAATTCATATATAAATAGCACAACCATCTACAGCCTAGACGATTGACTTTGAGACACAATTCTCAACAACTCCCACTTGGACTAAAGCCAATCAGAATAGAATCGCATTCCCATTTTCCAAATACAATCTTTAAACTCTTGAATTCCGACTGCTTTAGTGAAGGGGTCGGCCATATTTTCCTTTCCATCGATCTTCTAAAGGTCGATGTCCCCTCGTGCCACAATCTCTTGCACGAGGTGGTAGCGGCGCAAAATATGCTTGGTGCGCTGATGAGACTTTGGTTCTTTGGCTTGAGCTATGGCTCCAGTGCTGTCACAAAATACTGGAACAGGGCCATCCAGGGAAGGTGCCACTCTTAGCTCACCTAGGAACTTTCGTAGCCACACAGCTTCCTTCGCTGCATTTGATGCTGCAAGATATTCTGCTTCGCAAACCGAGTTCGCCACAGTATGTTGCTTGGAACTTTTTAGTAGATGGCTCCTCCATTGAGGATAAATACAAAGTCCGACACACTTTTGCTATCATCTCTATCTGACTGAAAACTTGAATCGGTATAACCGACAAGTTTCAAGTCAGGCTCTCCATACATAAGCCATTGGTCTTTTGTATCAAATACTTTAGGATGGTTTTTACCACCTTCCAATGCGCTTCACCTGGGTCAGACTAGTATATGCTCACTACTCCTAGTGAGTATGCCATGTCTGGTCTAGTACATGTCATTGCATACATAATGGATCCCACTGCCGAAGCATATAGGACTTTACTCTTACGCTCTCTCTCCTTAGAAGTTGATGCATAATCCTTTTTGGAGAGAGTAATTCCATGGCCTATCGGAAGATAGCATTTTTTGGAATTTTTCATGTTGAACCATTTCAGCACGGTATCAATGTACATTGACTGGAACAATCCCAGAAGCCTCTTAGATCTTTATACCCAGTATGAATGAGGCTTCATCCAAGTCTTTCATAGAGAATTGAGATGAAAGCCAGACCTTTAATCCTTGTAATGTTAGAACGTCATTCCTGATTAGGAGAATATCATTTACATACAATACAAGGAATACAACCACAGAACCATTAGCCCACTTATAAATGCAAGGTTCTTCTCTGTTCTTAACGAAGCCATATGACTTGATACACTTATCAAATCGTATGTTCCAACTCCGAGATGCCTGCTCCAGTCCATAGATGGACCTCTGAAGCTTGCAAACCTTTGACTCATTTGTGGATGTAAACCCTTCAGGTTGTATCATATACACCTCATCTTCCAACTCACCATTTAGGAAAGCTGTTCGGACATCCATTTGCCAGATTTCATAGTCGAAGTATGCAGCTAAAGTAAGCATGATCCGAATGAATTTGAGCATTTCCACAGGAAAGAATATCTCGTCATAGTCAATACCATAACGCTGACGATATCCCTTGGCAACCAAACAGGCTTTGTAGGTCTCTACTTTTCCATCTGCATCCCGTTTCCTTTTGAAAATCCATCTACACCCAATGGGTTTTATACCTTCAAGTAGATCAACTAATGTCCACATATTATTGATCTCCATAGACTCCATTTCAAATTTCATGGCTTCTAGCCACTTATTAGAGTCAGACCTTTGTAGATCAATGGGATCCTCATTGTTTTCATCAAGTTCAATGGGATCTCTATCCTGGATCAAGAAACCATAGTATCTGTCTAGTTGACACGGTATTCTACCGGATCTCCTTAATGGGTGCTCAATGGGCTCCGGATTTGAATTAGTCAAATACAGTTCTGAGGTGTCTCCTAAATGTGTCGGTTCTTTTACTTGTTGAACTTTACTAAGTTCAATCTTAGTATCTACAATTCCTTCACTAAGGAACTCATTTTTCAAAAGATAGCCCTAAGACCAACAAACAGTTTTTGTTCATCAGGCAAGTAAAAGAAATATCCTTTAGATTCTTTCGGATACCCAACAAATAGGTACCAGTCAGACCTAGGTCCTAGTTTATCAGTCTGCAAATGTTTAACATATGCTGGACACCCCCAGATCCTAAGGTGTGAGAGTATCGGTTTTCGTTCAGACCACATCCCATATGGAGTCCTGTCCACAGACTTACTAGGAGACCTATTAAGAAGATAACAAGCAGACTCTAGGGCATAATTCTAGAAAGAGATAGGTAGAGTAGCAAACCCCATCATGGATCATACCATGTCCAACAAAGTCCTATTCCTCCTTTCGGACACACCATTCAGTTGGGATGTCCCCGGAGGTGTCCATTGAGAGAGAATCCCATTTTCTTAAAGATAAGTCAAAAACTCACTAGAAAGATATTCGCCTCCTGGATCAGATCGAAGAGTCTTTATACTCTTTTCAGTTTGCTTTTCACCTTCATTACGATATTGTTTGAAAATTTCAAACGACTCAGATTTATGTCTCATAAGATATACATAACCAAACCTAGATAGGTCGTTTGTAAAAGTAATGAAATAATTATACCCACCTCTAGCACTGACATTCATAGGTCCATACATCTGTATGTACTAGACTTAGAATTTCTTTGGCCCTTACACCTTTTCCAGAAAAAGATGATTTGGTCATTTTTTCAAGTAGACAAGAATCATAGGTAGGTAATGATTCAAAATCATTGACCACTAAGAGACCTTCTTATCTTAACCTGTTTATCCTATTCTTGTTTATATGACCTAGCCTACAGTGCCAGAGATAAGCATCGCTGACATTATCCATTCTAGGGTGTTTGCTAGCTGTGTACATTACACTCACATGCTGTGATAGCAAATAAATGCCATTTACCATATTTCCACTCATTACAACTGAACCATTCAAAGTAATGTTGCAAACATTTCTCTTTATTGAGAGTTCAAAATATTCATTGGCTAACAAGCCTACAGAGACAATGTTTACAAGAAATACAGGACAATAATGACAATCATGTAAAATGACTTTACAAGATTCAAAAACAAGAGAAAAATCTCCTAATGCCAGAAATGGAACTTGACTTCCATCTCCAACGTTCAAAAACCTTTTCCCATCCTCGAACCTCCTACTAATTCGAAGTCCCTGTAATTTGTTGCAAATGTGATAAGGACTCCCAGTATCAAGTACCCAATTAGTAATATCACAAAATGAATAGGTACAGAGATTTATCATATAAATACCTTGAGCAGCAACATCTTGCTGCTTCCTCTTCTTCGATCTGTTTAGGTCAAGGGATGCAATATATAGAGGACAATTCCTCTTTCAGTGACCCTGCTTCTTACAGTAGAAGCACTTCGCTCGACTCTGGTCCACCTTTTTCTTCCTAGCCTGACTGGGCCCATCAACACTCTGTACCTTTTTGGTCTTTTTCTTTTTATCTTTCTTTCCCTTCCCAAGGGGACGATGCACTATCCTGTTTCCTCCCACCAAGTATACCAATCCCTTATTGAGGTTGTGGTCCTTCTCATAGTTTTGTAGCAACCCCAACAAACTATGGTAGTTCACTACAGGCCTATGCATCCAGAAGTGATTAAGGAAACCAAGGTAAAAAGGGGGCAGAGAAATCAGTATAGCATCCTTCGCCAGTTGTTCATGCAGGGAACATCCGAGTTTGGCTAGGCGTTCAAATAACTCAGTCATGTACAATACATGATTCGTTACTGATGCCCCATTTCGCATATGGGCGTTATAGATGGCACAGGAAGTCCTGTACCGCTCTACATCATCATGTGTGCCGAGAGATTCCCGCAACTTTTGCAAGATTTCCTCCGGTTGGGCCTCATCAAATTTGTTACTGAACTCGTCATTCATAGCTGCCAGCATAATGCAACATACAGTAGTTCTATCAGAACCCACTTGTTATAAGTGTTCCTGACAGATGTAAGAGCATTAGCTGCGGGGACCTCAGATGCCAGATCCGATACAACATACAGGATCCTTTTGTGCTCTAAGATAATCTTGAGCCTTCGATACCAATTATCGAAGTTTGGGCCAGAAAGTTTTTCATTGTCAAGCAATGAGCAGAGGGATAAGTTGGCATACATCTTTTTGAAAGGAAAACCAAAAGACCAATTAGTATATGAATTTCAATTTTAATCCTAAAGACATAGACTTTAGTTTAAAGGTCTTTCCACATATTTTATTCAGATTAGTAGCCTCTACCTCTAATCCGAGGAATTACACTTAATTTCTTAGTGGGTACTAGAATCCTAAAGGTGCCACATAAGCCCAACTTTGGCCGGCTCATCCACGTAACCTGAAGGTAGGTTCAATTAACCAATTGCGTCTTCCAAACAATTTCTAGTATTTGAAATTTTGCCCCAGGAGCACTTCAATCAGCCTTTGGGCTTCATGCTAAAGAAGGTCCTGGTTAGGTCCAACCATTAACATGACTAAATTCAATACTTCTAACTAATGAATGATCAAGCCGACTTTGGCTGGCTCACCTGACCACCATTAAGAGAGTTGCACTGAGCCATCATATTATGAATGGCAATTCCAATAGCTTGATGACCACCCATACTTCGGTACTGTCGATGATCACCCGACTAAAGGATACATTATCACCTAACTTAATGGGAGGCTAAGACTCAGTTATCCCTATAACTTCATCTTTTTAAGGACCTAATAATTTAGAGAATTTAAAAATGTGACATATGAAGAATACATGGACCATGATCAAGAATCCTCCCACTAACTTGTAAAAGGTTCATGAACATCTTGGTCCATGGGCACCTGAAATTAGACAAATCTGATTAATCTTAGGTAACATGGGTTAATCCAATTCAGTGAGCTTCTCATGAGTCAATTCCAGTTAGCCATATCGGCCAGGTAAGTATGGTCAATGAATGAGTTGTGGCATTAACCATCTTTCCTTAGACACCAGCTACAAAGGAGCTAGCCAGGTAAGAGGTACCCTCATAACCATAGACCATAAGGCTGCTTTCCTAGACACCAATTTAGTTCACCTTCCTCAACCAGATTAGACTTAAAGAATCAGATCAATCACTGAGCCACAATAGATCCTTTTAGATGTTTGGATCACATTTTTTAACTATTAGAAACTATAGAGAAATGAAATCTAATTCAACTTTTAATTAGTTTCTTATCTCTAATTAATCTAATTCATCTAAACATAGGTTTAACCAAAATATGGATCTATTCCTAGCCCATCTCATTTAACCCATGATTTATGAATCATGATTTAAGATTAGAATCATATCCTAAATTATACATCTTAATTCTTAATTAAGTACATCACATTATTTAAAATATTTTCAAATGAAATGAAATAATTTCATAAAAGTTTGAAGCTTAAAATTACTATTTCTTAATTTTCTGGTCGAGTCAGCTCTTCCAGAACACACATTTTTGATCGAGTCGGCTCTTCTATTAGCTCTTCTACTCGAGCCGACTCTTCAGTCAGCTCTTCTGCTTGAGCCGACTCTTCCAGAACATAAATTTCTGGTCGAGCCAGCTCTATTGCTCGAGCCAGCTCTTCAGTCAACTCTTTAGTCAGCTTTATTGAACGAGCCTGATCTTTAGGCAGCTCTATTGAACGAGCCAGCTCTTCAGGCAACTCTATTGAACGAGCTAGCTCTTCCAGGACATAGTTTTTTCAAACTTCAAATGTTTCCACATGAACTTTTCAAGGTTTTAGATCAAATTTCTTTTAGATCTTATTTAAACATAATTATGATCTATAAATCAAAAACTAAAACAATTTTAATACATTAAATTCCTTACTTTTTTCTTCACAAGATCATGACGTATCGGCACCCCTACACGCCATAGGAGAATCCCTTGGAATGGGAAGAGATGGTCTTTAAAACATACTTCTCTCCTATGACCAGATGGCCATGACGAATCCATCTTAATCCGAGTACTACGTGAAGGAAATCAAATTGATTTCATATGACACATTAAACTAGATGCATACGCCAACCTGGCTCTAATACCATTGAAAGGAACCATTTCTAGGGATGATGCATGCATTTTAAAACTTTTCTAAGAGCATGCAGTAGTGGAAAGCGATAAAACCATTTTATCAAAATGTTAATATAATTAACACAACCCCTTTACCAAGATCTAGATATATCTAGAGTAATATAAATATGAAATCAAGCAATCAAAGTATAAAATATGGAACTATTCACATAACTATACAATGATGTGGTATGGACAATTATGTCATACATAAAATAAGTACATACCTTGATGACGTTCACCAGGAAGAACCGGAAGTTACAGAAATGCCCACTCTTAGTCGCGATCCCAGAGATGGCACAAACCTGTAAAAAAATCTGAATATGCAAGCAGCACTCGTGTACCACCTCTACAGGTGGTTCACACAGTGTAGCATGATTTCTTCTCCTTCCTTTGAGGTGCTAGCCTCTACAGAAGCTTTGTTGGGTGGACTCCTTCTTCAACTCCTTGAAGACGAGTGGGATACCTTCAACTCCTTGAAGTGCTAGTTACTGCAGCAATGCTGGAACATAACGATGACTCTCCCAGTTCTCTCTATCCCAAACTTTCAATAAAAGGTATGCACTCAGAGATCCCACTAAAAACTCACTCTATTCTAAAGATCCAATCTTACAATCTCCCAAGGATCAAATAAAATCTCTAACCAAGGAATATGACAGAGTCTCAGCCTTGATCCAGATTTCTGGGTGTGGAACATGAGGAGTGTTGAAAATCTACACTAGACCTTCTACATCCCTACATTTATAGCAGCAGCCCTCTAGACAATTAAAAGGACTAAATGAGAGATTAATGAGCAATTTTGGGATCTCTTGAGATTCTAAGAAGGTTAGAAGTCCCTTGGAATTCAGTAACAGCAATCATTAAAATTCGAAACTCCCAGTATTAAATTCCATAACAATTATAGCATTTAATGAAGGGTTTTCAGATTTCAGTAGTCTGTCAGACGAGTCGACTCGACCATTCGAGTCAATTCGGCTCGAGTCGACTCATTCAAGAAAAGTCGGCTCGAACAAAAGTTTTGACAACACATTGTCAAACAAGTCCAGAATGATTTCCAATCGTTCGCATGCCAACAAAGCAAGAAAAAATCCTCGGTATGTGATCCCATAGGTTCAAACACTAAACCGGTAGCACGGGAACATTTCCAAAACTAGCCAAAGTTGCCATCTAGAAATGACACCCGGTGTCCGGTTAGGTTAAAGATTGCAGAGCAACATAAATATGTCGAATATGGAATAGCATTGAACTTATTTCTTGAACCTCCTAACGCCCTGGATGGCATAGGGTTAAACTACCCAACCCTAAGCAGTCCATCTGAATATGTCTCAAAGAGTCCCTGCAACTATTTACAAGGAATGCCCTAGCCAAGGTCTTTCACAATTGAGGCATATAAAGCATTCAATCCAAATTATTTGGAGAGGTCAATCCTATCTTGATCCTACTACCGCTACACAAGTACTTGACTGTACCCAGCAATATTGCATCACCAGATTAGAAATCTGGATAGACCGGCACCTAAGCACAGTGAGTTATTTGCAAGCTGCCATAGTGATCTCAAGTCAGAGGAATAATTCATGTCCACATTCTAATGCAAGACTCCTCTTCGGTAGCAAGAGAATCTTGCATGAAAGTCACATTCAGTGAAGTGTCAAACACAACACCCGATGTCATACCAGCATCTCCATGCTATTTGGTTAAGAGGACAACCAACAGATATGACATCAACGAGCTACTCTCGATACACCATCATCCCAAAATAGCATATCATTTGGTCGCGAACTAATTTATGAACTACACGATGCATCATCTCTACATCGCATACAAGATAGCTCAAAGGACATCATCACATAAGAGTTTAAATTAAGAAAAATGCACCTATGATGAAAAGCTAAAAGATAACTTTTATTTATATTAAATTTCATATATAAATAGCACAATCGTCTACAGCCTAGACGATTGACTTTGGGACACAATTTCCAACGCTTGAAGATCAGAAAGAGAAGCGATAGAGGGAGGAATGGCACCCTCAAGCTAGTTCTGCCAAGCCAAGAGGATAGTGAGGGAGGAGAGTGCACCGAGCTCTGGCGAGATAAGGTCGGAGATCCGGTTGGTGTCTAGCTAGGGCTGGGAGAGTGAGGAGATGTTGGCGAGCGATGGTGGTATCAAGCTAGAGATGTTGTTGCCATCGAGCATGAGATCTTGTAGGCAGGAGAGCTTATGGAGAGAGATTGGAATGGTACCGGAGATCGAGTTGATGGAAAGGCCGATGGACACGAGATATTATTGAAGGAGTTGGGGATAAATCTGGAGTGCGAGTTATATATGCTATAGGACAAGGTATTTGAGTCCAGGAAGCTTGTCGAGGGAGGGTGGTAGAGAGCCGGAGAAGGAGGTCTCTTAGAAAAAGATGTTGATGAGGAAGAAGTAATTGCCGAACTCGGGAGGGATGATGCTGGAAAGCATGGCTGTAAGTATTTCGGTGCGATGTATTAAAAAAAAAAATCATATAAGCAATAGCCAAGCAAGAAACAACTAAAGCCATAAAAAAAAAAAAAAACTTGTCAAAAACCGGCCAAAAGGTAATATTAAAATAATAATAATAATAATTTAAGAATTATATAAAAAATATAATTTATCTATAATTTTCTCACCCGTCGATCACATCGCAACTTGCGTATGTCTCACTTCAATATAATAAAAGCGAGGAGCCGTCCCTCAACTTCTATGTGGGGGGCTTACAGCGGTGGATCCGATCAGAGATTCAAGCACACATATGCACGTGGCATTAATTCCTGGAAACAAAGTTTTCGTCACGCCAAGAAGCCCTTACCTAACTCTATACCTACATCGGCTAGATGATGATTAATATCATCTGGACAGCGCACATCTACCGCTTCATATCTTCTTCCGTACATTCTCTGTGCTTGATCTTATGCAGGGTGGTATAAGCTTCCGAATCATCAAAAACTAGGAAAACGAACCTGCTACCTTTTATTTTACCCCATGCATTAAAGGTTGAAACAAAACCAAAATCATCATCTGTTCAAAAATAAATGAATAAATTATTTGATTTTCTTTTATTTAGCATTTTATTTGGCTATATTTTATATTTAGTTAAAACCCTATCTCTTTCTTTCTATATATATATATATATATATATATATATATATATACGTATGAACCTTTCTGATGCTCGGTGCAGAAGAGATGCGCTAATAAAAATTATTTGATATACAACTTTGACCGAACTTGAAACATGCATATCGTGCGCGATGATCTAATTATTATTCAGACCCCGTCCAAGTTGACCACGCTAAAAATTCCACCGTAGATAAGAAGCAACATTATTCTTTATTATATTTTTACCAATTGCCCGTTATCCACCGTGCATGTTGCTGATCCTTGTCCCAGGGCAATAATTTCTCGTGCGTGAAGTTTTTTTAACTTTGAACAACGGCGACGGACCGTACGCTCTCCCGCTAGAACCGTTTAAGCACGGAAACACCGGACCGTCGTTATGATCCGCCTCATGGGTGACGTGATCGCAGACGATGACAGCGACGGGAGAAAAAGGAACACGGGAACGAATGGGGGAAATTAAGTTCTCGAACATCAATTACCTGGTGGGGACGGGATATCCGGGGAAGAGGCTGGCGAGGATGCGGACTACGTCCTCGCGGTGGAGGACGGCCTCGGCGCATAGGTAGCGGCCGGCGGCCCCGGGCGCCTCGTACACCAGGAGGTGCGCCAGCGCCACGTCCCTGACGTCCACGTACGCCTGCACCGCGTTGGTGTACGTCTTAGCCGAGCCGTCCAGGTACTTCGTCACGTGCATGATGCTGGCGTTCACCGTCCCCTGCAGCAGCGGGCCCATCACCAGCACCGGGTTCACCACCACCACATCCATCCCCCTCTCCTTCGCCATCTCCCACGCCGCCTGCTCCGCCACCGCCTTCCCGTAGCAATACCAATTCTGCGACCGCAATTCATATCCGTGCGATTCGATCACGGTATATATGAAATATTCGAATTTGGGTGTTTGTGAGCTAATTATAATTAAATTAATTAACCTTGGTGTTCTTGCAGTACTCGAGGTCGCTCCAGCATGACTCGTCGACCACCACATCAAGGCCGCGCTTGGGGTCCATGGTCACGGCACCGATCGATGAGGTGAACACCACGCGGCGGACGGTGCCGGCATCGGCGGCTGCGTTGATGACGTTCTTGGTCCCCCTCACCGCCGGCTCTACCATTTCCTCCTGGAGTTTAGATTACGTAGGTCGCGTTCGTTTTAGTCATCTAATCCAATCCAATCCAATCCATGCAGTAGTAGACAAGGCTAAATTTTGCTAATTAATTCTAGAAACCAACTACAACAAGACTGGTAGGCGGTGGTAGTGTTTACTGGATCATCGGTCACCGGAGAGGCGGTGTGGAAGACCCCCCGGCACCCGTCGATGGCGGCCCGCAGGGCATCATAATCGAGGAGATCGGCCTTGCATAGGATAAGCCTCTCCTTCGCCCCTTCCAGAGCTTTTAAATGCGCGTTCTTTGGATCATCTAAAATAAGTGGGATTTCTAAAAATTAACACGAAAAAACAAGGGGGAAAGAAAACTTTTGGGAATCGGTGTTGAATTCTGCCATATATATATATATATATATATATATATATATATAGTTGTTTTCATACCTGGGTTCCGGACCGTTCCTTTTACGGTGTAGCCTTTCTCCAGGAGCAGCTTCACCAGCCAGGAGGCGATGAAACCACCGGCGCCGGTGACGCAGACGGTCTGGCCGTGGCCGGAGGCGGTAGTGGAAGCACTGACCATCATTAATTTGGCACGGCGTTTAAAGGGAGTACTGCCGGGTGGACCGGTAGATCGGTCGGAGGGTGAGATGCACGTATATAAGAAAGAGCTGGTGGGGTTGGTGAGCGGATGAGAGGCGCGATCAATTTACAATATGGAGGTGGTATTGGAAAAGCTTATGGCCAAGGCTAAGGGGAGTAGGTGGTGACGACTGACGAGTAATTATATAGAACGATCCCGCCGTGGAATCCTGGCAAACCGAGAGAGATATTAGAATGCGGACAATTAGATCGCCTAGGTTGGTGGCAGATCGATATAGGCTACGCCTTCGCACTACATATCGGAAGAGTAGGTGATGCTAGGATGAAGATGCTTTTACTCCCTCTTTATTCCTTTCGAATAAAGATAATTCCTTTTCTTTGGGGTTCTTACACCGCCCGACGGAGGTGAGAGATTTTATATCAGCCAATTTGGCATGGAGGCTTAGGAATTCACTCTATTATTTTCAAGTAGTAGACTTTCTTGGCTAGGCATGTTGCCATATATTTTCTGTCACCTGATAGTATATGGTTCACCTTCATGAAAGCCAGGTATGCTGATATTTTTGTTGATTCTGATAGCCTTTATGTTCCTCCCAGGTATTGCTTTCCCATTTAGAAAGAAATGGTTGCCAGGACGTCGACCATTTTGCCTCATTTATCCTGGATTATTGATGATGGCTGTTTTATCGGATTCATGCATGACCCCTGAATTTCGGATACTCTCTTGATAAGGTGGCCGACCTTCATCTCTGTGTTTATGCCGGAAACGATGTCTATCTCTGATCTATTGCTCCCTGGGCAGTCCCGGTGAGATCGAGATGCTATTATCTCCATTTTTGGAAATATTCTCGGCACCGGGTATTATCTATCATCCTTCCGATCTTTTCTTGCCTAGATATCAGAGTATTGCAACATTCTACTTCATCTCGGGTGCCGATGTCATCCCTGATGTCTATCTTTGCTCTATAACCTCTGATGCCTCAAGATTTTGGCTGGATATGGTCTTCGCCGGTTCATCTTCGGGTTTCCCTCTTTCTTTAGAAACTCGCCTGGCATCGTCTTCCTACTCGGGATTTGCTGTCATCCGAGGGCTTTCTTTACCTTTTTCCTACCCACTCTATGGGAAGGAGCATGAGACTCAGGCACACGCCTTGTTTCGGTGCAGCAGGGTGAGGGTTGTGTGGCGAGCCGCTAGATTTCAGGACATGTTTACTCAGACTGATGAAGTGGACGACTCCTTTATGACCTTTATGAGCTCGTGCACCGTTGACTCCTCAGCAACTTTACTAGCTTATTTGGCCTATCAGATCTGGCTCTCACGTAATCATTTAGTCTTCAATTCTAGCAGATGGTCTTCCAAGATGATTGTCGAGAGAGCTCGGGTCAGTGCTGGGGAGTACTGGAACTCGTCTGTGAGATCTGGGGTTCCTCTTCTACTCGTCGAGCGTCCCCCCAGTGTTCATCTCCTGGGAACCCCCTCCTTCGCTCTTCGTCACAGTCAGCTTTAACGGGAGTCTCCGATGTCGACAGGGAGGTGCGGTGTTTGTTATCCGCGACTCTCGCCTCGATTTTTTGGTTGCTAATGGCTTCCCTATCCGGGATTCCATCGTTCCGGGAGTGGAGTTATATACGGCCTGGGCAGGGATCCGATATGTCCGTCTGGTTCTCCATCTGGATCGCTTGATCATTAAGGACGACTCAGCGACTGTGGTATCCTGAATTAGACAGACACTGAGAGCATCTACGACTCACCCGATTATTCGGGATATTGAGCTCCTCCTGAAGGATTGTGTCTATGTTGAAGTGCGTCACATTTTCAGGAAAGCTAATTTAGCTACCGACTGGATGGCTTCCTTTGTGGCATACCATATTAATTTTGTTGTTTGGTCTGATTGGCTCTCTGCTCCTGTATAGTTTATGAGTGTTTTACTTTCTGAATATCTAGATTATATTCATTCTCGTTGCTCGTAATGAATATACCATCTTTATCAAAAAAATAATAATAATAATAATTCTTGGCTTCGGTGTAATTAATTACTTGGGATCATTCTCTACACGTACGTGCAGTATGTTGAAAATTTAGATTAACGGATGCAAATTTTTATAATAAGCATAAACTATCGAGAATATATTGGGTAGGAAAAATCTAGCTAAAGACACACGGATGATGTTGCCTCAAGAGATAAATTTTGCGTTCCCCGGTATCAGTGACTCAGCATGAGGGGGCCAACACGTCTACGATTCAACCATAGGAGTACTTTTTCAAAAAAACACTCCCAACTGCAGAGATTTGATTGGATTATTTCTGGTTGCTTCTCGTCTCGAGACTCAAAAGAATAAAAAAATAGAGAGATACGCGTAGCTAGAATGAGGACGGTAATAAAGAGAAACTTTTATTTATAAATTAATTATTTAAAATAAAATTTTAAATATATAAATATTTGTTTATTTTAACCCTTCTAAAATTGATTGGTATATATTAAATACAGTTCAGAGAATATTGAAAAAAATAAATATCGTAAATCAATTTTTTTACTTAAAAATTGGATCAATTTTCATTTTTTTTTTATTTTTTTCATAATTATTTAAAAAAAATTAAAAAAACTTATTGCTCAACTAGTATTCGTCTCCAAACTCCATGTGATTAAAGCTGCCATGCATGATTGATGCCTTCCTGTTCACCATACCAACGACTATCATGATGGCCAAACCTGTTGCACGGTACAACTAGTGGGAACATCTCCATAATACAATCAGGTGGTTACACATGCACAGGATCGGATACCACCGGTATGTCAAGCGATTGCTGTTATCTTGATGGCCTCCGCTAGCCTCGCTACATCGACAAATACCGTGTGCGGTGGAACCGCATACCACCCTGACAGTCGGATATGTCGTGCAGTGCGATCGATTCTCGAGAGGCACGGGCAAGCCGTTGGGCACCCGCCATACCCTTGGTTCGTATCGATGCTGCCGTACTCGTATCCCATTACCTCCGGTCCCGCCGTTCAATGGATGTCCTATCCTACATGCTGTACCGATGGCACTCGGCACAACATCATCGACTTCCCGATGGTACATGCACATACTTCACGAGTCCAAAACGTTCATGGCTTTTCTAATTTCAACTACTATTATAGAAAGAATATTTTAAATGATAAAAATTGTTACGATCAGACTCTGCAACAAAGATGGACGATGACTTTCTTATCGATATTTAATTATTTGTATAGACGGGATATCTAAAAATTTTATAGTATATTTTATTATTGATGAAGTTAATCCTATAAAATAATATTAAATATAATTCAAATAATATTTATAAAAAAATAGCGAGTAATTATAGAGGAGTCCTTGATTTATTGGTTATCTGGTCAATGGTAGTGACCGTTCAACCAATGTACCATAATTAAACGGATTGGACCGAAACAAATAAGCAGGCTGGCCCAATCTTACATACACAGAGGAGAAGGGTGGTGGGTGTCGTCACTGGCGTGGCAGTGGCAGCTGCTTGTACGTATTATAGAGAGCCCGGCCATCTCCGCGTATGGATCTTTCTATATATCATTAGATGTCCAAGTTGGCACAACTCAATATCAAGTGTGTCGAACGGCATTTGTTATCCAATGTGGAACAAAGGCCAAGGGAAGTAGTTGAAGTCTTTTAAAACACTTAAGCCACGACAACCAAACACAGTACCCAATCAATTCATGTCAGTCAGAAAGTTTATATCGGGAAAGGAATGCAGCTCTGCATAAGCTAAGTAGTTGGCAAAGAGAATTCTTTTTATTCTGTAGGGAGGCCCGGTTGGGGGGGGGGGGGGGGGGTGGGAAATGGACGCTCACGGAAGTTTGGTTGGTGCTAAAAGCCCGCATAAAAAAAATTCACGCGGGCTTTCAAGCCTGGCGTTTGCAAGAATAAAAAGAGAGCACTCACCCGAATCCACACGTACGTGGGGATAACCGGGATAGGGAGGCTGAGAGTGGAGGGGTTCCGTGTCAGAGAAAAGCAACGGTCGAATTGCACACAATCCATGCATCGAAATAGGGTCGAGAAGTGCTTCGACTGTAGAAGTGGATGCATAATGATCACCAACTACATGCTGTCCTCGGTCCTCCGCTGACAAACTCTTCACCTCGCGCGACGCACGTCTGCAAAGGTGATTTGCTTGAGCACTGGATAGCTAGCACGTTCATTGTGAGATGATGGAATAAGAAAGCTTCTCGGAGGCATTATATATATATATATATATAGCAAGTCTCTTCTCTCAACTTTTTGACCCACAGGTCTTTGATAGGTTCCGCTTGTTGCATCGAGAATCCGATGTTTTATTATTATCATTATTATTTTGATTTTGCTAAAGCGTGCGTGTCTCACGCCACCCGCAACGACTCCACTTGTATGTTGGGCAAAATAAGCTAACGGGTTCGTCCCCCGTCCCTCCATCGGCAAATGGCCGGTAGTGGTGTGCCTCCATCATCGCGCCACTTCAATAATAATTGAATCTCATAACCGTTTCAGTCTAATTTGTTAGAGTATCATTGCACGGCGAACTCCTCCATGCATAAGATTGAATTCTACTCTCAAGAATAATCGATCTTTCATGCTATTTTTATATGAATAAATTTCGTAAACATCCGTGTGTGTGTGTGTATATATATATATATATATCTAGTAGTATATCGATTATTTGTCAAAAAAAATCTTGAATATATATATATAATTTAAAACTTAAATAATACCTTTAAACTATTTTTTTAATAAAATTTTAAATTATTATAAATGATATCAAGTGGATCAGGTCTCATAATTTATATGGACAAAGAGGTACTGTAGCACCGGATCATCTAAATTGATATCGGTTATTCAGAGTAACTAGTCTTGCGAAGTTCTAAGTTGTTACGTATTTATTCTTAAATTTAAACTATTAGATTACATCCAAATAAATATTTTTTTTAAAAAAAAAAAAAAAATCTGAACTGCTAGGTAAACCATTCTGTTTATACTCTCTTCATGTGGCAATTCTACTATTTAATAAATCAAATGAAGATTCCATTATTCAACTTAACGATCTTCATAAAATTAATATCAATCTTGCAATAAGCTTTTACGAGCAAGATCATGTTTCTCGCGATGCTTGCACATGACCGGTAGTTTCTTGTTGCAGGTTCAGGAATAATATGATTTACGAGCTTTTGGAATCGTGAGATTGAAAACAGGATTTTAAAATAAAAGTTAAAAAAAGCTGGATTTTCCATATCGGGCCAAGCCTAGCCTAGCCTAGCCTAGAACAACGAGGCCGTTCCCATCCCATTTCCATGATGTATGAGAGGAGGAGGAGGTGCAGGACCGCCTCAAGCCACTAGAAGCAGCCAAGGACAAGGAGGGTCAGGTCCTTATCATTGCCGACAAGAAGACACCATTGTTCGTGACCTCTTCTTCAGGAATAGCTCTGCACCACCCGAACCTTTCAAAGGTTCTTTGTTGTATCAACAAGAATTGAAATGGGAGTTCCGTTGACATCCTTGGTCCAAGCGGGGCATGAAGTAGCATTTTATATTACATCTCATCCAACAACTGGTGGAAATGTGGAAGGTTTTTCTTTCACTTTGAGAGAATATTCCGGCAATTCAAAGGCCTATAATTCTTGTAAGGGACATCTTCTTTCAATTTGCTGCCAGGATGCCTGATTTATTCAATCTTAACTCTTCTTTCGAGGTACCGAGGTTGTAAGAGGTGGTAACCCACGCCTTTGGGGTAGTGAAAATTAATTTTGATGCAGCAGTTTCTATGCAAAGCTCAGCCATTAGATTTGTTATCAGCGATTTCACTGATTATTATTATTATTATTATTATTATTATTATTATTATTATTATTATGGTAAACAGAGGCTGGAAAAGCAGCCAGCTTTCATTATTAAAAAGGGTGTTTTCGCTGGAAATTTCATGGCAGCAGGGGGGAAAAAAATTCCCAACCACTCTGTTTCAATGGCGGAACTCACTGCAGCTTGGGCCTGGGGTCTCTTATGCTATTAATAGTCTTCAGGCAACAAGGATATGATTAGAAGGAGACTCATTAATGGTGATCGACTGGATTGGTCACCATCTTAATATTAAAAATAATCATATTATCTCTGTTAAAGGATATTGGAATCTGGAATTTGCCACGTAAACAGGGATGCAAATGAAGTGTGGCACATGCCTTTTGGCGAAACAGGCTTTGCAAGGAGATTCACTATTGCAGAACTTTCTCAGACTCTCCTTATCTCCCGGCTTTGCTAGTTGCCGATATCAGGAAGAAATGCTTTTAGTTCCATCTTGTTTTGGTTTTGTTTATAGTTTTTTTATTCTTTCTGTGGTAGCGAGTGAGTAGTACCGTATACCGTATGCTGTGTTCTGTTAGGTGTTGTGCTTTGCTCCTGTACTACCCAAAATAAATAAATAAATAAAGGTGGAAATGCAACTTTTTCATGATAGATTTGATCTAAAGCTAAGGACAGATGATGAACCTTGGTCTAATAGTAAGGATTCTTTATTATAATATGGAGATCATGGATTCCAAATACTGAAATGGTCTCTTGAACAAGGCTACACAAATATAAACCTTCCAAAATCCCGCAATGGTGGAGGCTTTATGTACTAGACCACACGAAATTCAAAGAGACGACGATATATCATTAAATGGGTATGGTCACTATCATGTTATGGCCCTTGCCCGATAAAAAATACAACAGGTCCTCTATCCAACCATGGAGTTTAGAAACAATTATTTAGAGGGGTCATGGGGCTAGGGTAATTAATAACGTATCTATATCAATGGGATCTTAATGGACAATATCTAATTCAACAGGTTGCAATCTTTCTTGGTGATATAACTTGCATGGTCTTTGCCTCCCTTTTTTTTAAAAAAAAAAAAAAAAAATCAATATCCATTAGGACCAGAAATGGGCTCGGGCTAACTTGAAATCCATCGGATCAGGCCAACTCTGGATCAAGTTACGGGTTAGACCCTGACAATATGAGGCTGGGCTTGGACTTAGCTATAGAGTCCATTTTTATTTTGTCCCGAGCTCGGATATATTTTTGGCCCGACTTAAACTCAAATCTAAATTCAGGTCCAAGCTCAAGTATAATTACTTAAATAGACAGTCAGGGCTTTTCTTCTCTCAAAGAGTCCTAACAAAACTCTAAATCAAAGTGTCATGAGTGGCAAGGGTAAAGACATCGAAGCAATCAACCACCGATCGTGATGTGTGTGCCATGGCTAAGTCCATGTGCGAAAAGATCATTGCCTCCCCGACCTCCGTCGTCTTCAAGGAACTTGTATTTGACCTCCTTCACTCCATTCTATCGGAAATTTGGAAACGCTCTGATACAACTTTGTGGGAATATCTTTTCGTTGGAACAATCTGATTTGGATTGCTCTATAATAGACAATGCTCAAGATCTAATTTGGAGAGTAGAGGACATAATATCATATAATATTTTTTTCATTCCAAACAACTCTTAGAAACATGAGACTCTAAGTCTCTTTATATAGATATATGAGGGTACATCCCTCATTAATACAAAAAATTCATTGGCTTACGGTTCCAACGGGACTCTTTCGTACTTAAACTTTAATTAAACTTCGTGACTCCTAGAATTTGATTCTTAGATTTTCATACTAAAACATTAATATGACTTCATGATTCTTAGAACTTGATTCTTAGATTTTCACACCAAGACATTAATATGGCTTTACGATTCTTAGAACTTCACTCTTAAATTTTCGCACCAAGATATTAATATGATTTTATGACTCTTAAAATTTAGAAATTAAAAATTACGTACTTTCAATACATCCACCACCATCCGGTCCGATGTCTGACTTTTCCTCATCGATGCCCACCGTAAGATCACCGCTTACTTGGACTCTCCTGCCGACTCCCTACGCGTTGCCAGCATCGACGCCCTCAGATGCATCCTCACATGCAATGACAACGACCTTCTTTATGATGCCTCCCCCATGCATCTCAATCATCTTTGCCTTGTGGCACCATAAATATCGCCTCCGCCCCCCTCGATTATTCTAACAGAGCCAGCCGCTCGTGCCACCTTCGATTCTCTCTGCTCGAACAAATCTTAACCTTAACCCTAAATTTAACAAATCTATATTTATAGGATCTTGATAGACAATATTTAATTCAACAAAAAGAAGCCTCTAATCTTCAATCCTAACAATAAAACTTATATAAAGAAAAAGCCATCGAGATCTCTAGAACCAGTATGTTTGCAATCACGAGAAGAAGCCACTTCTAAAAGCAATGACTTGATTTTTCAAGCCCAACCTGGGGTATCCTCGATGGAGAGAACCACACAAGCACTTTCGGAAAAGTTAATCAAGAACCAAGTTTATATAAAGTGTTCTTTTATAATGTGCCTTATCCCGACGTACTTTAACTTTAAATTATCTTAAATCAGAGTCTAAATTAAATTAAAATATTTAAATCAAATCCTGGCTGAATCAAATAAATTCCAACACAGCACGTTACCTTCTTGTGTGCTTTGTCAGACCGAAATCCATGGCAGCTCAAGCTGAGACGTGGCCACCTTGCAATTGGGTTTGGAAGTGGAATGGTAGATAGCTATGCTTACTCGGTTACTTGGGGGTTGGATAGAAAACAGTGGGACATGATGTCCAGTACCGAGCACGTACTGGATTGACGAACAGGGCGCATATAGCAGGCATCATCCAATTATTGAGTACCTTACACCCGATGCAGATCAGAATATGGTGGCTTCATAGAGTAGGAGGGAAGATTGTAAGAATAGTACCGATCCGACCACTCCTTTAAAAGGTTATTTGGACAATGGATGCCCAGTGATCAGAAAACCAATCGATTATGAGAGCATGCACTCGATTGTGAGTGGAAGGGCTGTCCCGCTTCTGTCGATGCCGGGATCAGCAGAGGCTAAGCAGGGCTTGCGCTAGCTCAGGGTTCATGATGTGTCTTTCTTCCAGTGGAGTACTGGCTGCGAGGAACTTTGAAGAATGTGAAAGGTGATTGATGGTTTCCACGGTCATGTATACTTGCAATAACCTGGATTAATTAACTATCATGTTGCTTTGCCTTTTTTTTTTTTTTTTCAGCTGCTGAGTTCCAAAGGTTTTTAATTAGCTCGTGCATGTCAAATTCGGTGTGGCGGCTGTAGTTTGGATGCATCACATATGCAGCTTTCGAAAAACAAAATTCTCGGTGCACTTAAGAGATCATGCTCGGCTCAAGCCAGAAAAAAATTTCCACCTCCGTTCCACGTACCAGAGTTCCAAGTTGGGTGTTGTGGACTGCTCGTGATACGATGGAACTGTTCGAATGGCCAGATTCATGGTGCTTTCATCACCATATATGACCTTAAGGTAATGTTCTCTTTTTGAAGGTACAGAAGCAATCTGCTTGTTTTTTTTTTTTTATACAAAGATGACTTAAGATTTTCTTCGTTCTCAGGATTTTTTAGTAAAATTACTCTGGCATATAAGAGCATTTTCTGACAAATATCCCATTGAATATTATGTTCCTGTAGCTTCGAGGCAGTTTTTCTGCTCAAGTTCCAGAAAAGTAAGCCGTTTTTATTATATTTCATGACTATTTCTGCACTTTCGATCCCCATGTAGCGATGCTCTTAGCCATGCATTCATCTCTTGTATAACTGTAAAGGACCGTATTACTTGGGTGATAGGAAGACAGTAATTTCTTTTCTGGTATTGTATATATATCAGAATAAATTTTACTTTTCAAAAGCTTTCATCGTGCATTTAATAAGATGCTTTATATTTTGTCTTCTGTGCAGCACCGAATCTGTGAGCCATGCATGCTCCGGGATCTCTGTCTTGGCTGCTCAGAATGTTATGTTAACTGCTTGCGTACATCGGAGAATTAATTAACATATTTTATCTTGTCGTTGGAAGTGCAATCTCAAGCTATCCTTCTACTTTTTAAGTCGATTGTTTAGTCCAATGGAATCGGCCGCCGCTCCTGTCCTTTTAAATCGAATGTCAGGTTCTGTTTCATCGATGTATGGATAGACTCGGGTACTTATAATGAGTTAGGATATTTTTTATGTGAACTCCGGTTAGAGCAAATCAGATCATGGAACGCCAGACGATCAAATGTTTCTCTTGGGTATACCGACGAGAGCGCATATAGTTTGTCAGGAGTTCTTGTGTGTGTATTTTGTCTTATAATATAAGTAGTTTTGCTTTGAGAAGAGCTGATATGATTTATGACTTTCTATAGCATTACAGAACATTAATCATTCATCGACGTGGTTTCCGGTGTTCTGCGAGAAATACATCGTCGTAACAGCGGTGATGTCCAAGAACAAGGATATGTGAAATTGCTAGCGTACTCTAGGAGAGGAGATATTACTGAAATCTCTTTTCTTTTTGATGAAATATGGATGTAGGGTCAAGATGATTGCAGAGCTGATAGTACTGGACTTTCTCAAAACTAAAATAGATCATTTTTTAGGAAATTCGATCATTTGTCCTTTTTAATTTTTTTTTTAAAAAAAAAAATCACTTTTTTGCTTTTCAGAAGCAGCTGCAATGAAAGACCTTTTGGATAAAAAAGCCAAGGCTTTTTACTAACCGACCTCTTGACTTTTCAGTCTAGAGGCAAAGCCATCGCAGTAAGTACCAGCCAACATCCAAAAAAAAAAAAAAAAATCAGAACGATGACATGGCAAGGAGAATCCACTGTGAATGATCCAGAGAAATGGTTAAGCTGACGTTTCCACGGTCAAGGAAGTCCAGGCTGCAACTTGATGCATGCCGGATGGTCTGCAAACATCGCGTAGTGCCATGATACAAGGATGATTCTGTATGCGTGCCAGAATTAATTGACAATGTTCTTGTCGGGTTAATGCCTGTCTCTATAATTAATCGTTTTTAGAAACTCGTGCTGATAATGTTTTTAACTGTCAATAAAAGAGAACTTTTCACTTGAATATATGGGGAATTACGAAACTGCCTTCATGATAAGCATGTCCTGGACTTGCTAGAGTCATGTGTAGCCATCTGGGTATTTAAAAATAAAAAATAAAAAAATATGTAAAAAAATTTAAAACTTTGGAGTAATAATAGCAACTATGGCTATTAACATATGCTCGAATATATTTTGATGTTTTAGGACTCATTTGGTTCGCAGGAGAATTTTTCTTAACAAAAAATATTTTTTTTTAAATATTATTTTTTATAAATAATATTTTGATGGTTTATTTTAGAGTAGCTTATATTTGGTTGAACATCCATTTTTCTAAAAAAATATATAAAATATATACTATACCCTCAAGAGCATACCTTTTTATTTCCAAACTTTATATAAATATAACATTAATATATTATAATGATAATTTATTATATTAATATAATAATACTAATATATATTAATATAATATTAATATTTTAATATAATAGATTTTTTATACGTAGATATAATATTAAATACAAATATTATATTAATATAAATATTAAGTTAATACCACTATTCAATATCTCATTTAAATTATTTATTGATATTTTATATAATTTTACTCGTAGATTTTAAAATAATATTTTTGGAAATAAACAAGCATCATCCATCATTTTTATGCCGTTAAAATTTTCAAAATCAAACTATTTCATAAATTTTTATTTTTTATAAAATATAAAAAATATATATTTTTATAAAAAAACCTTTTTTCTATTCTATTTTTAAAAAAATTAAATAAATAAATAAATTTTTCAAAGATAAGTGTCTTTTCTCTCTTCACCTACCGTAAATCAAATAAATTCTTAGTGTTATTGTGATTCCAGTACGTTTACGCAACTTTATATTTAAATATTGTTCTCCAAGCACCTTCAAAGGACACGATGAGCGTGAATGATGGACTTCTTAACATGTTATGTCTACATGATGGCCCACACCTCCGACTGCTACAGGTCATCATCATAGTAGACAAAAGCATAACTTAAGCAGAATTGAATAATGCTGAATTAATGTTTTGTTTGGTATCTTTATGGCTTTACCTTTTTTTAAAAAAATAATTTTAAAACGAGAATTCGGTTTATTTTTTCTTTTGACAACCACAATACTTTTGAATTTGATGGTCACCGATATTTTTTTTAATTTTTCACATCAACAAATAGAAAAGCACGTTTGATAAACTAAAATAGAAAATACTATCATAATTTCTTTTTTTAAAATAGAGATATTAGACATGCAAATGCCAGCTATCATTAGGTACAGAAGTGTTGCGTAAATCGTGACGTGCATATACTTTTCAATCCCTCCAAGCATCATTATACAGGATGTTGTTGCTTTTTTTTCATCACTTGCATATAAACTATTTTTGACCGGAAGGGATATGAGATGGAAAAGATAAAAGAGAAGAAAGAGGGAACGAAGGGATGCAACTTTTTAGTAAAGCGGGTGGGATGGAAGTGGCGAGATAGTAGTAGTTACGGAATGTTAAAGGCAAAAATAAATCAAGAAAATTAAGACCGAATTTGATTTTATGATTCAAGAAATTATTTTTAAAAATAATTGTTATCTAAAAAAAATATCTCTACATTTTTTTTTTTTTTATATACTATGAAAAAATAATGAAATTGAAGATCTTTCTTGCACCGGATTTTATATTTTTATTTTTAAAAATAAGAATCATGAAAAAAAAAAAAAAAGCGGGGGAGGGGGGGTCGAATACGGTGTCCAGGTTTCCTTGAGGATGATTATTTGGTGTTAGAATATTGATTTACGATAAATTGGGATCCTAATATTCAAGATTATTTATTTATTTATTTATTTAACTGAATATCATAGTTGAGAATTAATACTTTCCTACAAGTGGATCTGTCAAAAAGGGGTCGGTCATGAGGTTTTGATTCCTGATATTTTGGCGTTTTCAGATTATCTGATAGCCTTCTCCTCTCTTACCCTGAAACAAACCAGAGCAAACTCCAAGTCGATTTGAAAATGCGGTCCCTGTGAACTGTACCAAGGTCAAACCCAGGAAACAAACGGCCCTCCCTGCCATGACCAAACCCGTGATCCACCCGGAGGCCATCAAGGCGTGCCAAGTGTCTCGAATCCTCCTGAAGTCTCTTCTCCAGGTAACGGAAAACAAACCGCCGTCAAAAGCTCCCTTTATTCCCGGCCCCCCAAATCAACCTGGTCAACACCGGTCCAAAGATCACATGCCCTGCCACCCCCACCCCTCTCTCTCTCTCTCCCTCCCCACGAAACCCACGCTATCTCGGTGAAGTCATTCCGTTTCTTTTCGGGGCTCCGAATCGCCGGAAAACCCGAAACCCGGTCCCTTTCCCCCGAGGCATCGTGGAGCTCCCATGGCGGAGGAGGTCGGCTCTGGGGCTCGAAAGCACGACAAGGACGATCGAGAGGGGCCTCCGAAGACCTCTTCTTCTCCTCCTCTTCGAGCTAAAGGAGGTGTTTCCAAAACCCTCGCCCCTCCTGATGCCTCTTCCCTACCCGGCGGCGATGGAGGCGGCGCCGGTGACCACCGCTCTTTCTCGCAGCTCCTCGCAGGGGCTATGGCATCGACGGCGGCGGTGAGCTCCGGCGCTGCCCTGATCCTCCCCGTGCCCTTGCTCGCCGTCCCCTGCTACATCGCCCCCGCCGTTGGCCTCCCGGTACCGTTCTTTTGTTTTCTTTTCTTTTTTTCTTTTCTCCTTCGAATTCTTTAGTTCAACGTTATGCCTTTCTTGTGTATTATTTTTTTAATGTTGGAACGGTTGCTGGTTGGTTTTTCTTTTCTTTAAAGAATGAAAAAATTACGCTAAAGCTCGTGCCGATAAGCGTTTGTTATTGGAATTGGAGATAATTATATATAAGATAAATGACCAAAACGTACAAGAAAGTTCTTCCAAGAAGATGGATGTATGGAATATCTTGATTAGTTTAGTTTTAGACATGGGAGAATTACTTTGAACTAGGACTAGGTCCTGATCCAACAGGCGGCATCAAAAAGAACAAGTTAAACACTGCTGCAACAAAACCCATCTTTTTGCAGGAGCTATCTGGAAACCGCTGTTTACTTGTTGTCTTGCTTGTAAGCCTTCTGGTTTTAATTTTGCCGTCCCATTTTATTTCAGTGGTAGATATGTTTGTTTGTTACGTAAGACTCTGATCTCTTACAGTTATGATAAGGAAGAAGGTGTTAAATTGTCATGGTCATGGAATGTCTTATGGTTTGTAAATGACCTGTTGGATTATGCAACAACATGCTACAATAACGAAATCCCGAGAATCTCTGATCGTGCTATTTGCTTGAAAGTTTCGAGATGCGAAGAAAAGGGTGAGAGTGTTGCATGCCGTGTTTTTGCTGGTGAAGAGCTGGTCTGACACAGCATGAACTCACATGGAAGATGCAGAAGCCTTAACCAACACACACACACACACACAAAAAAAAAAAAAAAAAAAGGTTAGTAGCATGCTAAAATACCTATATTACTGAATTGGTTTTTAACTTGGATCGAATTTAATTTTTCTGAGCTAGAATTTGGATGTCTCTTGAATTATATATTAAAAAAAATGTTTTGAACCAATTGTGGAAATCTAGCATCATATTCTTCCTAGATTTCTGTATCAATAAGCACCCTCTCATGTACTCCACAAATTGTGATAGACATCACTCACCATTACAGGTATACTGCATAGAACAGAAGGGTAGATGAGTCAAGGTATATTGTGATCGTCTATTGGGTATTTACCAGGGTTAAGGTCACACATACATATATAATCTTGAAAAAATTGATTACAGATGCATAAGATGATAAACCATATGTAAAATAACAATTAAATGAGTTTGGATGAAAATTCTATAAATATGAAAATAGGAATGTGATGAGCTCCCATCAACCTATGA
Organism: Areca catechu; assembly: GCA_021397845.1. Taxonomy (NCBI): domain Eukaryota; kingdom Viridiplantae; phylum Streptophyta; class Magnoliopsida; order Arecales; family Arecaceae; genus Areca; species Areca catechu. The sequence continues at coordinate 5,789,192 of CM038047.1, read as the reverse complement.
TTTTATTATCATCAACCAGTTCATCCCTATCTAATTCATTTGAAGGACCTCCTTGATTGCTTCTCAGTCCTTGATATTCATCTCAAAGGACCTAGGCCTAAGGTACACTCTCTGTTGTAATTTCATTTGTTTCCACAAGTTCATTTGCATGGTTGCCGTTCCCAAACTGGAAATTGCATAATCATCCATGTGATTAGATGACATCCTCCAAACAAGAAGTAATGTTACCATATTATCTAACCATTTTATCCCTTTGATAGTTTTTGCATATATATTGTTCACAAATTGCTTAATTACTTTTTTTTTTGGGCTAGTTAATTGATATAAAATATTAGCTCAATTTCAAATATTTTTCTTAAAATATTTGAGAATTTATAAATAATTGATGTAAAATAGTTAACAGGCAAGTTGGTATACCATATACCTTCTGACCAAACTAACCTAAGGTTAGAATGATTTGAAAAAATGAAAGCAAAATGATGGAGAGGGTGTAGATGAAAATCTTAGACTTTTGGAGAGGCATATATGCATTATATACTTTTCAAGGAGTAAATGTTCAAATAAGAGATATATTAGGGGTATTTGTGAAAAATTTCAATATGGGTCTAGCCTTCAATCGGTCTGATGTGGTATGATTGTTTTGCATTGTTAACACATCTAATATGTATATCAAGAGTCAGATCATTTAAAAGAAAAGAAGAGAAATCTACCTCAGAAAGCTTCAGTGACAGATTAGCCAGAGGGGTAAAGTCTTCCTGGATTTAGGACCTACTACTTTAATGAAAGGGCTATGATTAATTAAGGTCGAGAACATTAACAGCTTTTAAACATTCTCATTTATTTATTATCGATGTGGCTTGTCATATAAGTTGATATTGATGAAAATTACTTGTTTAACATGATTTTTAAGAAATTCTTGTGCAAAACTCAAGCATTTGTTTGTAGGGCTGAGTAATTCCTGATCTTTTTGGATAATATTTTTTTCCAAGTTCTCTTTCTCCAATTATATTTTATAAAGGAGAAATAGTGAACTATGTGTACGTTGTGGTCCTCTATCTAGTTGGATGAATTTAGAAAAAAGGCCATCTGGATCCAGGATTTATTTGCCCATGAAAATCGTGAGTTGCAAAAGTGGAAAAATATTGTTAAAGTTTATCAACATTCAGCACTTATAGTTGATGTAGATCCTCTTCTTGTTTAAAATGCTATCCAATGCCCTGGAAATATGTAAATCCTTTTCTTTTCATTACCCTACATATGATTCCATTAAACAAGCATGGACTCCTAATCATAGGTTCAGTTTACCATATATTTCATGTCATTTTTGAATTCCCTTTTTCTCGATTTCGAGAAATTCTGCATGTTGTAGGTAATCAATGTAATGACAAGTCTAGTTGATGAGTACCCCAATTTTGCTATTCATGTGTCAAAATTTCATCTTCTTGCCTCCAATATTGTTTCTTGATTCTTGTTGTTTGAAATATTTAACTTGTCAAGAATTTGTATAATGTGATGTCCATGGTTTAAATATATATTCACTTTTGTATCTTTTCCAGGGGCAGTTTACAATGACACATCAAGCAGTCTTGGCATCTGTCACAGCTCAGGCTCTGATGCAGTTGCAAAAAGCATATCCTTCCTCATCGGGTTTTTTGAGAAATTCTGGAACTGAACCTCAAGTAGCCAATGTTACTCTGTTGCCATCACAACAAGGCCCACTGCCAGTAGCAGGGAACAATGCCTGTGTACCAGAGACAGAGCCGCCAACTTCATCTCATCAGAAACCTCAGTCTAATTCTATTGCTGTAAAGACAACCTTGGATGATGAAAAGGCAAGCTCTGGTGATGATTACAACTGGCGGAAATATGGTCAGAAACAGGTGAAGAACAGTGAGAATATCAGAAGCTACTACAAATGCTCACATGCTGACTGTTCTGTTAAGAAGAAGGTTCAATGTTGTGAAGATGGTCGTGTCACTGAAATAGTTTACAGAGGTTGTCACAATCATGAACCACCTCTCAAAGTTAGAATCTCTAGAGAGAGAAAGGGAAAACGTGGAACCTCTTGTGTGGTAAATAAAAACTTAGATCTTCCCAGAGCAGAACTTAAGGAAGCAGTTCTGTCTTCACCTAAACTACAACAGAGTTCTGGTAATGAAACCCTCAAACAAGAGTTGCCCTGCTCCAATGACCGCAAAGGAGATTCTGGGGTGAAGACTGAAGAAGATCTTGGTGATAAACCAGATCCAAAGAGAAGGCAAGTAGTCAAGATATATTAATGCTCTGAATATTTGGTTCTAATGCTACACAGGTTGTGCTTATGTGTTTCTGTTCTATGTGAAGCAGAGTCGGTGAAAGCACCATGTTTTTTTCAGCTCCAGTACTTAAAACCATCAGAGAGCCTAAAGTTGTATTGCAGACAGCATGTGGTGGGGGCCTAACAAGTGATGGCTACAGGTGGCGGAAGTATGGACAGAAATTCGTGAAAGGAAATCCAAATCCCAGGTTGTGCCTCAGATTCATTATTTGGTTGATTTCTAATTTTTGCATATCCATCAGAATGGAATATGGAAGTTTTAGTTGGATGAGTCATTATTACATATCTAGTCGGTTAGTTTTTAATGACTAAAGTTGCTGACATGTATTAAAATGGACAAAATGTGCTATGATGACTGTGGTTGCTACTTTACAGCATGCATTTTTCTTAGAGAGTTTATAGGTCGTTACTAACAATCTAAGATCATGATTGTTGCTATAAGAACAAGCATGGTATTAATTGTTAATGCTGGGTGCTTGTGTACAGTTTACTCCAACCTTGTGAACAATAAAATAGTTCTATATAGTGCTTAAGATCTGGACTTTAACATGTTATCAAGGTTTAGTGCTCTTATGTATTGTTTCCAAATCAAGATGAACATCTGCTTGATGGTGACATTAAAACTGTTTACTGGAACATAATATAGTGTGCATATCCCCAATTAGATACGTGATTGGCATTTTTCTCTCTATGCTTCATATAATTTTGGTTGCAGGAGTTTAAATGGGTTGAGTACAATTATAAATGATTTTTGATTCAGGCTTGGCTGATCTTGGTTGCAGTTAACATTGAAATTTGGGTCTACATTGATAGGTTACTGTAGTTTAAGCATGTTGAGGTAGCATTTAATTCAAGTGTGTTAGACACTGAAAAGGAGATCATGTCAAAATTCAGTCACCTTGCCTCAATTATAGATCTGCCCTCCCATGTACACCGACATTAAGGGCCGTGCCAAGGATGGAAGAACTCGTTCTTGCCAAGTATATTTCCAAGATATCATGATCAGGTGCATGTTGAGTTTCAGGTCAGCAACTTGATAATATTAAGGAACTTTTTTTTGGGAGAGACAGTCCAATTATAAAATTGAGAAACATGATCATTCAGTCTCCATTTGCTAGCTTGACATGCTTGCAGGATTGGTAACCATGCTAGAGTGCTTAGAATAATTGCATCTTTCTTAGGTGACAAGGGTCTCCTTTTTTCTACCTTTCTTTCTTGTTCTTAGCAAGGATATGAATGGTTATAGTATTTTACGTGGTCTATTTTAACAGGAATTTCTGTTAGAGATTTTTTTTCTTAGCTTTGTGATATTAAAATGTGATTTGACATCTTCCCTGCAATTTGGAGGTTTCCTGTCTTAAATAAAAAAACCCAAGGGCCATTTTATGAGCATGTAGTTAATATATTTGAAGCAACTTATCAAGGTTGTAATGTTCAACTGACGAGGCCATCCGGCGCCTGGCCGAGAGGCGTCTAGAAGAGCAATAGCGCAAGCTGGCGGAGCTCTCCCGCCAGTTTGCCAACATATAGGGCCCCTCCAAAAAGCCAGCGGGCTATGATGCCTGACCCCCCTTCTCCCGGGAAATCCAAGAGGAACCGATTCTGAGTCGGTTCCGCATGCCTCAGGTGGATCCCTACGATGGGACCACCGATCCCCTGGACCACCTGGAGAGCTATAAAGCTCTCATGAGAGTCCAGGGGCGACAGACGCCCTCTTATGCATCGCCTTTCCGGCCACCCGCTGGAAGGCCGCTCGAGTCTGGTTCACCCGTCTCGAGCCCGAAAGCATCGACTCCTTCCAGCAGCTGGAGAGGAGGTTCGTGGCCCACTTCGACGCTTGTCGAAAGGTGCCGCGAGAGGTGAATAGCCTCTTTTCTATCCGGCAGCAAGATCATGAGCTCCTGCGGGACTATGTAACCCGCTTCAAAGCTGCCGCCTTGGAGATCTACAGTTTGGATGAGCTTGTCGCCGTGCTGGCGTTGAAGCGAGGGCTCAAGACCTCCCGCCTCACTTATTCTTTGGACAAGAAGCTACCAAAGACGTATTTTGAACTCCTCCGCGTCCACAAGTACATCCGTGCCGAGGAGGCCGACTGCACCAGGAGAGAACTAGACGGGAAGCCTCTGAAGAAGCCTACCCCGAGAGACGCGCGTGGACCACGGAGACCTAGGCCGCCTGCGGACTTCCGAACGGGATCGAAGCCAAGAGATAGTTTCGTTCCCAAGAAGACTTTCACTCCCCTCCTAGATTCAAGATCGAAGATTCTGATGGAGATCGAGGGCGAACGTTACCTTCGCCGACCTCCACTGAAGCCGTCGAGCGATTGCAACAAGACGAAGTACTGCAAGTTCCACCGCGACCATGGCCACGACATGAGGACTGCCGCAACCTGAGAAGGGAAATAGAAGACGGAGAGGCTATCTCAGAAAGTTCGTGAGGAGCGAGGTTCCGGCGGAAGATCAACTACTTGCGGCTCTCCCCCTTGTTCCTGCAGTTGATAATCGGCCTACTGAGAAGCCCGTGAACATGATTTCTTGGGGAATAGAGCACGCATCGAAGAGAGCCCGGAAGGGAGGAGACCTAGAAAATGTACTCCCCTTTGTAAAGGGGAAGGGAGATGAGGAAGAAAATGTAAACAACGATGCTGTCGTGGTCGAGATGATCATCTCCAAGCATCCTGTAAGACATATCATGGTTGATAGTGGGAGCTCGATGGATGTATTTTTTTACGATGCTCTCTCTCGGATGAACTTGTCCCCCAATGTGCACACCCCTCTTGTGGGCTTTACCGAAGATTCAGTGGGAGTCGAGAGAGAAATTACTCTCCCTGTCACCACCGGATTACCATCCCGGCAGAGCACAGTCATGATGACCTTTACCGTCGTCAGACTCCCATCACCATACAATGCTATCCTAGGCCGTCCCGGGCTCAATCTACTGGATGCGGTCATATCTACTAAGAGATTGTTGGTGCAGTTCCCGACCCTTTACGGTGTGGGAGAGATGAGGGGGGCAACTCAACCCGCCCCGCATTGCTTTTAGGCTATCTTAGGGGCCCGAAGTGCTGAGCTCGACTCCGACATCAACGGCCTCGACTAAAGGATGCAGGACCTTAAGGGTTGCCCCGTCGAGTGCCTTCTGACGTATCCTCTTGGCTCTGACCCACTGAAGATGGTGCAGATAGGAGCCCAACTACCAGAAGACGAACGGCTAGCTTGCTGAATTTCCTCTGGGCGAACATGGACGTGTTCGCCTGGACTGCAGCAGATATGCCGGGTATTCTCCCGGATGTCATTACCCACCAGTTGAAGATCGATCCGAAGTGCCGTCCAGTTCGGCAGAAAAATAGGAGCTTCGTCTCAGAAAGGCAGAAGGCTATCAACGACGAAGTGGAAAAGCTCCTCACCGCTGGCTTCGTTCGCAAAGTGCAGTATCCCAGCTAGTTGGTGAACGTAGTCATGGTCAAGAAGAACAACAAAAAATGGAGGATCTGTGTAGATTACACCGATCTTAACCGTGCTTGTCCAAAAGATAGCTTCCCCCTTCCAAAGATCGACCAGCTCGTGGATGCCACCTCAGGACACTGTCTCTCCTTCATGGACACATTTTCCGGGTACAACCAGATCCGGATGTATCCGGAGGACGAGGAGCACACTGCCTTCATCATGGATCGCGGGACATACTGCTACAGAATGATGCCCTTCGGCCTGAAAAATGCTGGCACCACGTACCAACGATTGGTCAACAAGGTCTTTAAAGACCAAATTGGTCGCAACATGCAGGTTTACGTGGATGGCATGCTCGTCATGAGCAAGCCAACCTCGGACCACATCGATGACCTGGCAGAGACCTTCTGTAACCTTCGCCTCCGAATGAAGTTAAACCCGGCGAAGTGTGCGTTTGGTATAGCAGTAGAAAAATTTCTTGGTTTCATGGTCACCCAGAGAGGGATCGAGGCCAATCCAGAGAAGGTCCTAGCGATTCTTGACATGGAGCATCCCACATCCAAGAAGCAGGTTCAGTGACTCATCGGCCGGATAGCAGCCCTGAGCCGATTCATCTCACGATCCGCTGATCATTGCCAACCCTTTTTCAAGGTGCTGCGGAAGATGCACGACTTCACTTGAACGAAGGAGTGCCAGGAGGCCTTCGAAGGGCTGAAGAAGATCCTGGCATTACCACCACTGCTCTCCTGACCGGAAGAGGGAGAGGAGCTCCTCCTGTATATGGCGGTCATCCTGGAGGTCGTCAGCCCAGTCTTGGTCCGTACAGATGGAGGAATCCAGAGGCCCGTATACTACACCAGCAAACTTCTCCGCGATGCTGAGATCAGGTACTCTCGATCCGAGAAGTTAATTTTTGCACTCATTGTGTCCGCTCAGCACCTCGGGCCTTACTTCTAAGCACACTCGATTGCAGTTCTGACAGATCAACCGCTGAAAGCCATACTAAGCCGTCCCGACACATCCGGATGTTTGGCAAAATGGGCGCTGAAGCTCAGCGAGTTTGACTTCGCCTACCGCCCGAGGTCATCCATGAAGGCATAGGTACTGGCTGACTTCTTGGTTGTGTGTGTAGGCCTAGACGAGGGGCCGGAAGAGAGCCCCCAGAACCAACAACTAGGACCTGAACCGGAGGGGGACATCTGGGTCCTACATGTGGACGGAGCATCCAACTCCGGTGGAAGTGGAGCTGGACTCATCCTCGCCAACAGCGAAGGAGTCGTCGTCGAATGCGCACTCCGCTTCTAGTTCGCCGCTACCAATAACCAGGCGGAATATGAAGTGCTCCTCCTGGGACTGAGAGTCTCCCGCGAACTGGGTGTCCCCAGCTTGAAAGTCTTCACCGACTCATAATTGGTGGCTGGGCAGGTCTCGGATGAATTCGAGGCCTGGGACCCTCAAATGTTGAAGTACTTAGAGCTAGTACGTGCAAGTGTGGCAGGTTTTAAGTGCTTCAGCATTTCCCACATCCCACGTGGAGAGAATGCACGCGCCGACGCCCTTTTCCGGCTGGCAACCTTGCCGGACTCCTCCCTAGGCCGCGCCTACATCGAGCATCTTTAGGCCCCGAGCTACGACGCACCTAGAGAGGTCCAACAAGTTACTCCGGAGCCCAGCTGGATGGATAAGTACGTTAAGTGCATTACCAACGGTACCTTGCTCGAAGATCGAGTAGAGGCTGGTCTCATCAAAAGGAAGGTCGCGCGCTTTGTGCTGATGGACGGGCTACTTTACCGAAGGTCCTACTCCTACCCACTCCTCAAATGCTTGAGACCCTCAGAGGCAGCAGTCGTGCTCCAGGAGATACACGAAGGCCTCTGCGGAAATCACATGGGGGGCAGAACTTTGGCATACAAGGCCCTCCGCCAGGGATATTACTGGAAAACAATGAGGGAGGACGTAGCCAATTTCGTCAAGAGGTGTGACCACTGCTAGCATCACGCTGTCATGCAATGCCAGCCGACTGCGCCGCTCTCTCAGCTCTCTACTCCCTGGCCGTTCGCCCAATGGGGCATGGACATCCTTGGTCATTTCCCTCCTGTATCCGGGCAGTGTAAGTTCCTGATAGTCGCCATTGATTACTTCACAAAGTGGGTCGAGACTGAACCGTTGGCCCGGATCACGGAGGCGAACATCAGCAAGTTCTTCTGGAAGTCAATCGTATGCTATTTCGGGCTCCTCCACACAATCATCATCGACAACGGAAGGCAGTTCGACAATCGGGAGTTCGAGGAGTTATGCAGCGACCTCGGCATCCATCATCGCTTCACCTCGGTAGCACATCCTCAGACCAACGGAGAGATCGAGGTGACCAACCGGACTATCCTCCAGGGACTTCGAACCAGGCTGGACCAAGCTAAGGTTAAGTGGGCCGAAGAACTCTCCAGTGTCATATGGACGTACCACACAATGCTAAGGATGGCCACAGATGAAACACCATTCAACCTCGTCTTCGACGCGGAAGCGGTGATCCCAGTGGAACTAAGCCTACCAACGCTGCGGGTGGAGCAGTACGATGAGGTTGAGAACCCAGCACGCCTCCTGCTTAATCTGGATCTACTTGAAGAAACGAGGGACAAGGCTCGAGTCCGCATGGCAGCCTATCGGCAACGGGTGGCCAGATACTATAACTCTAGGGTGAGGCCGAAGTCCTTTCGCCCGGGAGATTTGGTGCTGCGACGGGCAGAAGCCTCCCAACCTCGAGAGTGCAGCAAGCTCTCTCCGAACTGGGAAGGCCCTTACAGGATGGTTGAAGCCCTTCCTCACGAGGCCTATTACCTCGTCGAGCTCGATGGGGCACGATTTCTGCGGACGTGGAACGCCGCCAACTTGAGGATGTATTACCAATAATGTAAGACCTCATAACATTAATAATGAAATTCTTTTTAGCACGATGCTTGTCTCTGTCTCGTAGGACTATCAAAGCCCGAAGTCCAGTTCGGTAGAAAAAGCCCGGAGTCCAGTCCGGCAGTAGAAGCCTGGGAACTCCAGAAGCCCGGCACCTAAAGCCCGAACTCCAGTCCGGCAATCAAAGATCGGAAACTCCAGAAGCCCGGCACTCAAAGCTCGGACTCCAGTCCGGCAATCAAAGACCGGAAACTCCAGAAGCCTAGCACCTAAAGTCCGGACTCCAGTCCGGCAGTCAAAGATCGGAAACTCTTCAAGCCCGGCACCGAAAACTCCTGAAGCCTGGGAACTAAAGACCGGAAACTCTTCAAGCCCGGCATTGAAAACTCCTGAAGCCCGGGAAACAAAGGCTGGAAATCCCAGAACCCCGGCACCTAAAGCCCAGACTCCAGTTCGGCAACTAAAGACCGGAAACCCCAGGGCACCGGAAGCTCATGAAGCCCGGGAACTTAAGGCCGGAAGCCCCGGCAACAGAAACTCCAAGAGTCCAGCACCAAAACCTGGAAGCCTCCAAAAACTTGCTTTCTGACCGAAAGTCAAAGTTGAACTTCTAGCCAAAGTTGTAAACTTGGCTCCGGCAAAACCAAGGGATCCCAGATCCACCATCGACCTCAAGGAGGATCAAAGTTTGAAGTTGGACAAGATTGAAGCAAATAAAATTGCAAGTAGCATGGAAAGACATAACAGAAGATCAAAACACAAAGATGTGAATAAAGAAAAGCTTCATTTCTGTCATAAGGTTTTTTTTACGAGTGAAGAGGACCTCGACAGGTCGGGCGATCCCAAAGAAAACAATGAAAAACCCTATGCTAGATACAAAGTATAAAATGAAGAAGGGCCCGGCGATCATTGGGTCGCCGGCTCCCTCCCGGATTGACGAGCCTCTGCGTCGCCAGCTGCCTGCTCGGCTGGCTGCTCGGCGGTCACCTCCTCAGTCGCCCCTGAAGATGCCCCCGGCTCCTCAGGCTGTTCACCGCCGCCGCCAATAGTGACGCCTCCCAGGTCGAGCTCCGGGAAGAGTAAGGCCACCTTCCCCCGGCAGACCTCGAACCCCTTCAGGAATGAATCCACGGCAGCCTCGTGGACCTCATCCTGGAACTCCTGGGATGCCCTGAACTTTGGCACTGCCTCGCAGGCATCCCTCTGCGCAGCTTCCAGCAGCCCGGTGACGTATGTCGTCTTCTCCTTGGCCGCTGCCAGCTCCGCCAGAACCTCCTCAACCCGAGTCTCCAGAGCCCGGGATCGCCCTTCCAGGCGACTGACCTCCGCCACTGTCTCCTCGGTGCGGCACTGAGTTAGGATCCTCTCCTTGGAGAGGGATGTCTCGAGGTCCCTGGTGCGCTCCTCAGTGCGAGCCAGGTCTCCTCGGAGGACCCTGTTGCTGTCCTTCAACTCCTGGCCCTTCCGCATCAACTCCTCCACATCGGCTGTGAGCTTGGCCAGCTTTTTCTCCTTTTCGGCTTCCTTCTTCGCGGTGCCGGTGAGGAAGTCCCGAAGTAGTAGCACGTCGGTCTCGATCTGCATCAAAGAAGGAGGTCAGACTTTCTAAAATCCAACTGTACCATTAAAAACAAGGGAAAATGCTGGGTACTTACCGAGAAGAGCTGAGGGAGGATCCCAAGTAAGGCAGCAATGTAGTCCCTGCCTCCCTTCAAGCGGTGGTCCCGAGGCTGGACCGCATATTCCATCGTCGTCTCCGCTAGTCCTTGAAATCCCCGTCAGTGCATGACAGGGCTCTAAGGCCGGCTGCGCTGGAGTACCTTCAGCCTGCGAAGATGTGGGCCACGGGGCCACTGCAACCGTCGCAACTACAGCCGCCATCGGAACGCTGGCCACTGTGACTGTAGGAGGTGTCGGGTGTGCCGGTCGCTCCTCCCTTCCCCCGTTGATGTCAACAACCTCCAGGGGTGTAGTCCGCTGCCGAGGTGGCCGGGAAGCCGGTTCCACCGCCCTCTGCTCTGAGGTCGAGGTGGGCCTGGGCCCTGGGTTTGCTTCCACTCGGGCCTTGGGCCCCAGTCGAAGCGCTCCTTTTGCGGGCCGACTCCATCAAGTTGTCCATTGAGAACTTCATCTCTGGAAAAGAAAAAGGTCAAAGGAGATTAGCAAAAAAAAGAAGGAAAAAGAAAAAGAAGAGAGAGGCGTGGAGCCTCACCAATCACCTGAATCGAGCTAATCCCGGCCTCGAACAAGTTCTGCTCCGAGAGCAGAACCTCGAGGGAGGGAAGCTCATCACTGAGCAGCTGGGAGAAGGCCTCTCGGTTAGCCACTACTACTTGGGCATTCCGGTTCAGGGACCGGTCTGGCTCACTCCAAACTCAGTCAACGTCCCCGACCGAAGCCAAGAAGAATCGGTTCTTCCATCCCTTGATGGACGTGGGAAGGTCGAACCGGAGGCACTTAGGCCGAAGGGAAAGGTACCACTATCCATCATCGATGGAGAGGCGCTTCAGGGTAAACAAGGCCCTGAACAACGAAAAACGGGCAACAAACCCGTGGAAATGATAGAACACGATGAAGGTGAAGACGACCCTGATGGCATTAGGAGCCAACTGGGCCGGAACAAGGTGGAAGTGGCTAAGGAAGGAAAGGAAAAAAGGGTGAAGTGGAAAACGAAGGCCGCTGGTAAGGAAGTTTTCGTGGAAAGCAACTCGGCCAGGGCCGCTCGAGGTAACCCGCTCCCCCGTTCCTGGGAGCGAGAGTTGGATAGAATCCAGGACCCCGAACAGATCCCGGATCGTGGAAAGATCCTCCCGATCATCGTCGAGGCGAAGCCGGAGGGATCGGAGGAAGCCTCTACCACCGGAGAGGCAACGCAGAGGCAGGAGGAAGAACAGGGACAGGAGAAGGAACCCTAGGGGGCCCTAGGGGCCCTAGGGCTTTCGATAACTATTCCACCGGGATGCAGGTGCCTCCGGACTTCGAGAGGGACTTCGTCCTCCGATGAGGAGGACGACGGGGTTCTCGACCGAGAGGGACCTGCCTCGTTCAGATTGGTGGAGAATCAAGGGCGACGGCCCGAAGGAGCCATGGAAAGATGAAAGTTTGAGAAGAAGAGAAGGCGGACAGAAGACCTAAAGAAGGGCTCGGTTCACCTAAAATAGAGGGAAGGACTGGAGTCTGAGAAGAAGCAGGAGAAGGGAAGAACACAGGGCACTCACCTGACTGTTTTGGTGAAGAAAGGAGACCAGGAGAAGAAGAGGGACCGCTGCAACCGCCAGCGAGGTGCGAGAAAATCAAAGGACCTCATTTCCGGAAAGTCCCCTCTTTTCAAAGCCAATCAACAGTGGCCGTACGATTTTTTTCGCCCCCGCCATCGGATGAGCGCCACGTGTGAAGGTGCCCGGCGACGATGTTTCGGTCTGCTAAAAATCTTCTCGAGTCTGGCACGGCGCAATTATGGTCCGTCGAAATCGCGGACGTGGCGCCTACGCATTGGACCTCGGGCGCGGCATACGGAGCGACGGCAATCGTGGCAATAATTACAGAAGATTTTTGTTCTTCCATGTCATCTCTGCATTACTCCCCACGTCCCAGCCGTGACGCTTCGATGGGACTTGGGAGTGGGGGGCAAATGATATGGCCAGACCGCAGACGTGGAATACACCTCGGATCCAGCTGGCAGTCAGGTAGGCAGATAGCGCCACGTCAAGTTCTTCGAGCTCCCTCGCCAGATGGCCTCACCAATGGTCGAGCCCACCTCAGCCCGAGCTCGGCAGCCCTGCTCTTTCGCCAGTGGCTCTCCCAGTTCGAGCCCAGCTCGGTCGAAGTCAATCTCACCTCGGCCCAAGCTCGGCACCTCCGCTCCTCCGCCAGGTGGCTCCCCAAGGGTCGAGCCCATCTCGGCCGGAGTCGAGCCCTGCTCCGCTCCTCCGCCAGGTGGCTCCCCAAGGGTCGAGCCCACCTCGGCCGGAGTTGAGCCCTGCTCCGCTCCTCCGCCAGGTAGCTCCCCAAGGGTCAAGCCCCCTCCTCTCCTTCGCCAGGTGGCTCCCCAAGGGTCAAGCCCACCTCGGCCGGAGTCGAGCCCTCCACTCCTTCGCCAGGTGGCTCCCTAAGGGTCGAGCCCACCTCGGCCGAAGTCGAGCCCTTCGCTCCTTCGACAGGTGGCTCCCCAAGGGTCGAGTCCACCGCGGCCGAAGTTGAGCCCTCTCTTTGGAAGTATCGGGAAGGACAAAGGCGCCAGCCCCAAGATCGCCGCCGAGGCAGACGCGCGCAGTGCGGCGCACCTAGTACGGCTCCCCCCAAACCTGTAATGGTGCGTGTAACCTCGTTTGCACCAATTTGGGTGGAGCGCCTCGATCGAGATATCAGATCCTGCGGTCGACCACCTTGAATTCCCTGAAGGAGAAGGCCGTATTTAACGTCTCAGACCTAAGGGCGGCTGTGCCCAGATCGAGGTTTCACCTAATTTCTCCCTTCGTGATAACACGCCGGGCAAGACAAGTTCATAACTTAACTCCCAACTATAAGAGGAAGTGACTTCGGGAGAGCGGCCAATGGACACCATTGACCCTTAAGCCCCCCAGAGGGCAAATTGAGGCACCGAAGCAATCGGCGATCTACAAAGGCACCAACGGACAAGAAAAAAGGTAAGCAACCAAGAGAGAGCAAGTACAGAAGAGAGCAAGAAACGAGTGACTTGAAGGCAGGAGATTCCCAGAGGACTCCCGGAGTGAGTCCCGTGAGCACGGTCGCCGCAACACAAGCACCGCTCCTCTCTCATTTTTTCCTACTCAATTCTTTACTAAAAACTCCTCTAAGTATGGTGACCGAGAGGGATCCACCTTAGGGGATATGTTCCACTCTGCCGTTCGCTAACTTGATCGTCGGAGTGTCCCCACCGGGATCCCCGGCCCGGATCTCTAATACTATTTTGCAGGTCCGGGAACTCCTGGATTCCGGAATAAGGGACAGACATCCGGCTCCACTTCGCAGCTACAGGCCACGACGGTAAGGTCGGCAACATGTATAATATCACGAGTCATGGAGAAGCACTATAAAACAAGTCTAACACATGCATACAAAATGGATAAATAAATAAGCAACTAATAAAAAATTCACCGGTGCAAAAAGGTGTTGGGGGTAAGACTCCTACTTGCCTCCTAAATTTCTAAGATCTCGCTTCGGAACAGAGCGAGACTCTTTAAGTTCTTGATAAAGCCTTTGGTTGCCCATTCTAAAAATCTTTGGTTCAAAAGTTATGCAAAAGGCAAAAGCATATTGTTTGTTCGTTCAGTTTTTCACCTACTTGGAAAGAATTCTTTGGTTATCTGGCATCAAGAATTTGGATGCACATCAATTTGTCTCGAGGTCAAATTAGGATGCTTCAATGCTATAGTCTAATTGTAAACCCATTGCTGTGTCTGCTGGTGGTGGCTGCTAGTTTATCGTGACCTATTTAAGCTATGTTATATTTCCCTTAAGCCTGATACTTCTGTTTAATGTGTTCCAGAAGCTACTATAGGTGCATTCATATTGGATGTCCTGTACGTAAACATGTAGAGAGGTCTTCAGAGGATGCAAAATCTATGGTCATAACGTATGAAGGCAAGCACAACCATGACTTGCCATCCCTGAAGGATGGCGGTGATCCACCTGCAACCGCTCTTCTTACTGCTGCCACAACTGCTATGACTAACTATGAGCAAACACAGGAAGATGATCCACCGTCATATGAAACACCCACAGCCAGATTGTTGCCAGATGTGGATGGGAAGATAATTAATGAGCGGGCACGAGAGCTTGGAGGTGAGAAAGCAATTGAATCTGCCCAGACTCTTTTAAGCATTGGATTGAGTTCAACTTCAGAAAATGTTGGTGGTAAAAATTGTGAAGGTATTCAGCAGCCTCGGTTAAATGGGAACCGTACACTTCCAGTCCAAAACTCTATGAACCGGCAGGTCCATTAAGTTTATATATCATTCTGTTGTATTTTCCTTTCAAGTTCACTCCTATTGAATGCCTATGTCATATAAATATATATACTTGCTTTCTGTACGGTTGTTGAGCTTCTTATATAATCAATCTTCTCCCGATATCAGATTACAAAAACATTTCTTGATATGTTTTGATCCCAAAAGATTTATTTTGATTACGAAACTCATGCTCTATGACCTGTATGTCTTTGTTAAATGTTCCATCAATAATACCTGCAACCTGCCAAATCAAACTTGACTTGATTGTGCATACCGTTGGTGTTCCAAAAGGTGTTTCTTCTGCCTTCCATAAAAAGGGAAGCATGGCATGCAACAAGATGGACTGGATGAGCGTGAAAACAGTTGCCAGTGGATGTTAATGCAGTGGTGGACCCACTACAAAAGCTCGTGTACTAATTTTACCGTGCATCTTCGACCATGGATGATGACCCAGATTATGCCGAACCATACTTCGAACTTTGCAATACCACGACCAGAAGGGAATGCTGCTTCACGGGTGACGTCTTGCTACCTCTTCTTTGCATGACTGCTAATAAAAGCCCATCGAAGATGGCGACGTCAAGGTAGTTTCAATTCCTCTTCCGATGAAAAAAAGGGATAAGGTCTGGTATGGGCCATTTGCCACCGCATCTAGAATGTGCGACGACACGGCGTGATGGTGATATTACTTTGCAGCGTGCCCAGAAAGGAGGCAGTTTTTGATATTAAAAATAATACATTGCCAGGTTTTATTTTAATTTTTTTTTATAAATAATAAAAATAAATAAATTTAATATAATTATTTTTTTAAAAAAATAATAATTTTATTAAAAAATATTTGATGTGAAGTGCTTAGATTTTCGAATTGCCACTGCAATGCAATGGGCAGCCCTCTGATCTCATTCTTAAGATTTGGCTGCACGTCTGGCTGTTCGGCGCACCACGTAACCATATAAAATCATAAAGTATTTACATCAAATCATTCCGAATCCAGGACCATGACATGACGTTGTCGTGATTAATGTCAACTTCATAGTAGCTGTATGACATTCTCGTGATTAATGTCAATTTCATTGCAGCTGTACCTTTTCAGGGAATCTAGACCCCTTCTTTCCATCAATGCCCACCATCTATCTGCCCATCACAAAAATATCCATTCACCCGGGTAGCCATCGAAACCACCGCCACACCCACCACTCACCGAGGTAGAAATTGCGCCATAGAAACCGAACCTGGACTCATATCAATCAGGAGTTGTCCCCTGCCTGCCTTTCTGGCCTTCAATAGCATCCAAAACCGACAAATAGGTTGATCGCGGTCCCACTGTCTAAAGAATCTCAAACACGCACACAACCTCCCCATCCCCATCCCCATCCCCATCCAACGCGAGATAACCCCCAACCAACCCTACAAATAAGAGTGCATGAATACTACTACTACCTCTCACCGCACCGGTGAAATGTACAACCCAAGATTGCATAAAATTCACAAATATTTTATACACGGAGAGGATCACCCTCAATCCCTGGAAAGGGCAAGCCACCGTCCAGTCTCTAATTGTGTACAAACATCAGAAACTCCAAACCCTCCCAACACCCTACTACCCGCATTTGCTATGAGATGCTTAGCCCATCCACAGCTCCTGACAGGTCCACGCTCCCTACCTTGTCACCTGCCTTCGTCGTCGTCGTCGTCGTCATCATTTCCTCCGCCGCCTTATGATTAGCCCTGATAGCATTCCCTTCATCCCCATCTACTGAAGTGGCAGCAGTCGCACATTCCCCGAATCTGTAACAACCGATGAGGTGATCATTGGTTATCCCTGAGGCTTGCATGAAGGAATAGATAACCGTCGGCCCAGCACTCCTAAAACCCCTTCGCACCAAGTCTTTGCTTATAACGTCTGCCTTCGGAGTCTTTACCGGTACTTGACGTGGGTACCGGAATCTGCTCACGACAGGCTTGTGGTTCACAAAGCTCCAGCAGTATCTATCAAACGATCCAAACTCCTCTACGATCTACACCCATAGAATCAAAAGTAACCGTTAGCAGTAGAATGAAAGTACTACTTCAAACTGGGATTATTCCTATACCCAAATGGCACACTAAAGATGATAGAACCCTAGTCAGTATACATCATGATAGTTTCTCCATAATTATCCGATGAGCCGTGCAGTTAAATCAATACTCATATCCTAGAAGAAAAATACACAAACAAAGCAGTGGTGTACCCCAAAGTAGTTCACACTGATGCAGTAAGGATAGTAAGGATAGTAAAAAAGGATAAAAGAAAAGAGAGAGGAATCAACCTTAAGTATTTGCCGTGCATTTTCGATGACAGCACGCAGCTTTGGCTCTGATAGTAGGGAGCTTGCAGTGCTTCCTGGTGCTATAAGCTTTTTCTCATTCAATTTAGAAACCAATACTGGGTCGAAATCCATGAAAACCTCCCTGTAAAAAGGTTATGTCCAATAAGACAGCAAGATCACATACTTAAATAGGAATTTAAAAGGGTCGAGCTAGAAGGCAAGGGTTACCTAAATATGTGCCTCTTGCTGAGAATTACTGGCCATGTAAGTTCCGCCAATGCACCTGATAGTACAAGCAGCTCAAACAGTTTCCTGTATAATTTTTTTAAAGATTTTTTAAAATAAAAGATAACTTCTTGTTATCTGACAATATAAACTTCTGGCTTTCCAAGCAAACTGAGATAGAGTTGAGACTGCATACTTATCATCATGGACTGGTACACCCCATTCTTCATCATGGAAGGAAGCATAACAAGGATCTGTTATAACAGATAAACCAAGAATATCTTAAGAACGAAAGCAAAAAGCACACCACAGATGAACATTAACAAGATAGAATTCACTATATCCTGACCAGACAATTGAAATTATTAAGGCTGAGAAACGGATGAATTGAATAGCATAAGCACCGTCCGTGACTTATGAGATAGAAACAACATAAATATAATGCATCAAAGGGAAAGGCAAATAAAGCAACCATAACCACCAACATTAGGAAGGGTTGGCTTAGTTTCCACCAGAGACCAGACCATCTAACCCTGAATCACACTACCTTAAGTAACGTAACTCACCTTCTAATATATTGAGACCATCTAACCATACTTGGTAACATTGCTTTAAATGACACAGCTCCAACACTTTCCAATTTACTGTGTTTTTTTCTCTTAGCGTCACCACTGCCATCCCAACTCAACTTACTCTTATCAACTTAGATTGCTTATTATCCAGCATTTTATCCATACAATATTGCAAGACTTATTATGTTCTTACAAATTTTTAACATAGTTGCAAAAGCATGAAGCAATAAAGTTTTACTTCACGACACTCAACATAAGAGTAATAGATTCTTATGCAGGAGCAGAGCTATAACCCAGCAAACATCAGAATTTCTGGTAATGACAACATATTCATCACAGTCCTGTGGTTCAGGTCACTGAATGTGAGAACCACCATATGTTAAATGAAGATTCAACCTAAGCATAGAGTTTATTAAGAAAATCTCTGTCTACTAACGGCAGGTAAAATAAATCTTTAGAAAAAAAAAAAAAAAGAAACATAGAAGAGTGAAGGAATGTTCAAGAAGACATTCCATCTAAAATACAAAGTAGAAGACAACTCAAAAGTAGGTTGAAGTACTTCTAGTTTATAATTCCTCTTCCATCCTTTTTCTATATAAATTTATTGCAGCCCTCTTCATGTAACCAAACTACATCTGGAAATCTTCTCCACAAGAATCAGCATCTAAAAGCATCCTCCATTAACAAAACTTCAAAGATTCACTTTGTACATGATTCAACACGTAGAACTAAGCAAATCACAAGAATTGTATGATCTGAGAAATAGATTCCTCTCACATGAACAATATTCTAGTTGCTCTAGCATATTCTTAATCTTAATTGCTTTGAAAGCCCATGGAATTTCAAATTAAGGAAAAGTTACTCCACGCAGACTTCAAGTTTTTGATAATAGGAGACATGATGGTTCACCAATGCTTCATCTCTCATGCAGGTGAAGTAAATCATAAATCATCATTCCCCAGATAAAAAGGAAAAATAGACTTCACCAAAACAACATAAGACAGGAAATGCTGATATCTCAAAGTATAATTCTATGTAGCTAAGGCATTTTTTGGTAACTACTATATTAATGATAGCATACAGGTAATGCAAATATCATAGGGTTAAAATGTCAAAAAACTAAAAGGTTAAACTAAAAAAAGAAGTGGACAAAATACTAAAATACAATTCTACCATCCTAGCCACTTATAGTTTTCTTTTTTCACATCAATGATAGATGTGACCCAACCAAATACCATATGTAAACTTTCAAACCAACAGGGAGTGTCTGACTTTGATATAATTAACCAAATACTTTGTCCAAATATGTTTTTATAGATATAACAGTACTTGATAGAAGGAGATCTCAGGAATCACAAAAACTGTGGTGGTAAATTATCCAATGTTTATCACAGCATCCTTAACGAAACACCCTAACTACATATCTTCTCAAACATTCCGACAACAAAATCCGGGAGAAAATGGTTGCTGGAAGGCCGGTTCCAGTAACACTTTATCCACATCCTAAACCAGTGCAACCATTCACAAAACTCATCTACAATGAACTAAAACATCAGAGGACACAAAATAGATGACAATGCAGTTTTACTTATCATGAAGCAGAAAAAGGCATAAATTACATAGTACAACAAAACTTATAATTCTATCTCATTTCAACAAAAACTTCTAATTCTAGCACATTTCACAGCATTCTTGCTTTGGAAAAACAGTCAGGTAGAGCTCAAACAGAATTTTTTTTTTTAATGTAAAAAAGCAAATCATGTGAATTTCTAGTTACTCTCAACTTCTCCCTGGAGATCCTCTCTCTTGCAAATTCAGGCCTCACTCCATGACAGAAAATGATCATGCAGAAAGAAAGTAATTCAAACAGAAGGGAAAGTATAACTTACATTTGGTGTGTGTGTTGTCAAATGACACAAACAGGCTTCTGATCCTTAGTGAGGGACCTCAAAATGGATCTATTTCATAATTTTCCATGATATATTCCAATTCCATTGAATTAATAACCCTCTGGTGTCATTGATTTAAGGGATGCCAGTTATCATCCATATATATATATATGGAAAGTTAAGAAATCATATCAGAATCAAGAAATTGTGATAATGAAAAAGGAAAAAGGAAGGTTTGCAATAAGTTTGAGATCCTTTCTGTTAGAAATATCTTAATACAAAATCCCCGGAACATATACAAGTCATCGCTTGAGCTCATCCTTGAACAACAGCAAAAAAGATTGAGTTTTTAAAATGAAATAGCGGATCGTGCCTAGAACCTACAATTACAATGTTTTAGGTTTTTCTAAAAAGATTGTGCTTGAGTAGTTAACATGACAAAAAAAAAAATCCTCTTGGCAGAATAGTTATTGCAGACACCTAATCTAAAAGGCATAGCCAAGGTCTATACATGCCTGATGCACAAACAAAGTGAGATGGTACACCAAAAAGTTCACTTATTTCAGGAAACACCCCCTTAAGGTAGGCTTATGTTCATTTTCTAGATCTTATAAAGTAACGCAAGAAGAGAAATGTGGGCCAGATGCAGTATGAGCAAGAAAATAACATAAACAATAACCAACCTCAAATACCACATGCTGAGAACCAAGTGAGGGCCAATATCCATTAGAAAATAAATCACTAGCCCATGAAGAGATTTTATGCATATTACTAGGCAATGATAAACAAGTCATCTGGGGAGACAAAAGCACTTCACACCTCAACAAACAAGTATCTAATCTGGATGATAATCTGGAAGGTGCTAGACCAGAAATGCTTGGAGTTACTAGAGAAGGAATCAGTTTTCCAATTGTAAACGCAATGTCATAGCAAAGGCAGAAGACGAAATATTCAGTGGCTCTTCCATTTTATTTCATGTATACAGAGATGTTATGGTGAAATACTAAAAGATGCATACAATGTTCAAAGTTCTTGGCATACAGGCATTATAATAAATTTGGGCCAACTTAAATTAAAAAATGGAAAAATTGGAGAATAATTTATTTTCTATTTTACTTGATAAGTAGCCTACTCAAAATGCCAAGCATTGTTGTTGACAAAGTTCAACACTGACCTGAATGAAGGGTTGGCCTGACCATTGCCAGGCTGGCTTGTACATTAGACATGTCAGATATCAACAAGACTGTGAACTCAAATATACTACTGAAAGAAACATATGCAGAGGCACTACTGCTTTAACACCCAAATTTTAAACCACAGGAATGATCCTAAAAATATACAAAATTAGTAAGGTTTCATTAGGGTAAAAGATGAGGAATAACAGGTTTTTGTTTCAGAACATCAGTCATGGCTGGGAAACATATGAGCTTAACAATCTAATTACGGATATTTTAAATGATTTCGTGGTGCAGATAGACTGCGCTAATTTTCTTTCAGCATGCCAGTGGGACTTCAACCGGTGACACATCTCATGCTTGAACTGGGGAGAAGTTCCCAGGTTGACTCAGAAAGGTAGCAAATCCAACCGCTGTACTCAAAATTTTGCTGTCACATCATTCTGGAATCAATGTGGAAAGACTATATATCCTAGTAGGCATGGATGTTTGAACCAAGATGGTGTTCAAGGAGTGTGAAGGACTAGAGATAGCGAATGTTGTGCATCAGAACAAAAAGGATGCAAAAAAAAAACAGTGCTCTTGAATTTGTGCACTCCAGAGAACTCTTGCAGCATTCTCAGGTCTTGATTACCAAAATCTGGTAGTTCAACTCCACTACCCTACCATTGTTGACACATTCATGAATATAGCACCATACAAATGCACCTAGGTATACCTAACAATATTATCAAAGGCATGCCAAATATGCTAATAAATAAATTTCCATAAATATGCAGTACATTTCGATGCATAACAAAGACTGAAAGAACAGCCCGAGAGTAAAAAGACCACCAAGGGGTTATGTAATGATGCTTCAAGATAGCAAAAATGTAAATGGCAGCATTTGTTTCCACACAGTATGAAAAAGTTTTATAGACATTAAATCGGGAAATGGATCTATGTACTTCCACATAATTATCGTAATTGCAGAAGACTGACAGAACAGCTCAAATCAAGAGAGTAGAAGGACCAATAAGGGGTTATGTAGTGATGCTTCAAGATTGCAAAAACGTAAATAGCATTTGTTTCCACACAGTATGAAAAAGTTTTGTAGACATTAAACCGTGAAATGATTCTATGCACTTCCACATACTAATTAAAATTACAAAAGACTGTGAGAACAGCAGAAATCAAGAGAGTAAAAGGACCACCAAGGGGTTATGCAATGATGCTTCAAGATCGCAAAACTTGTAAATGGCAACAATTGTTTCCACAACGTATGAAAAAGTTCTGTAGGCATTAAATCGTGAGATGGTTCTACGTAATCCCACAGCATTATTATAATAATTACAAAAGAGAAAAAGAATACTTTGTTCTCCCTGCACAAAATTATGCATTTCACGATCAGAAAAGATAAAGAACTCACCAGTATTTGCTGTCACCCATGCACACCTCCTCTTTCCCTGCAGAAGTTCTAGTGAAGGAAATGATAAACCATCAGGAGCAATCTTTTCCAGCTTCGCAGCAATCTTTTCTGGCTTGGGAATGCTCTGCCTTCGGCGACTTGTGAGACTCGGCCTGCCAATCCTTCCCGTGGACGCCCGGCTGCAGAAGGAATCAGTGGAAGCATCCGAGGAGCAAGAAGCATTGAGCGACAAGTTGGAACGGATAAGCAACTCATGCCTCCTTAGCACCGTGGAAGCACTAAAATGTGGTGTTAGAGGTGGTGAATCAGCTGCTCGAGGGGAAACCTTCTTCTCCTCTGCTGCCCCGACCTCTGCTCTCTCCACCTTCCGCACAGGCTTCAAAGCAGGCTTCCGAGCCATACCTGCAGACCTTGCTTTATTTCCAGCCGGTCCAAGGACTGGCCTCACCTCATCATCCTCGACGTTTATGGACCGGACCATCGGTGCTCCCGACATTGAAGAGACTGCTCGCTTATTCTCGGATCCCAGCTCACTGCTCACACAAACCTTTTAATCTCTCCAATTTTAGCAGGCCTAGGGCTTGATCCAACGTTCCTAGCTCAAATTCCTCTCACTGTCCCAAGATTCCCTTTTTTCCAAAAGAAGCACCAAGAATCTGTCTTCTTTCGAACCAATCCACACACGAAATCAACGGCGAAGAATCCAAGATCCATCTAGTGCTCAAATCGACACCGATGAAGCCCTAAGCTCTACCTGGAACAGTAATTAGGGTTTCGAAGCGCCTCCACTCCCTATCCGCCAAGAAACCCTAGAAAGACTGGAGATTTCATCCAGCATTGCCAAACACGACTCAGAGAACGTACCCAAGCTCTCGTCCTCCCAAATTTCCACCTTCCAATCTCTCCACGCCTCCGCGAAGCCCTTCCATTTCATCAAGAACCGCTCCAAAACCCTAGAATCCACCGGACGGCACCAAAATCGAGCTCCCGAAACCCTGGAAGGCAGCAAAAACTCTCCGATCCGAGCATTCAAGAAGGCGAAGGGGGAAACCAGAAACAGCGATCCAGCGATTCCCGGCGAGAGAGCAGTTGGACCTGGGGGCAGAAGAGAGGGGAGGCATGGAATGGTTGCGTTAATTTTGGGCTTTTAATTTAAAAAGGAGTGACCGGGACATCCGGGTCGGATTAGGTGGGCGACCGGCTGTAGCCAGTGTCGCTGTCGGGAAGGCGGTGATGCCTAAAAAAAATTCCTTTTAGATTAGAGATAAATTACATTTACATCCGCTTAAAGAAATAACAAATACGACATTTCCGTAATTTACTTTAATCCAACATCTTAACCAAACCTGATTTAAATGCAACATAAAAATAAATTAAAAAATAATTAAAGTAAATTTAAGCAATATAATAGCTATCCTAAAATATAGAAAATATGTGCACCCTCCTTTCATCAAAAGAAAAATTTTGACTTTTATGTGGGATAAATAGTCTCCCAATATAAATCCAACTAATGTAGGATGGATGTAATAAATATAAATGTTTGAATAATTTCAGAGTTTTAAGATCCAGATCAGACTGGCTGAGTAGACCGGTTGAATCGATAACCAGACAAGTCTTTCATCTAAACAAATCTAAAAATCCACGTGTTTCTAAAATATCTTTTGTATTCTAACTAATTTTTTAAAAACTAGTTAGATTTTTAATATAAAAATCAACCAAAAACAAAAACTTGTAGCTAAATTTGCTTGGCCTTCCGATCTCTCATCTTTCTCGCAACTATTAGACGCTGAATTTTGGCATATAGCAAACACCCAACTCTCTACTTTTCTCTCTTGCTTGAGTTGCTTTTCCTTCAATATAATTTTATTCAAAAATTTTTGTTTTTCTCTTTCACTTTTACTCCATGTCTATTTTCATAAAACTTGTCATCTTTCTTTCCTTGTATTTTAAATTTTTTTTACTATTTTTATATATTTATAACTTTAATTTAATTTTAATATATATAATATTTAATTATTAATATATTTATAATGTTATCGTCTAATGAAACATTGTCTATATCCCATATTATGTTCAATCAAAATTTGCACTCCTTTCTTAATGCGTGGAGTTCTGCTCCTCCTTCAACCAAAAAAAAAAAAAAAAAAAAAAAAAACCTGGATTTTGAGATGTCAATCTTTTCCTTTTTCTATTTTTCAGCTCCAATATTTTTCACAAAAGCACTTGCGGAGATCGGAAAGACCCCAGAAATAAATCCGGGAAGCACGTGACGCATGGAGTTTGCATGATATGATATGATTTGGGCTAATTTATTTCTCTTATATTTTCTGATAATCAGATAATATTGTCAGACCTGGCAGGACAGTGAGACCTAGATGCGTGTATATATATATATATATATATATATATATTTTTATTTATTTGTTTGTTTGTTTATAATTTTCTCAAGGTTTTGCTTGAAAGTTCTACAGGGACAGATTGATAGATGTATCCCAGCACCAAGCTCTTCAGCTAGACGTCTGGCAGTCCTGTCTCTCTATTTATTATTTATTCATGCATGTTGTCTTTTGTTGCAAATTTTTTGTCTGGATCGTGCCGAATCAAATTATGAACAACAGCTCCCAATTAAAAAAAAAAAAAAAAAAAAAACTTCAAATTCTTCTTGGACATTGGAGGAGGATGGGCTATAATTTTGCTTTGTTGCATGTGCACCAATAATTCATTATTTTGTCGTATATATTTTTTTTTTTTGGTACAAATTATATAATTATTTTTTAAAATAATCTTTTCATAATATATATATATATATTTTTAAAATGCTCCCTTCATTTTTGGAGAGGGTTCTCGAATCAAATTCTGTAGTTGCAATCCATTATTTAAGGAGTTGAACTTGAATAATTTATTTTTTTATAAGAAATAAGGGTGGAAGATCCATGTCCAGGTCACAAGAATTAGTATAAAAATTATTCGGTGTGAAGTATGGGACGATGGCTTATTCCATTTAAGCTACCATCTAGGTGGTATGAAAATTCTCTCAAAAAAAGAAAAAAAAAAAAAAAGAAACAAGTTACCACGGAATTATTTCTTCAACTAATTTTAACCAATAACTAAAAATCTATTACTTCATTGTTCCTTTATTTCATCCTTCTCGTTTTAACCTTATTAGCATTTGTTTGGTTGAGATTAATATAAGAATTTTTTTTTAATTATGGACTACCAGTAATTATTATTTTTATTTATTTTATTTTGTTAAAAATAGATTGATTATATGATCCATGTTGATATATATGTGTATAGTCTAATATTGTATTGAAATAAATATTTATTATCAAATTGGTTTATTTATATTGGTTCATCAGATTTATCATCATTTGAAGGATATTTTCTGTTTATAATATACAACTGCCTATTCAAAGGAGTTGTTACATATTTTAACCGGAAAAAAGGTTATATAGAGCATTGTATTGTAATGGTGCTCTAGCTTTCAAAGGTTTGTCTATCCAAAGGGAATGATTCATTAATGCTAAAATATTTTGTTTGCTCGTGGCTTCATGTGAAAAGTATTTATGCATATTGCTATTCTATCTAAAGAAAGATATGCAATATTGTATTATGGGCTCTTGTTTAATATGTCCATTGACTAATATTTTGCATTTCAACTATTCTTTTGATTATACAATTATTTTTCGGTGTTAATAATAACAATATTATTATTAAGGTATTGATTTGATTAAATTATAAAAAAGTAAAGGTATATATATTGGACTTAAAAAATTTATCTGTGGTAATAAATTTTTAAATGCCTTGTATCCTCATTATGTTAATCTTTATTTTATTTGGAAAGAGATACATATTGGGCCTAAAAAGTTTATCTATCCAAGGGAGATAGATTTTTAAATACCTTGTATTCTCATTATATTGATCTCATGATTGAAACTCAAAAGCATGTCATATTCTCTATCTAAAAAAAAGTTTCACGATGATGCACATGTACTCTTGTAGAAAATACTTATTATATTTAAAGCTTATTTTTTATTGTCTGTATCTCTAACATATTGTATTTATATATAATTTGATTGGTTGTTTATTTATTTTATGCCATCTTAGAGGTCATCACTCGTTGATCTCTGATTGGAAAGATTATAAATTTTGATGAATGGTGACCACCAAAGTGGCCCATTCATTAAGATTCATTTTTTTTTTCTAAGATATTTAGAAAGAATTGAATAGTATTATACAGTAAAGAGAGGTATTTTATATAATCATTTTTTTTTCAAAGAAAATTTATGAAACTGGGCAAAGAGCTCTCATTAAATAATGTTTATAAAGACTTTTTGATATATATTGTCTATGTTTTTCTATTGATCAATTATATAAAAATTATTTAGCAATTAGTATATTTGTATTCAATAGAATTAATGCTTTCATTATGACTTTGACTAAATAAAATATAAAATATGAAGGCTGAGATTGTGCTAGTACTAAATATGATGGTTTTGAATATTACATTATATAATGATCCTCCATCTTGGATGATTTATAAGAATACTCTAGAATAAAAGTTGCCTACAAAAGTGATAGAGAGTGAATTATTATGTTTATGAAATATATAAAAAAAATGATTACATTCTTGATGTTATACTTAAAAATGATGATGTAGAATCTGATAAAAGATGGTTTAGCCGATGAATAGATAAATCAATATGAGATCTATTGGCATGATGGTATTATAATTTAAATTATAAAATTAGAGAATATTGTGCCTAAACTTAGTATTTTGATTTTTTATCTTTAATACCTTGGTTACTTATCATATTTTTAGTTTTCTTACTTGTAGCTTGGTGAGCTTAAAATCATACAAGTGAAATAATTAATAATTTTATCATATTATTCAAAAGTTTTTTATATTTTTTAAAAAATAATGAGAGTGTTGATATAGTGTATCAGTCATATCCAATGATCATTTACCAAATGTTTGTATAAGTGTGGGACGATTGTTCAATATACTATACCTGAAACTCTTAAGTAAAATGGTGTGATTAAGTAACAAAATCACATTCTCATAAATATGGTTTGACATGTGTTGAGTGGATGTAAGATTCTAAAAACTGTCATCTATATTTTGGATAAAATTTTTAGTAAGTTTATTACACAAGATAACTTTTGAGTCGAAGGCTTATCAAAAATTCAATATTATCAATTTTATGTTATGGGTTGTCTTGCAATAGTTGATGATTAATACTCTAATAGTAAATAAATTTGGATCTAAAATAATATACTATTTAATTGGTTATCCAAATAATTCTAAAAGAATATAGATTCTACTATCCTAATAAAGGTATAAAAAATATTGAATCAAATTATGCCATATTTGTAGATTTTGATATGAATGATGTTAGATACTCTTATGCTAGAAATATGATACTAAAGAAAAAAATAAATTGTTGTTCTTATTTTTCTTTTATTTAAGAAAATATTATATTTCATCATATTGGAGAACAGTGGGAGAGAAACATCATAAATGAACCAATTATAGTATAGAACAGTCGGAGAGAAACATCATAAATGAACCAATTATAGTACCTCTATTACTAGTTGATATAGCATTAGTAAAGAAATCATATTATAGAAAATGGAAACCTATCATTTTTTATGATAATTTGATTTTTTTAGATATAAATTGCTTGAGATTTTTTTTTGGAAATGTATGAAAATGGAATATAGTAATATTTTTGGATATACTAGCAAAATTTATGACATATTATAAAGTCATAATTTATATTATTTTAATTATGAGATTTTATCGTAAATATTATAATAGTTGATTCTATCTTAAAATTACTTGAAATTTATTATAATAATAGTACAGCTATGTTCTTTCAAAGAATAATAAAAGTTTCATATATCCTTATTTATATGGAGATAAAATATTTGACAATCAGAGATTTTAATCAAAAGAAAAATATTTTATGAAATATATAGGAACAAAGTCAATATTAGATGATCTTCTAATCAAATGTCTAAGATCTATAATTTTCATGAAGCATGTCAAGAACATGAGTATTTTAGAATTTCTTAATCTTTTGGATTAGCAAGAGTTTGATATATTTTAAATTTATGCATTGACTTAATAGATAAATTTTATTTATCATTGATTCTTTTATTAATTGAAGGATTATAACCAACAAAATATTACTATTGGGTGTATAGATATAGAGTCCATGTTGGCTTATCCTCTAACCAAGGATTTAAGGCATGCATGTTTTACATAGCTTGTTGAAAATATTGATATATTGAGTTATTTTAATATACTTGGTCAGTAAATGTGACTTTATATTTATACTTTATTATTATAGATTTTCTTTTCATTTTATATGTCTATCATAGATATTTATATACATTGTTGATATCATAATTGATGGATTACATTCCTACATGAAATAAAATACAATATTGTATCTCAAGAATAGGTGTTTGACTTGAGAATGACAGCTATATGAGTATGTCTCATTTTTTATTAAGAGATCTCGATATATTTGTTTGAAGAAATACAAACATCTTTTGAAGTTATAAAATTTTTCTAGCTTATAATAAAGTATATGATTAAAAAAAAATATGATTAATGATATATTTATATATATTGTTTGTTATATGTGAATATTTTTTAGATATCTCTTGTTTGATATATCTATTGCATGAAAATTAAGATCAGGTGTCGAGTCTCAAATATTTTGTGCTATCTCGTTAAATTATATTAAGTATATATAATAGAATATCTTATTGTTTTGAAGCTATTAATTTTTTTTACTTATTTTGTATCCAAGTATATTGAAGAGAAATTGATGGACCGATAATAAAAATAATATATTTTCTTTGAACACTTTTAGATACTATTTTCTTACTATATATCACACAAAGACTTATATCGATAGTATCGATAATGCTTATAACTATGAATAGGTTTTGTATCAGATAAATGATGCAATAACTTTCATAATTCAGCATGATTGATACTATTGAATCGAGTCATTTTAAATATGCTATCTTGGGATCAAATATTTTCGTAGCCATATACTATATTTTATGTTGTTCAGTCCGACAATCATTTTGAAATAAAATATTTTCAAAATTATAATTAATGTTGTCCAAGTAGAAAAATGTAAAAATTTTTTCTAATTATGAGCTACTATTAATTATTATTTATATTTATTTTATTTTGTTAAAAATAAACTGATTTTATGATCCGTGTTAATAGATATGTGCACAACCAAATGTTATATGTGATCCTTGTGTTTGGACTTTGAGCATCTTATATTGGTTGGTATAGTTGAGGTGGCATAGTGTAGGCTTTGGTCCAACTTAGCCCATGATGGAAGGGCCTATTAAAATTTACTTGTAAATAGGCTAGGTCCCTTCTCCACTCCTTATAATATTTTTTCCTGAGATTGGTTCTTATAGCTCGTTCCATCGAATAGCCACTTATGGAGTGGATGCCAGAGAGAATGACTTGGTCTTTGATGTTCACATAAGCATTTATGATTACATATTTGAAAATTAATGATGAATATAGGCATGCATCCTTAATCTAAAATTATTATTTGTTCTTAACTTATATAAGTTTTCCGGATCTATTGTTTATTCATATCTATGAAGATAATATTATTTTAGTATTCTAGAAATCATGCATAAGATCTTAGAATAATAAAATTATTTAAGTTAATATAGTATGAAAAAATAAATCCTATATTAGATTATCATGTTTAATATAAAAATTTGCCATCACTTTTATGCAATTTTAATAATCAGATTGCTTTAAGGAGTGTTTAGTTGGAAAGAGTTGGGGTGAGAAATGGAAATGGAAATATATGGCTTTCATTCCAACCAATTAGTCAGGGAGAGTTTCATTGCGATTATGATTCTGAAGTGGAATGAAAATGAACTAATTCCCTCCAACTCAAATCTACCCTCTTTTTCCTTGATTCAAAACTCATTCCATCTTGATTTGCTTTGAAAAAAAAATCCATCACAACCAAGTCCTCCACGATCCCTGTCCCTTCCTCTCTTCTGCCAGAACCTTCAACATTCTCTTTGTCCTCTTTGTGGTTCCCTCATCATGATCGCCTTTGTCAATGAAGCCACTGTGATTGATGCCCCTACCCCAAGACCCACCTCCAATGTTGGAGCCCTCTCCACCCCTCAACACCACACTCCTTTATTTCTTTGTAGCACTCTTGATCGGACCCCTTCACCAATAAATGCTTTGATTGCTCCATTATCAATTCTCATCCTTTTGATTTTGCACGCTATCATATTAGATGCGTTTCTAGGCCTCCAAGCAAGATTCCTTCATGGTAGGAGTAGCTTCTGAGCTAGCATTGATTGACGAGGAGCTCTTATCATAGGAGGTAGCGATGGTGGCCCGCTGCAAGCCTCATCGGGCTTCTTCTTTGCCAGGGTGTCGAAGCATAGCCATTTCTCTACCATGGAAGCTTCAAGAAACTCATGAGAGTTTTGAGCTTCAAAAAGCATAGGAGACAGAGAGAAGATGGGATAAGGGATGCGTGTGTTCGGAAAGGGGGGTTGTATGAATAAAAATATGAGATAAAAAAATAAAAATATGAAAAATGATTAAAATAAATAAATTAATTAAAATAAGTGGTGAAAAATAAGATAAAAATATTTGAATTAAAAATATTAAAATTAATATTAATATTTTTAAAAATATTAAAATAATTGATAAATAAGATAAAAGAAAATATTAAAATATGATTTTGTGAGTCGAGCGTTTGCAAGAGTAAAGGCCATTAAAGTTTTAATAAAATAGGATGAATTCAAAAAGATATTAAATAAGATAAAAATATTAAAAATAGATGAAAATAGTCAAGATAAAAGTAAAAATTAAGTTAATTTCGATTCCTATCTTTAAATGAACAAAGCAACGGTAATAAAAATTATCTATTTCTATTC
Source organism: Areca catechu (assembly GCA_021397845.1). NCBI lineage: Eukaryota > Viridiplantae > Streptophyta > Magnoliopsida > Arecales > Arecaceae > Areca > Areca catechu. Next base: position 5,758,008 of record CM038047.1, on the reverse strand, counting down.
TAATTTTGATTTTGATCATAAATCAAAAATATCAGAAAGATAGTAATTCCCATTTTGATTGCGAACCAAACACCTTCTTGATGCTTTAGACATATGAAAATACTTATTAGCAAATAATCCAAGGAGATCTTTGGTCGGAAGGAGTCAAGGCCTAAAATGGAAATGAGAATGCGTGACTTCAATTTCAACCGTTCAGTTGAAAGAGTCGCATTATATTTCCACTTCCAGGATAAAATTGGAATGGTCAGGAATTCTCCTTTAACCTGAAGGAGTTTACAGCTTTTTTCCATCAAGATGGTAGTCTTTTTCTTTGGGTAAGAAAGGATATGTATCAAAATGACATGCATAGCATTGGACAATTCAAAATAGCTGGTACGAACTACACGCTTGGCCTGACTATATACAAAAAAGGAATAGGAAAAAGCTTTAACATGTAATGTACAAATGGATGTGTCATAGGTATACCAAATAAACAACATGACTTAAAAAATGGACCAAGTTTTGAGATGTCAAAGGCCAAAATATTCTGGCAATGGTAAAAAAAACCTGCGGTAACCTTGAAAAGCAGTGAGCAAGAAATATCTGAAATGATAATAAACAGGGAGGGAAATGATGAACTTGCTATATGGATGTGACACAATTCAATAGCAAATAAAAGAGCCATACCGAAGATGATAAATAGTACGTTGGAAGAGAAACTTATCCACGATATCCAACAATGTCAAACCTGACCGAGAGCAAAGTAAGGAAGTAAATAAAAGCAGCACCCAAATGCGAACTTCCGCATCCTGAGTTCAGCAAGCAACAGCAAAGAACATAAAATTATGAAGTAAAAACGCCAGCAGCCCACCCTTTGGACCTTAGCAGAGGGTTGAAAGCTGTTCGGAAGATGCAGAATGACGAAAGGTATGATATAATAAGAAGAGATCAATGTAAGTCTTCCAAACACGATGCCGTGCCCCAGAAGATGTTCATAAAGGTTTTGTATAGAGTGCATGGCATCATGGTAGTCTTTCAAAGAACGCAAATGACCAGGGAATAATAAGCAAGTCTAATTTCACGCGAAAGACCTTTCCCGAGTCCTTTTTAATCGGTTGGAACGCGGATTGAAAGGCCATAGAATTACGTTGGAAAAATGGGACCTGGGAATTACATCATGGGCGAGTTTGGTTCCTAGCTAGAATAAGAACTGAAATAGGAACAGGTTGAAATAGAATTCGGAATGGCCAAATCCTCCAACACGTTCAGTTTGTGGTTCGAATCTGATTTGAAACGGGATTTGAATACCGAAGGACAATAGAGGGGTTGGTTTTTAGAGGATCGGGATATATTTCCATTCCTGTTTAAAATCAAAATAAAAATGCAACTTCTCCTAATTAAATGGATGAGAGAAGGTCACTTGTTTTCATTCTAAAACTCGACTCTTCATGTTGCCGCTTCTCCTTTTAGACCGGACTCGATGGGTACGCTGGAGAGCTCCTCGACCGGTCAACCTGCAGAAAGTTCCTGGGTGCCGGAGAGGCTCCGACGGGGGGACACTCCGATGCTTAAGTTAGAGGAGGAATCAGAGCAACATAATGGAAAGAACTAAGAAAATGAGTTTCCGGTAGAGAAGAAAAAAGTTACCTCCTTCGCGGAGATCCCCCGGGCCCTTTTATAGGCATGGAGTGCCGCCAAATTCTGTTGGAGGATAAGCTAGAAAAAATCGGATTTGCTTCCAGGAGAATCGGCATGGTGGCAAGATCATGGGCCGGCAGCGTGGCAGGAGCGTCGGAGTAACGGCCTGGCGGCAAGGATCGTGGCCATGCGATGGAGTCCGTTACAACAGAATGTCAGAACTCGTCAGGGAGATGGCTCCTGGAACCTTTGGGCGGCCCCTTCAAAGGTGGATCAGCTTCGACCGAGGGGGGTCGTCCAGCCGACCGTGACATCCGACAGGCCTCAAAGAAGCCAACGCATGCACGGGAGGGCGCTCGTCGGTCCTCTAGGTTCCCCGGGTCAGCCTTTCGGAAAAGGGGCCGGGGTCCTTCCCAAGAACCGGGGGGCTGGACCTCTCTTCTCACGGCCTCCCGGATCCTGTCGCGAGGGTCGGCCGACCGGACGCCTGGGGCCGGTCCGACCCAGGACCAGTCGAACGGGTACAACACTTTCAATCATGTTTTTTCTACATAAGAATCAAATAGATTCTTGTAACATATTCTTACATTTAAAAAAATTTAAAAGACGATATGTAAATCAAATGGATCAGTCCTAAGATAGGACGGTGGTCTTCAAGCGCATATGTCTCAGTAAAACCAGGTGAAGAGAATGTTGGCCGGAGTTGCCATGAATATTGGTTGCAATTCTGGGGGCCGTATCAACAAGATTGACTCGGGACTACTGGCTTTCACCCTTTCTTCAGCACTTGCACTGTTTCGAGTCCTATTTTCAGACCCAAGGATGGCAATTACACCATTCGTTCTTGCAAAAAACGTAAAAAAAAAGAAAAAAAAAGAAAAAGAAAAAAGCATACCATACTTTGGAGACAGAACACCGGAGGCAACATTATCTCGTTATTGATAATTATATAGAAAAAAAAAAAAAAAAACCTACGAAAGATCTCCCTCGTACGGTTCCAGATTGGAAATACCACTAAAAACAAAGTTTGTTAAGGGTAATTCCCCGTAGATTCCAAGAACGTGGGACCCGTCGGTGACCGAAGGGTGCGGTCTAATTATTAGATGGACCGGTCCAATAGTCACTCGCCACGGTACCCTTTGTATTTAAATAATTCAACCGAGAGGGTGCCTCATCTACCGTATATACGCCTCAGAATTTGGATTGGTCCACTGGACCTGGTTCATACACCAGTTTCTCGTGCGGTGTGGGCTTTTGCTAAACAAGCCAGAGAGTGGTTTTTTTTTTTTTTTTCTCTATCAAAAAAAAAAAAAAAAAAAAAAACAAGCCAGAGAGCTTATCAAAAAAAAAAAACAAAAAAGCCAGCGAGCTTATCACAAAAAAAAAAACAAAAAACAAAAAAGCCAGCGAGGATCGGGACTGGATCGTGGCGTCGAAGCCGTGAACCACGATCGTAATTTAAAAATCTGCCGGAGAGAGATTACACCTTCCGTGCGGATCTAGCCGTTGGATACGAAGTCTCGATGCTTACGAGCGCTTATTAAATTGCGGAGCCCCCGTGGCTGCTACGATGGCCGCTGCCGTAGCTTCTACTGCTGCCGCCGTCCTAGTATCGCGTTTATCGACCCTGTCCCACCATTCCTCTTCTTATTTATCCTCCTCGATCTACTTCGCCGGCATCCGTCGGCCCCTCTCCTTGTCCTTCCGCCGCCGCTCCGGCCAATCCTTTCGAATGGGGCATGTCACTGCCGCCACTCGCGCCACTCTGGGCCTCACGAAGCCCGCAGCCGTCGAGATGCCGCAGGTATGCTCCTTCTTTCTTTCTTGCTCTCTATTTCTTGGCCTTTCCGTTCGCTTAGTTCGATCGTTCCTTGGATTGTGGTGTTGGAAGATACTTGTTTGATGAAATTACTCAAAGACGGCTTTACTTGGGTTTTTGGATTTCATTTTAAAAAATGAACCTTTATTTTGTTTTTAGGACAAAGTTTTCAATTTTTTCTTGGATCTTGAACCCCGTATCTGGATAGGCTACTCAATTCTTTATGCTTTCTCTTTTATGCATGCATCCTTTGTTCTGGATCTCACCCTGAATTAAGCTACTTCTTGATTATCCCATCACATGTATATATTTTTAGGTATGTCAGAACGGAAATCATGGTTTTATCTGTCTTCTCTCCAGAACTGGATTTTGGGGTGTACAAAAGATGGCACGGTTTTACCCTTCGTTTTTTTTTTTTTTTTTTTTCTCGTTTTAAAAATTTATATTTGCCTACGTCTATAAATCCATGTATAAATATTCAATAATGACAACTCCTAGAATTTCAAGAACCAACCCCACCCCCGCCAGAGAGATGATATTGATCATGAAATGAGGAAAGGGGAAACTGAAAATGAAGGTCATCTCTGCACTATTCAAGATCGAGAATCCGTTGTTTGCGTGCTATTTTGCCGCCCTAATTTAGGGAAAATTTTCATTTCTTGTTATAGTTCTTGTTACACTGATAACTACCCTTGTTCGTTTATGCCCAAGCCCTTTGTTGTCCGCTCCACGATCTTCAGGATGGGAGATGCCAAACTTGAGCGTGTTTTTTTTTTCTTGGTGGTTGGTTTTGGTAAGATCTGCATGGGTTAACTGAACGTAGATGCTGATCTATGTTTTTTTTTTTTTTTACAATGTGGTTGGCTATGGTTGGGGGGGGGTGTACTCTTCTCTTCCTTTGGATCGATCAACCTGTTTCTGGTGCATTGATACGTTCTTATTTTGACAAAATGTTAACTAATAGTGGTTATCTATTTTATTCCTTGAACATGTGGAAGATAGGGCAGAACCCATCTTTTAGGGCCTGTTCGGATGTTTCTGTATGTTACCTGTGCCACATCTCTATATGAATGAAATGGGGGCTGGAGGAAGAAGGAGAGAGAATACGAAGATACCGTGCTTCCGCAATCCCAAAATTTTCAGCATATTGGAAATCACCTTTTTCATCCTGGTGGATTAATTGCTTCCCTCGCTTTTATCTTTTTCTTAACCCTCTTAATATTTGCTTCTGTTAAGTCTTTTAAAAATCCATCAGCTGGAGCACAAGGTACACCGACAAGATTTGGGAGAATCTTTGAGGAAATGTTTGAGAGATTTGAATCAACATCAGATCCTTGCCATCAGATGAGGACAAGTTAAGTCAAACAACATGTTGATAGGAGGATGGACCTTCAACATTAAATCAAAGAGCCCACTATTGGTTCCAATCTACTTGGCTCCTAACGTGCTTTATTACTAAACAGCTCCTCTTGATGTTGGTTATGGAAGTGGTTTGTTGATCATATATTGTCTAACAAAATGGCTCTAGTGCAAAGTTTAGCATGAAATATTGTTGCTTTTGCTTTTTATGATGATTTTTATCTGTTCTCTAACCAATGCACATGTTTTTTTTTTTTTTGTAAAGGAAAAATGGTCTATGTCTAATGTATGTGCAACAGAATTCTTTATTTTTATAGTTGGACTTCTTTTTGTTTTTTGTTTTTTTTTGAAAGCAAATATGTATTATAGGGTTCCTGGTGATATATGGGTTATTTTTGAATTTCTGTCATCTAGGAATTTACAATATACATGGTTTAAACTTCCCTCAATTAAAGAAGTTTCACATTGTTTCCCCAATCTCTTCTTTTGTAGATTACATTCGCCGCCAAGGAGATTGACTTTGCAGAATGGAAAGGTGACATACTTGCTATTGCTGTCTCAGAGAAGGACATGTCAAAGGACTCTATTTCGAAATTTGAGAACTCAATCTTGAAAAGTTTAGATGAGAAGCTTGGTGGTCTTTTGGCAGAAGCTTCAATTGAAGAGGATTTCACTGGAAAGGCTGGGCAGTCTACAGTTCTGAGGTTACCTGGTTTGGGTTTCAAAAGGATAGGTCTGGTCGGGCTTGGGCAATGTTCTCCTTCATCCACCATAACTGCATATCGAGGCATTGGTGAGGCTGTTGCGGCAGTTGCAAAGGCTGCCCAAGCAAGCAATGCTGCTGTTGTTCTTGCATCTTCCAATGGGATTTCAGAAGAGTTCAAGCTCAATACTGCTTCTGCAATTGCATCAGGTGGTATTTTTGTTTTCTCAGTTTATAACATCAAACTAATCCCAAAATTCTTGTGTAAGAACTTTGTGGCAGCATTGTGAAATATACAAGAAAAACATTACTGGATCTTACTGGAATGAATTTTTGTATCACCTTTAACTTTTCATCTGATATTGTTGTAGGAACCATGCTAGGAGTGTATGAAGACAACAGATTTAAGTCTGATTCAAAAAAGACACTCCTTAAAGCAGTGGACATTATTGGTTTGGGTTCTGGACCAGAGCTGGACAGGAAACTTAAGTATGCAAGTGATGTTTACTCTGGAGTGATTTTTGGAAAAGAGCTTGTAAATGCACCAGCCAATGTTCTTACCCCTGGTTTGTTAGAGTTCATGTTTTATATATTCAGACATTTTTTTAATCCTATCCCCTTGGTGTTTTTTTTTTCGTTTTGTATCATGATATAAAATATTTAAAGATTCTTATAATGACTTCTCTTGTCTTTCAGGTGTTCTGGCAGAAGAAGCTTCAAAAGTTGCCTCATCATACAGTGATGTTCTCACGGCAACAATATTAGATGCAGAGCAGTGCATGGAATTGAAGATGGGTTCATATTTAGGTGTTGCTGCTGCATCTTCAAACCCCCCTCATTTCATCCATTTGTGCTATAAACCTCCAGATGGTGATGTGAAAAGGAAGCTGGCGATTGTTGGGAAGGGTTTAACATTTGACAGGTAAATGTTTTCTTTGTAGGGAGAGATACACTTCTTACTGGTTTTCATTCAGAAATTCAAACAGAAAAATCTCCTATTGACTTTTTTGGTTCTCCTTACCACCTAATCTTGCTCAAATACCAATTTCTTATACATATAATCTGTCTAGTCCATGGCTAATGATCAATATGTCTAGCCAATACATGTTGGACATGGTACCAGAACATTGAAAAAGAAAATAAATAATATGGGGCCGTTGAATGTATATTTCTTTTTTGTTCTTGCAGTGGTGGTTACAACATAAAGACTGGGCCAGGCTGTTCCATAGAGCTAATGAAATCTGATATGGGAGGTTCTGCAGCTGCTTTTGGTGCAGCAAAAGCCATAGCTCAGATTAAACCTCCTGGAGTGGAGGTATTATTATTTATTTTTTTTCAAACACTCGAGTAGAAGGGAATGGTGCCCTCAAGGTACTTACGTTTCCTAAGATTAGTTGGCAGCCAACATTTTTTAAATGTTTATTCCTTTCCAGGTTCATTTTATAGTTGCTGCGTGTGAAAATATGATTAGTGGCACAGGCATGAGGCCGGGTGACATAGTCACAGCTTCTAATGGAAAGACAATCGAGGTACAATTCTTCATTCTTTAAAGCAAAGAGATGCTTAAGATTTACATCTAACAGGCATTTGGTTGAATCTACTTGTGCTGGATTATTTGCAACAGGTTACCTGGATGCTATTGCATACGAAACTTTTAGAATGTTCCACATTTCTGAATACTGGCCATGAAACTCTTGAGAAACTCAGAAATGCAGTCTCCTACGTCTGTTAACCACTGTTGTAAGGACTTGGTACTTTTTTTGAATGTCATGTGACAAAAAACTTTAGCTAGTTAGGACACCTTAACTCATAACAAATTTGAGTTCTAAATAATTTTAGCTTAGTGTCAAAACATTTCCAGTGAAGTGCCATTCCTTTTGATTTTCATCAACGTGATGATGTGAAATCCTAGTTCTTTGATAGGAAATGGTGTTCTATTTAACGTTGCCTGGATCAGCTTGTCTTAATATCTTTATACATTTATCCCATCCATATTCTATAGTATGGTACTATCCTTGTATTGGGTCTTTTGGAGGTTCAAGGATCAAGCAGCTTGGAACACCTAAATTACTGGCAGCTGTGCCAAATGATTAGGTAACACTGGGTAGTAATTGATGCTCACTGGACTATAATGTGGACGACTAATAAATAGTAACTCTTTTAACATGTTTGCATTTGAACTTTTGAAACTGTTATCACCAGAAAAGGCAGAAAAAACAAGGAATCTCAGTGTATTAACATTGCCAAAAAAACACATAATTGGGGGATTTCATTATTTATGTGGGCTTTCCCTGTTTTATGTAGATTAAGCACCTCCATAGCTTATAAATTTTATGCTAAACCCTCATATGTCTCAACCCTTTCTACCCCTGTTTCAGGTCAACAATACTGATGCTGAAGGCAGGCTGACACTTGCAGATGCTTTGGTCTATGCTTGTAACCAAGGTGTGGAAAAGGTATTGACATCTTATGTAGTTACCATATTATCATTGCTATGAAAGTGTTTATTCTCTTTAGCTTCTTGAAGATTGAACTGGTTATTTACTGATTAGTATATATTGATTACTTTTTTTACATTTCATTTTGGATATTGCTATGCATTTTGCTTAAATCCATAAAATGAATGCTTTCCATGGTTTTTGAACATTTGAAATATAAAGATGAAGTGCTCCACCCATCATAGTTTTTGTAGAAACTGTGAGACCAAATGAACAACCATGGTTTCATTAATTGGTATAATTTATATCATAATAATTCTAATTTAATCATTTTGTGAATATTTAAGTATGTAAAAAAAACTAAGGCTGTGTTTGGCATCTTTGTCATTTTTCTTTTTTTTTTAAAAGAATATAAAACAGCAAATTTGTTTCTATTTTTTTCTAAATTTTTGACAATATAAACCTTTTTGATAATCATTGTTATTGTTTTATTTTCACAACAATCAATAGGAAAAAAATGTTGGGTAAGCCAAAATAGGAAATCCCTTTGCAGTATTTTTCCCATGGTACATGTTAGGCATGCAGGCACCAGCGATCATCAGGTGGAGAATACATGTGATACACTATGAATTACCATACTGATTGCACATCATCCATCTCAGGGATACCCGCTGAATGAATGCTGCTGAATGTAGTGTAGCCATCGACGTTCACATACTTCCCGGTTCCTCTACCACCATGATGAGGGATGTTGTTGTTGTTGGTGACAATGTTATTGTTTTCATCATGGACAGGGGCTGCTGTTGATGGGGAGGATGGTGGGGTGGAGGGAGGAACTTCTTGGTGAAGCTGGTGGGGTTTGAGGCAATGAGGGTGTAGTTGCCTAGGGCAGAAATAAATCATGAGAACTGAGACTTGATTTGAATTCATAGTTCAAAAAGTTTTTTTTTTTTAAATAATAGAAGTAAAAAATTTTTACTTCCACTTTTTCCATAAATATAGAAGTTACTTTTAAAAATAAAAATAATAATAAGGGAACCAAATATCTTTCTTGCATTGGATTCGTGTTTTCTCTTTTAAAAATAGAAAACAGGGAAGAAAAAAAAGTGATACCAAACATTTTGTATTAATCTTATGCACCAAAATATAACTTAACAGAAATTGTAAGTGATTTCCTATAGAGATGGTATGATGGCTTTTTTTTTTTAAGCGCATTTTTCTGGCGTGGATGCAATCTCTGTTGATACTTTTACAACTGTTGCATGCAGGTAGTTGATCTGGCAACACTAACTGGTGCTTGTATAGTTGCCCTGGGGCCCAGTATTGCAGGTAAACTGCATTAACAAAACATAATTCTCCACATGCTCAAATTGTTGTTTCCTTCAGAAGTTATCAAGTTCTAGTTTTTTTCGTAATAACTGCCATTAAGCAATGGGGCAAAATTGTAATCTTGATTTAGGAATTCCATGGTAGCTAGTAAGAGAGGATAAAAGAGAAGTAATATGGAGAAGCATTCATTTTTTGGTACCACTAGAACAGCCACGGGCTTGCTACAAACCTTGTACTAAAACATCTTATTTCAGGACAGAGATCTATGTTGTGTACCTGTTTTCTGTCTTTTTTCATGCTGTAGCATATTGCTTCTTCATTGACATGCCTTAAGTTTATGTGTAGCTTTTCAGGTTGCAAATTTATAGGGGCGGCATGTATGTTGTCCAACCTGAAGTAAGCTGCTTAACAGTGGTTTTTAGGAATCTCTGAAATTGCAGTCCTGATAATTTTAAGTTAAAATTTTGAGAAAAAGATTTGCTTTTGAGAATACAAACACTGCCCTTCAATGAAGAACTTCAAATGGTAGGAATAGGCTTGTGGTTTATGGTTTGTTTTGTTTATGTTGTTATGTTGCTGCATACCCTTTGGTTTGTGTGATTGGCAAACTAGGGTGTCAGAGAAGAAGCTTGCCTTAAGCTTGTTTTTTAAATATCTCCTTGATAGCCAATGAGCATATTGGTCAGAAATATACTCTTGTTGAGCTGCTGATTGTCAAATCTTCTCAATGACAACGTTACCTTATTTTCACAGGATTTTTCACACCCAGTGATGACCTAGCAAAGGAGATTGTTGCTGCTTCAGAGATTTCAGGAGAAAAGTTTTGGAGGATGCCTTTGGAGGAAAGCTATTGGGAGTCCATGAAATCAGGCGTGGCTGATATGGTAAACACTGGAAGTCGTCAAGGTGGCGCCATCACAGCTGCACTTTTCCTGAAACAGGTTCAGATTGAATCTTTTTTTTTTCTTTATGTTGTCTAATCTCTCCCTTAGTTTGTATGATAGGATCAACCTGTGTTTGCTTGAACATATCATCACACCATGTTCATCTAGGAGATGTTTAATGCAAAGCCAATCATGATATTTGTGATCTTACACTAATCCTGAAAAGCTGAATTATGGCACTGCAGAAACTAGATTTTTAAATGACACTGAAGAAAAATAACCTTATCACTTAAATGTAGATTTCAAAGTTATTGCTTGAAGTAAATTTTCTGCATATTGTGGTATTTCCTACCCCTTCAATATCTCCAACTGTTATAGCATGTGCTGATTGTCAGAATGCCAAAACTTAAAAAGTTAAAGATGTCAAAGAATGAAATAAAAATAGAAAAGGGATGTACTTACAGTTGAATTAGTTGGCAACTTTTCCTACTTTCTTGTCTGTATTATGCGTTTTGGTTTTATTTGAAGCAACCAGTAGAAATCTCAAATTGTCTGAGTTAATGTAAGATGTTACTCTGAAAGTAAGCCTCCAAAGACTATTGAAGGAGGCATGGTTTCCAATCTTTTATGTCTTAATTGAGTATACTTTATTAAATTGGTTTTTTTATGCCATACAAGCTAGAAAGTGATTATATAATCATGAAACTAATTGAAAGTCTCCTTGCAGTTTGTTGAGGAGAAGGTCCAGTGGCTGCATATAGACATGGCAGGGCCCGTATGGAATGACAAGAAACGTGCTGCAACAGGGTTTGGGGTGTCCACCCTGGTCGAATGGGTTCTGAACAACTCTTCTTAAGTCGAGTTTTGGAAAATGGATTCATTGCTCCACCGAAATAGGGACCTTGTCTTACCGATAGCTGTGTTTGCCCAAAAAAAAATATTGTGATATGGAAACGCATTGACGAGCCTCATTGTTTTTTTCTAAGCTGCGTTAAATTACTAATAAATATTGTGATATGGATGTCTCGCCTGCTTGTGCTTATCCTCTGTCTCCATTGTTCACATTTTTTAGCTGTTTGTTGGTGATTCTACAGAACGATAGATCAACTCATCTATGATCCTGAGTGCTTAGGGCTTCTAGTTTGGCAACAAATTGATTAGCAGTCTCGTTTTGCCTGGGCTTTCTTGAGTAGTTGAGTTAATAAGATTGGTGATCATCATGTTTAAGGTCATTAATCCAGTGAAATAAATTATTGCTAGGATTAAGTTGGAGGCATGCATACCATAACAGAGGGAAGAGCTTCTATTATAATAATATAATATAATAAGATATGATATATTATTATTTTACTATATATAATAATTATATTATATTATATTATATTATATTATGATGTGATATGATATTTGAGAGAATTTTAGTTTCGTTAAATTGATCTTAGAGTCTGTTTGATTTGTAAAGAACTCTGGTAGGAGCTGCTTGTAGGTTATGTTTGCCTTTTCCTTGATGTTTATGAAAAATAGGAGAACCCATTCGGTGGCAACTTTTGGGCGAGTTGTTTGGGGATTGCATACATGATCAGCCTTGTGCCCTGTGTCAATTAAAGAGTCAAATGGGTTACATTTTACTTGTTTTGAAAACTACCAAGTGACAGTTTTATGGAAGATTGTAAATCTTTGCTACATAGTGGTGATGTGGTTATTGATAGGAGGTTTCAGAAGACTAATCAAAGGTACGATGAGCGGAGAGGAGGTAGAATTGGTGAAATTGGAGGTTTCCCTTCTTGGGAACTTCATTAGAATACCGGAAAAGTGATGGTCATATTTCATAAACCCTTCTAATCTTAATTTTCATGAGCGACTGTTGAAGTGATTCGTGGTACTGTTTAGCGTATTGGAAAGAGAAGGCTGGTTTGAAGCTGTGGATTAAGAAGCGGAAGGAAGCATATTGTGGATGATGGCCCATATTATTTCTCTTCTACGTTCCAACTCCTTCCAACCAACCAAAATGCTATGGTTGTATTGTTCATTTACACTTTATGTTGTATTTGATATGCATCTCATGTTAAATTTCTTCAAAATCTAATATTGCGTGCTTGCTTGAGGACCCCAGCAGCAAGCTGAATTTGTCAAGGACGATTTCATTCTTATGACTAAAGGTAGAGGTTGGTATTGGGAGGTCACCAACAGCAAGTAGAAGTGCATCGGATCCATGAAGATTTGGGACCTTGAGATTTTGATGAGAAGAAAGATGAAGGAGAAGATGCGATGTCAAAGGAAAGTTGGAATCATACTGTCAGCTGAGCCCTTTGACATCATTGGAACGGAGCTACGCCGATGTCCTTAAAAAAAAAGAGGCAGGAGAGGAGGAGAAAATAAAGCGATGTGTATTGATATGACGAGATCGCTGATATGAAATCTATGTTAGATCTTGTTAGATGCCACGTTGGATGAAGCTGCCATATCAGATATCTCTGCCCGGACTTCTTCGCCAGGCTGGCTCCCCTGGAGGTCGAGACGCCGTAGCCGAAGTCGAGTTCCGTTTCTGCCCGGACTCCTTCGCCAGGCTGGCTCCCCTCGAGGTCGAGACGCCGTAGTCGAAGTCGAGCTTCGCCTCTACCCTGATTCCTTTGCCAGGCTGGCTCCTCTCGAGGTCGAGACGCCGTGATCGAAGTCGAGCTCCGCCTCTGTCCGGACTCCTTCGCAAGGCTGGCTCCCCTCGAGGTTAAGACGCCATGGCCGAAGTCAAGCTCCGTCTTTGCCCAGACTTCTTCGCCAGGCTGGCTCCCCTCGAGATTGAGACGCCATGGCCGAAGTCGAGCTCCGTCTCTGCCCAGACTCCTTTGCCAGGTTGGCTCCCCTCGAGGTCGAGACGCCATGGCCGAAGTCGAGCTCTGCCTCTGATCGGACTCCTTCGCCAGGCTGGCTCCCCTCGAGGTCGAGACACCATGGCCGAAGTCGAGCTCTGCCTCTGTCCGGACTCCTTCGCCAGGCTGGCTCTCCTCGAGGTCGAGACGTCGTGGCCGAAGTCGAGCTCTATCTTCCTGAGCTCGCCCCACCTCGGATGAAGAGACCTGCAGCCAAAGGATGTCACCGCTTCCTTGGACGGCAGCGAGCCACCCAAGGACCATAGAGGGGCGCCCGCCAGGCCGCAATAACTGCCCCAACTACCACTTACACCGGAAGGGAAGGGGTTCCCCAATCGAGGTGTTGCGCTCCCGGTCCACCATCTGTGCCATCTGAAAGAGGAAGTCAACCCGGAGGATTCGAATCCAGGAGATGGCTGCTTGTCGATCGAGGCTCTGCCATGCTTCCCAAAATGGAGCGACCAGAAGGAATGTCAGAGCGCACGGTGCTGTTCTCTATCACGGATGGGGAAAGGCACATCGCGCACGGTTTCATACATCGCCGCATGTGCTTGCAAGTGGGGGGAAGATCCCGAGGTAAGCGGCGCGCAACGACCCTAGCTAAAAGGAGTTCTCCAAGGTTCAAACAAGGTAAGTCACAAGCGAGCAAGCACACGAGAAAGAGGGGGGCAACACACTGGAGAGCAACCAAGAAGCTAAGTTCCTCATGCTACCGGAGACCCGTCGAAAGGGCCTTGACGGACACAACCATTTAGCTCTAGTCCTCCTTCGCTGCCATTCCCCATGCTCTGTTCGCGATCCATTTACACTCTCTCAGTTCATAAATCTCTCTTCCTAGCGTGGAGTCCACTTATGGGGCTCGACCGGGAGGATCTGTTCCCTTGGATCATCACTGACTTGAGCATCGGAGTGCCATTGCTGGGACCACCGGCCTGGGTCATCTCTGTTTTGCAGGTCCGGGGGCCTGAGCAGGATCCTGGGTGATGAGGGTGCAATCCAAGGTCATCTTCAGCTACAGGCCAAGGCGGTCTTGGTGGCAACAGATTGGCGTGCTAAGAAGGGGGGGTAGAAAATATTCTGATCCAAGCCAATCCCCTTGCAAACCCATCAGGAGGAAGGTGACGACGTGAGCAAGAGAAGTCTCCACCAGCCATGCGGGAGATCCCCCTTCATGTGGGGACCCGCATAGTCCAGAAAGGGAGCTCCCCGCTCCACCTCAACCACCTCCAGTGGATGCTCAGCTGGCTGTACTTGCCCAGCAGATGCAGCTTCTCATTGCAGTAGTGCGCCAGTTGAAGCACCAGCACCAGTCTTTGGCCACCCACTAGCAGCTAGGGACTCTTGTGGCCCAAGCCGCTGTACCCCGCGATAGCCGACAGTCCCTCTAAGGAAGGCCTTCACAGCCGCAAGCCATCACAGATCGCCGGGGAAGCCACAGGACCCCGGCGAAGAGACACTGGACCAGGTCAGCCGACCGGGAAAGCTGATCTCCGACCTACGAGCAGGATGCTATCTAGCACCATCGAGGTCGCAGGGACAAGGCCTCCCATCGCGACCCCCCTTAGTTGCCACCTTCACCTCCTCCGTCGGCCTCAGTGGAGGGTTCAACCGATGAGGCTATTAGGCACATGGCAGAGAAGCGCTTGGAGGAACAGGAGCGCAAGCTGGCGGAGTTATCCTGCCAGTTTGCCAATCTGCAAGGCTCCACTAACGAGCCAGCAAGCTATTATGTCCATCCTCCTTTCTCCTGAGAGATCTAAGAAGAACCGATCTTGAGTCGGTTCCGCATGCCGTAGGTGGATCCCAACGACAAGACCACTGACCCCCTGGATTACCCCAAGAGCTACAAAGCCCTCATGAGGGTTTAGGGGACGACCGATGCTCTCCTCTGCGTCGCCTTTCCAGCCACCCTCCGGAAGGTATCTTGGGTATGGTTTACCCGCTTGGAGCCGAAAAGTATCAGCTCATTTGCTCAGCTGGAGCAGAAATTTGTGGCCCACTTCGATGCTTGTCGGAAGGTGCCACATGAGGCAGACATCCTCTTCTCCATTAGGCAACAGGACCACGAGTTCCTGAGGGACTACGTGGCCCGTTTCAAAGTTGCCGCGCTGAAGATATACAATTTGGATGAGCCAGTTGTCATGTTGGTGCTGAAGAGAGGCCTCAGGACTTCCCGCTTAACCTACTTGTTAGACAAGAAGCCCCCGAAGACGTACTCTGAAGTCCTCCTCCATGTTCACAAGTACATCCACGCCGAGAAGGTGGATCACACGAGGAGGGAGCTGGACGGGAAGCCGCTGAAGAAGCCAGCTCCTGGTGAGACGTCCGGGGTGCAGAAGACCGAACTAGTCAAACCGAACTTTTGCAAGGGGCCGAAGCCAAAGAGCGGCCCCATCCCGGAAGAAAGACACACACCTCTTCTTGCCCCGAGGACGAAGATCCTCATGAAGATTGAGGGCGAATGCTACCTGAAATGCCCACCTCCACTGAGGTCATCCAATGGTTGCGACAAGACAAAGTACTGCCAGTTTCATCGCGACCACGACCACGACACCGAGAAATGCCGGCACCTCAAGAGAGAGATTGAAGATCTAATAAAGAGGGGCTACCTCGAAAGGTTCGTGGGGGGCAAGGCCCCGGCAGAACCTCAGGTGCTCGCTGCTCTCCCTCTAGTCTCTACAGTCGATAACTGTCCTACCAAGAAGCCTGTGGGGATGATCTACTAGGGAATCGAGCGCGCCCCCAAGAGGGCCCGGGGAGGAGAGGGGTCTGAAAATGTACTCTCCTTTGTAAGGGAGAGGGAATCTTGGGTTAAGAATGTAAACAATGATGCCGTGGTCATCAAGATGACGATCGCAAAGCATCCTATAAAATAGATTATGGTCGATAGTAAAAGTTTGACTGATATCTTTTTTTATGATGCTTTTTTCAGGATGAATCTGTGCTCAGCTCAACTCAGACCTGTGCACACTCTCCTTGTCGGTTTCACAGGAGACTCCATGGGAGTCGAGGGGGAAATCACTCTCTGTCACTGCCGGGATGCCACCTCGACAGAGCACCGTCATGATGTCCTTCATGGTTGTTAGGCTTCCCTCAGCCTACAACATGATTCTTGGCCGACCCGGGCTCAATCTGCTCGATGCGGTCATTTCTACAAAGCAGCTTTTGGTGCAGTTTCCTACTCCTTACGGTGTTGGAGAGATGAAGGGGGCACCTCAGTCGATCCAACATTGCCTCCAAGCTGTTCCTGGGACCAAAGTCTCCGAGGACGACCCCAGCTCGGACGACCTCGACCAAAGGGCGCAGGACCCCAGGGGTGGCCCGGTCGAGCACCTGCTGTCGTACCCACTCGAAGCTGACCCGACAAGGACGGTGCCAAATCGGAACCCAGCTGCACGAAGATGAGCGGGCCCACCTGTTGGAGTTTCTTCGAGCGAACACAGATGTGTTGCCTGGATGGCGATGGATATGCCCGGGATTCCTCTTGAAGTCATCACTCACAAGCTGAGCATTGACCCAAAGTATCGTCCTGTTCAGCATAAGAAAAGAAGTTTCGCCCCGGAGAGGCAACGGGCGATCAATGAGAAGGTAGATAAACTCCTCGCAGCCGGCTTTGTCCGAGAAGTACAATATCCGAGCTGGCTGGCGATTGTAGTTATGGTCAAGAAGAATAATGGAAAGTGGAGGATCTGTGTGGACTACATCGATCTCAACCGAGCCTGTCCAAAGGACAGTTTTTCTCTACCGAAGATCGACCAGTTAGTGGACGCCACCTCGGGGCACCGCTTGCTCTCCTTCATGGATGCATTCTCTGGATACAACCAGATCTAGATGCATCCGAAGGACGAGGAGCACATTGCCTTCATCACCGATCAAGGGACATACTACTACCGGATGATGCCGTTCGGCCTGAAGAATGCTAGCGCCACTTACCAGCGACTGGTCAATCGGGTCTTCAAGGACCAGATTGGCCGAAACATGTAGGTGTATGGGACGACATGCTCTTCATGAGCAAGCGAGCTCGGACCTGTCGCCGACCTGGCAGAAGCCTTCCATAACCTTCGAGAGCACAAAAGATGAAGCTGAACCCGGCGAAGTGCGCCTTCGGTGTAGTAGCAGGGAAGTTCCTTGGCTTCATGGTGACCCAGAGATGAATCGAGACGAACCCAAAGAAGGTCCAAGCAATTGTCGACATGGAGCATCCGACCTCGAAGAAGTAGGTCCGGTGCCTGACAAGTTAGATCGCAGTACTGAGCTAGTTCATCTCAAGGTCGGCAGACCGCTGTCCCCTTTCTTCAAGGTGCTGTGCAAAATGCATGACTTCGTCTGGACCGAAGAATGCAAAGCAACCTTCGAGGAGCTGAAGGATTTCTTGGCATCACCGCCACTACTCTCTAGGCCAAAGGAGGGAGAAGAACTATTACTGTACCTAGCGATTACCCCGGGGGCCGTCAGCTCGATCCTTGTCCGCATGGATCAGGACGGATCCTAGAAACCAGTGTACTATGCTAGCAAAACTCTTCGAGATACAGAGATTAGGTACACCCGATCCGAAAAGCTAATTTTTGTTCTTATCATGACTGCCGAGCATCTCAGGCCGTACTTCGAAGTGCATCCAATTAAGGTCCTGACGGACCAATCCTTGTGGACTGTGCTTAGTCGCCCCGACACATCCGGACATCTGGCTAAGTGGGCATTGAAGCTCAGCGAGTTCGACATCACATACTGACCGAGGTCATCTCAGAAGGCCCAGGTGCTGGCCGACTTTTTGGTCGAGTGCGCAGGACTTGCCGAAGAGCCAAAGCAGGCAACCCCGGAGCATCAAACCGAGCCCAGAGCCGAGGAGGAGTCTTGGATCCTCCATGTCGATGGCGCGTCCAACGCGGGCGGGAGCAGAGCAGGCCTCATCCTCGCTAACAGTGACAGGATTGTGGTTGAATGTACACTATGCTTCAAGTTCGCCGCGATCAACAACCAGGCGGAGTATGAGGCACTCCTCGTGAGCCTGAGGGTATCCCGCGAGCTGGGTGTATCCAGCCTGAAAGTCTTCACCGACTCCCAGCTGATGGCCACACAGGTCTTCGAAGAATATGAAGCCAAAGATCCTCAAATGATGAAGTACCTAGAGCAGGTCCGCTCGAGCACGACATGCTTCCGATGCTTTAGCATCTTTCACATCCCCCGTGGAGAGAATGCTCGCACCAACATGCTGTCAAGACTCACGACCTTGCCGGACTTGTTACTGGGGCATGCCCACATTGAGTACCTAGAAAGTTCGAGCTACGAAGCTCCTGGGGAAGTCCAGCAAGTACCCCGGAGCCGAGCTGGATAGACCAGTACATCAGGTACATTACCGACGGTACCCTACCAGAAGATCGCACAGAGGTCGGCCTTGTCAAGAAGAAGGCCTCGCAGTTCGTCTTGATGGAAGGGCAGCTCTACCGCCGATCCTACTCCTATCTACTCCTGAAGTGCCTAAGACCCGCAGAGGCAGCCTTCGTACTCCAAGAGATACATGAAGGCCTCTGCAGGAATCACGTTGGAGGAAGGATGCTGGTGTACAAGGCCCTCTGCCAGGGATACTATTGGGAGACCATGAGGGAGGACACCGCTAGCTTTGTGAGGAAGTGTGACTGATGCCAACATCATGCCTACATACAGCATCAACCAGCGGCGCCGCTCTCCCAGCTCTCCGTCCCTTAGCCGTTCACCCAGTAAGGAATGGACATCCTAGGTCCATTCCCTCCTGCATTAAGGCAGCGGAGATTCTTGATAGTGGCTATTGACTACTTCACCAAATGGATAAAAGCAGAGCCACTAGCATGGATCACAGAAGTCATGGTCCGCCAGTTCTTCTGGAAGTCGATCATCTGTCACTTTGGGCTCCTCCACAACATCATCACCGACAACATATGGCAGTTCGACAACCAGGAGTTCAAAGAGTTTTGTGCCGAGCTCGGCATTCAACACTGCTTCACCTCGGTGGCTCACCCCCAGACCAACGAAGAGGCCAAGGTAACCAACCGGACTATCCCCCAAGGACTCAGAACCATGCTAGACCGGGCCAAGGGTAGGTGGGCAGAAGAACTCCCCAGTGTTCTTTGGGCCTACCACACAACACCCAGGATGGCCACGGGTGAGACGCCTTTCAGCCTTGTCTTCAGCACAGAGGTCGTTGTCCCGGTTGAACTCGGCATGCCCACACTACGGGTACAGCAGTATGATGAAGCAGAGAATCTGGCCCGTCTTCTTCTCAACTTGGACCTCCTCGAGGAAACCAGAGACAAGGCTCGACTCTGGATGGTGGCTTACCGGTAGCGAGTAGCTAGGTACTACAACGCACGGGTGAAGCCAAAGGTCTTCCATCCAGGCGACCTAGTGCTGCACCGAGCTGAGGCCTCCCAATCCCGGGAATGCGGCAAGCTCTTACCAAACTGGGAGGGCCCCTATAAGGTGGTCTAAGCTCTTCCTCATGGAGCCTACTACCTAGTGGAGCTGGACGGTGCCAGATTCCCACGGACATGGAATGACGATAACCTGAGAATGTACTATCAGTAATGTAAGGCCTTCCCCGTTAATAATAAAGATCCTCTTTGTGCAAATCACTTTTGCCTTGCAGGGACATCATTACCCGGCCCCAAATCTGGCATGCTCAAGCTCAGAAACTCTTGAAGCTCGGTACTCAAGTCCGGAAACTCCTGAAGCTCGGCACCCAAGCCTGGAAACTCCTGAAGCCCAGCACCCAAGCCCGGAAACTCCTGAAGCCCGGCACCTAAGCCCGGAAACTCCTGAAACCTGGCACTCAAGCCCGGAAGATCATGAAGCTCGGCACCTCACAGTCACCTGGCGGGTCCAACGAGTGCAACATCCAAGCTCAGCCTCACCGTGCACACCTGGAGCTGGTCCCAACCGAGGTTGAATAGACCTCTCCCAGCGAAGCGCTCGAAACCCTCCAACCACTTCGCCCGCGAGGTGGGAATGCCTCAGCAAGCTAAGAACTTCTTCTTAACCTCTTCATGTGTTCAGAGTTCGGTAGAGAAGGGCCCGGATACTTGGTACTTCAAGGCCAGGCACCTACATAAGTACATGCACACAGGCAGTCGAGAAGTGAAGGGAAGAAGATTGACAAAGTGCAAAGAATGAAAAGAGACAGGTCGAGATGACTGAAAAAGAATTTCATTAATACTTGATAAAGTTGTACATTATAACTGGGCCCCGACATGCCGACAGCCCAGATCAGAAGCAAAAAAGAGAAAAATTACAAGGGGCCCCTATGCTATCCAACTAGCTCCTTCCCAGGATGGCGCTCGGATGGGGTATCACCTTCTGGGACCTCCGATGGTGGGGCTTCGTCTTCGGCGACCACCGCCGGTAGAGCTGGGTCGGCAGCAGCGGCTGCTTCCTCCACCTTGCCCAAGTCAGGGGTCGGGCTCACGCCCGGAGCACCCGGAAATCTGAGCCTGTCCAGGTGCTTGTCCGAGATAAGGCCCTCCACCCTGGACCGGCAATACATGAACCCCTTGAGGAAGGAGTCCGTTGCCACTTCATGGAACTCGGTGGCGAACTCCTCAGAGGCCTTTTATTTCACCACCGCCTCGGTGACCTCCTTCCTGGCAACCTCAGCCTGACTGACCGCCTCGATGGCCTCCTTTTTTGCAGCCTCCATCGAGTTGGCTGCCACCGTGGCCTTCTCTTCAGAGCTTGCGACTTTCTTCTCAGCAATGGCGGTTTTCTTCTCGACGACGGTTGCCCGCTCCTTCACCGCCCCCAGTTCTGCCCGAAGGGACTGGGCTTGTTCCTTCTCTCGGGCAGCTTCAGCATCGAGCTCTTTCAGCCTGGCCTCCTTGGCCTTGAGCTCTTCTGCCCTGCTCTTAGACTGGCTCCTCTCCCGGTCCAAGGACTCCTCAAGCTCCTTTATGTGCTTCTCAGTGCTTGCAACCTTGCCTCGGAGCTCTTTATTCTTCAGATTGACCTCCCAAGCCTCATCATTTTTCTACTTCACCTCGACCGTCAGGGGCTCAAGCTGTGCTCCTCGCTGCCTATCCCTCTTGGCCTAGTTTTTGCAGTAGTCTTTGATGAGCAGGAGTTCAGCGTCGAGCTGCACCAAAGAAGATGTTAGCCACAGAGATAACAAGAAAGGAATGGGGCGAGGTGAAGGAAAGGAATACTTATCGAGAAGAGTTGGGGGAAGGTACTGCTGATGGCATCGCCCAGGAGCTTCCCCACCTTCTCCCGTCAATCGCATGACTGGACGGCGAAGTCCATCATGCGCTCGACGAGGTTCTGATCCCGAACCAGGGAGTGTTCGGTGCCAGCTTGAAGGGCACCCTGCGGTAGTCCTTCTCCCTCTTATTCGCCGCTGATGCAGAGTCGCCCACTCCTCCAGCTGAGGAAGCATCGGAGGTGCGGTGGGAGCTCGGCGCCACTCCAGACGGCGCCACCGACGCCTGCTCCACTCTCTCCTGCTCTCTATCCTCTTCGACCTCGATGATCTCGGGGGGAGGAGATGCCACGATGGCAGCGACAACAATAGATCTGGCCCGGATGACGACCTCGGGCTCTTGGACCAGGAGCAGATCGCGTTGCCTTGGTGACTCAGGAGCGAGCTCGGCAGCCCTCCTACTCAGCTCGGGAGCGGGCTCGGCCACCCTCCTGCCTTACTCAGGGATGGGTTCTGCCCTCCTTTTGCTTAGCTCGGCTAGCGTGGCAGGTGTAGCCCTCGCGCCGCTCTCTTCATGATCTCTCTTCGAGGGGGACTCACTGACCTCCGCCGGTGGACCCCTCTTTCGGGAAAGTGAGAGGAGGTCATCTAAGGAGAACTTTACCTACACGAAGAAGGAAAATGTTAACTCCGAGCTCGAAAAGTCAAAGAGAAAGCACAAGAAAATAAAGCTCGAGCCAAACTCACCCAACTCTCGCATTGGGCTAACCCCGACTTCGAATATGTTCTGCTCTGACAGTAGAACCTCGAGGGAGGGGACCTGGTCGGCACGGAGCTGGTCGTAGATCTCTCGATCAGCCGCTTCAATTGCTGAATTCCGATTAGGGGACTGATCTAGATTGCTCCAAACCTAGTCGACCCCCTCGACCGAGATGAAAAAATATTTACTCTTCCATCCTTTAATGGAAGAGGGGAGCTCAAATTTGATGCCCTTTGGACGAGAGGAGATAGACCACCACCCTTCCTCGGAAGGGTGGCATTTCAAGGTGAAAAAGATCCTGAACAAAGAGAAACGAGCAACAATCCCGTGGAAATGGCAAAGAACTATGAAGTAGAAGATTGTCCTGACGGCATTGGAAACTAGCCGAGTAGGAACGAGGCGATAGCTGCTCAGCACTGAGAGAAAGAAGGGGTGGAAAGGAAATAGAAGGCTCCCTGCGAGAGTTTTCTCATAGAGGGTGATCCAACACGGGCCACTGGAGGTGACCCGTTCTCCTGACCAAGGGACCGAGAGCCGGATGGAGTCTGGGACACCGTAGGTCTTCCGGATGGTCGCAAGTTCCTCGATGGTGATCGCCGAAGCAACCCCGCCAGGACCTGTCAACCGAGAGGGTTCGGGGGCGGTTCAGGTGGAGGAGGAGATGGAGGGCAGGCCCTAGACTCCCTAATCACGATCTCAATGGGGCAGGGCCTCCTACTGATGTCGAAGCGCATCTCTTCCTCCTCCTCATCAGAAGAAGAAGGCGACCTCGGCAGAGAAGGCCCAGCCTCACTTTGGTCGATCGAAGAACGGAAGTTTGGACTAAAGCGAGACATTTGGAGGAAGAAGACGAATTCGAAGGGTAGAGAAGAAGAAGAAGAAAACGAACAAGGTCCAGGAAGATCCTAGCCCTAGAAGAAAGTTCTACCCAGCCGGGAGAGGGAGAAGGAGACGAACCTGGCTTACTTTGGAAGATAAGGATGACTGGGGAAGAAGGAGCTCTGGTACGATGGCGGGCATGCAAGATTTGAAAGGAGATGTATTTTGAAAAAAACTGCCTTTCCTTTCAAAGTGACCAGATGCCTGACCGTACCGTTCAGCACCGCCACCACCGGATCTGCGCCATATGTCAGCTATCGGTGAAGATGATGCCTTGTTTCGACCAAGCTGCTTTGAATTCTGTGCCAGCAATAAGTGCTCCTCGGACATGCCGACATGGCTCCCCCACGTTGGTTTGGATGACCGGCGATCGTAGCCATTATTGCACCAGATTTCTGCCTTTCCACGTCAGCACCACATTTACTTCCTTCGTCCCGAGCACCGTGCGCCAACGAGACTTGAGAGTGGGGGGCATGTGATGTGGCGGGATGCTGACGTGGAACCCATGTCAAACCTTGTCAGATGCCATATCGGATGAAGCTACCCTGTCGGACATCTCTGCCCGGACTCCTTCGCCAGGCTGGCTCCCCTCAAGGTCAAGACACCGTAGCCGAAGTCGAGCTCCGCCTCTGCCCGGACTCCTTCGCCAGGCTGGCTCCCCTCGAGGTCGAGACACCGTGGCCGAAGTCGAGCTCCGCCTCTGCCTGGACTCCTTCACCATGCTGGCTCCCCTCGAGGTCGAGACGCCATGGCCGAAGTCAAGCTTCGCCTCTGCCCGGACTCCTTCGTTAAGCTGGCTCCCCTCGAGGTCGAGACACCGTGGCCGAAGTCGAGTCCTCCTTCTTGAACTCGCCCCACCTTGAACGAAGAGAGCTACAGCCAAAGGACATCACCGCTTCCTTGGACGGCGGCAAGCCGCCCAAGGACCATGAAGGGGCGCCCGCCAGGCCGCAATAACTGTCCCAACTACTACTTATACCAGAAGGGAAGGGATCCCCCGATCGAGGTGCTGCGCTCCCGACCGACCGTTTGGCCATCCGAAAGAGAAAGTCAACTCGGAGGATTCGAATCCAGGGGACGACTGCCCGCTAATCGAGGCTCTGCCATGCTTTCCAAAATGGAGCGACCAGAAGGAATGTCAGAGCGCACGGTGCTGTTCCCTATTACGGATGGGGAAAGGCACCTCGCGCACGGTACCTGACATCGCCGCACGCGCCTGCAAGTGGGGGGAAGATCCCGAGGTAAGCGGCGCATAACGACCCTAGCTAAAAGGAGTTTTCCAAGGTTCAAACAAGGTAAGTCAAGTCACAAGCGAGCAAGCACACGGGCAAGAGGGGGGCAGCATACAGGAGAGCAACCAAGAAGCTAAGTTGCCCAGGCTACCGAAGACCCGTCGAAAGGGTCTTGACGGACACAGCCATTCAGCTCGAGTCCTCCTCCGCTGCCATTCCCCACGCTCTGCTCTCGATCCATTTACACTTTCTCAGTTCATAAATCTCTCCTCCTAGCGTGGAGTCCACCTACGGGACTCGACTGTGAGGATCTGTTTTCCTGGTTCGTCACTGACTTGAGCGTCGGAATGCCCCCGCCGGGACCATCGGCATGGGTCTTCTCTCTTTTGCAGGTCTGGATGCTCGAGCAGGATCATGAGCAACGAGGG
This sequence comes from Areca catechu, assembly GCA_021397845.1. Classification (NCBI taxonomy): domain Eukaryota; kingdom Viridiplantae; phylum Streptophyta; class Magnoliopsida; order Arecales; family Arecaceae; genus Areca; species Areca catechu. The sequence goes on along the minus strand of CM038047.1, from coordinate 5,733,532 downwards.
TGCAATCCGAGGTCGTCTTCAACTACAGGCCAAGATGATCTTGGTGGCAACAGTATGCTTCATGCTTTTCTATAACAAATGGTTATTTTAAAATTAGGCTATGTTTATTCCTCAGTTTGAAATACTGATTTGGAAACAAAGAACATATTACTACTGCTTAGTCAAACTCCTGTTCTTAAAAGAGCATGGTGATATACTCCTGCCTTCATTTGGAAGTTCAGCTCAATTTTTTTCTTTTTCTTTTTTTTGTGCGCGCGCGCGCGCGTGTAAATTAAGATTTTCCCGTAACGAGATATAATGATGTTATGTTACTTATTTTTGGGGTGAGATAAGGTAACAAGTGATGAAAAGTATATATTTCATTTCCTTCTTTTGTGGAACTCTCTTCCGGTCTTTGAACGAAGTTAATTGTCAGATTCTTCTCATGATTCGTTGTAATTTATTTCAAAATTGCTAAAAGGTTTTGCTAGAATAAAGAATATTTCTCAATGACAAAAAACAAAACATGGGCAAAACATGGGCAAGTAGATAACCATAGCTGCAACACAGGCAGTTCTGCAACATATACACAGAGCAAGCAACACCATGTTGTAGGGATGATAGATGTTATACCCTGCCGGCTCATCCTCCAACCGGGCCGGCTCCTCATGGCGATCTAGCCGGACTGTCCCGCTCCAACTCCGATAGCCCCAACTCCACCGAAGGCCGACTTATCGGAGGAGAGGCCCGACGGCCCACTCATGCTGGGATCCGGCTCACTGCTCTCCGTCGAAGGCCGACTCACTGGAGGAGAGGTCCGACGGCCCACTCTTGCTGGGATCCAGTTCACTGCTCTCTGTCGAAGGCCGACTCACCAGAGGAGAGGTCCGACGGCCCACTCCTGCTGGGATCCAGCTCACTGCTCTCCGCCGAAGGCCGACTCACTGGAGGAAAGGTATGACGGCTCACTCCTGCTGGGATCCGGCTCACTACGCCCAGACGAAGGCCAACCCACTCCGAGGTTGCCCAGAGGATTCCAGAAATCTCTTCTGTTGTAACGGCCTCCTGCCATGTCAGCAGTACTGTTCAACTACTCCCGCGATGCTGCCCAGTTAGGCGCCACGTGGCCACTCCTCAGATCTCCCTAGGGGCAAATCGGTTTTCTTCAGCCCATTTCCTAACGACTTTTGGACTATTCTGTGCCTATATAAGGGACCCGGGGACCCCGTTCCAGGTTTAAGTTCACTCCTCCTTTTTCCATACGCTGCTTCTGTGTTTTCCTCCATTATGTTGCCCACCGGCTCTCACTGACTTAAGCATCGGAGTGTCTCCCGCCGGAATACCACCGGCATCTTGGAGACTTTATTACAGGTCGACCAGGAGGAGAGCGCTCCAGTATAGCCGACCGGACCCGGTTCAGGAGAGTTCGTGGCAACAATAGAGAATCTGTAGTCATGCTTGTGTACTTCTCGTCGGACAGGTTAACACCCGAGGGCATATTACAAATTTTTATTTGAAGTGTGCCGATGTCACGAAGGCAATAACTAGGTATATGCATTCTTGATGATTGGCATTACTCCATCTTATTTAGCTATATTAGCATGGTATGACCCCAGACGGAACCGTGCATTTAACTAGGTATAAGCTTTGGAAGCCTAATGTTGGCACATGTACTCCACAAAAATCTTCCTCCTTTTGATGGTTGCAGGTACTATCGTTCTTGTACAAATTTCCTAAATGGGTCTTGCAGATGTTAGGATACCCTGGCAATCAAAATCAGTAGAACCTCCGGCTGTTAGCCAGGATTTGGCTGCAACCGGTCAACCACCTGATTCACGAAGCCAAAGAAGATCTGCCGTGCCTGCCCGGAAACAAAGAGGCTGAGAGATGAATGCATTGCTCAGCATGGCGTGGCTGCATTCGAGAAATGGATTCAAGCTCATTTACAGTGCCTTCGTGCTGAGGGGTTCTAACATTTGATGCCTCATTTAACACTTGGGAGTTGGCAGTCATTCATACCGTGATTTCGGCACCAGATACCTTTCATACCGACTTTAACATAACTGATTTTCCCATGAAGATTGATGACAGAATATGGCCAAAGAGATTTTAGGCACCAAGTACTTTTTATACCGAGTTTAACGTCCCTGATCTTCTCATCGTGATTCGTGAATAAAGATGGCCAAATGTTCTCCGAGTGCCTTACCGGTCTAACTTACAGATGTCCTCGGTGCCTTATCTCTTTGAGAATGCAGTAGGATTTGTCAGGGTACGAGGCCTGTTTACAGTGCGGTGCAGTAATATTCAGGAAAAAAGTACAGGACCCTTTTCGTTACCCTAACATCGACAGGATGTTGCAGACTACCTAGGAGTTTCGTTTGTCTGGTTGCTCATTGATTGACAGGATCTTTTCTTCGTCCCGGACTCCCTCCTTGAAAAAAAAAAAAAAAAAAAAAGAAGAAAGAAAGAAAGAACAAAGATCGCATGACAATTGAGCCAATGCATGCCTTACCAAAAAGTGCGGTCATGCTTTTACCTTAATAGAGGAGAGATCACCACGTGGAGAGATGTAAGAGAGGTCACTCTGTTCCCCGTTTTGGCGTGTCGGTGCCCGAAGGCTTACCCTCGCAGGACATGGAAGCGGCTACTAATTTTTTCATAATGAAAACAGAATCAATCTCAGAAATTTTGTCCATTTAATCACTGCATGTCTATAAACACAACTCCATATGCTATAATATTTGTTTATGAATGAACAACACCTAACGACGGCACTTCAAAAGACACTAGACTAAAGTTAAAGGAGAGTAATGATACAAAAGCAGCGTGCATTTTTAACTACTCAAATCCTCTCCCTTCCTTCCTTTAGGAGGGAATGAGAAAGAAGAAAAAATTTGAACATTTGCGTCTGCTGAAGCACATTACCCTTTTTCCCTATACAAAAGGACAAGAAATTCCACCCAAAAAACTATGCTCATGAAACAGAGTTTCTCCTGTGCCTTGATGAAGACCCATAAGATTTAGCTTCCACAGGTTTCGCAGAAATGGGAGGGCTTTGAGAACTCCCAGATGTATCGCTACTTTTGTTCTCCCCATGCCCTTTCCCAACCCAGAACTTATCAAATATCCTCCTTGATCGAGATGGCAGCAATAACCCAACACCCCTGTCCTTGTTATCCCCATCACCATTCTTTCCCTCGTTACTCCGACGCTCATCCTCTTTTATCTTCAAGTTCCCTAGCTGTTTCTTTACAGAGTTCAGGTTCTCTGGAACTGGTCTCTCCCGATCATCTTCCGCATTTGCTCCAGAAATTGTCCTGCCACGTAAGGTGTCATTGGTCGGAGATGTCAGGCTCCTGGCTGCTGCCCTCATCTGCACGAAGAAGAGGACCTGAACCACCACCCTAAGAGGTAAACGCTCGTTTTGTGCTGCATGCATGCAAGCATCCGCAGAGAGCTTCTTGGCATCCATCAGCCTACACATCCTCTTCTTCTCTGCTTTAGTCAGGCTTGGATGCTCCTGTATATTGTCACCGTATCAGGTTACGAGGATTGGTTTCGATAATTTCACAAGGTAAAAGAAACCAAATTGATAAATAGTAAACACAGGAGAAAATTTTTTTTTTTTTTTTCACAAGTGGCAGGAACTTTCCAAAAACAATGGAACCGTGTTATGACTGTCTTATTTTTAATTTATTTTAAAAGTGTTTGCAATAATGCTGGATAAGTGATAAGCAGCAATTAATTTTTGTTCCTCCTGATTGAAATACAAGACAGCATAATGGTCATAATGCAGCATCATTTACGAGAGGAATGCATGCTAGTGACAACAAGCTCAGGATCCGCAGCCACTAATCAAGATTTCTACTCGAGGAGTTCTGAGAAATGGAAAAAAGAAAATTGTGAACATGATCATCTAACATCAAACAACGATACCATATTATTGGGATTGGTACCCCTATGGAGGTTTTCACTCAAGGAGCAGGAAAAAATGAAATGGATAAAATTTATGTTGACAAATTCCAGGGTAAATTAACAAGATCACGTTGCTGAAACCAAGAATGATGAAGAGCACACAAGCAAGAATCATTTAATCAAAATTAACCATGCACTTTTAAATTACAAATTGGCAAATACTGAAGCATCAAAAGATGAAAAGAACATTATAATATCAAACGAACACCACTACTTGCTAGATAAAACCACATGGACAAAGGACCAGGCTTGGTGCTCATTGATTGGACTATTTAATTGTCTAATGCAGGGTTGGTTTCCATCTCATCTCCGGATGCCTGAGAGTGCAGGAAACTGCAAGATCTCATGCCCATACGAGGCACAAGTGCCATGCATTGAATGAATCCTGAGGACAGCATGGATGGGTGATGCAAATTTGGACAATCAAACGACCTACAAGGGTCAAACTTATGACGCTTCTTGTCACAAGATAGCATACAAAAGATATGGCTAAAAAAACAATAGCGTCTGTGCAACTTGATAAAGCAGAAAACTGTTCACTGAGAACTTTCTGGGGGAAAACAATAGATTACTTGGCAATGACAGATATGAAAACTAAGAACAATTGATCTCTTTATACAACACGAACTAGTAACTACTGCAGGACAGAACTGACCAAAAAAAGGTACAAACCTTAAACAATTTTCATGAACATACCTTTAAATAGATATCAATGGCCGTGTACAGCCCATCATGAATTGGTCTGGCTGCCTCTGGAACTGACGTGGAAAGATCAATGAAGCTAGAAATTGGCAGATTTGGATCACTGGCTATTTCAGCAAGATAACAATCAATCATTTTTCCCAAAGTCAACAAAGATTCGTGTTCTAAATCAATTTCATGCAACCCATTTTCACTCTTTTCCACAAAATCAGTATCGTGAGTGCTCCCAAGCCGCATCATAAATCTACTGATCAGGCTTTGCACCAGATCAACATCATACATGGTGTCACCTGGTGATTTTGCTGGAATCAGCAGGTCCTTTACAGAAGCTTTGTGCAATTGCAGACTAATACGGTCCATCAAGTCTTCTTTCAACAGATCCCCAGCTCCAACCAAGATAACAACTTTTAGCAATTTCAAAAGGAATCTGCAGGAACAACCTGAACCTTTATCTGATGGCAACAGCCTGATGATGGTTTCTACCAGAGTCCTGTTCCTTCTTGTGTAGTCATCGGTAACCAAGGCATCAAAAGAATCAGGCAACCATCTAACTGCATAAGCCTTGAGGGCCTCTCCAATCACATCAGAAGACATTCTCCCTTTAGACTTCACAGTAACCATCACTCGCTTATAAAGATCAACATCCAACTCACATATATCCTCAATCCACCAATCCTTGGGAACAATGTGCATCCTTTGCTGGGATTCAACTATCTCACCTGAAGCTGCCGATTTCTTGCAATAAGTATATGACCAGTTTACATTAGCAGGGTCTACAGATGTTTTGGAAGCAATGGAATCTATGCATCTTCCAACCACCTTCAATTCCTCAGACCACGGTAACAATGACTTTGTGGTTTGTAGAACAATGATGGAATCTTTCCAACTACGGAACACACTGGAGTTCAAGAAAACCTCTATTTTAAATATTAAATTACCTTTTTCAACATCCTCAGTCATCTCTAGGTACTCTGCTGCACATCTAGCAGCAACAACGTTGTAGGCACTGAGAATCACAGTCATGCCATAGCAGAATTTAGCACAAATCTCAAAGGATTTTGGTCCACCAGGAAAATCATGGATGAAGAATTCATCAATGCTGTCCCCACTGGCCTTGAGTATCAATCCTCGCAATCGGTTGCTCTTGGATAGAAGAGGAAACTGCATATAAAAAGAATGAATCCCAAAGCTTCAATACAGTGGTGCAAATATGGCTCGACCCAACTTGAAAAGGCAGAAACAACACATACATCGTAGAAATACAGCAAAATCAATGATACAATTTTTTTTTAAAAAAAAGGTGTTCTGCTTCTTTGGCTGCTTGATCGAAAAGATTAGTTAAATTTCATATTTAAGCTCTCACTTCAGCTGATTGCCCAAAATCTAGTTTCAGTTCCATAGAAGCCAAAGTAGAATTTTAATTTAATTTTCTATCAGCCTGAAATGAAGAAGAAAGAGGCAATGGTGTCCATCATTTGTATGTCCAGGTATCATGTTGCAAGAAGTCCTCCACTTAAGTGAATAGCATAAGGAATAATGAAAAGATATGAACCTATGGCCCAAAAAATATAAATTTCACATTGTGGGAAGAAGAAAGGAACAAATAAACACTCTTGCCCTTCACTAGTGTACACATTGTCCATCCGTGCAGTCATTCAAGGGATGTATATGACCACCCACTACCTCACACTCTCAGATCAGGCACCACAGGCGAATGATAAATTGATGATACAAAAATTGATAAGCTTTGTGCAAGGATACAAGAATGGAGGTCACAGGCATAGACTTGTTAAACAGCTTTCTGTAAACAAAAGGAAATGAAAATTTCATCTTCAAAAATGCAACTCAGCTGAGTATTACATAGAAAAACAAAAAAGATTATTTTTTTATCATGATTCATAGGCTTTCAGCTTGGACAAGTTTAAAAGCAACCAGTCTGAGTATTTAGTCTTGTTCTGCATCCTTAAACGGACCGAAGAAATTATACAGAAGCAGGAATAACTATGTAGAGACCTAAAAATACATTTTCACAGCTTCCTAGCAGAAATTCGAGTGCGAATATTTTTAAGTGTTAATTCAGTTCACTATTTGAAAGGATAGAAAATGACCTTATGCAAATAAAACCTCACTTCATCAACATGTATGATGACATCTGTTGCCAGCTCGGATACCACAAACCTGCATTGGTCATCAAATGTGAGATTTATATGTATGTAGCATCAGAAACAAGGTATAAAGCAAAACCATCGTCCAAAATCAATTGATAGCATGCATTAAGATGAATAAAATGATTTGGATGATGCTTCTGAATTTTCCATTCAACATTCAGTTCTATGATCCAAATTTTGGTTTTGAGAGGGATTCAAGCAAGAGTTGAAGGGCAAAAAAAAAAAGAAAAAAAGAAATGAATAATAAGAATTGATGAGCCAGATAAATGCAACCAGGAAGCATATCTCATTTCCCAGATGCATAGTAAACACAATGTTCCACCTTGCATTTGCATGACCATTTGTTGATGGATTGCATTTTTAACTTGCTCTCATTAATTGAAATAAAGTTAATACCATCTAAAATTATCTAACCGCAAGCAAATATACGTATCAACACTCCATTGAGCATAACCATAAGAGAAGTAATTTCATGCAACTCTATTCTTACATTCCACACACAGAGAGAGAGAAGGTAAAAAAAGGATCCATATTTAAGAAATCAGATAGGTTAGGTGGTCGAATATGAGAACATTCACTAATGGAAAGCCAGCAATATTAACACTTGCTGGGTTTTGGATTTATAAGAAGACTATCTTTCTGTATTTGGTTTGAGAATGATGTTGGCATATCTGAACTACTGCCATGCTTGCTCATCGAATGACTTTGCATTTCTTTCATAGATTCTCACTAAATGGGTACCTTAGCAAAACCTTATCTGATCTCAACAGTACAAATTGTGTAGCAACCAAAATATTGGCCTCGAGATCATGTTCGCACTTCTGGTTTTATTTCCCAAAGCTTACTTTCATCATTACAACTACTACAGAAATGTCACGCTCCTAGTCAGATCGGTGTTGCTCCATCAATTATGTTTACAGAAAATACTCCATATATCTGCATCACTTGCTATTGGACCAATGGCACTTCAACGCCCCACTTGAAGAAACGTCCGCGCCAACCCACGGAAGAAGAGACGAAACCCAGAAGGAAACCATGCACGCGACGCGCGCGGCATGATTCTGGCACAATCTGCACATATCTCAATGCGATTAACGGTCACGAGCAGCGTTGCAATCAAACTGCGATTGGAAGAGCTACAAGACTCCGATTTAGACTTCGTTCAAACTGTTGGACTCCTTGTGAGATGCTCTATGCAGTGGATGCTACAAATTCATGGGCAGAGACACGGACAGAGAGTGAGAGGATGAAAAAGTGATGAGATATCTCTTGTAGAGGGCTGATTGAGAGCTTGAGAGAAGGATTCGGGGTTTCTTGTTGAGAGATACTTGTACAGGGTTGAGAGAGAGTTTAATTTGTAAGTTTATTTTTCATAGTGAAACCTTTTGTATGCCCGAAAAATTGTATTTGTTATCTTTTCTTCTTTATCTTGCGATATCGACATTGACAATCGACGATCCCGTTCCGCTTTCGCAACGACCGGTATCAAAGCGAGTTGATACCGATCCCAATAACTGGTATCAGAGCCCAGGTTGTCCATGGTTGATCGAGATCGAAGAAGATGGAGAATACAAGTACAATTAAAGTGAAAATTAGCAGGTTCGATGGGAAGAGCAACTTCTCTCTCTGGCAAGCGAGGGTGAAAGACATGCTAATCCAGCAAGGACTGATCGACGTTCTCATATGCGAGGAGAGACCAGACACCATAGAGCAAAAGACCTGGAAACGGCTTCAGATGAAGGCGGTAAGTACAATCCACTTGTATCTGGTGGATGATATGGTGATCCATATACTGAACGAGTTTTCCCCGACGACATTGTGGGAAAAGATAGAGCTGTACATGACGAAGTCCCTCACCAATACCTTATTCCTTTAGAAGCAGTTCTATCAATTGAGGATGGCCGATGGACAGAGTGTGCAGGAGCACCTGAGCAATTTCCAGAGGATCCTCACCGATCTCCTCAGTGTCGGTGAAAAAGTTGAGAAGACCCGGGCACTTGTATTGTTATCATCTCTACCGCAGTCCTTGGTGACTGCTCTTCTAGCGAGAAAGAGCATCATCAAGATGGAGGAGGTAACATCGGCGCTACTTTAGAACGAGGTTCTCAAGAAGGAGAACCAGGCTTCGAATTCAGGTGGGAACTCAGCATTGGCAATTTCTGGAGGTGTAGGCGACCAGAGGAGGAGTGACAAAGGATCGCGAGGAGGACGGTTCAAGTCAAAGGATGCCAGCAAGATCAGGTATTTCCGGTGCGATGAGTTAGGACATCGTGTCAGAGATTGCCGGCAGCTCAAGGATCGAATGAGGGCTGTTACGGCGATGGCCGATAGCGGCGACGATGGATGCTTCAGTGATGTATTCTTGGTATCTAACGAGGTATCCCCTTCTTCCCAGTGAGTTTTGGATTTTGTCTATCCATACTATGTTTGTTACAGGGAGGAGCTGTTTGACTCTCTAGACAGTAGAGAGGAATCTGTCCACATAACAGATGGATCGAGCTATATGATCACGGACGTCGGACAGTCAGCTTGAAGGCACATGATGGGACAGTGAAGAAACTGGGTGAGGTCCGATGCATACCCAGTTTTAGCAAGAATCTAATTTCCCTCAGCAAATTAGACTCAAGCGGCTACGAGTGGAGAGCCGGTATGGAATCCTAAAGGTCTTGCGTGGTAATAGGATTGTTCTGCAAGGGAAGAAGCGTAGGGGTCACTACCTCTTTACAGGGAGTCCAGTACGAGGTGTAGCTCCGACAGCAGGTGGATCGGGCACGGGATGCGAGATTCGGGAGGATGACAGACGATGTCGCAAAGTAATAGTTTCTATTGCCGCAAGAGATTTTTCCAAGCAGGTCTCAGGTTGAGATGAGCACAGCACATGACGATATGGGATCGAGCAACCTGGCTCACTCCCATATTTGTCCATCCATGATCAGGCGACTGTCCTAGGGCATGGGGACGTTGGAATCCTTAGAAGCTTTCAAGTTAGGTGAAGGCAGTGCGTTGAGTCGAGGTAGAGGTTGTTGGACCAATGACGACTCAACGCCCCACTTAAAGAAACGTCCGTGCGCGACCCACGGAAGAAGAGATGAACCCAGAAGGAAACCCGTGCGCGCGACGCACGTAGCGTGATTCCAGCATAATCTGCATGGATCTCAATGCGATTGACGGTCACAAGCAGCATTGCAATCAAACTGCGATTGAAAGAGCTACAGGACTCCAATTTGGACTCCGTTCGGACCGTTGGACTCCTTGTGAGATGCTCTACGCAGTGGAGACTACAAATTCGTGGGTAGAGGCACAGACAGAGTGAGGACGAAAAAGTGGTGAGAGATCTCTTGTAGAGAGCTGATTGAGAGCTTGAAAAAGGATTCGGGGTTTCTTGTTGAGAAATACTTGTACGGGGGTTGAGAAAGAGTTCAATCTGTAAATTTATTTTTCATAGTAAAACCTTTTGCATGCCCGAAAAATTATATTTGTTATATTTTCTTTTTTCTCTGGTGGTATCAACATCGACAATCGACGATCCCGTTCCGCTTCCGCAACAACCGGTACCGGAGCGAGTTGATACCGATCCCAATACTTTCGCACTCTTCTATCACAAGAAAACTCATCTCTCAATCATGTTCTTGCAATTCTGTCAATCACCCTCACGTATGGAGGGTTGCAGCAGCTCAAACAGTGGAAATATAAAAGAAACATCTTGTCCTAATCTCCATGAAACCATTTGGATTGCAAACTTGATCTATCAAATTGTGTGACAAAGAAAAAGCTGTAGGACAGATAAAAGAAGTGGAGAATGCGAGTAGCTCACTGGCTAATCAGTGGGAAAACAGGAGCTGGCTATCTTTATTTTATAAAGCTTTCATCTCTACCAAACCAAGTTACCAATACAAAGGTGGATGGAAAAATGGCAAGCACACACCGATTCGTTTCTTTGGAAAAATTTAGGTCCTAAAAGAACTAGCAAACAGGAACAAGTATCAACAGCATTGTGACGCTGTGGATTTCCTGCAGCACGAATATTCAAGAGAAAGAAGTGGCGAAGAGAATCCCAAGCGGCAAAGACCTCGCTTTCTAGCGTACCGACAGCCAAGCCTAGCCGGATCTGAAATTTCAAAAGCACCTATTCTTCCTTCTTGACGGGATATTGGATCGTAAAGTCTACCCTTTTCATATTTTCCACTCTTTTTTTGTGAGAAAAAAATTCTTGAAAACATCAGGAAAATCCACGAAAAACAGGGTGCAACGGTGATGTGCTCTTTGATTCATGGTCATCATCTATACAAAACTGTTCGAATCTTTAAAAACCTATTCATGTCAACATAATTAACCAAAAGACACCCTCAATATATATATTGCCTCTCCCGTCCCGAGCAAACGAGCACAGCATAAACACCAAAAATAATTTTCCTCTTTAACTATTCGTACCGTTTGCATTTCGCTCCAACCCAAACCCGATAATCTTAAAAGAAAAATGTTCTGAATGAATCACGAGGAGAGGGGGAAAAAATTATTTATTTTTTTTAATTCTCTGTTTTGTAGCTGTTCCGATCACCCTTAACCTTAACAACATTTGAGATCTACGAATATCTAGAAAAAAGAGAACATTAGGAATGAATAAAAACGACCACGAAGTAGCAAAATTTCACTCAAAAAAACGCTTTTTTTTTAAAAAAAAAAAATCCACACCAGCACAGAAACAGAACATACCACAGAAGAAGCACATAACCCACACCAAGATCTCGAAAACAAGAAAAAGTCCTCACCTTACGTCGCTCCCATCGGACTGGAACGCATCCGGCTTCGATCCCAGTTTCATAAACTTCATCGCCACTCCCTACGACGACGACCACCACCAATCGCCCACCTCACTTCCTCTCAAGCCCGCATCCCCATTCCGTTATTTCCTCCCAGTGTCCGTACGCCGGCCGGCCAACCACCACCACCCTCTTCTCCTTCTCTCTCCAATCTTCTTCTCTACGAGGCGTTGATGATGCCTCCGTCGCCGTGGTTATTGTTGTTGAGCGTCATAAACGGTGGTTGAATCGAGGGAGTATCGGGAAGGGCACAAAGTATCGTGTCGTGTTATGATGAGTGTTATCACCCCGCTTTCGCTTCTTTTATTTCCTTGCGTTTCTTTCTCTTTCCCCCCCCCCCCCCCCCCCCCTTCCCTTCCTGTAATAATTATTACCTGCTGCTATGGTTGCTTGTTTCGCTGCTAGCTGCCTTGCTCTTCTCCCTTCAAGGAAGAATAAGATTTGCCAGGGCGATGTGCGAGCCGAGGGTGGGAATGAGGAGGGGGAGGGATCTTGCGGTCGCTTTCGGTAGTGCGGCGCTGTTCAGACCCCTACCCGCAAATGTGCTCCTCTCTCTCTCTTCTCGCTTTCTTTCTCTCTCTAAGAATTGCCAAAAGGTTGCGCGAGGTGGTGGCGGTGGATGTGGGATCGGCTGGAAGTGGGGGACCAGGATGACTTTTTGCCGCTAAGCTTAATAAAAAAATCGTACGTATATTTCTTATTCGTATTCGAACGACTTAAGATTTTGCATGTCGCCCCTGAAAAGGATTTTAATGTTATAATGAACCTCCTTGGTGGCGAGACCGATCTCAATCGGGTCTCTTCCCACGTCAGATAATTTATGCTCAATGTACTGCAATACCAACTGGACGCGAGTTTAAAAAATGTATCTTAATTTGGTTAAATCTAAAAATTTTTTTAGAATCCATGATTATTGATATAGGTAAGACATCGAAAAAAATTTTTTTTATCACTATTTTATTAATTAGCATCCAGTAATGTTAGATTAATATATTCATCTTTAGATAAAAAAAAATTATGCAAATCTAAGTATTTTGAATCGAACATTAGCCGACAAGATAAGAACTGCGAGATAGCTATATCAGGATTTATCCTTCTAATCCTTTTGTTTATCCAAATATATATATATATATATATATAAATATATATATACCGCAATACCAAGAGGTTGAATTTGTGAAGTTGCTAAGTATTGTATGCCGGTAACGATACCGCCTGATATGGCCGAATCGCTGACGTGGAGCCCCCATTGGACGCCACGCCGGATTATCGCCACAAGCCCCTTCACCGGGCTGAGCTCCCTAATGCCAACGGGGTCGCTCGTCGAAGCCGGGCTCCGTCCCCCGCCAGGTCGGGATGCCTAGGTCGGAGCCGAGCTCAAACCCCACCAGAGGCAGACCTCTCGAGCCCGAGCTCGGATCCCGTGGTCCGGAGTCGAGCTCAAGCCTTCTCTGCCACGATGAGCCCTCTCGAGGCCGGGTCCCCTGGCCTGGGCGCGCCTTATCCACCTCAGCCAGCCTGAGCTCGGTCAAGGCTAAGCCACTCTGGCCTGGTACCGAGCTCGGCCCCTTTCCGCACAGCCGAGCCGCTGCAAGGCGGGTCCCCTGCAAGTAGGTCCCATCTTTCCAGCTCGGCCCCCAACACAAATCAAGATGTCAACCGCCAAAGAAACAGCACCTCCCATCCAAAAACGGTGGCGGGCCCCCTGAGGACCGTGCGACAACACTCGCCACGTCATCATTAATGCCCACGACCGCCATTCACACCAGAAAGAAGGAATGCTCACATCAAGGCACTGTGCCCCTTACCGGCTTGCTGTACGACCGGGAAAAAGATACCAAGGAGCGCGATTCCCAAGAGCGACGGCGCGACAGTTGAGGCCTTACCGTACTTCCAGGAAGGGCAAATCGAAGGAACGTCAGAGGCTCGTGGAAGCTTCCCCAAATACCTAATAAAGAAGGCATATCATTCACGGCACGACATCACGTCATACCCATCTGCCAACATGGGAGAACCCCGAGGCAATCCGCAAAAGAGGACCCAGCCAGTGTAAGCAAAAAGGGAGGTAACACTCATTTCTCAATTCCAAGCAAGAACAACGCAACCACCATAAAGAAGAGAGGAACCAGAGCGACACAAGGGAAGAAGGCCAGAGAGGGGGGGCAAGACCACCTCGGCCAACACCATTCCCAGCTCGTCCTCATCTTCCACTCACACTATATTCACTCCTCCTAACGTGGAGCTCATCCAGAGGGGCTCGACCAGGAGGATCTGTTCTCCTGGATCGCCACTGACTTGACCGTCGAGGTGCCCCCGCCGGAATTCCCGGCCCGGGTCCCTGACGTTGCTTCCTTGCAAGTCCCGAGGCACTGGAGGCGTTCCCATGCGGACGGACGCGACACACCCGACGCCATCAACAGCTACAGGCCACGACGATCCGGCTGGCAACACCGCCCTTGGCCAGGCTTGTTATCCTAATTTTCAAAGTTATAAAAAATACCTTATCAAAAAAAAATTATAAGGTGTTTTTTATACCGCTAAGGCGGTAGGCATGATCCCAGCGATGACTCGATTAAATCTAGAATTTTTTTTAAAATCGATGATACTATTGCTGGTACGAATAAAAGGTCAGGATCTGCATCGGACATTATCCGATAGGATTTATTCTTTCTAACCCTTTTTGCTTTATCAAAAAAAAAAAAACACCTGCATTTCTTTTCCTAACCTACTCTTTCTTGGGATTGAATTATGTGTAGGAGTCCAATTAAGCCGGTTCTTGATCTGTGAGATCCATACTTAGTCTAGCTGGAAATCTAACCTGCATGATGGATCAGAACCTTGTTCATCTAATTTACATGCAAAATTAATATCATCAAAGAGCCTATACCACTTACCCTCTTTGATGATTTATGATAAATGTTTTTTTTCTTTCATTATTCATTGATAATGAACTAAAAACTAAACTCGAAAAAAGTCACTTGCTATGAACTTTTTTCTCCTATCATTTGGACTATCACATAAAGCTCCAAAAGAAATAACAAGAAAGCTCCAAAATTGTTGGCTTGAATGAAAATTTTGAGTTATTATTATATTACTTATTTCCATATATTTTTACAAATCTTGTAATTAGACATCTCGATCTTAATAACCAGAAAGATAATATATTACATTCTCTCTCATTCTATCCTTTATGATGAAAAAAATGCAAGATGCCCAAAAAAATAATGATAGAAAAATATTGATAATAAAATAAGCATTGTAAATAACAAATGCATATTTTTTATATTTCTTGACAAAATCTTTCTTGTATTTTCATCTCAATCACAAGACCAATAACCTATCATGTAAATATATACCTTCGATAGATTAAACTAATAATTAAACTAATTGGAACTCTAAATAGTACCTTACCTTTTCAAAAAAAAAAAAAAGGTTATAAATCAAATCTGAACCTGTTGGTGTAGAATCCCCTTTCGACCAAGCGAAGATGCTGGATCACAGGTTCGCTCCTCCAGTTCACCTGCAAAACAGGTCCCCGGCCAAATTTTCTCTGGCGGGGGACATTTCGATGTCTAAGCCAGAGGCGGGTTCTAGCAACAGAATGGAGAGTATTCTGAAGAGGAAGGAGATGGCGAGGAAATGAACTTTTATTTTTTCAAGATTTTACTGTGCTTATCTTGAGTGTCCTCTCTTACCAGTATTTATAATGGCTGGTCCAGCACATGGTTTGGTCTCCCATTCTACGGTTGAGACGGGAACTGATCGACTCCCCTCCGCCCGTAACTCGTAAGCGGTTGTCAAGAGGTACCGGCCATGCTGGAGGCGTTCTAGTTGGGGTTAATGGCCACGCGGCCACTTCGATGTAGTTATGATTTGAAAGTGATAGCCAGGCAGTTGATCGTAACCGTCGAACCCATGTTCGCATGGATTTGAGGTTGGTCGGAGATTTGCCTTCGGACCTCTTCTTCATGAGGGGCTATTGCTAGACTGGAGAGGTATCTTCGTCTTGTTTTTTCTAGGATAGTCCAAAAATATCTCTGTTGTTCGTGGCGGAGCTGTTCTTTTCAGGATGAATCGTAGGGTAGAGTCGGCGTCGTCTTTGGACCGTTCTCCTTCGAGCTATTGTCTTCGACTAAGACCGAAGACCGGGTCTATGATATGGCGGATATCATGTCATCGCTTTGCCTATTCAGTCGGCTTTCTCTAGGTGCTCTGATTCGAAGTGTCTGGTTCGGGAGGGATTACGTGAGCAGTCGAGCTGACAGCTGATCCATGCTTAAACCGACATATCATAACAGTTGCCCCCCACTCTCAATTTTCAAGCGATGATTTGCCTCGAAAAGTGAGAGTATCGCTGAATTGTCATTTTCTTCTGGGAGGAGGTGCAGCTAATGATGGTAAAATCTTTGGTTTGGCTGCTTGCCATAACTGCCTGCTGATTCGAAGATCAAGTTGAGGACAGCTATCTTCCCTAACTGGAGTATGAAAAAGGAAAGGGTCAGTCGAGAGGTCGCTTCTCTTTTCCTCCGTTGCAGCGATTCAGTTGATCTTTTCATTGGGATTTAGGTGGAGGACGTGGCCTCTTCCCGTCCCTTGGAAAGGACGTGGGCTTCATCTCTATCATCGATTGGGGTCATGCGGATTATGACTTTCGGTTCTCCCGTGTCAAATCAGCTTGGGGCCATTTGGGATTTTGTATCCGTCTCCGATGTCCATTTATGTGGCGGACTCAGAGGGAGATGGTCTCTCCTTTCGAGGAGGTGTCCTAGACGCTTCTTGTCCCTTTATGAGGGAAAGGGGGAGGACTGATTAAGGAAGCTTCTCTACCTTTGTTTACTTTTATCTTTTGCCCAGCTTTTCTCACTTCCAGCCTCAGTTTCTTCCGCAGGTAGGATTCTTCTATTCCTTCCCTGTTTCTTTTTCCCACCATGGTCAAGTCCGTAGGAGTTCGTGTTGCCAGTGGGGGGAAGTTGGGCCTTCTGATGTTGGTGATGAGGTTAGACCGGAACTAGTCCCTAGTTCCATTTCATTCAGGAAGATAGCCCACCTTCGAAAGCATTACCATGTTCCCGAAGGATTCCTTCTGATACTCCCGAAGCCTGAAGAGTGGGTGAATAGGCCTCCCGCTGGGCATATCGCTGTATATGAAGATCATTTAAAAGCCAGTCTTCGCTTTCCGATGCATCCTTTGTTCGTCAAGGTCTTTCATATGTATCAGATTGTGTCCGCATAGTTGACTTTGAATAGTATTCAGAATTTTATGGGTTCTTGATCCGGTGTCACATGGCTAATGTGAGGCATGGGACCAATTTATTCACTTCTCTCTTTATTTTGAAGAGGAACTTCCACTGCCATGGATGGTGGGTTATTGGTCCTCGTCCTTGTCGCAAAATAATGAAGGACATGCCCAGTGCCATCCATGGATAGAAATCCAATTTTGTCTTTGTCTTCTCGACTCAACCATGGGGTTTTAATAGTGAGTGGAGGGAGCCTCGTTTGGAAGCCAATGCTGGAAAGAATGTTATGGCAGCCGACCAACCTGACTTCGCTTTATTGTCTGGTTCGGAGGCCGTTTCCATCCGAGAGCTGTTAGAGAAAATGAATCTTCACCTCACAGAGATCAGTGAGTTTTCCGTGTTAGGTACAAGCAGTAGAGGTCTTTGGCTTTTCCCTTTCAATAGCTCTGTTGTCCAGCTAATTTTAAAATGTGTCTTTGTTTGTAGGTGGCAGGATGAGACCTGACTTGGACTGGCTTCATCAGTCTGCCAAGAGGAAGACAGCTTAGGCTTCTCCTTTGGGATCAGAGGTTCAAAAGGTCCGGGGGGATGATCCTAGTAGAAGTGCTTCATCTTCTAGAGGAACATCTGGAGGGGACGGAATACCGATGGTGAAGGCTTTGGCAGGGCATCCACCGGCTGAGTCCTTGCCAAGGGCCGACTCCCCGATTCAGATCAGGGGGAGCCTGTCTCTGGCAGTTGACGTACCATCGCCTTGCCCCTACGGTGGATAGGGGCAAGGCGCCACAAGTCGAGAGGAATCTGAGTGGAGGACTCCTTTGGGCGGGGGTCGCCCTGCAGACCCCTCGAAGTTCTTCATGCAGGGGGTCTTACTGTCCCTGCCATGGCTATGCAAGTACTGAAGGATGTTCTGCTGCCCCACGATTTGGTGGTCATCCGGGGTTGGAGCCTTGCCAAGGTATCCGATTTCGCCTTTTCTTCTTTGCTACAGGTAGGGCAGTCATCGTTTCTTTTGTCTCCAACAGGTCATTTAGGTCATGACCGATCTTACTCTTCGTTTTGTTGGTGCAGCTGCTCTACGACGTCACCTTCTTAAAGGAGGATCTGGGGAACGTTGACAGCATCCTTTATGGCTTGAAGAAGGAGCTTCAGGTGGCCAAAGCTGAAAGGGAGGTGGCCAAAGAATTGAAGCTGTCTATGGAAGAGCAGCTCACCTATAGAAACGTCGAAGTTCAGGACCTGAAGGGCGAGCTGAAGAAGGCTCAGCTGAAGATCTATAAGTAGGAGGTGAATCTGAGGAAAACGAAGAAGTAGGTACATTCCTTGGAACATTCTGCCAAGAAAAGCCAGAAGAAGGCCGAAGACCTGGTCAAGATGCTTGAGGAGGCGATCAGGAGGACCGAAGAGGCAACTTCGAAAGCTGAAGAAGCGACCTGAAGGTCGAAGCGGCCATAAAAAAGTCCGAAGCCTTGAAAGAGCGGGCAGCCAAAGCAGACGAAGACTTTAAAAAGTCTTCGCAGTTCAAGAAGAAAGTAACTGAAGCAAGCCTGTTCAATTATCAGTATGGCTTCAACGATGGACTATCTAGGGTTGGCGAAGTCTTCCCCGATCTCGACCTCTCTGGGATCCCAGCATATGAGATTGAGGAAGAGAAAGAGGAGGAGATCGTGGCCCCCACTGAGGCTGAAGAGGTACCGGACCAAAATGAAGAAGTCCCAGTCGTAGCCAAAGAGTTGGTCGTGGCTGATTCGGCAATCTCGACCCAAGCCGAAGAGGCTCAGGCTGAAGAGGCCTTGGCCTTGGCCTAGGTTGAGGAGATCCTTCATGTTCAAATCGAGGAGATCCTCCATTCCGCTGACCCGAGGGCTTCTTCGACCGATCCATAGGGCCCGATGGGCTACGAGCCTTGTACTTCTTTTTTTTTGTTAAGAGTGATGTGGCAAGATCGCTGACGTGGAGGAACCGGCGGGCGCCACGTCGAGAAAAGATGCCACGTCAACTCTCCAGCTCATATTCCACTACCGAGCTGAGCTGAGCTCTTTCAAAATAGCAGGCCGAGCTCAGTCCTCCGCCAGGTCGAGCTCATGAGCTCGACACCTAGGTCGGAGCCGCCTTCCACCCTCCAGAGCGAAACCCTCGAAGGCTAGTGCCATGCGGTCGAGGTCGAGCTATGAGCTCACCGCCGATGTGGAGCCTCTTCGAGTGCGCACCCTCTGGACCAGGTCCGCCTTCATCCCTCTAGAGCAGACCCTCGGAGTCTAGTGCCCTGCGGTTGAGGTCGAGCCACGAGCTCACCCGCCGATGTAGAGCCTCTCCGAGCACGCGCCCTTTGGACCGGGTCCGCCTTCAGCCCTCCAGAGCGAGAGCCTCGGAGGCTAGTGCCCTGCAATCGAGGTCGAGCCATGAGCTCACCCGTCGATGTGGAGCCTCTTCGAGCGCGCGCCCTCTGGACCGGGTCCGCTTTTCGCCCTCTAGAGCGAGACCCTCGGAGGCTAGTACCCTGCGGTCGAGGTCGAGCCACGAGCTCACCCGCCGATGTGGAGCCTCTCCGAGCGCGCGCCCTCTGGACCGGGTCAGCCTTCCCCTCCAGAGTGAGACCCTCGGAGGCTAGTGCCCTGCGATCGAGGACGAGCCAAGAGCTCACCCGCTGATGTGGAGCCTCTCCGAGCGCGCACCCTCTGGACCGGGTCCGCCTTTCGCCCTCCAGAGCAAGACCCTCGGAGGCTAGTGCCCTGCGGTCGAGGTCGAGCCACGAGCTCACCCACCGATGTGGAGCCTCTCCGAGCGCGCGCCCTCTGAACAGGGTCCGCCTTCTGCCCTCCTCCACCGAGGCACCCCCACGAGCTCGGAATGTCGAGGTCAGAGCGAGTCATGCCACCCCAGCTCGGCCCCAGTTCGGACGAGGTCTTCACCAACTCGGAACATCGGCGAGCCGCCCGAGGATTGCACTGAAGCACTTTTCAGGCTGTACTGACCACCTACGACCTCCAGTTATACCAATTCAGGGATTCGAATCCCGCAGGTAGCGGCCCGCCATTCGAAGCACCCCAAATTTTCCGGAATGAGGCAACCAAGAGGAGTGTCGGAGCGCCTGACAACGCCCCCTATCATTAATAAGGAAAAGTCCCTCGAGACACCGCCGCATGTGCCTGACAGCCCGGCGGGGATCTCGAGACAAGCGCCGAACGATAACCTGGTTCACAGCAAACCCAGAGGTAACACACACAACAACTCCAAGAGACAAAAAAAGAAAAAGAAGAAGGGGCAACCCCCACTAGCAAGAGGGGATGGCACCACCACCATCACCACAAACACAAGCACAAGCCCGACCAAGAGGGCGAAGTGCCACTACCACCACAGTGGAGGGGAAAGCGAGGGATACAAGGAGAGGTGGAGGAACAGAGCATCACTCTATCCCCGCTATCATTTTCCCCCGGTAACGTTTTCACCTTCACCAACATTTTACACTCATCCTAGAGCGGAGTCCATCAAGAGGGGCCCGACCAGGAGGATCTGTTCTCCTGGATCGTCATTGACTTGATCGTCGGAGTGCCCCCACCGGAAACCCCGACCCGGTTCTCTAACCGTTGTCTCGCAGGTCCAGGAGTGGAGGACCACCGGGAAACAAGGCGACCGCACCCAGCGAGGAGATCCGGGAACCAAGAGCTGCGGGCGACAGGAGGAGCGCACTCCGGTGCCGATGCAGCTATGGGCCACGACGATCTCGGCGGCAACAGATTGGCACACCAGGTAGGGGGAAAGACGGGCATGACGAAGTCCTTCATCACTCCCCAAGTCAATATACCGCAGAAGGACGGTGACGACACAAGCTAGAAAGGCCAGCAGAGTGATAATCTCCCCTAGGCCTCTCCACGACGGTCACCTCCTCCATCCCTTTCGACGGGGAACCCATCGACGAAACCATTAGGCACACAGCGAAAGTGTGCCTGGAGAAGCGTGAGCACAAAATGGTGGGATTCTTCTGCTAGTTCATTAATATGCGAGGTTCGACCGGCGAGCCACCGGACTACAACGCCCACCACCGACGGAGCCCTTCACTGGTCATGGTGAGGTTGAGTATCATCACTTCCACCGTGATCACGGCCATGGCATCAAAAAAAAAAAAATGTCGCAACCGTGAATAAGGGATCGAGAAGCTCGTCAAGGAGCCCACTTCTGAAGGTTTGCGGGGGGCAGGGGCACTCGAGAGTCATTTCCCCTCCATAAGGGGAGGAGAAAGCGAAGGAGAAAGGTAAATAAAGCTGCCGTGGACGTCGGGACGATGATCGCGAACCACCGCAGGAAGGCCCCCACGAGGTGGCCTAAGTTCCATCAGGAGGGGTCCGTTACCTCGAAGAACTCGGCGGTGTCAGACTCCTCGGGGGAGGAAGGCCTACAACCTATAAAGGCGACCCCAGTGAGGTAAGTTCCCCCACCAATGATCATGGTAGCAATTTTTCCCTTTGTATGGGTATCCGCATGTTTTGCAAGAAAGGATCAACGGTGCCCCTGGGCCCAACCCCAGGACGCCAGAGGAACCTCGAGTCGCATAGCTCCCCAATTCCAAGCATCCCCGAGCCCAGTTCCAGGATGTCGAAGAATCTTTGAGCCACGTAACTCCCAGTTCCAGGATGTCGAAGAATCTCTAAGCCACGTAGCTCCCACTTCCCTGCATTCCCGAGCCCAGCCCTAGGATGCTAGAGGAACTTCGAGCCACGTAGCTCCCCAATTCAAGCATCGCCGAGCCCAACTCCAGGATGTCGAAGAATCTCCAAGCCACGTAGCTCCCACTTTCCAGCATTCTCGGGCTCAGCCCCAAGATGCTAGAGGAACTTCGAGCCACGTAGCTCTCCAATTCCAAGCATCCTCGAGCCCAGCTCTAGGACATCGAAGAATCTCCGAGCCATGTAGCTCCCACTTCCCAGCATTCCCGGGCCCAGCCCCAGGATGCTAGAGGAACTTCGAGCCGTGTAGCTCCCCAATTCCAAGCATCCTCGAGCCCAGCTACAGGACGTCGAAGAATCTCCGAGCCACGTAGCTCCCACTTCCCAGCGTTCCCGGGCCCAGTCCTAGGATGCTAGAGGAACTTCGAGCCACGTAGCTTCCCAACTCCAAGCATCCCCGAGCCCATCTCCAGGATGTCGAAAAATCTTCGAGCCACGTAGCTCTCACTTCCCAGCATTCCCGGGCCAACCCCAGGATGCTAGAGGAACTTCGAGCCACATAGCTCCCCAATTCCAAGCATCCCCGAGCCTAGCTCCAGGACGTCGAAGAATCTCCGAGCCACGTAGCTCCCACTTTCCAGCGTTCCCGGGCCCAGCCCCAGGATGCTAGAGGAACTTCAAGCCACATAGCTCCCCAACTCCAAGCGTCCCCGAGCCAGCTCCAGGATGTCGAAGAATCTCCGAGCCACGTAGCTCCCACTACCCAGCATTCCGGGCCCAGCCCCAGGATGCTAGAGAAATCTCGAGCCACGTAGCTCCACAATTCCAAGCATCCCCAAGCCCAGCTCCAGGACATCGAAGAATCTCCGAGCCACGTAGCTCCCACTTCCCAGCATTCCCGGGCCCAGCCCCAGGATGCTAGAGGAACTTCAAGCCACGTAGCTCCTCAACTCCAAGCATCCTCGAGTCCAGCTCTAGGACGTCGAAGAATCTCCGAGCTACGTAGCTCCCACTTTCCAGCATTCCCGGGCCCAGCCCCAGGATGCTAGAGGAACCTCGAGCCACGTAGCTCCATAATTCCAAGCATCCCCGAGCCCAGCTCCAGGATGCCCTTCTCAAGATCAAGCTTAGACCTCCGGCCAAGAGAACTCCGAGCCAAGCAGCTCTCTATCTCAAACGTCTCCGAGCCTAGCTCTGAGATGCCAAGAGATCATGGGGCCACGCAGCTCCCGTCAACGCCTCGAGCCTAGCTCCAAGGTGCCAAAGACCTGAGCCAAGATCTCAGCCAACCCCCTGGGCCCGAGCCTAGCTCCACGTCTAGGAAGGCCTCGAGCCTAGTTCTAAGGCAATCAAGACCGGTAACCCCCCTTCTCTGATCTCCCCACTCGAAAAGAAGACGAGAGGGGAAGGAAAGAAAGAGAATAAAGGGGGAAGCCCGGCAGCCCTCTTCTCTGATCTCCCTACTCGAAAAGAAGATGAGAGGGGAAGGAAAGAAAGAGAACAAAATAAGGGTACAACCAGCATCCTCTCCTCTGATCTCCCCACTCTAAAAAAAAAGAGAGAGAGAATAAAAAACAAACAACAACAAAAAAAAAAAGAGAAAGAAGAAGAGTGGAGAAGGAAAGAAAGAGAGAACAAGAAGGAAATACAGCATCATCGAAGCTACCACTTTCAGCAGCTCTCAGTCATCAATGTCCCCGAGCCCAGCTCCAGGATGCCTTATCTCAAGACCGGAGCTCAGATCTCCGACCAAGAGAACTTCGAGCCAAGCAGCTCTCAGTCATCGACGTCCCCGAGCCCAGCTCCAGGACGTTCCTTCTCAAGACCGGAGCTCAGATCTCCGACCAAGAGAACTTTGAGCCAAGCAGCTCTCAGTCATCGACGTCCCCGAGCCCAGCTCCAGGATGCCTCTTCTCAAGACCGGAGATTAGATCTTCGGCCAAGAGAATTTCGAGCCAAGCAGCTCTCAGCAATCAATATCCCCGAGCCAGCTCCAGGACGCCCCTTCTCAAGACCGGAGCTCAGATCTCCGACCAAGAGAACTTCGAGCCAAGCAGCTCTCAGTCATCGACGTCCCCGAGCCCAGCTCCAGGATGCCCCTTCTCAAGACCGGAGCTCAGATCTCCGGCCAAGAGAACTTTGAGCCAAGTAGCTCTCAGTCATCGACATCCCCGAGCCCAGCTCCAGGATGCCCCTTCTCAAGACCGGAGCTCAGATCTCTGGCCAAGAGAATTTCGAGCCAAGCAGCTCTCAGCAATCAACATCCCCAAGCCCAACTCCAGGATGCCCCTTCTCAAGACCGGAGCTCAGATCTCCAGCTAAGAGAACTTCGAGCCCAGCAGCCCTCAAGTGTTATGACTTAACCTCAAGCAAGGCGAAACCCTTCTCCCTGAGCTCCCCATACAAGAAAGAAAAGAAAGAGAAGGGAAGAACCAAATAAAGAGGACAAATGATAAAGAAACTCGGATTTTACTTCATTGATCAAACACAAAGTACAAGTGTCTTCTGGGCCCCCGACATACAGGGTGACCCAGACTGAGTGCAAGAAATGAAACTACAAAGCAAAGCGAGGAAGAAAAGGGTCATTCCACGATGGCCGGCTTCATTGCCGGATCCTGAGGCCGAGAGCTCCCGCCCTCAAAAGTCTTTGGCTGAGTTGCGCTGGCCGCGGAAGGGCCACCCTCAGCCGGTGCCTGAGACTCTGAGCCTGCGCCTCTCACGACAACCTCTTCATCAGCCTCCTCCTCCATGGCCGAAGGATACTCGAGGCAGCCACGGTCCTTGTCAGGAATAAGTGCCTCGACTTGGCCACGCAGGTACATGAAACCCTTGTAAAAGGAGTCCTACGCCATCTGCTGGATATCAGCGATGAACTCCTCTGAAGCCTTAAAGTTGGCGACGGCGTTCTTGGTGCCCTTCGTGGCCTCAGCGGCCACCCTCTTCGACTCGGCGGCCTCCAGCCTGGCTGCCTTCGCCGAGTTGGTTGCCGTCTCTGCCGCTTTCTCAGCAGCGGCAAGTTTCTCCTTCACGGTTGCCAGTTCTGCCTGGGTGGCTCGGGTGATCTTCTTGTGCCGGTCAGCCTCGGCACTATACCAATTCAACTTCTTTTTGACGACAGAGAGGTCGTCGATTACCTTCTTCGAACGCTCCGCTCCAAGTCGTAAGCCGTCAAGAGTCCTTTTGCTCGCCCCACTTGCCCCGACCTTCTCCTTCAGGTCAGCCTTCAAAGATTCAATCTCGGCGGCCTGTTGCCGCTCGAGATGCTCCCCGCTCTGGAAGTGGCCCCTGATGTAGAGGGCATCGGCACTAATCTGCACCGTAAAAAGAAGAAGAGGTCAATAAAAAAAAAATGAATGATGAATGAAAAAAAAAAAAGAAAGAAAGAGAAAAGAGAAGAGAAAGAGAAGTAAAGGCGGCTTACCGAGTATAGCTAGGAGAAGAGGGTGCGGATGACATCGGTCACCCGCATCCCAGCCATCTCCTGCCGATCGCACGCCTGGATGGAGAAGTCCATCAAGCGTTCGGCAAGCTCGGGGCTCCGGAGGACCGAGTTCTCCGGCCCCATCCTAAAGGGGAGATGGCGCCGCGCGTCCTCCCTCCAGCTCTCTCCATGAGCGGGCGGTCTTGCACCGCCGACTGAAGGACCTTGGGGGGCAGGCTGGGAGGCTGGCACCGGCGCAGGTGGCACCTCTGTCGAGGTGCTGGGCGTAGCCCGGGTCTCCTCACCCCTGACAGCGGCGACTGGGGGACTCGGAGGTCGCGGGGCAGCGGCAGCGCGGCAGCCCTCGCCCAGACTACCACCTCGGGCTCTGCAGCGGGGTCCTGCTGGACTGGCCTCTGCACCATGAAAGCTGCCCTCTCCACCGGCACAGGAGCGGCATGGGGCACCTCTGAGCTCGGGCTAGCAGCTGCAGTCGAGCTTAGACTGATCACCACCGTGGGGGCGGCCGTAGAAGCGCTCTCACCCCGGGCCTGCCTGGAAGCGGGCTCCCCAGCCTGCCCGGTCGGTCGCCTCTTCTTGGTGATGGCCAGAAGATCACTCTCGGAGAAGATCGTACCTGCATACAAATTACACAACAGTTAAAGCCTGGGAGAAACAATGCAAGAGGTGCAAGAACAAAAGAAAAGAAAAAGTTCAGGTCGAACTCACCCAACCCCTCCGTCGGGTTGACCCTGGAGTCGGCAAGTTCTGCTCAGACAACAGGACCTCGAGAAAAGAAATCTGGACGGTGCGGAGCTGCTCGTAATCATCCCGGTCAGCCACATCGATCACAGAATTTTGGTTGGAGGACTGATCCGGATCGCTCCAGACCCAATCGACCCCCTCGACCTTAGCAAAGAAAAACTTGCTCTTCCATCCCCCGATGGAAGAGGGAAGCTCAAACCTGATGGGCGGGAAGACAAAGACCACCACCCATCCTCGGTTGGGTGGCGCTTTAGGGCAAAGAAAGCCCTAAACAAAGAAAATCGGGCTACGAACCTGTGGAGGTGACACAACACAACGAAGGAGAAAGTGACCCTAATAGCATTTGGCACCTGCTACGTCGAGACCAGACGATAATTATCTAGGACTGACAGAAGAAATGATGGAAGGGAAATCGGAGACCCCTAGAGAAGGTCTCCTCATAGAAGGCAAGACGACCCGGGCCACTAGAAGTGACCCATTCTCCCGGACGAGGGACCGTAAGCTGGACGGAAGCCGAAATGCCATAGACATCCCGGATGGTCCTCAAGATCCCGGCAGTGATCATCGAAGCGACCCCACCAGGACCTGTGGACCGGATTGATTCAGAGACAGGAATAGAAGAGGAAGAAGGAGGCGAAGAAGGGCTAGATGCCTGTTCCTTGATGACTACTAGACCGGGAGGACGCCTCCTACTGAGCTCGAAGCGGGTTACACCTCCCTCTCCATCAGAAGAAGAAGAAGATGCCGGCCTCCACTCGGAAGGACCGGTCTCGCCCTGATCAGTAGAGGGGCGGAAGCCCGAACCGAAACGGGACATTCTCAAGGACAAAGGAGAGGAAGAACACCAAACAGAAGACCGGGAAGAAGACTCAATCCAAGAGAAGACCCCAGGCCCGAAGGAAAAAAAAAACTCTATCCTAGCAAGGGTAGGAGGAGGAAGAAGCTAACATGTTCCTTTAGAAAACTCGGGGGAACTGGAAGAAGGAGGAAGCTTGGGCATGGTGGCAACAAGCACGGAGAATTCAAAAAGAATAGATGGTTCGGGTAAGGCCCTCTTTTCATTTCAAAATGACCTGATGGAGTCGTACCAGTTCAGACTCTCCGCCAAAAGAACCGCGCCACGTGTCGCCCATCGACGAGAATGGCATCCTGGCCACTTTGAATTCCGTGCCCATATTAACTGCTCCTCGAACGTGGCCACATGGCATCCCCGCATTAGACTGCAGGGCCGGCCCCGAAGCGCCAACAATCATGGCCATCATCACGCCAGATTTTCTCCTTTCCATGTCAGCACCGCAATTACTCCCTTCGACCCGAGCATCGCGCACTAACGAGCCTCGAGAGTGGGGGGCAAATGATGTGGCAGAATCACTGACGTGGAGGAACTGACGGGCGCCACGTCGAGAAAAGACGCCGCGTCAACTCTCCAGCTCGTATTCTACTACCGAGCTCAGCTGAGCTCTTTCAGAACAGCATGCCGAGCTCAGTCCTCCGCCAGGTCGAGCTCATGAGCTCGACGCCTTGGTCGGAGCCGCCTTACGCCCTCCAGAGCGAAACCCTCGAAGGCTAGTGCCATGCGGTCGAGGTCGAGCCACGAGCTCACCCGCTCGATGTGGAGCCTCTCTGAGCGCACGCCCTCTCGATCGGGTCCGCCTTCAGCCCTCTAGAGCGAGACCCTCGGAGGCTAGAGCCCTGCGGTCGAGTTCGAGCCACGAGCTCACCCGCCGATGTGGAGCCTCTCCGAGCGCGTGCCCTCTGGATCGGGTCTGCCTTCCGCCCTCCTCCACCGAGGCACCCCCACGAGCTCGGAATGTCGAGGTCGAAGCGAGTCATGCCGCCCCAGCTCGGCCCCAGTCTGGACGAGGTCTTCACCAACCCGGAACACCGGCGAGCCGCCCGAGGATTACACTGAAGCACTTTTCAGGCCGTACTAACCACCTACGACCGCCAATTACACCAATCCGGGGATTCGAATCCTGCAGGCGGCGCCCGCCATTCGAAGCACCCCAAATTTTTTGGAATGAGGCAACCAAGAGGAGTGTCGGAGCGCCTGACAACGCCCCTATCATGAATAAGGAAAAGTCCCTCGAGACACCGTCGCATGCGCCTGACAGCCCGGCGGGGATCCCGAGACAAGCACCGAATGGTAACCTGGTTCACAGCAAACCTAGAGGTAACACACACAACAACTCCAAGAGACAAAAAAAAAAAAGAAGAAGGGGCAACCCCCACTAGCAAGAGGGGATGGCACCACCACCACCACCATCACCACAAACACAAGCGCAAGCCTGACCAAGAGGGTGAAGTGCCACCACTACCACAATGGAGGGGAAAGCGAGGGATACAAGGAGAGGCGGAGGAACAGAGCATCCCTCTATCCCCGCTATCATTCTCCCCTGCAACATTTTCACCTTCACCAACATTTTACACTCCTCCTAGAGCGGAGTCCATCAAGAGGGGCCCGACCAGGAGGATCTGTTTCCCTAGATCGTCACTGACTTGATCATCGGAGTGCCCCCACCGGAAACCCCGGCCCGGGTCTCTAACCGTTGTCTCGCAGGTCCAGGAACGGAGGACCGCCGAGCAACAAGGCGACCACACCCAACGAGGAGATCCGGGAACCGAGAGCCGCGGGCGGTAGGAGGAGCGCACTCCGGCATCGATGCAGCTGCGGGCCATGACGATCTCAATGGCAACAAAAAGGAACGGCATGTAATTGATAGTTTCTTCCGGATTAATGAATGTCTTTCCTTCCTCCCAATAAGTGGTAACGTCTAAATTGGAATGTCTAAAAAAATCTCCCAAGTGTCGACTCTTCGGATTTGGCTTCGGCAAGCCCGTTGACCTCGGTAGCGAGTCGAGCTATACGATTCTTCATTAAGTCGACTCTTTCCTTTGGTTCACCGGGGATTCGGTAGCCATCATGCCGTCGCTGGAGAGAGAATTGTTGCATGGGTCACGAAATCATGGCGATTGGAGTCATACGGGCTACGTTCGCAAAGGACCAGCATGGTTGCAACCTTTTAGAAGTCCCCTCCAGCATGCAATGGTTTGCCCCAGTGTTCCCCTCCAGCACGCGAATGGAGGCCTTCACTGATTAGGGCAACCATGCATGGCACGATTAAGGCTTATTGGAAATGGGGGCGCTTGACCTGAGCCTTCAATAGTCTTGGTATAAGAGAAAGGGGTTTTCATGAGTTGAATTTCATCCGCTCCGGGCAAAGTTGCTCTCAGCATCATTTTTGTCTCCCTTTCCCGGCGCCACCCGAGAGCTTATCGTGGCATGAGGCCAGATGTAGCACAGCTTAGGCAGGTGATGAGGAGGAGGCCAGTGGGGGGCCTTTTGGTGAGGAGATCGGATCGGCGGTGGAGCTGTGTTTTGGCATTGCCGTGCGCCTATGTTGGGAGCATCACCCCATTCAAAATAGGTTCTTCCTCAGGGGAGAGCAGGCTTCTCTAGGGAGAATCGTATCGGCTGGGCCATCTGGGAGGTCAAGTCCATCAAGTGTTGGCTGGGTTCCCCCGTGCGCCAAAGATATTAAACCTGCAATTCCGGTTATGGAGGACAGGAGTCCTGTGGGATGCGATGCATCCGCTACTGGAACTAGGAGGCGGGGGTCCGGGGACCCTTTCTCCACCATCCTTCCCAGAATACAACAAGTGGTTTTTGACATGTATGTTGTACGTCTGATCATGCTAGACAAACTAACCACGTATGCGCTCCTCTTTGGCAGGTTTCTCGCAGTCTTTCCTTGCTGGAGAAATGTGTTCGTGAGTCTATCAGCTTCGGTGAAGATCTTCGAAGTCAAGTGGCTTCAGCTGTAGTTAAGAAAGATGTTGTCGAAAGACTCCCAGCTATCGTAGAAGATGAGTTGGATAAGGCTGTCACCTCCAACGATGTCCTGAGAAAACAACTGAGGATGCTTGAGGCACAAGCGGCCGATGTGGTGGCCGATCTGAAGAAGAAGAGAAGAAAGGTGATCTCTCTTGAATTATTGTTGAGGAAATGTCTTCGAGACACTAAGGGACTGAAGACCCAAAAGGCCGAGCTAGAAAAGAAGATTGGCGGGATGGAGATGGATCTCTTAGCGGCCAATCAGAGGGTGGTACAGGCCAGGGAGAGATCTTCCCAGGCCATCGAGGCTTATAAGAGCTCCGAGCCTTCAAAGAAGTGCACGAGGCTGTAGTAGAAAGTTATCTCCTTGGTCATGCTGACTGCCTGGGCAAAGTTAAGAAGCTTTACCTTGGCTTGGACTTCTCTTTGGCTGCTGTTCCAGGGGATGGAGCTAAAGAAATAGAGGTTCTAGCCGAAGAGACGTCTATGCATCCTGTTAAAGACAGTGGGATGGCCACTTGACCCCTGCTCCTGTTGCTGAAGAGGTTGACGAAGGATAAAAATTGTTATTTTTCCTCCTTTCTTGGCCAACTGTAATGCCTCTTTCGAAATGAGGGTTTTTCTTCTTTGAAATAAATGACTAACTCTCTTTGAATTAGTCTCTTTTGAGTCGATCATCTTTCGATCGGTGCGCAGAAGGCTTACCTATCGCTCGATGGTAGGCAACCAAGGCGAGGGGTTCGGAGTTCGTGTTTTTGGCCTTGGCCGAAGGCTGACTTCGAAGCGAGGTTGTAGTGTTGTTGAACCATTTTTGATTCCTCTGGTGTAGTCGATCAGTTTGAAAGGGACTTGGGCAGTCCTTCAGGTCGGGATTAGTCCCAATTGGACCGGGGTCAACCATCTGTTACAACTATTTCCTCTGGATCAGTGGCCGTGTGGGGGACATATGTCATCCTGTTATTGGTGGTTTGTTGGAGATCATCGGGCACATACTCTGTTGCCAGTGCCAACTGTGTTGGTATTTGAGCGGCCGCGCTCTCACATGTTCCGGGTGCCGCCAGGCTCTCCTTTTCCCGAAAATGGTCGTTAATATTTAACCACTCGAAAGAGGTTGCTATAAACTCGAAGCGTCGCTGGCTTCTATCTCCGAAGATAATTATTGATGACCATATTATCTCCAAAGCAGCTGTTCAGGTTTTGACGTGCCACTTCGACACATGGCACCTTCCGGTTAGTTTGGGGAAAGTCATTGGGCACGTCCTCTGCGGGCGCTCGTGGGCACGAAGTCCCGTTAAATAGGACCCATCTTATTTTTAGAAAGCTATCGAGGTAGCAGAGAAGCAGATCCTTATTTCAAAAGTCGTTCTCCTCCTCCTTCTAGTACACTATGAAAATGAAGTTCAGCATGGCGGAACTCCAGGAGATGGCCCGGAAGTGGGTCGCCACCTCCAGACCGGAAGGCGAGCCTAGTGAGAAGGTTCATCGGGACGACAACGATGACCTTCAATCCGGGGTTGCGACCCGCCTAGGGAGGAGGGTGCGAGTGCTGGAGGCCCAGTTGGAGGAGGCGAAGGCCCATGTTGCGGAGGCCGTTGCGGAGGTGGAGGAGGCCAAGAAGGAGGCGGCGAAGGTCATTGCCAAGTTCTTGGCATCGCCAGCCTTCAGAGAGGAGGTCACCAAGGCGGTCTTGGACTCCTACCACCGGGGGTTCTGGGAACATAGGGACAAGGCCTTCCACTTCTACAACCTGAAGGGATTGAAAAATATTAGGCCTTGCATCCTTTTTCCTGGTCATGAGGATGATTCTGACTTCGAAGAGGAGTCAGAGTCGAGAGTGGAGGGGAAGTATGGAGCCTCCCTGAGCGCCTCCCAGAGGCTTGACACCACCCGCTGGCATGGAAAGGGGCCGGCGACCGATCCTTGAATCAGCCTTTCCATTATCTATTCTTCCTCTCTCTTTTTTTTGTAAGGTTCCCTTCAATGAATAAAAATATCCCCTTTTTTTTTCTTGTAAGAGATGTGCTCCAAAATGTCGTAAAGTGTGGACTCTTTGGCATAATAGCTAACTGAAGAGCTTGTAGGACCATCTAGGATCTGCCGTTAGGACAGGTCGATTAAGCCATTCCATGGGGCGTCTGTCATTGATAGGGTGAGTAATTTGGGCTCACTTCAGCACGTCTTCAGATCTTTCATGGTTAGGATGTCTAGACCATCCCCGTGCCTTCTTTTGAAGTTAAGGTAGGCTGATTAGGCCCGCTTCGACGTGTCTTCAGATTCACCGTATGGTAGGTTATGTGAACCATCCCTGTGCCTTCTTTTGAAATTAAGGTAGGCTGATTAGGCCCGCCTCGACGCGTCTTCGGATTCACTATAGGGCAGGTTATGTGAACTATCCCTACACCTTCTTTTGAAGTTAAGGTAGGCTGATTAGTCCCACCTCGGTGCGTATTCGGATTCACCATAGGGTAGGCTATGTGAACCATCCCTGTACCTTTGGTTGATCATAAGGTAGCCTGGTTAGTCTCCCCTTTACATTCATCAGGCATACTGATAAGGTGAGTGGATCAGACCCACCTTGCGCTTTTGGTCGATTTCGTCGGATGGACTACTGAGACCATTTTTGCACCACCGGCAAGGTAGGCTATCTAAACTCATTCTCAAATAGACCTTTATGAAAGTCTCTCTTGATGGGAATGTTCATTGATAATACTTGAGGAGATTTTTTGTACATTCCAAGGCCGAGGTAGCATGATGCCATCCAAGGTCTCGAGTCAATATATTCCTGGGTGTATAACTTCCTTGATTTGGTAGGGTCCTTCTCAGTTAGGGGAGAGTTTGCCTTGTTCCATCAGCCTGGACACTTCATTTCTCCGCAGCACCAAGTATTCAGAGCGAAAGGTTCACTTTTTCACTCGGGAGTTATAATATTTAGCAACCCTTTGTTGGTATGCTGCCATCTTCATTTAAGCCTGAAGTCAGGTGCCTTGCAGTAGGTTCAAGTCCACCTTCTACGTCCGGAATTTTCGGGTTCTTCGTACTTGTCAATCCTCAGAGATTGCAAAGTAACATCGATGGGGAGGACTGCCTCGGTGCCGTATACCAGATTGAATGGGGACTCGCCAATAGCCATTCTGGGGGTCGTCCAATATGCCCAAAGAATAGAGTTCAGTTCTTGGTCCAAAGTCCCTTAGCATCGTTCAGTGAGGTCTTCAAACCATGAAGAATGGTCCAATTTATCACTTCGGCTTTCCCATTAGATTGCGGGTGGCTGACAAATATCAGCTTGTGGAGCACATGGTACCGAGCACAGAAGTCTTTGAATATGGGATTATCAAATTGCCTTTCGTTGTCGATGATTATGGTATGTGGGATTCTGAACCGGAATATGATGAAGTTCTTAACGAAACTTTCGATTTTCCCTTTTGTGATGTGAGCCAGTGGTTCAGCCTCGACCCACTTGGTGAAGTAGTTGATGGCAACGATAAAAAATTTTCTTTGCCCAGACACTGGTGGGAATGGGCCAAGAATGTTCATGCCCCACTGGGCGAAGGGCCAGGAAGCCGTCAGCTGAATCAGCTAGCTTGCTGGCTGTCTTTGGATATTGGCGTACCTCTGGCACTGGTCACATCTTCGAACAAAGTCAGCTGAATCCTTTTGAATAGTGGGCCAATAGTAATCCTGGTGTATTATCTTATACGCTAGAGATCTACCCCCCAGATGGTCTCTGCATATGCCTTCATGGACTTCTCTTAGGACATAGTCGATGTCGATGGCCTTAAACATTTTAGCAGAGGTTGAGTGAATGATCTCTTGTACAGGATCCCGTCTAAGGTAATGTACTGAGACGCCATCCAGCGGGTCTTCTTGGCCTCTGTCTTATCCTCTGGTAACATGCCCTCGGTCAGAAATTTGAGGATGGGATCCATCCAACTGGGCTCAGTCTCGATTTGGTGCACCTTTGAGGCTTCTTCGGCTATGCTTGGAACTTTAAAATGTTCAACGAAGGTACAATCGAGGGATTCTGGAGTGGTGGTGGCGAGCCTAGACAGTGCGTCTACCCGGGAGTTCTCCAATCGAGGCACATGGGTGATTTCAAAGAACTCCAACAGAGCGGATAAGGCTCGCACCTTCTCTAAATACTGGATCATTGTAGTATCTCTAGCTTCGAATTCGCCTTTGACTTGGTTCACCACCAGTTGGGAGTTCGAGAAGATCTGGATTCTTTGGATTCCCAAGTTTTTGGTGATTCGGAGCCCTGCAAGTAGGGCGTCATACTCAGCCTGATTATTTGAAGTGTGGAAGGAGAATCTGAGTGCGTACTCTACTGTGTGTCCATTCGGTTCGGCTAGTATGAGGCCTACTCCACATCCAGTGGAGTTGGAAGCTCCATCTACATGGAGTACCTAGACAGACTCTATATCTTTCGGAGCGGATCCTTCCTCTCCGGTCGATCGTGCTCCGTCTTCAGGCTTTCAGGTGCACTCAGCTAAGAAGTCAGACATCACCTGTGCTTTCATAGCTGATCGAGGTTGGAAGCTGATATCAACCCACTCAACTTAACAACCCATTTCGCTATCCTTCCTGAAGTGTCAGGATAGCAGAGAATAGCTTTAAGGGACTGGTCAATCAGAACCACGATGGCGTGGACGTGAAAATAGGGCCATAGTCGCTTTGCCATAATTACCAATGAGTAGATCAGCTTCTGTATTCTTGAATATCTTGTCTCAGCATCGTGCAAGACTTTCCTGATGTAATAGATCGGCTTATGGAGGCCATCTACCCCTCTTCGGACGAGAACCGAACTGATTGCTTTGTCCACAACAGAGAGGTAGAGGTAGAGAGTCTCTCCTTCTTAAGGTTTGGAGAGGAAGGGTGGGGTCTCTAAATATTTCTTCAATTCCTCGAAGGCAAGTTGGCAATCTTTGGTCCATTCGAAGCCTCGGGACTATCGAAGTACTTTGAAGAAGGGGAGACACTTCTCAGCCGACCGGGAAATGAATTTGCTTAAGGAAGCGATCCTTCCCGTCAACTACTGTACTTCCTTCTTGTAAGAAGGGTGTCTCATATTTCGAAGGGTCTGAATCTTTTCGAGGTTTGCCTCGATTCCTCGTTTAGTAACGAGAAACCCCAAGAACTTTCCTGAGGTTACTTCGAAGGCATACTTTGTTGGGTTTAATTTTATGTGGTGGCATCGTAGGGTGCCGAATAACTCTTCCAGATCTTTGATGTGTCTTCTTTGATGAGGCTTTTGATGATCATGTCGTCGACATAGGCCTCCATATTCCTTCCTAGCTATTTCTTGAACACCTTATTGATCAGCCTTTGGAACGTCGTCCCAGCATTCTTCAGTCCAAACGGCATCATTTTGTAGCAGTAGAGATCTTTTTCGGTGATGAAGGCCATCTTTTCTTCATCCCGAGGGTTCATTCAGATCTTGTTGTATCCGGAGAAGGCATCCATGAAGCTTAATAGCTGATAGCCCGTGTTGGCATCGACTAGTTGGTCGATCTTCGGCAAGGAAAAACTATCTTTCGAGCAAGCTTTGTTGATGTCTATGTAATCAATGCAGATCCTCCACTTATCACTAGCCTTTTCTACCATCACCATGTTGGCCAGCCATTCAGGATAGTGCGCCTTCCGAATGAATCCCGTCTTGATAAGCTTGTTCACTTCTTAGTCTATTGCTTTCTGCCTCTTTGGGATGAAGTTCCTTTTCTTTTATCGAATCGGCTTGTGCTTAGTGGCAACCTCCAGCCGATGAGTAATCACTTTGACTGGAATCCCAGGCATATCCGAAACTGACCAAGCAAAGACATCAGCATTGTTCATGCGAAAATAGATCAGCCTTGCCTTCGTTTTCTCATCAAGCAGGCTTCCAATTTGCACGACCTTGGTGGGGTCCTCCTCGGTTAACTACACTGGAATGGTCTTTTCCATGGGTTCACCATAGTCCGCGGTTGGATCCCTTAGGTCTAATTGATCCAAAGTCATGGGATCATTGGATTGCTTGTCCTGTATCATCAGGCATTGTCGTGTAGTTCTTGAAGGTTAAGGCATTCATGCAAGTAGGGCAGAAAATATGCATTTTAAAACTATTTCAAAACATGCACAGCGGAAGGCTCGGTAGATAGATCAAAATGATCTACCGATCTGCCCACAATAGGATCTAGTATAATAATCTAGCATGCAAGCAAAACATCAACAGTAAGAAATAAACAAAGGTATAAAGTACCTTACCTTAATATCTCTGAAAATATTGAGAAGAAGAATGAAGGCACCCGAGCCACACACGTGTCTAGCCTCTATAGCTAATCCACACCAGGGCTCGACACTGATCAACTTTCTCAGAGTGCTAGCTTTTCGGGATCCTTCAGGCCGATCTTCTTCTTCTGAGAAGACAAGGAGGAGAGGTGGAACCCTTCCCAAGAAACTCTCTTTCCAAGACCTAGCTTGAATGCTAGGTTTCTCATACCCAATCCCAAGTCCTCACTAAACCCTTCTTCTTTTTTTCTTCTTGTTGTTGTAACCATTAGCAGCCTCTAGAATGACCTTCATTTATAGGGGTAGCCATGAGAGGGAGAAAGAGGAAGGATGAGTGATTGGGGGAGAGAGTCAAGTGACATTCCAAATGGGTCCAAGCCAAAGAAGGTAAGTATGACTATCATACCATGAATGCTTGGAGCCAAAATGTCCAAAAACTCGAATTTCGAATTCAAAATTCGAAGTCAAGCATTCCAGAAATTCTTTCCAGAAATCTACTCGTCACAGTAAGTGTCGACACTTACAAAAAGCCAAGTGTCGATACTTCCCTAAGTGTTGACCAAACAAGTATCGACACTTGGAACATGGTCAATCATATTGACCACCGGTGACAGCAAACGATTCTCAATCGTCGATCAGCCTTAAGATCATATAGAAATCTCTATGGTATGTGACCCCATAGGTTCGAACACTAAGCCGGTAGCACTGGAACATTTCCAGTACCAGTCAAAGTCCTCATTTAGCAATGATACCCGACGTCCGGATAGGTCGAAGATACAGATACCTCACAAGAACCTCTGGTATATGGTTACCGCATAATTCATCCCTTTGACCTCATAATGCTCAGGATGACCTAAGGTTCGACTGCCAACCCTAGTTTGGTCGATCCAGATCATGTCTCAACTTTACAAGTTCCGTGACTTCTCACAAGAACTACCCTGGTCAAGGATTTGCTAAATTGAGACATAGTGAGTCATTCACTCCAAACTATTTGGAGGAGTCAATTCCATCTTGATCCACCACCGCTCCACAAGTACTTGACTGCACCCAGAAACCTTTCATTACTGGATTAGAAATCTAGGTAGTCCGATATCAAAGTACAGTGAGTCGCTTGCAAGCTACCATGATGATCTCAGGTCTGAGGGATACATATATCCATATCCCTTCGTGAGCAACCCTTTGGTAGAAGAGAGCTCCGCAGATGGTCACGTTTAGTGAGATGTCACATATTTGCTTGCATGTCACACCAGTGTCTCCATACTCCTTGGTTAAGAAGACAACCAACAAATATGACATATAACAATCTACACTTGATACATCGTCGTCCTATAACAATGTATCATTTAGTTGTGAACCAGTTTAAGAACTACTTGATATATCCTTTCTATATCAAATAATGTAGTTCCAAGGACTCCATCATACAAGAGTTCGTTTCAAGAAAATGCAAATATGATGGACAACCAAAAAATAATATCTTTTATTTATTAAAAAATTATATACAGTTACAAGATAGCACAACCGTCTATAGCCTAGACGATTGGCTTTGGGACACAATTTTCAACAGTTCTCTGTCTCCCATTGCTTCTCCAACTCCATTCCTAGTGGGAAAACATACCAGAAAGTGATAAGTTGATACTATGGCCCAAAATTTATTCAGGATGGGCCGTCCTAGAATCACGTTGTAAGCCAAGGGAGTTTGGATCATCGTGAAGTTAATTGGCAATGTCTTCTGTCGGGGTTCGGTGCTGAGGGTTACAGGCAGTATCATTTCACCCTCGACATCGACATGGTTGTCTCCGAAGCCAGTGAGCGGTATAGAGTATTTTTGTAGTTTATTTTTATATAGGCACATCCGAAAGAACACGTCGTAGAGTAAGATGTCTGCGGAGCTTCCATTATCAATTAAAACATATGCCTTACATCATAATTGGCCACGACGATCGATATTACAACTGGATCATCATGCGGGAGTTGGATGCCCGCAAGGTCATCGTCGGAGAAGAGTATGGTGTTGTTGTCTTTGAGCCATTTCGAGGCATCATCTTCGGCTCTTTTCCAGTTAGTGGGCTGATGTAGCGTTCCCACGTTTCCACTGGTGGGCCTCTGGTTTGGTAGCTTAGCTTCTTCAAAGGCCCTTTAGGGAACTGTGGCTTCCGGTCGAGATCCTTGGTAACCGATGTACCACCCCAAGTAACCCATCTTGATAAGATCTTTGATGGCATCCCTGAGTTGGATGCACTCTTCGGTGTCGTGGCAGTGATCCTGATGGAATCCGTAGTATTTGTTCCTATTCCTCATAGAAAAGGATGCCTTCATGGGATGCGGCCATTGGAGATAGCTTTCTTTTTCTATCTCCATCAGGATCTTCTCTTTAGGGAGATTGAGGGGGGTGTAGGAGTTGAATCTCCCGCCCAATGCTCTGGGCCTGGGACTTCGTCGCCGATTAGGATTATTGTTGTTGTTGCTGTTGGGGGGTGCAGGGGGGCCCAGCCCCCTGCTGTTCTTCCTTTTTGGGAGGGGTTTCCCTTCAGCTAGCCATCGATTCACCGCTTGCTCCTCAGCGTCAGCATATTTCTGAGCCCTTGATAGGAGCTCGGTGTAGCTTGTGGAAAACTTCTTATTCAGGAAAAAAGTAAGCCTGGACGATCGGAGCCCCTTCTTCAGCACGAACATGGCCCCGTGCTCGTTGAGATTAGGGATCTCGAGCGTAGCCGAGTTGAACCTGGAGATATAGTCTCACAAGCTTTCTCCCTCATTCCGGTGAAGGAGAAACAGGGTATCCGTGTTTCGAGGTGTCTTACGACAGGTCCTGAAATGCAAAACAAATAATTTTCTAGTTCGGAAAAAAAATCAATGGTACCTGGGCGTATGCTCGAGTACCACAATCGAGCTGCCTTCTTCAAAGTAGCAGGGAAGGCGAGGTAGTATAGTACGTTTGAGGCCCCTTGAATCATCATCTGGGCTTTGAAACTACCTAGATGATCAAGCGGGTCAGTGGTACCATCGTAGGGCTCCATTTGAGGAACCCTGAAGTGCTGGGGATGATTTCGACCATGATACGAGAGGTGAACGGAGGGTGTAACTCATAAGCCATGAGGTCGCCGTGATTCCTCTGGTCCTGAAGCTTCGCGACCTCCGATTCGAGGGCCTTGAGCTTTCTCTCGTAATCGGGATGGATTTCCCTCGGAGGGTCTCTTTCGGGAGTGGAGTCCTCGGAGGAAGCAGAGGGAGACCATCTGGGTCTCTTTCCTCTCCGCAGCGAATCAGTTGGCTTTGGATTTCGAGAGCTTCGACCCTCGGGAGAGGACCGATCATGGAGGGAAAGATGGGTGGACCCGTATTAATGGTCTCTCTTCTTCCTGGATTGATAGCTATGTCTGGGGGTGGCTGGCGGATGCCCCACCTGAAGGGCCCTATCTTGAAAATTTTGAACCATGGTTGTGAGAGCATTGACTTAGTTCAAAAGAGCATCGAGTTGCTGTTGTCCCACGACAAGCGTGGGAGGCGAAATGTCGTTCCCCGTCAGGGGGTCGCCCCTCTGAGAGGGAGCGCAACCTCTGCTTGTTAAGGCATTCTCGAGTTTTTTCCTTTGCCATTAGAACCTCCTTACACTCTCCTTTTTCCGGAGGGGAGCTAGCAGTAGATGCTTAGGCTGTCTCCCCTTACCTGGCGCGCCAATTATGTTGGCGTAGAATCCCCTTTCGACCGAGCGGAGATGCTGAATCACAGGTTCGCTCCCCCGGTTCACCTGCAAAATAAGTCCCTGGCCGGATTTTCTCCGGCGAGGGACACTCCGATGCCTAAGTCAGAGACGAATTCTAGCAACAGAATAGAGAGTATTCTGAAGAGGAGGGAGATGGCGAGGAAATGAATTTTTTTTTTAGGATTTCGCTGTGCTTACCTTGAGTGTCCCCTCTTACCAGTATTTATAATGGCTGGTCCAGCACGTGGTTTGGTCTCCCATCCTATGGTTGAGATGGGGACTGATCGCCTCCCCTCCGCTCGTAACCGTAGGCGGTTGTTGAGAGGTACCGGCCATGCTGGAGGTGTTACAGTTGGGGTTAATGGCCACGCGGTCACTTCGATATAGTTATGATCTGTAGATGATAGCTACGCAGTTGATCGTAATCGTCGAATCCACATTCGCATGGGTTTGAGGTTGATTGGAGATTTGCCTTCGGGTCTCTTCTTCAGGAGGGGTCGTTGCTGGACTGGAGAGGTGTCTTTATCCTGTTTTTTCTGGGATAGTTCGAAGATACCTCTGCTATTCATGGTGGAGCTGTTCTTTTCAGGATGAATCGTAGGGTGGAGTCGGCGTCGTCTTCGGACCGTTCTCCTTCGGGCTGGTGTCTTTGGCTAAGGCCGAAGACCGGGTCTATAATATGGCGGACATCATGTCGTCGCTTTGTCTATTCAGCCGGCTTCTTCTGGGCGCTCCGGTTCGAAGTATTTGGTTCGAAAGGGATTACGTGAGCGATCGAGCCGGTATATCCTGACAGAACCTAACTTAAAATGGATTGGTTATAAATCAAATCATATATTACCATCCTCGATCATATTCATGCTTCTCCGGTTCTTGTCAATGAACTGTAATGAACAAAAACATTTCATTTAAAAGTCAAGCGTAAAGAAAACGATTCTAATGACCAATTAATATCCCGGCAACTAATATGTTCTCATGATATCTTTCACAACATCTTTCATGAAACTTCGACTTCAATCACTGCTCACGAGACAAATAGTGCGTCGCATATTCCTTCGTGCATGCTATTTTGTCCCCAGCCATGCACTTCGATGATTCCATTGGATTTAAAAGCCAGAGATGAGAGAGAGAGAGAGAGAGAGAGAGAGAGAGAGAGAGAGAGAGAGAGAGCTCCGAAGAAGACTTGACCGGATGAGCTTTTTATGCAAAATCTTTTGAAGCGAAGAGGGAAGAAGGATTGGTGTGAAATACCGAGACCTGGCTGGGTGCTACATGGGAAAAGAAAAAAAAAAAAAAATTCTCTAGTAAATTTCCATGGGGGCACCGGAGGGCTTTTCGTTATTTTATTGTTATTTTTGGGAAGCCGCCCTCAGATATCTGACCGGAGTGGCTACGGAGGTCTGGTCCAACCGCATCATCCTACGCTTCCTCTTCCCCTGCTTTTATTATCATGCCGTCAATGCACGCCACCCTGTCCGCAATTACCACTCTACCCACCAAGCTAGGTGGTGGCACCCTCTCCTCTCCCCTCCCCATCCGTTGCCTCGACTGTAGCTTTTGTCATGGGAGAACTAAAAGTAAAT
The DNA here is from genome assembly GCA_021397845.1 of Areca catechu. Lineage (NCBI taxonomy): Eukaryota > Viridiplantae > Streptophyta > Magnoliopsida > Arecales > Arecaceae > Areca > Areca catechu. Next base: position 5,692,419 of record CM038047.1, on the reverse strand, counting down.
TAATTTGTTAATGGATGGTAGGGGCATTGGATTTGGACCACCGTGAGTGCGAGCTCACCATCTATGGTTCCAATCAATCATGTTTGTTGATTATAGGAATCATCCTCCCATGCCAAATCTAGTGAGAATCTCATCATTAAAAAAAACTATACGAAGAATTGTGCTACTAATTCTTGCCAATTCGATTTTCTCCGAAAGTTTTGCCCTAGAGACATTATTAAACACATGCCAGAGGTTTAGCCCATCAACATAACATGCCTTTATATGAAACCTTGCAGGTGATGAGGGACATGAAATGAATTAAAAGCTTATTGAACGGAAGGATAATTAGCTTTTTTTCTTTTTATTATTATTGTTTTTTTTTTTTTTTGTAGGGTGTGGCTTTCTTTAACACTCTCGATCGGATTAATACTAGATCTATATAGTTAAAGATTTATTAAAATTACTAAAGCATGCGAGAGGCATATGAAGCGGTAAGTTTGCGGGACGGTCATTGCATAGGTTATTTTGGAGATTCCAACCTCTTTGAAGATGCCTGAAGAGGGGCATACTATGTGTACATGCTTTGAAAAGAAGAAAAAGGACATCAACAACGGCGAGAATCGCAAATAACCCCCCCCCCCCCCAAAGTAACTCTATTTGATAAAGGAGACGTATCACCAGTAAAGTTGGGTTGTAGTCACATCAACTTCATCCTGACTCCTTTTATGACGAATATTGGGCCGATTCAGATGTAGACACCCTTTGTTTGCACCCATGGATCGTTTCCATGGTCTTTTGTTAGCAAATTCGAATCGAACAATTTACCATGGACAATAATGGAATGAAGTTTATTCTTTGTCTAGCAATATCTATTCCCACCAACTTGATACAGTTTCCATTGGCCCGTTTGTGTTGGAAATCAAATCCGGTCGAAGGATCAAGCAAAAATATGTATCTTTAAATATATTTATATATTAAAATTAAATAATAATAAAAATAAATAATTAATAATTAAATTATAAAAAATATCAGGATTTATGTGATTCAGTCGGAGCTTATATTCATGGAACGTGCAACTTTACTATTAAAAAAAAATCAATATAAAAGATTATACCTCTCAAACCCTTTATATTAATATCTTAATAAAGAGCATAAAACAAAATTCTTCTAAAAAAATTTACTCACAAAATTTTTCTGAAACTGTGGCTGCGTGAATCTCAAAAGCCACCACAATTATCACACGCAAAATCCCAAGATCCCAAAAGACCAAAACAGCTTTTATAAAGAAGTGGAAAAAACATCTCCTTGCACATGTACCGTAATTCTAGTGCAGTCACGCCTCTGCTAGTGCCGTCATGGGTGGGTGTCCGTGGAAGTCCTGAGCTAAGATGCTTACAACAATCTTCACCTCGACTCAGCCTTCCGATTCTATATAACTTGGAGAGCTTGTGAATAATTTTACCCCTATGCCTTGGAGCTTTAATGTCTCAACATTCTTTAATTTAGCCAAGTCCAGGCCGTGTTGGAACTTGACTACTGAAAGTTGCTTGGTCATCATATCTACAATATTATTCCGAGTAAGAATCTTGATTAATTGAATGCAACCGCTTGCAACAAATTTCCTGAGCACATGATATCGAATATCAATATGCTTTGTCCTGGTAGACACACTGGATCCTTTGCAAGATATACAATACTCTGATTACGATAATATATACAAACAATCTTCTGTGCAATCCAAGTTCCTTGACCAAATCTGAAAATAAAATATTTTCTTGGCAGCCTCAACTGCAGTTATGTATTCTACCTCTGTTGTTGACAATGCCAAGATATCCTGAAGCATCGTTTTCCAACTGATAGGACCTTCACCTAAAGTGAAGATGTATCATATAGTTGATCTTCTTCTGTTAAGATCACCTACATAATCTAAATCAACAAAACCAACTAGAACATCAATATTAATGCTCTTCTGAAATAATAAACCAAAATTTGATGTGCCCTTCAAATAACACATAACTTATTTAATTCCATTCCAATATTCTTTTCCTGAATCTGTCATGTATATATCTACTCAAAACATTAACAGTCTGTGATAAATCAAGTCTAGTACAAACCATAATATACATCAAACATCTAACTATACTAGCATACAAAACACCGAGCATCTCCTAATTTCTTCCTTAGACTGAGGATATTAATGCATACATAATTTGAAATGCTGAGCTTGAGATGTTTTCACAACCTTAGCCTCCTTTATATTGAATTTAATCAATACCTTTTCATCCGGATCAACTATAGCTTCCCATTATATAAGTCTTTGTGAATCTCAATGCCTAAGATCTTCTTGGCACTTTTTATGTCTTTCATTTCAAACTCAGAATTAAGTTCTTGTTTTAATTTAGAAATCTCTTGTATATATATACAAGCTATAAACATATCATCAACATATAGTATCAACAGTACAATAGAACTATTACTAAGAAAACAGAAATAGATATAACTATCATACCTGCTCCTAGTGTAGCCATGTGTCACTATAAAGGTGTCAAACTTCTTATATCATTGACATGGAGCCTGCTTCAAATCATAAAAATATCTCTTCAACTTGCACATTAATTTTTTATTGCATTTTTTACAAAACCATCTAGCTGCAACATATATATCTTCTCATCAAAATTATCGTATAAAAAAGTAGTCGTCACACTAAGCTGCTCTAGTTCTAAATCCCACATAGCCACCACAGAAAGTATAATCCTAATAGAAGAATGCTTAATAACTAGAAAAAATATCTCATCAAAATCTATCCCTTTTCTTTGACTATAGCCTTTCGCTACCAATCTGGCTTTGTATCTTAGTGGTTCATTTTCTGATAAAGTTTCGTTCTTTCTGTACACCCACTTACAGTCGATTACCTTTTTATCCTTAGGAAGAGTGACAAGTTCTTAAGTCTTATTCTTATAAGAAAATTCATCTTTCTCTATAATAATCTATTACTTATCACTGTCCTTGCCCTGTAAAGCCTCCTGAAAAGATATTGGATCATTAAAAATAATAGAAAAAATATAAGCAACTATATATTTCAACCTCAATGATAGTTTTACTCGCTTTCTAGCTCTTTTTATAGCAATAGAATAACGCTCCTATTATTTTTGTGGCTATATAATTACTTGTCATGTTTTGAAGATTCCCTTGAAACAATATTGTTCCTATCAGTCTCAATCAGTGGCTCCACCTGAACCAAGATACTGAACTTTTTCATATTATGATGCTGAATTTTCTTCTTCAACATTAAAACTTCATCAAATATCATATCTCTGCTCGCTCAACCTTCTGAGTTACTGGATTTCAAAGTCTGTAGCCTTTCATACCAAGCTTATATCCCAAATAAATACAAGATTTAGATTTCATATTAAGCTTAGTCCTCTGATCCTCCTATAACAAGACAACCAAATATATGAATATCAAAATAACCAACTAGCTTACCGGACTAAATCTCTAATAGTGTTTTGAGTCTAAGTAATGCTGAAAGAGATCGATTCACTCGGTATTATTATCCATAAGAACTCTACCCCTATCATGAGATATATAGCAAACAAACCAATCTCTATACAAGCACATATGATAAAAACAAGCAGTATCAAGAATCCAAGTATTTGAAAAATCTATAGCTAAGGAGATTGTCAACACATCCCCATCCTTTTCAGATTCAGTTGCAACTCCAGCCTCATCAGTATTATGTTTCTGCCTGGACTTTAATTTGGGATAATTTTTAAATATTTTTGACTTATGCTTTAAGAAGTAAACCCAAACCTTCTTGGAAAAGTCATCAATAAAAATGACAAAGTACCTAGTTCCTCCAAGAGAAGTGATTGGTGCTGCTTCCTAGACATCTGAATGAATGTACTCAAGGTCTTGTGTGCTCCTAGTGGTTGAGGTAATAAATTTTATCGTGCATTGCTTACCAAGAACATATGTTTCACAAAAATCAAGTTTACAAGATTTAATACCCTTGAGTAAATTTTTATTATATAATTCCAATATCCCTCTTTAACTCATATGGCCAAGCCTAGAATGCCATAATAATGTAACATCATCATCATCAAAAGAGGATGTAACAGCAGCATTATCAGTAACAGTTTTTTCAATCAATCTATATAAATGATCTATCTTTTTTCCCTTCATCAATATTAAGTTCACCACGTTTAATTTTCAATATGCCATTAGCACTAGCAAATGTGCATCCATTTGTATCTAAGGTACTAAAAAAAATAAGACTCTTTCTCAAATTAGGAACATACCTGATATCTATCAAAGTCCTTGCTACTCCATCAAATATCTTAATTTTGACTGTTTTCATCCCAACAGTTATGCACTCGGTATTATTATCCATAAGAACTCTACCCCTATCATGAGATATATAGCAAACAAACCAATCTCTATGCAAGCACATATGATAAAAACAAGCAGTATCAAGAATCCAGGTATTTGAAAAATCTATAGCTAAGGAGATTGTCAACACATCCCTATCCTTTTCAGATTCAGTTGCAACTCTAGCCTCATCAGTATTATGTTTCTGCCTGGACTTTAATTTGGGATAATTTATCTTCTAATAACCTTCTTGCTTGCAGTAATGACACTTGTCATTTCATCCTCTTGACTTGGATTTGAAATAATTCTTTTTACCATTTTTTTCTTTTCGACGTCTTCTTTCTTGATCCAAATCCTTTGTCATCGAATTGTTACCTGTATCAGATTTGTGCTTAGCCTCATTTGACAGTGAAATTACCTTGACCTCCTTCATCTTCAAAGTATCTTTGCTATATAAGATGGTGGTCACCAAACATCATAGGACTTGAATAAAAATGAGAAAAGAATAATTACTTGATCTTTTTCCTTCACCTTTACCCCTAAACTGTAAAGCTACAAAATAAACTTATTGAACATATTTAAATACTCCAAAAGATCATCCCCTTCGGACAAAATGTAAGCTATAAAGTTATTTTTTTAAATATAATTTATTTGTAAGAGACTTTGATATATAAAGATCATCTAATTTCTTCCATAAATCAGAGATAGTTTTGCAATCTTCAATATTATATATTACCTCATCTACCAAGCAAAGTATAATAGTACTAGAAGTTTTTAGATCAAGCTCTAACCATTCATCTGCATCAGTAATACCTAATTTTTTCTTGGAAAGAAGAGCTTTGTGGAGGTTTTGCTGAACCAGGATTGCTTTTACCCCTTCTTCCATAAGTTGAAATTCATTTTGCCATCAAATTTCTCAACTTCAAATTTTGTCGATATCTTGAATGTACATACCATATCAACTTAGTAGAAATATATAAGAAAACTCAGCTCTGATACTAGATGTTGGAAATCAAATCCAGTGAAAAGATGGTACAAAAGTATGTATCTCTAAGTATATTTATGTATCAATATCAAAAGATAATAATAAAATAATAATTACGGTAAAATAGATAAACTATAAAAGAATATTAGAATTTATGTGATTCGGTAATAGCTTATATCTATGGGGCATGTAACTTTACTATAAAAAAAAAATGCCAATACAAGGGATTATACCTTTCAAATATCTTATATCAATCTCTTAATAAAGAGCACCAAATAAGATTCTTTTAAAAAATTTACTCACAAAACTCTCTTGGAGATATCGTCAAAAGGTCAAAATAGCTTTTATCAAAAAGTAGAAAACATCTTCTTGCATGCATACCGGGTCATGCCTTAACTAGCGTCGTCATTGGTAGGTGTCTATGGGAGTCGAGTCGATATGTCTACAACATATTTGGTCCTTAAATGATTATGTTTAAATTACATTAAGTATAAAAATAGAGAGAAGGCACCAAAAAAAAAAAAAAAAATACTCTTTGATATTTATAAAGTTATATGATGAAATATAATCAATTGATACGACTAACTCCTATTAGATTCAAGCCTTCAAGAAGGCACATTAGTGAGCATTTACTCAAAAGTCAAAAGCTAATTATTGCTCAATTCTTATTGGATTTTCTCCACCAATCATTCATACAGTCAAACGTGTTATCATCAAGCAACTACTCTTTTATGTTTATTAATACTGAGTTATTGCAAAACAAAATTTGGCAGTTATTTATAATCCTGTCTGGTTTGCATATGCAAATTGTAAAGAGTTAGACTTGGTTTCGGATTTAAGTTTCGAATTCTTTTAGGTCAAAATTTTATAATTAAGATCCTACATCAGAATTATTTACATATCAAAAATCATATAATTTAGAAATCCTTAGTTCCATACATCAAGTGACCAAAAAATGGATAGTCTAAATAAAATTAAATTAGATATTTTTTAGATAACTTGATGCATAAACTAGAAATTTTTAAATCATATAATTTTTGATATATAAATAATTTTGATATAGTAAATCATATTCGATAACTGAGATCATTGATGTAGGATTTCTATTATAAAGTTTTGATCCAAAAAAACTTAGCTTCAAAATTTTTTGAAAGAAGCCAAATTTGCTTCAATTGCAAATATATGCTCACCTCTACTTCTTCCCCATAGAGTGGGGGGTGCCTCAGCTACTCACCGAGGTAACCCCCCCCCCCCCCCCCAAAAAAAAAAAAAAAAAAAAATTATAACAATAACAACAATACCAAAATAATACTCAAGATACGAGATGATTTTATGCTCTTATATACTAAAGTACAAGTTTGTGGGTGTAATAATTATCACTGTGATGGTTTACGTGGATGTCATTATTGAAGCAGGTATCATAGAGCATGCATCCTATGACGCATCACTTCCGGTCGTTTTTGTTTTCATGGAAAGGAATTAGTTTGAAGGATCCAATCCGTGATTTGTTGTAGGGTTCATCATTGATTAAAATCTCAAAGATTAACATCTTAAGCACTAACCAAGAAGTCTCATTTCATTCAATTTAATTAGCAAAATATTTGACTAAATTACGTCAATCCAGAACAAGATCCACAATATCGTCATCTTTTTCCGTTGAAATTAATTGTAGGATAATGTTGTTATAAATGGATTCGGTCATAGATGTCATGCTTGACTAACCCACGTCGAAGACTCTTACAAGTAACTAAGATTTCTACGTAGGCCTATGCCTTCTTAATGATTTACATGTAATGGGACCCCCACGATAACAAGTCTTTTGACTTTGGTTTTCCATCCATTTGAATGATATAGAAAAGTATAAAGAGCCATCTTAGTACATTGAACCGTGATTTGACCCAAAATTTACTCGCACAGATAAGCTCTACCCGATTGGATCAATTTTAGGGCACGTTTGAAATAAAAGTGATAATAAATAATCCTTATTCCAGCCATTTAATTGCACCAAGTCATATTTGTATTTCTACTTCAGAAAAATCAAAATATCATAATTCTCTAAAATTCAATCCTTATCTTTTTTAATATTTAAATTTAATTCTGATTTTGATTTCAATTTTAATTTTGGTCATAAATCAAATGTATTGAAAGATATAATTATTATGATTCGCATTTTAATTTCAATTCTAATTTTGGTTGTGCGTGGCTCAAAAAAAGATTTCAAAAGAACTAGCTCAAAAAATGCATAGGATCCAGATAGGCCAATCCAAACACGGTCTACAATCATTTTACATTAGATTCCAAAGTCTCCAGCCTCATCTCATCCACCTCCGATTGCATTTAAATCGAGGAGCATACTACAAAAAAACCGGGTCGTGGTCATGCATCATTCTGACCCGACACACAACATCTTGTGGACCAACTTGTGTGGCACGATTTGTCATGAAGGCAAAATGCCACCCGGTTGATTTTATGTGAATGGGACCACTCGGCTAAGCCTGTCCTCCGACGACCTGGTTCTAATCCTTTTCCAATGGCACCAAGTCCAAGACAGTACACACGTGGCTAATGGCATGCAAGTGCCAAAAGTTACTTTCAAAATCCGCGACGTCGATCGCTAAGACGGTAGTCTGATTGATAGAAATTTTATCTCGTTGATTGTTGATTCAAAATATGATATCATGGATGATTCGATTAAATCCAGAATTTTTCTGGAACCCTCGACAGTTGATATAAACGAGAGATCATGATCTTTTTCTCTTATCCTGATCGCGAATCTGAACGTCTCATATCGAATATTATCTGACAGGATAGAAATATATGAGGATAGCTATACCGATATTTATTTCCTCCTGTTCTTCTTATTTTATATATATAAAAAAAAAGTCCAAGAAATGCACGAAACTGCACGCGGTCCCGGGTTTAATCCCATCCGAAGCGCCGTGGACGGAGTCGGACGTCGCGAGGCCTACGGGTTCCACGGTCCAGAACGTTCCTTTTCGGCATTTGAAGGCATGGATGCTCGCCGTATACCGTTTGGGTTCGATCGAAACCGGCTCGAATTGGAGAAATAATGTCATATGCGGCATGCGCCATGTGACCATGCATGTCGTTCTAAACAATGCTTCGAGCACTTATCTCGCTGTACCATTTAAAGACGAGTAGCTATGATTTATGGTATGCATATAGATGACTATATAATGCATGCTATGTAATATATATATATATTTTTCAGATTATGTAAGATATGATTTCTTCCCATAATAGGTAAGGTATAATTTCTTCTCTAATTATTAGGCGCAAGCTTTGCCTTCCAAGCTAATAATGCTCCATGGACACAAGGAACTCTTTGATATAATGAGCGCAGAATTTTGGCCTCCGGTGTCTCGGGCTATATAAAATGATAATTTTTAAGATTTTGGTGCATGATATCTTATGTCGATGCGATTTCTAAATTTTTTTATATACTTGCAAATGTGCTTCTTTATTATTAAATAACAAGACCGGCATATCACAGTTTGTAATTAACCGTAACTTGTTTGGACCGGTCTTGATTTAAAGTTATTCTATTCTTGATCATAGGGATGGCAATGGATCGAGTTTGGATCAGGTCATCCAAAATCCATACCCATTCAGCTAAAAACTTTTCCGCCCCATACCCGTCTTATATCCGTCTCGGATCGGGCCAGGTCGGATATAAAAAAATTATATTTGTATCGGGTCAAGTTAGGTATACCCGGTCTTATAAAACATAGTTTATCTAAAACCTAAACGGGTCGGGTCGGGTCGGATATATCCGTTCCATATCCAATTTACTTAAATATTTTATAAAATAACTTTTTTTATATATAAATTGGTCGAGTTTGAGACAGGGCATGCTACTACCCGTACTCGGCATGAACCCGAGTCAGATTTTCTTTATATAACCCATATCCATTTATAAATTAGACGGGTCGGATTTTACCTGTCCCATTAAGATCGAGTCAGATCGGATATCTACCGGATCAACAAAAATTGACATCCCTACTTGGTCATGCCTATTCCGGTTGCTTTGATTTGTCAACCTCGACCATCTTAAAACACTTTCGAGTTTTTGGCATATTCTATTTTCATTTTGATAACATTTTTAAATTTTAAATATCAAAAAGAGTTAATATATTTATTTTTTTATAAAATAAATTGTTGCCGCCAAGATCGCCGTGGCCCATAGCTCCTGCCGGTGCCGAAGTGCGCTTCCTTCGCTGCCCGGCGGCCCTCTGCTCTTGGACCTACGAAACAGGGATTAGTGACTCAGGCCGGGGTTTCCGGCGGGGCACTCCGACGGTCAAGTCAGTGACGATCCAAGGGAACAGATCCTCCTGGTCGGGCCCCTCTTGATGGACTCCGTACTAGGAGGAGTAAAAAATATGTGTGAGGACGGAAACGTTGCAGGGGAGAATGATAGTGGGGACAGAGGGGTTCCCTGTTCCGCCGCTTCTCCTTGTTTCCCTCGCTTCCCCTCGACTGTGGTAGTGGTGGTGGTGCTTTGCCCTCTTGGTTGGGCTTGCCCCGGTGTTAGTGGTGCTATGCCCCTCTTCCTGGTGGGGATCGCACATGTGCTCTTTTTTTTTCTAGCTTGTCCTCTTTTTTTTTCTGTGTGTTCGAGTTATTGTTGTGTTACCTCCGAGTTTATTGCAGCTAGGTTACCGTTGGGCGCTTGTCTCGGGATCCCTGCCGGGCTGTCAGGCGCATGCGGCGGTGTCCCGAGGGGTCTTTCCTGATTCATGATAAGGGGAGTTGTCAGGCATTCCGACACTCCTCTTGGTTGCCTCATTCTGGGAAACCTGGCAGTGCCTTGAATGGTGGGCCGCCGCCCATGGGATTCGAATCTCCTGGTTGGCTTCCTCTCTTGGGTGATACGGGTGGTTGGTGAAGAATGTAGCACCTCGATCAGCGTGCTCCTTTCCTTTCTAGTGTAACTGGCGGTTGCAGGCGGTCAGTACGGCCTGGAAGGCGTTCCAGTGCAGTCCTCGGGGGGCCCGCCGGTGTTCTAGGCTGGTGAGGACCTCATCCGAGTTGGGGCTGAGCTGGAATGGCAGGACTTGCTCCGACCTAGGCGCTCCGAGCTTGCAGGGGCATCTTGGTGGAGGAAGGCAGAGTGCGGGCCCGGTCCGGAGGGCGCGCTCTCGGAGAGGCTCCACGTTGGCGGGTGAGCGCTGAGCTCGACCTCGACCACAGGGCACTAACCTCCGAGGGTCTCGCTCCGGAGGGCAGAAGACGGACCCGGTCCAGAGGGCGCGCGCTCGGAGAGGCTCCATATTGGCGGGTGAGCGCTGAGCTCGACCTCAACCACAGGGCACTAACCTCCGAGGGTCTCGCTCTTGAGGGCAGGAGGCGGCCCCAGTCCAGAGGGCGCGCGCTCGGAGAGGCTCCACATTGATGGGTGAGCGCTGAGCTCGACTTCGACCACAGGGCATTAACCTCCGAGGGTCTCGCTCTGGAGGGCAGGAGGCGGACCCGGTCCAGAGGGCACGCGCTCAGAGAGGCTCCACATTGGCGGGTGAGCGCTGAGCTCGACCTCGACCACAGGGCACTAACCTCCGAGGGTCTCGCTCTGGAGGGCAGGAGACGGACCCGGTCCAGAGGGCGCGCGCTCGGAGAGGCTCCACATTGGCGGGTGAGCGCTGAGCTCGACCTCGACCACAGGGCACTAACCTCCGAGGGTCTCGCTCTGGAGGGCAGGAGGCGGACCTAGTCCAGAGGGCGCGCGCTCGGAGAGGCTCCACATTGGCGGGTGAGCGCTGAGCTCGACCTCGACCACATGGCACTAACCTCCGAGGGTCTCGCTCTGACGGGCAGGATGCGGCTCCGACTTAGGCATCCCAAACTCGCGGGCCCGACCTGGTGGAGGACAGAGCTCGGCTCGCTGTCTTGAGGGAGCACAGCTCAGCTCGGTAGTAGAATCCAGACTGGAGAGTTGACGCGGCGCCCGACGCGGCGTCCTTTCTTGACGTGGCACCTGCCGATTCCTCCACATCAGCGATCCCACCACATCACAAATCATTCAAATAATTTTTGCATGAATACATCAAAAATAGTTAGAAAAAAAAATGTCCTAGAATGCCCTTTATGTCTATTCACAAAATTTCCTCGGGTGCTCGACAACAAATGCAACAAGCCAATCAATTACAATATTCATCTACCAAAAAGTATGATAGTTCTATTACGATCTTCGGAAGGTGGTGCTAACTCAGGCTCGGCCTGAATATGACTGAAATAGGAGTGGCTGCTAATATAGAGCTGGGTCTTACATGGTTCCATTGCTGGAAATTGGTTCTGCAAGACAGAGAGACCAAAGACATACCAGGGATAGGTTCCCAATGATAGAACTCCGATGTCTAAGTCAATCTCTTAGAGAGACGAATAGAGAAGGCTTGGAATCCTCTCTAGTTTTAGAGTAGGAATGGGAGAAAAGCTAGAGAAGAAGCGTAAGAGGGAAACAAAATGAGATATGTGGAAGAAAGGGATCTCAATGCATTTGAGTCCTACTTCCCTATGGTCGCACATGGATGGGTAGAGTCATGGAGGCCTGGGCACTCTATGAGTGATGGGAAGTGCGCGGGATGGCCTACAAAGATTTCACTCAGGTAATGAGCTATAAAAGACTCAATTCAAGAAGCTTTGAGTGCGTTTTTAGGTGAGAGCAAGAAGAGGGTTCTTTTATGATAGAAGGAAGAAGCTTTTGAGAAGAGTGGGCTCTCGATTAAATCTCCTTGACTCTCTTTTCTTCTCCTTATGTCCTTACCATAGATTTTTTTCAACTTAGTTGGAGGGCCTTAGGGAACCACTTTATAGGCGTGTATTTGACGTCTAAGGACAAGAAATGATGGCTAGCATATTCCGGTTATTATAGGCACACTCGGGATAGAAGATCATATCATGTAAATGAGACAAATAGTGATGGTCGGCATGGCACTTTCCTACGATGGGGCATTTCTCAGGTGGCAAACATTAATGGCTATCATATTTGGAGCATGGATGGCTGAGTGGACAAGGCAAGCCTCATAGTGGTTGATGTGTATGTACTTCTATGTCTACGCAATGAGGCGTTGAAAGGTAGCCCCATCACTTGAGTTAGTTGACACGTGTTCGGAGTGGGTTGGAGCATGGTTGCCATGCTGGACCATCGAACCCTGATGTATCAAGCTCCACATCCCATCAATAAGGTCACAATGTCATCGAAAAAGGAATGTGCTGTCTCCCCGCATGCTTCCTTGAATCCATGCCACTACTATAGTGCAATTCTCCTTAATAATAAATTGGTCAGTGTTGCCGCCAAGATCACCGTGGCCCGTAGCTCCTGCTAGTACCGGAGTGCGCTCCCTTCGCTGCCCGGCGGCCCTCTGCTCCTGGACCTGCGAAATAGTGGTTAGTGACCCGGGTCGGGGTTTCCGACGGGGGCACTCCGATGGTCAAGTCAGTGACGATCCAGGAGAACAGATCCTCCTGGTCGGGCCCCTCTTGATGGACTCCGTACTAGGAGGAGTAAAAAATATATGAGGACGGAAACGTTGCAGGGGGAGAATGATAGTGGGGACTGAGGGGTTCCCTGTTCCGCCGCTTCTTCTTATTTCCCTCGCTTCCCCTCGACTGTGATAGTGGTGGTGATGCTTTGCCCTCTTGGTTGGGCTTGCCCCGGTGTTAGTGGTGCTATGCCCCTCTTCCTGGTGGGGATCGCATCTGTGCTCTTTTTTTTCTGGCTTGTCCTCTTTTTTTATCTGTGTGTTCGAGTTGTTGTTGTGTTACCTCAGAGTTTGTTACAACTAGATTATCGTTAGGTGCTTGTCTCAAAATCCTTGCTGGGCTGTCAGGTGCATAAGGCGGTGTCCCGAGGGATCTTTCCTGATTCATGATAAGGGGAGTTGTCAGGCGCTCCGACACTCCTCTTGGTCACCTCATTCCGGGAAACCTGGCAGTGCCTTGAATGGTGGACCGCCACCCATGGGATTCGAATCTCCCAGTTGGCTTCCTCTCTTAGGTGATCCGGGTGGTTGGTGAGGAATGTGGTGCCTTGCTCAGTGTGCTCCTTTCCTTTCTAGTGTAACTGGCGGTTGCAGGCGGTCAGTATAGCCTGAAAGGCGTTCCAGTGCAGTCCTCGGGCAGCCCGCCGGCGTTCTAGGCTGGTGAGGATCTTGTCCAAGCTGGGGTTGAGCTGGAACGGCAGGGCTCGCTCCAACCTAGGCGCTCCGAGCTTGTGGGGGCGTCTTGGTGGAGGAGGGCAGAGTGCGGCCCGGTCCGAAGGGTGCGCGCTCGGAGAGGCTCCACGTTGGCAGGTGAGCGCTGAACTCGACCTCAACCACAGGGCACTAACCTCCAAGGGTCTCGCTCCGGAGGGCAGAAGATGGACCCGGTCCAGAGGGCGCGTGCTCGGAGAGGCTCCACATTGGCGGGTGAGCGTTGAGCTCGACCTCGACCACATGGCACTAACCTCCGAGGGTCTCGCTCTGGAGGGCAGGAGGCAGACCCGGTCCAGAGGGCGCGCGCTCGAAGAGGCTCCACATTGGCGGGGGAGCGTTGAGCTCGACCTCGACCACAGGGCACAAACCTCCGAGGGTCTCGCTCTAGCGGGCAGGATGCGGCTCCGATTTAGGCGTCCCGAACTTGCGGGCCCGACCTGGCGGAGGACAGAGCTCGGCTTGCTATCTTGAGGGAGCTCAGCTCAGCTCGGTAGTGAAGTCCGGGCTGGAGAGTTGACGCGGCGCCCGACACGGCGTCCTTTCTTGATGTGGCGCCTGCCGGTTCCTCCACGTCAGCGATCCCACCACGTCAGTCAGTTTGTAAAATTCTCGGTGCATAAACAATTCCTGTCTATGCAACATGAAGTTCTACTATACGAACCATCGGTTCAAAGAGATTACTCCACCTAACCACCACCAGTTAGCCTAGAGCCAGGATCTTGGATAACAAAGCCGGTGCTACTTTGTCTATCTCTAATATTACCATTGAAGTTGACCTTTAGATATATCGAAGGTAAGATTTTTAGAAAATAAATACCCATCAGTTCGCTACAAGAGGAGGATGGGAGTCACATGTTTTCATAGGTCTCAAGGTCACTTTAATCAGGTCTGCTACATGTGCATGAATGGTCTCTTCAAAATGAATCTCGTCAGATACCTCTTGGACTTAAAAACTAGGTTGTTCTGGACAGCCATATATAACGTGCAACATAGGTTAAATGGATATCGCTTGCTCCGGTCATCTTGCCTTCCATGCTCTACCTTAGAAGCTCCAAAAATGCATGTGCCAAAGTATCAGATTGGATAAATAATTGATGCAATTTCACAAAGTACCACACCTGTCTAGCCCTCATGCACATAAAGAACACGTGTTCCATTCTCTAGTCCACAAGTTGAGCAGATTGATCAAAGGTTCATATCTTTATCTTTTAGGATAGACCTGGTTGGAAGCCATCCCCATTCTACCTTTCAGAGCAAAAGACTCACCCTCAAATGTATTAGGTCCTCCGAATCTATCTAGCATTCAGGCTTCTGGAAGACTTCCTTTGATACATGCAGTAGAGATTGGTCGTCACTACTTTTGGTATACAAGAGGATCTTCAAATCTTGATATCTTAACTGCTTGTATAGGAATCACCATGGATAGGACATGCTCATCAAGCAATTTTTTAAAAATATATGTCACAATCATCGGTCCCAGTCCTCCGATCCTAACCATTTAGACACAAAAGATCACAAATTCTCGTAGAATCTGTCACCTCACAAATTCTCATATATTTATCAAAAACCTAAAGTTTCTTAAGTTAATGCAGTCTTGCCAACCGATTGTCATCCATTAAAAATGGTTATACTCTTGTTTCGTCGATCTGGATCGATTGGCATGCTTTTCCTGTACAATTTAGGAATATTATTCTTTCTGACTTTTGGATTGTATTTATCCTCGTTCTCTTTAATAAATATCCCGTTTCATAAAAATAAAAAAAATAAAAAAAAATAAAAAAATAAATAAAATATACTATGCCGATATTCTATAGCTGGGAGATCTTTCTTTGGGTATTTTGGATTTTGCCGAGTCATTTAGACCAAATCCAGCAGATCTTCCCTCAAAGATGTCAATCTTTTAAATACATAAATGACCTATATCCATGTTAAGATGATTCGTCTTATTTTATATTGCATGACACCTGAGCATTCTATTAGATTTTCAAGATCTTTGTATTTAGTTTTGACCCGCATTGTAGACTTTCGCAAGTCGTGCCATGCTGGGGACCTTTTGTTTTTTGGTTGCAAGTCATGCCATGCTGGGGACCATTAATATTAAGCGGTTGCTGCGTTAGGTCTCCATAACATGTACTTTGGTCAGTGCCAAGGTGGATCGAGCACTTCTTGCGGCCAAAATGACTCTCCATTAAGATCAAGTTCCATGATATCACTGATTAACAAATAGATGTCCATGCCATAAATTTAAAGAAATGAATGTGGTGCGGGTTGAGTTGACAAGCTGTTGTTTTGGAAGCTATGGTCTCAACAAATAATATATGTATATATATATAAATGAAATAATCACATAGCACAAACAAAGCATAAATACAAGAATACTAAAATTTACGTCATTCAAAGATAAATCTTCTACGTCTATGGGAAGAGCACCGAAGAAAATCACTATGTAGAGAAGAATACAACAAAGAACCGACCTTACACCGTTCCGGTCGATCTCGAAAAAAAAAATCAAGACTCTAAGCTTCTTTCTGCACTCTACTCCACGACAAGCGCCATACTCCTGCACTGAGAACAACCTCAAGAAGAAAATTATATTTTCTTCTTCTTCTTCTCTTAGTTTTCTCTCTTCTTTTTTTTCGTACTCGCATTCTCGGAAAAGCACACGCACAGCAAGAGAGAGAGAGTGCGGAACAAAAGGGGAAACCCCCATGCGGAAACAGAAACCGCATGAAGGGGGGCTTCCGTCTCCGCACCGGACGTAGAGAGAGAGGGAGACCTCGGTTTGACCGGGTCAAAACATCCTTTCCCCTTTTTCATGGTAACAATCTCCATCTTTGACACGATCAACACCGGGAGACTCTCCACCTACAGCTCTGATTTTCTTAGTCTTCAGCAACACCCCCTCTCCCTGGGGCCTTCACTTCTACTAGTTTGCACGAACATTGGCCAAGTCAAGATAATGATTGAACTTAGCTGCTGGCAATGACTTGGTCAACATGTCTGCTACATTATTATCTGTTGATACTTTGACGAGTTTTATGTAGTCACCTGCCACGAACACCCTGAGCTTGTGATATCGGATGTCAATATGTTTTGTCCTTGCATGATATACTTGATCTTTCGCAAGACATATAGCACTATGGCTATCACAATACAACTGGACACTTTCCTGAGTGATCCCAAGCTCGTGCACTAGACCTTTTAATCACACTACCTCCTTTGCCGCCTCAACTGCAGCTATATATTCTGCCTCGGTAGTGGATAATGCTACAATATCCTGCAGTGTAGCTTTCCAACTGATCGAACCTCCACCTAGAACAAAGATGTACCCAGAAGTAGATCTTCTTCTGTCAAGGTCACCTGCATAGTCAGAATCCACATACCCTTTAAGAACATCCACACCAAAGTCTCTCTGAAACAATAAATCATTGTCTGATGTACCTTTCAGGTATCTCAAAATCCACTTCACTGCATCCCAATATTATTTTCCTGGATTTGACATATACCTACTGACCACACTCACTGCCTGAGACAGGTTAGGTCTTGTGCAGACCATGGCATACATCAAACATCCCACCGCACTTGCTTAGGTACCTTGAGCATCTCTTGATGTTTTTTTTTTGTCTTTGGATATTGCTGTAATGTTAACTTGAAGTGTTGTGCCATAGGAGTACTTACTGCCTTTGCATCTGTCATGTTGAATTTTTTTAACACTCTTTCAATGTTTTCTTCTTGATCAGCCATAACTCGCCTTTTTTTCGATCACACTGGATCTTCATGCCTATGATCTTCTTAGCTTCACCTCGGTCTTTCATTTCAAACTCAGAACTGAGCTCTTGCTTCAGTTTGTTTATCTCCTGAGTTGACCTGCAAGCTATGAGTATATCATCTACATAGAGCATAAGCATTAGAATGGAACCATCTGCAAGAAAACGAAAGTAGACACAACTATCATACTTACTTCTTCTGTAGCCATGTGTCACCATAATGGTATCAAACCTCTTGTACCATTGTCTTGGAGCTTGCTTTAAGTCATATAAGGATCTTTTCAACTTGCACACATTTTATTCATTGTCAGGCTTTACAAAACCATCAGGCTGCAACATAAAGATTTTCTCTTCAAGACTGCCATGTAGAAAAGCAGTCTTGACATCCATCTGCTTCAATTCTAAATCCTACAGAGCCACCATCGCAAGTAAGACTCTAATTGAGCAATGCTTCACCATTGGTGAAAAAATCTCATCAAAGTCTACTCCCTTTCTCTGAGCATAGCCTTTTGCCACAACTCTAGCCTTGTACTTGCACTGTTCCCCTTCTGATGATGCTTCCTTCTTTCGGTACACCCACTTGCAGCCAATTACTTTTTTGCTTTTGAAAAGTGTCACCAAGTCCCAAGTCTTGTTTCTATGAAGAGATTCCATCTCCTCTTCCATAGTAACTAGCCACTTGGAGCTGTCTTTATTTTCCATCGCCTCTTGGTAGGAACCTGGATCAGAAGATATCACAAGAAAAGCATAAGCTATTATGTCCCTCAGTCTGAGTGGGACTTGCACCTCTCTTCTAGTCCTTCCTTAAGCAATGGAATACTGCTCTGTCTCTCTATGTTGTACCTCCTCTACATCCTCATGACTAGAAGTATCACTATAATCTTTGTTATCACTGCCTGCCTCCAACTCCACTTGAACTGAAGGACTTGGACTCTTCTCATCATCTTGGACTGCCTGTTGAGTTCTCTTCAATATAGAAGTTTCATCAAAGATTACATCACGCTTTAGCTCTACTTTCTGTGTAGTTGGATTCCATAACTTGTAACCCTTTATACCATCATTTTTTCCCAGATAAATACACTTCACAGACTTGGCATCTAATCTTGGTTCTCTCCTGCTCCTGTAAAAGAACATATACAGGACAACCAAATATGTGAATGTCAGAATAATTTGCTGGTTTACCTATCCAGACGTCCTGTGGTGTTTTGAGTTCAAGTGACGTTGAGGGAGATCGATTCACCAAGTAGCACGCAGTGCTTACTGCCTCAGCCTAGAACTGCTTCGGGAGGTTGGCAAACAGTCTCATGCATCTAGCTCTCTCCAAGAGTATTCTGTTCATCATTTCAGCTACCCCATTTTGTTGCAGTGTGACTGGGATACTAAAATGTCTTGTGATACCCTCCTTTGCACAAAACTCCTTAAACTCCTTAGAGGTGAACTCACTACCATTATCTGTTCTGAGACACTTGAGCTTCTTACCTGTCTATTTCTCCATAGCTGCTTTCCAATTTCTGAACTTCTCAAACACTTCTGACTTGTACTTCATAAAAAATACCCAGACCTTTCTTGAGAAGTTGTCAATAAAAGTCACAAAGTACCTGGATCCACCAAGTGATGTCACTGGGGCTGGCCCCCACACATCTGAGTGCACATATTCAAGAATCTGCTTGTTTCTGTTGCTGGAAGTAACAAATTTGATCCTGCATTATTTTCCAAGGACACATGTCTCACAAAAATCTATCTTGCAAGACCTTACTTCCTTGAGTAGACTCCTCTTGTGCAACTCTTGCAGTCCTCTCTCACTCATATGGCCAAGCCTAGCATGCCACATCAGAGTAACATCCTCATCAGATGAAGTAGAGACTGCTGCATCACCTGTTACTATTTTTTTCACCAGTTTGTATAGGGACCCAATTCGCTCTTCCTTCATGACCACTAAAACACCTTTCTTTACTTTCAAAATTCCACCTGCTCCTGTATACGAAAAGCCACTTGCCTCCAATGTACCCAGGGAGATCAAACTCTTCCTCAAATCAGGCACATGCCTGACCTCTGTCAAAATCCTTACAGCACCATCAAACATCTTAATTTTGATGTTTCCTATCCCCACTGTTCTGCACTCAGAGTTGTTTCTCATGAGAACACGACCGCCATTATAAGCTGTGTAGGTGTCAAACCACTCCCTGTGCGGATACATATGATAGGAGCATGCAGAATCAAGAACCCATGAATCAAAAGAATCTATACCTGAGGAGACATGGAGTACATCTCCCTCCGCTTCAGACTCTGAAGCCACTGCTGCTTCTTCTGGTTCTTGCTGCTTTCCCTTCTGTTTATTCTTCTTTGGGCAATTTGCTTTCCAATGACCCTATTCCTTGCAAATATGGCACTTATTATTTCGGCCCCTTGATTTGGACTTGAACTTGTACTTCTTCTTATCTCTTTCTTTAGAGCATCCTCTGTCTTGATCACTACCCTTCACTAGCAAACCTTCACTGGTGCTGGGGCTGGTCTTACTCCTTGTCTTATTTGGCAACAGAGTGATTTTGACTTCTTCCATCTTCGACGTATCCTTGCCATAGAGGATTGTCGTCACCAGGTGATCATGGGACTTCGGCAATAAGACAGTAAGAGAAGAGCCTGATCCTCTTCATCCACCTTCACATCCATACTGCGTAGTTGAGAAATCAACTTGTGAACTTATTCATATGCTCTAACAAATCACCCCCTTCAAACATTCGCAGACTGTAAAGTTGCTTTTTTACATACAACCTGTTGGTAAGGGACTTCGACATGTAGAGTTCTTAAAGTTTCTTCCACGAGTCTATAGTAGTCTCTGCATCTGCGACATTGTACATCACCTCGTCAGCTAAACATAACTGAATAGTGCTGATGGCCTTGGGATCTAGCTCTGCCCAATCTTCATCCTTCTTGCCTGGCTTCTCCTTTCCGAGAAGTGCTTTGTGAAGATCAGTCTGCACCAGGACTGCCTTGATCCTCTTTTGCCACAACCCAAAGTCGATCTTCCCATTATACTTTGGGACTTCAAACCGTATTACCATGTAGAATCACTAAAACTCGTAGCTCTGATACCAGTTTATTGTTTCGAAAGCTATGATCTCAACAAACAATATATGTATGTATATCGCAAGAAGAATAGATAACCGAGGCAATCACACAGCACAAACAAAGCATAAACACAAGAACACTAAAATTTATGTGATTTAGAGGTAAACCTTCTACATCCACGGAAAGAGCACCGAAGAAAATCACTATATACAGAATAATATAACGGAGAACTGACCGTACATCATTCCGGTCGATCTCGGAGAAAAAAAAACGAGGACTCAAAACACGCCGTCGATGAAAAAGTGAACAAAAGAACAAACAGGGATAGGGAGCGAGAAGTCCTAGCAGAGGGTAAAGATCCTTGAGGGCGCGAGAGCAAAGCTCAAAGGGCTACGAAATTCTTAGTCCGCATGTCATGGTTTGATCCGGACAACCTTTTGTTGATGAATCTCTTCAATGCGATGAACAGTTGCATCAATAAAACCTTTTTTTTTTTTTCCTTTCACTCCTCCGCAGCCTCCTGACATCTGGTTGAATGAATGATTGAATAATATGTGGATGTCCCCAACCGAAAGGGAGGACTAGTTAATGCCACAATCCTATTAACCATTGGTACGAGCACATGGAAGGCATAATATACAAGGTATCAAGGATTGGAGTTGGATTCATGGGTAAAGGATAAAAGGAATGAAAAGTTGTAAGGGAGGAAAAGAGACGAGCATAGATTCCATTATCATGTAACCACTTTTGCTACTCATCTTTGAATATATGATACAACAAATCATGGATCGAAAGTGACATATCACACGGTTGAATATGCAGTACAGGTGACCAACAACAACAGAATCAATGCTTAATATGCATCCAATGAATGGCACTTTTCCGTCGTAAAGGTGGCAACCAGTTACCATGTCTCTATCTGAAATTATATAGACGTGTCGACGTCGTAGTGCCCACGAGCAATAACTTGGTGACATCCAACCCGAATCAAAACTAGGAAATATACAAGGCATTCTTGTAGCCACACCGTTAATTACGAGGTGGACATTATAATCATGAAACTTTAGCTGCCGTGTGATTTAGGTCAGCTCGAGTACATGTTTTAGTTAGAAAAAAT
This sequence comes from Areca catechu, assembly GCA_021397845.1. NCBI lineage: Eukaryota > Viridiplantae > Streptophyta > Magnoliopsida > Arecales > Arecaceae > Areca > Areca catechu. The sequence goes on along the minus strand of CM038047.1, from coordinate 5,670,918 downwards.
AGAAATTTATATAGCTGCCTGCAGCCTCTTAGACAATAATGCGTTAGCTAATCTAATCAGTGGACGTCGTGTGTGTGTGTGTGTGTGTTTGTGTATTTGATTGTGATGCATATAATGGAATAATGGCACTTGCTATAAAAGCAAGAGGAACGGAGATCATCCAAGGCCGTTTGAATGAGTTGGCCTCATTACCTACCAGCACATAGGATATGATTATGATCTTAAGTCACCGAGAAGTTATAGTTATCAAAAATAATTAAGAATAGTTTATATTTTAAATATACTCGGTCCGCTTCTCATCAATTGGCCCCTTGAACTACCAAATGGACTATATGGACTCATTTAGTTTATGAGAAGTGGAGGGGTGACGAGCATTTCCTTAAAAAAGTTATGGGAAGTGTCTTTGTTTAAAGTTTTAAAAGAAGAGAAAACCAAAAAAAAAAAAAAACTTTTTATGAGAATATATTTTTTATATTTTATGGAAAGTGAAAATATATGAAAAAGATGGTTTTTGAAATTTTTCACAAGATGAAAAGCGGTGATCCCTTTCTTTCTTTCCAAAAATACTCTTTAAAAAATCATAGTTAAAATTTTATAAAATATCAATAGATAGCTAAAATAAAATACTTAATAGTAATATTATCTTGATTTAATATAATATTATTTTTTATATAAAGTTTAGGAGTAAAATATATGATTTATAAATCTATGAAAGGCATAATAAATATTTCATACAATTTTTCTAAGAAAGTGGATGCCCGGTCAAATGTAAGTCACTTTTTTTATGGTTAACCAAAAATATCGCAATCCCATTTATAAAAAATAATTTCCTGGAAACAAAGTTTTTCTGCAAACTAAACAAACGAGTCCTTTTAACATTGATGAGTCCCATTGCTCGTACCATCATGGTCCAAATACTATAATAAGATATGTGATGATTATGGTTTTGCATCACGAGACTTCTTATCCAAAACAATTAAGAGTAGTTTCTACTTAAAATGTTCTCATTTACTCCTCATCATTTGGTCCCTTGATTATCAAATGGACTATGAGATTGGCGAGGCACATTGCTTGCACTATCATAGTCCAAATACTAACAAACGTTATCCATTTCGTTCTCAAACATTGCTTAACATAACTGCTAACAATAAAAACTAAATTCCATTCTTATGTAGTTCATGCCATTAGAGTCCCAATCATATGTACATTGTTGTTTTTATGTATCATGGTGTCTCTTCCCTTGAGATTCTCCAAAATAGATGCTAGTGAGTCATTGATGGCGCCTTTCTCTTATTTATAGGTGTCAACCAAGAATACAATGGATTGAGTGGACCCTTATATATCCAACGCAAACGTTCTACGGATAGATTGCGGGCCAACAAAATATACATGGCCCAACTGAACTGGACCCCAGACCTGTCTTGCCCATTTCTACTCTAGGTGAGAGAGAGAGAGAGAGATAGATAGATAGAGTGGCAATGTGGCATGCATTCATCGCGTAGGGAGCAACTTATTATATATTGCCGCAGGAACTCATGGGTCCAAAGTTTCAAACAAGTACTAGATTGCTGGAATGATGGGCAATCATGCATCTCCATCTGCCAAGGAATATTGAAGTGGATTATATAAAACAAAGGGCCTTCTTTTCTAGTGATGTTTGTTGGTTATCATGAGCTTTTCGAGGACCACACAACTCCTCCCTTTCTCATCATTAGATATATATATATATATATATTTGCCCTTGCCATTTGGACTGGCAATATGATACTCCCTTGCCTGTTGCTGGAATGGCAAGATTTTCTTAGTTAGGTATGTTGGATGCATGACTCCAACAAGGCACCCATGCTGATTGCTGAGCGTTTTATATGCTGCTAAGATTATGGGTGCAACTCGAGCTGGTTTATTTAGACCTAACCTACTGAAAATTAGTCTGGTTTGAGTCGGATCATATTTAACTTGGGCCACACTCAGGTTACAAATGTCAGCCCAATCTCATGCTTCATCAAGCTTGAGTCTCGAGCAACATGGTTAAAATTAAATTTCACCAATTTTTATGGTAGACCTAATGATCCACTTCAATAGACCATGACAAATTTAAATTTTCATGCTTCGATTAGGAGAGCTGTGATTTTATAGCACGAAGAAAAGCAGATATTTCAATCAACCTTTGTTGAGTCGAATTGGATCTATTTTGATTTAAATTATAATGTATCATTTTCCTAAAGAGATAAGTTTTGTGTCCCTTGTATCGCATCGGTGTAAGCAATCAGCTTGACTAAGAATTTGATGTACAGTGTAAGCAACTACATAGGCTCTCGATAATCTCTTTCGAATGCAAGCCCAACCGGCCCAACATGTCTCTCTCTGACCAACATTCTGTGATCGCTAATTACCGAGCCAAAAAATTGCTAGGGTCAACTCCCGCAAGGTTGGTATATATATATATATATATATATATATGCACCATGCCTTCTGTCATAGTCCCATATTAACAAATAAAAGGGGAGCCATGTAGGTTTATTAGCTTGGATAGAATGGCTTAAGTTTCTGGCCTACAAGTCCATGATAAGTAATGTTAGAGCCAAGTCCATCTTCATTAGTCATGGGGATATCCCTCGTTAGGGGATACCAGGACTTGGATGAGTCTCCCTCTCTTGAATAGGAGTCGATTGCGATGAGGTCATTATAAGATTGGATGAGAAAGATTGTTATAGCCTCACATTAACTAATAAAAAGGCTGCCACGTTGATTCATTAGCCTGGAAGGGTCTCCCTTCCAATAGCTTGAGATTTTGGGCTGCCCCGTCCGCTCCCTCACTCTCTCCGAACTCCATGCAAGATCGCACGAGAACTTTCCACACAGGCTACAAGTAGGGATTATTACTAACAACCGAAGCCAAACTTGATTTCAAGTATTGGAAGCCATGATCCAAGTTAAGTGTTCTGCTAGAGTTGCTGCGATGGCTGGTATGGACTACTATAGGATCCTTGTCTCTTTTTTCTCGAATGTTATCTTGACCCAAAATATTCAAAATTTTCAACATAGTTGACTGAAATTTAATAAAAAAATTAGCCCTGTTGGTCAGTTTGTGTCCAAGTAAATGCAAGTTAATATCCAAGCCATTCTAGAAATTTAACTATCGCATATATCATTTAATTGTAGCTGTTGCTTAACTACTCACAGTTTTGTTGTCAAAACCTTTCAAATGAAAGCTAAAAGAGGTAGGACTGGAGATTTTTATTCTTTGTTTTAAGAACCCAAATGGAAGGTCATAAACGACTTAGAAAGTCTTTCCCTCCGCATGTTGGTTTCGGGCCTCAAAACAAGCTTAACACCCAGTTCACTTAGCCTATTAGGTGCAGCGCTTCCACGTGTTGTGGGCCCTATTGTCCGGCACGTCCCAATTTTTTTAGGATGAAGAGCCGAAGTTACAGTTCGAACCATGCAAGGTCCATATGCCAGATTGCAGCCCAATTGGACGGTGTTTAAAATAATAATAATAATAATAATAATTTCATTTATTTATAAAAGTTCGATGTTAATAATCAACTCAAGTACCTAATTTATCTGGGCTCCTAGGCTCTGATTACATTTGTGATGGATACATATGATGTGTAATGAATTGAAGCCATTTGAATAAGCTCTCAACTAACTTTCCTTGACGAATTTGACCTAAATATTAATATATTTGTGCAAGCAAAAAATTAACCAACATCTCCGCTTACCAGCTTGCCTGCCTTGGTTCGTCGATACCCTTGAAGTATTCATAGGCTATTAATTCCTGCAATGGAAAGTCTGCAATAAAACCAAAATTATAACTTGGCAGCCGACTTTATTTTATTTTTCAAAATTAATTAGCAACTAAACACGCCTATGTAGCTTTATTTATTTTTTTTTTTAAAAAAAATCTCGTTGTCCTTGATACACACAAGTATAGTATTCTTGCTGTATTCTGATTCCTTCTCTATTTTGTGTTTATTCCTTGCGCTTCATTTCTTCTCGTGAGATGGATAGATGGAAAATTCCAATTTTTGTGCTAAAAAATTAGATGAACCCACAGGATAAATAGAAGCAAATATTTGGAAGCAATGACGGGCAAAAAATAAATGTATCATAGGGAAGATGAAATCAAAAAACTTATATGAACAACTCGAAACGATCCAATCCTCTTCCTCACCGGAAAAGAAAAAGAAAAATAAAAGGGGAAAAAAAAAAAAAAAAAACCCCATAAACCAATGTCTCAAAGGATCCTCACCAGCATCCCCATGACAGCCAGAGCACCCACCAAGCCCCCTTTAATCCCCGCCGTCAACTTCGGACCGCCACTCATCGGGGCCATTGCTGGACCATCGTACTCCATGGGGGAAGGTGCAGGGGAGATCCCACCGAACCTGCGGTGCCTCTCTGACATCACTACGACGATCAGCTTCTCCCCCTTCTCACAGGCCCCCTCTGCTCCGCTGATGAAATAGTACGGCCCTGATCGGGGAAGCTTCACCACCGTGTTCCCGTCCTTATGCTCGGCGATCGGGCTTGATGTGTTGCAGCTCAAGTAGTGCCCCCTCGTCACTTCCAGCACCGAATCTTTCTGGCCATCGTACTTCCAAACTGGGTCAGGAAGAGCCAAAAATGTTAGCTTTGGCCTCGGAACTTTAATAATAGTAGAGAGAAGAGGGTTGATACTTACCAAGCGAATCCCCGACTTGGAAACGGTTCGCCTCCGCCCACTGGTTGAGGGTCTGTGATGGAGACGAGGGGATTTTCCATGCTACGGTGTTGCCTCCAACCAAGAAATCTCTAGCTTCAGAGTTTCTGACGATGAGAATAAGGACAATGAACACGAGGGAAGAGAACAACGGCGAGGCCATGTATGTGAAACTGAGAGAAGAGAGATGGTAGTCGCAGTAGCAGCGCAAGGAGGAAAAAGTTATAGTCGAGGGACCTTGTGTGGCTTATTGGGTGGTGAAGCATGGAGAGACGAAGGGGATTGGGCCTATTTAAAGTTGGTGAACGAGGAAACTAGCCGTTGGCAAAGGCTGGATAGGGCTCGCCTTTTGGGCTGGTTTGCGCCGCGGCCGTTTCACCGGGTGCTCCGTTTTTTTTTTTTTTTTCCTTTTTTGTCGGGGCCGCAACGGTTGGGAACATGGGATACAAACAACCAAAAGGACAATGCTATGCTGCCCACGCTCGCATAGTATATTTTATGGGATTCAGCAATGCCAACACGTGGCATCGACATGGGCGCCTTGTTTTCACCTGTTTCCCAACCTTGGGACATGAAAGCGCCCATCTAACCCTCGTTCCATGGTGTATATTTTATGTGGATTCTTGCTCTGAGATGGATGCTCAATATTGATGCCAAAAAAAAAAATCTTAAATAGGATAGTTTACCATAGGTAAAACCTATTATGATTGATGTATCACATTAAATATTATCATGATTGATGTATGATAAGATGAAAAGACTTATTCTATCTAAGAATTTTTCATAGCATATGCCCTATGCAACCAAGTTTAGCCTAGCATCATCATCTTCGTTCTTGACAGAATTCACCATTGTCATGAAGTTCGGTTTTATATGAAGTCAGCGCAAATTAAACACCTATTTTGTATAGACCATACCCACCTCCAATTTATTTTAAATAAAACTTTTAATTTCTTAGATATGCAAAAAGAGTGCAACAGCCAAAATCAGAAACATATTTACCATATCACCTAGCCAGAATTATGAAGTCGGCCAGACATCGTATTATATAAGATTGAACTATGATAGAAACAATCCCACGAGTAACGCGCGACAAAAGTTGGTATTTGACAGGAGTAAGTGATCTTAAACATAAACAAACCGAAGGAGGTTAGTAATAAAGATGAATATTTTTTTGTTTCAGGGATACATAAAATCCAAATATATTGGTCTCGGCAATACAAGTGCAGGGACCAGGACTGGTTCAAAAGACTTATTCTACAGCATCGTAATCAAGTATGCAATCATTTAAGTCTGAAGTAGCCTTCAAAAACGGATTTCCAGGACCAGTCCAAAAATTGATATATTGAAAAGTAGCCGACATAGCATTGGTTGCTAATTGGCCAGATGAATCAATTTCACCGCAATCCTGAAAATATTAGAAGGAAACAAAAGACGAAAAAAAAGGGGTGATCTCAGAAAGAAAAATAACACAACTTTCTATAAATATGTTAGAATATAAGACCTTGTAATCCATCCAATCTACTCCAGCAACACGACTTTAAGCACTACATACATTGTACCCAAAAGAATATCATCCAATCTCACGTTTCCTCGTAACCGTGAGTGGGGGACTCTCTTTCAAGAACAGTAGCTGCAATATTGAGAACGTTGCAAGTATATTGCAACCATATGTCAAAAGCTTCAGAACTTCCTGAAGCCATTAGAGCGCTTACAAAATTGATTTGTGAACTAAAGAAATCAATTGTGCAAACTAATCAGAATCTCCACCCTCCTCACTGCTTTCATGACTCGCTTCTCCACTATCTTCATCTGCAGGTGAGCCTCAATCTTCAGGTTCTGCAGGGCCTGGTCCTGCAGAGACCTTCATCATCGATGGACGCAAGAGCCTTTCCCCGAAAAATTATTGAATTATCATGCCTTCTTCAAACTCCATTGATTCACCATGCATTATTGCCTCAAGAAGCTTTTACAACGAAATAAAGCTCAGAAAGGAAGAGTAACAACATTGATGGATAAGAAATGTAGAGATTGTGCCTGTGTGCGCTCAGGTATATATATTTGTTAAATCAGCAGCATATGTAAAATTAGCTGTTTGCATATTCTACTTCAATTAGGCTCTTTAGCGTGTAACCTGTGCCCTTGAGATAAATGGTTAAGCCAAATGCAGCAGCGATCACCAATTTGGCAACAACAGCTGTGCGGTTGAGAGTCAGTCAAAATGCTCATAAATCTCAAGATTTTTCCCTTTTTTTTTAAAAAAAAAAACATAAATTCTTGCACCATATGCATGTGATAGGGCATGCTGGTTAAAACCAAGCAAAACCAGCAGTTTCAATAGCATGCAGGTATTCACAGATTAGGCATGAAATGAAACTTCTAAAGCTTTAGAGCAGACAGAAGATACAAAAGGAGCATACCTCAACATTATGAAAGAAGATAACTTACCAAAGGATCAAATGGATTGCCTACAGTTTCCACTGCTTCAACACCTAATGAGCTCAAAATCTCCAGAAACTGTTTATAGATGCTCTGATAACTGTTGCTTATTCTCTCTTCTCCTTCAGCATCCACCTTTATCTGAGCTTTAGTTCTTTCAAAATTGTCTAAAACAGGCAAGAAGCTCTCTATAACTTCTCCTTGCACATTTGTCATCAGAGAGAGCCTTTCTCTCTCCATCTTTGTCCTAAAATTATCAAAGTCCATGCTGAACCAAAGACTACAGTCCTGTTCTGTTGACAACTCTTCAGATAAAGTAACAACTTTGGTTGTAGAGAATTCTTCTCTGCTTCAATGGACTGTAGGACCTCTTCCCCAGCAACTTTTGATTGATCATTATTAGCCAAAGCTTCTTTATATGATTGCGGTGATACCATGACAGCAGAAGCAACCTTTTCTTCTGTATCAACAATGCTGCCACCATTTGCACCATCATCCTCGAGGATTTCATCATCTGAATCTGCCTGTGATGAAGTCCTTTGCCTTTTTAGTTTGAGCAAAGGGATGCATTCTTGAGTTTCTGAGACATGAAGAGCATAATACAGAAGCTATACTTCCAAGTGAAATAGTGGTTGAAGATAAGCACTCACCATAATCAAAGATTTCATCCTTAGGGCTTTTTCACCAAGAAAGTTTTCTTTCTTTCTTTCTTTCCTTTTTTTTTTGGAGAAGATGTTGGAGATACTACAATATATAGAGATCTGTGCATAAAAAGAATAATTTCAAAATTGATGAAAGAAAAATAATAGATTGTATAACAAAATCCAGAACTAAGAAAGCAATGTTGCACTACAATGTGAGCAATGAAATACCTTATGCAAACTCAATGTCATCACAATATGCATCATTATTCAAGATTCAACATTTTTTTTCATGTGTGTGCTAAATATTCAGACATAAAGAAGGATACATTGAGGACTAGTAGGGGTGCATGAATTACTTGGTATGATAGCTTATCACCTGCTTAGATTTTCTCTTACGAAAAGAGACCCAAAGGAGATGTTGGAGAGTTTGGTGAGCCCCTCAATCCATAGAATCCTGATAATTTTGGAATAACATAATCCACTAAAAAAGTGATTAAACTCCCTGCCCCGCAGCTGCGCCCCCCCACCCCCACCCCCCCCACAAAAATAAAAAAAGTAAAAAAGAAGAAGAAGAAAATAGGGGGGGTTTGGTTCTAGCCACAAAAAAGAAAGACCAATTTGGGAATCAAAGATCCCCTGATCCCTCTGACTTCTTATCTTCATTGCCTGCTTTCAACCATAAGATCCATCTGTTAACAGATTACTCAAGGACAGAATCCAAACAGCCCATGAGAGAGGAACATAAAACCTTACCTTTGCAAAAGAACAAGATCCACAAGATAATTTCTAACAAACAAGAAAAAGAGACCCCCATTGGGGACCCTAAGAAAAGAAAACTATTATTGAACTAATGAAATACCGAATTTTCAAACATCAGTCAATGGCAGAGTCCAATGACTTCTTGGTACAGCATGTCACACTTTCATGAGGGGGATATTCAGATTCCTGACAACCATGTCTGCTCAGTTGAACCACGTTTCTCCAGGGCTTAGGTTTTAATGGGCGGGCTTTGCTCAGGCTGAAGAACCTAGGACAACGGTCAAGCTGCATAAGCCATTGCTATCAAGCATAGGCCTGGTCTGAAACCATCCCGGTTTGATCAATGCTCAGGTCTAAATTGGAATAGGTTCAATTACACAAAACCAAATAGGCTCTTGGTAAACATTTGTTGTTCAGCAAATGATTGATATAACAGCCAAAAAAAACTGACCCAGCTACATTGGTCTGCCTATTTAAATAAACCCACACTAGACCTCATGATACACTTAGCTAGATGCAACATAATTCCCCACAACAGCACTGAGGAAAACAAAGAGCACTGAAGAAGGAGAACAGAAAGCGATGAGAAAGGAGAATAAAGAGGTAAAGATACAAATGAAAACAATCAAGAGCTCAATGCACCAAATTGTCTGCAAACCTAAAAGCAGAAACCCAAACAATTACAAGGAAAGAAAGAATTATCAATTTTCCACTTACCCACCTTCCTGTACACTCTATCCCCTCCAGATAGGACCAAGATCAGTGTGGGTCATTCTTCACCAGCAAGTTGATATACCACGTCACTGTGTTTCAAAAATTCATCTAAACCATAGGCAAAAACCTTTAATTTTGATGCTATTTAGGCCACAAAACTTCCCATGACTATTGGAGCATTGATCTCACCATTCTTCTATCATAAACCATCAGCATCACATTCCTACTAGCATGGTCCATTCAATCCTTGGACATCTGTCGTGCTTCCTTCAAATGGATTTGTTGCTGCCAAATCCCTCGGATCGGGTCCTTTTGGCTTGGCTGGAGCGCTCCTCTCCCGGTTCCTGCAAAGAAGTCCCACGGGCCGGTGGTGTTCTGGCGGAGGACACTCCGATGGTTAAGTTAGCGACGGGCCTTAGAGCAATAGAATGGAGAAATCGAAAAGGAGATAGCTCATGGAAAAGGAGAAGGAGAAGTGCCCTTACCGTTCGGAGTCCCCCGTTTACCTTATATAGGTGCAGAATACTGCCAGATTCTGATAGGCACTAGACTGGAAATATCCGATCTGCTTCTATGAGAATCAGGATGGTGGTCAGGTAACACCAGGACGTGGCCACGGTGTGGGATCTATTGTAACAGAATTCTGGTACCAGCTGGAAGGGACTTATGGAGCTTTTTGATTAGTATGGGCCTTTGATGAAAAGGGTCGTTCAGATCTCTGCCGAAGCAGATCGTTCAAACCTCTATCGAAGCGGGTCGTTCGGACCTATGATGCAGTGGATCGATCGGATCCCTGATGAAGTTGGTCGATCGGACCTCTGCCGGAATGGGTCGTTCAGACTTCTACCGGAATGGGTCGTTCAGACCTTTGCTAGAATGGATCCTTCGGACCTCTGCTGAAGCGAGTTGTTCGGATCTCTGATGCATTGGGTCGATCAGATCTCCGATGGAGTGGGTCATTCGGACCTCTGCCGGAATGGATCGTTCGGACCTCTGCTGGAATGGATCGTTCGGACCTCTGACGGAGTGGGTCGATCGGACCTCTGATCCGGTTTAGAGAAGGACTGGTTGGGCATAACAGGATTATAGTTAAATTGAGCAGATATTCTCCTTGAGCTGCCATGGTGAATATTGATGGGGATATCAGGTCAACCCTAGTTCACTATGGATCCCTGAGTTTTGAGTCCCTTAGCCATGATTCAAATTTTGTCTTTGAGCCCAATAATCTGGCTGTATTAGCCGTTTGAGTCCTGTAGTTTTGTTCTAAGTCTTTATTGAGTTATGTAATTAGTATCTAATTAGTTTCAATTTTGGTCTAGTCTTGTAATTTGGCCAATTTGGTCAAGTTATGGTCAATTAGTCCTGTAATTAGCCAAGTTGGTTCACAAGCTCAAGTCAATTTGAAGATGGGTTCAAGCTAATTTGAAGATGGGTCCACAAGGAAACAAACAAGTCAAGCTAAATCAAGCCACTTCTCTTCCATACCAAGTTATATTGGCAAATCATCTTCCAAGTCATGGGAACGCCACATCACCAATGCCAAATGTTATGAGTGATGCCACATCACCAAGGCAAGTCAAATTTGGTAGCCAAGCTTCATAAAAATTCAAACTCCTCCCTTGATTCATGCAAGCTACCACCCTAATTCCAAGGTGCCACATCACCAGCCAAGTCAAATTTGGTGGCCAAGCTCCATGAAGAAAATTCAAATTCAAATCTTCCTTGATTCATGCAAGCCACCACCCTCATTCCAAGTTGCCACATTATCAAGGCCAAGTCAAATTTGGTGGCCAAGCTCCATGAAAAAAAATTCAAATTCAAAATTCAAATTCAAACCTTCTTTTCTTGGAGCCCAAGTTTGTAAGCCTATATAAAGGCCCCCTCTCATGTATCTCGAACAACAATGATGAATAAAAAAAATTCTTAAGTTCTTCTCAACTTCCTGTGTGAATTCTGTGTGATTTTTCTGAGTGAATTTCTGTGTGATTAAGAGTATCTGTGTGATCCCTCAGGATATCTATGTGATCCCCGCGCCCTGCCTCCAAGCCGCCTGCCTCTTCATCTCTTGGCCGTCCACTTCTAAGCCTTCCTTTCCCTTGCTTTCTTCAGCCTTCAAACTTGTTTCTTCTCTGATTTCTAACCCTTGATAAGTGATTTGTAGGTGCCTCAAAGTTCACGAATCCAAGAATTCCATCTGACAAGCTTTCGGGCCACCGGATTGAAAGCCGCGAATCCGCGGGATTGATAGCTTTATTTTTCAAGGCGCATCCGAGAGCGTAGAGTGAACTCTTCATGAATCGATCTCCAAATCTCTGCCAGGTACACCCCTTAGACTCCTCTGGTAGCGATATTGTAGAAGAGCTAGTCCTAATCAGGGCTTCTTAGCCTTGACGGTCCTGTTTCTTCACTTTAGGATTTAGTTTTGCATGCCTGCACTTCTGAAATTTTTATAGAATTCTCTACTTAATATCCTGACTTAAAATTGGGGATACAAACTCTTAACTTAATGCCTAATAAAAAAAAATAATGGGCATGCATAATTAGTCTCGCATCAAATATCCCAATTCCACTACTCATCAATGTGGCTACCTCTTCAAATCCACAAAGTCAGAAAATTGTCAACAGATGTCAACGTCCAGCCACACTGCAAGCAATTATCTCCAAACAACTAACAACATAACAAAAGTATGCATTCAGGTCTTCTGCATATCATGGTTATGGCATACCATTGTCAAAGCCAAACCCTACCACAGCCTATCCTTTAAGTAATGATGCCAAACAATTAGAAGAGACAAAGGTTGTGAAAAAGATATTCATCTATCTTCTTGTACACATTTAGCAAGCCTCTAGACTTCAGTCATGCAAAGCCAGATGCGAAACCTTTCACAAGTTGGGGACCACAAGTGGCCACCCGCCTTTTTGAATCTCTTCCTTCCACTAGCATCTCCCCTCCTTATGAACATTCCCATTTTTAATAAATACATCCCCTTCGTTCACCTTCTACTCTCCTTAATTTAGAGAAATGAAGTTACTAGCCAAAAATGGCAGTGTATCTGTCAAATCAAATAGATGATCTAGCAAAAAATCTATGCATTAATAAGCATGTAACAAATTCTAACCATATAATCCAAAAAACTGAAAGGACATAGGGTGATATATGAATCTCGAACATCCTATCACAAAGGGGAAAAATCTGACAGATAAACACATGCGGATCATCGCAAGTCCACCCAAACATATAAACAAACACTTGATGCAAAAAAAGATATAAAAAAACTTAAGACCGATGCATAAAAAAGCAGGTTCATTGACACGAAGCTAGAAATCCCACCAAAACCATAAACTATGATCTGGAAAAATAAGCCCTAGCAAAGCTCTTACGAATTTCCAACCAAGACAATTAAAGATAGGAATATGATAAAAAGAGATACCTTGGACGCGGTTTCTTCGACCACATCGGCCTCCGTGGTCTCCCCATTTCCAGCAGCGAAGGGTAGAAATCTTGGGAGATGCCTCGCGAATTTCTCATTAAAAGAGACGGTCGCAGGGCTCCTCGGAGTCTCGCGAGATGCGACGGCCGGCCCCGGCAACGGAATGAGGAGAGCCGGCCTCCTAAGGATTGCGGCCGTCGGCGGTTGATGAGCAGGGAACAAGAGCGAGGGCGATGGGCTTCGGGCCGGCCTGAAGCCCCGAAGTCGGGCTGGGCTCCGAGCCAAGCTTGTAGTAGATCGGCCCGGCTTTGGATGTAAAAATAAATTTTATTTAATTTTTGGATTAGGCTCGGGCTTTTTATTGGCCCGGCCTGAGCTCAACCCATCTGTCCGATAAATTTGAAATTTTAATTTTTTATTTTTTTAATATGTATCATAAATTAAAAGGACTTCATTTTATAACCCATCTTTAATTTTGCAGATCAAATCAGACTTTAATTCCGGTCAAAATATATACCGGTAGTTAAAAAAACTTTATTTTATTATTTTATTTTAATTTGATAGATCAAATCGGGTTTTAATTCAGACCGGCCCAAATCAAAGCCCGATTCGGATCGGTCCAATCGGACTCGAGCTCGAGCCAGGTTTTTTCAAAATAATTCAGTCTAAATCCGGCCCGAAGTCTGATTTTTTTTTAGATTAAGTTTGGATAGAGATATGGCCTGTTCCAACCCGATCCACTTCCAGCCCTAGCTGCTATTGATGTCCAACCGGAAGGTTCAGAAAAGCTGGACCAGGTTAGGAGCATGCGCTCTAGTCCAATCAAAGCGGTTCGTAAAGGGCAATTGTAAAACAGGTCTAGGATTTGGGTCGAGGCACCTTAGCCAGTTTTAGGACTGTTATTGGCCGGATCTTCATAAGTTCTGATAAAGCTAATAACAAGTATGATATATTTCTTTCGCTATCAAAATTAAAAATAATAAGCTAAATTAAATTAAAAATTGAAATGATCATATCCTTCGATGCGCCTGATTTATAATCATAATCGAGATTAAATTTGAAATGAAAAAATAAAATATTTTTATTTTTCTCTTGAATCATAATGGCAATGAAAATTTTCCTAATCAAATGCTTCGAATGGTAGCTACTTATTCATGTTCTCAAAACCAACTTTTCCCAACCAAATATGTCTCTAGCGTCTAAGCATTCTATACCATGAATCATTTAGCATGTAACTGAGTAGCAGACAACTCCGCGGGAAGCAATTTTGCTCATCGGAGATTCATGATTGGGACACCTAGAGGTGCATGTTAGTAGCATTTCTATTTGTTCTAAGAATGTGTTGACGGTACCGTTTTTTAAAAAACAAAATAAAAATAATCCCCTAAAAATTATTAACCATTTTGATTTTAATTAATCTTGTATTTAATTTTATAATGACCATTTTATTTATTTCTTGTTTAATAAAATAACGACCAGTTTTAATTAATTTTGAATTAAATTTTATATTTGCCGTAATGGCTAGTTGAGGATCTTTTAGAAATTTCTATAAAATTTTTGGACCTATAAATAGGCCTCTATTCTAGTCCTACAAAATATATTATTAATCATTTTGATTTTAATTAATCTTGTATTTAATTTTATAATGACCATTTTATTTATTTCTTGTTTAATAAAATAACGACTAGTTTTAATTAATTTCGAATTAAGTTTTATAATTGCCGTAACGGCTAGTTGAGGGTCTTTTAAAAATTTTCTTTGAAACTTTTGGACCTATAAATAGGCCTCTATTCTAGGCTTACAAAGTATCCAAAAAATTAAATTCTAAGCTCTTGTTTTCCATATTTCTCTATTTTAAATTTTGGACTGAAGATAAGTTGATCGGTATCCACTCGAGATCGTGCCATCGACAGACGTTGAAATTTTGACTTACGGATTGTATCTTGAAGGAGAGCGTGTGGTCCATCAGTCTTCGTACAAGAGGGGAGCCGAATCTCCTTTAGGACAGTGAATTTATCCACCTCTATGTCAGACTCTCAAATTATTTTATTATATTAATAAATTATTTTATCACATATTTTATTCTACCATACACTTTACAAAATTATTTTAAATATTTTAAAATTATTATTATAATAATTATTATTATTATAGAAGGGGGGGGGGGGGGGGGGGGGGTTAAAAGATTTTTTTTTTTTTTTTTTTTTTTTGGGGGAGTCTCTTAGTTGCAATGTTTGATGTGATCATCTCTCATGACCACCACCCCCCCCCCACTATAAAATCTAGAGGAGGAAAGCTCGTGGGTGCTGGCCACATTGTGGGTAAACTAAGAATTAAAGAGCGGTTCCGTGGTAGTTCTCTGGAGAACTGTCTGTCTCGCTGGCTTCGGCGGCGTGACCGTGAAAGCCCCAAGAAGGAGGAGGAGATTTGCGGCGTTTTTGGGCCAAAACAGCACCGCTCCATGTCTCGCCAGGCCGCGAAGCTGGTCGGATCCCTCGCCTCCAAGCTCGTTTCACAGCCCAAGCTCTCCACTCCCTCTCCTCTCTCCTCCCAATCCCGCCGCCATTTCGCGACGGCGCCGCCCCGGCCTCCCGCCGTCTTCGTGGACAAGAACACCCGCGTCATATGCCAGGGGATCACCGGCAAGAACGGCATCTTCCACACCGAGCAAGCCATCGAGTATGGCACCTAGATGGTCCGTTCCTTCCGCTCCCACTATTTCCTTGACGATTTCGTGGATCGTTGGTACTTTCTGGTGATTTGTGTCCACGGGTCTGCTTTCTCGTATGTGTTTTTCCTTTTGATGGATCTGATCGTGGGTTATTTTCTAATATTCCGTGATTTGCTTCATATGATTTATTCTCCACTTTTATTTCTAAGATGGGTTATTTTTCATTTATTCGTGGAGGTGGAATGTCATAATATTTTGGTAATCTTCGCTTTAGATCAGTGCAGTGATCGTTCCAACACTGCAGCTGCTCGCGGTTGAGTTTTTGACTAATTTATTTTGCATTGGATAAAATATGTTCTGCTGAGGTTTTCCTGACTGTTTTGTCTATAAGAATTTAGGCTGTCAGTGAAAGCAAGGATATACTGTTATGCAATTCATTGCCTAGTTTATCTTTTGAGTCGGTCACCGATGGAATGGATCGTTGCCATTATCATGGCGATCAAGCCCTCTTCCAATGGTTCGGAGTTGGCCATCCTCTGTAAGTTTCACACCCATTTGTGTTGCCCAAGGTTCAATTGTGTATGTGTAGGAGAGGAGGCTTAAGCTTGCCCTTGGTCTGGGCCTATCATCATCAGAATGATTTTCACTCTTATGACAGGTACTCTTATAGGGGGCCTTATTCCCATTGTCTCTGGTCCATGGATATTGGTTATGAATGTCAGTTCACTTCTGGCATTACATTGAAATATGTTACATTGTATATATATTCCCTTTGTTCATTCTGATATACTGACAGGGTTCTGCAGCATGGGTGATGTCTATCAAGCTATATATTACATCGTGCTTTAAATGTATCATATATTGATGTTGCTTTGTCCTTTTGAGTATAAGCCGCAGGATGATGGAACCTTTCTTTGGTTACTGCATTACTGGTGCCACTTCATCAGCATGCCAGTTCTTCTATCCTTCAACAAGATTATTCTCACAACCTATGTCTCTAACGGTTTCTTTTCTGAAAATTTCTGATTTATCATATTATGCACTCTAACTTGTTAGTCACATGATTGTTGCAAGTGCAATATGACTTGATGCAAAATGGAGAATGTAGATAACTGAACTGCTCTAGCCTGGTCAATATACATAGTGAGGCTACTGGTAAGGTGCAGATATTGCCATCTGCCGGAGGTCAAAGAAATTCACGACAGTTTTACATGTTTTGTCTCTCCCTCTCAAGAAGCAAGAAGGTTCATGTTCAGTCTTTTACAATAAAGCCTAACTCAGGAAAAAATATCCTGCACTGCAGTAAGAGTTAAGGTATGTCATCTCCATATTTACTTTTATCATTATCTTGATAAAGTTACATGAAAGAAAGAATACCAAAAATAAATAAATAAATAAATAATAATTGCATTCTGAACTGTTATCACTTGATCATACACATTGACTTGAAACATGGACGCGTCTACATGCATGCACATCTGCCTTACTATTTGCACTTTAGCTTATTAGCTTTCATGCATTCCAAAGTAGTGGTAGTTAAAGCCAAGAGAGGAAAATCATTAAATTTTAAAAGCAAATTCTAGGATTCGGGCTCTTCATCAAATCCATGTTTCATATACTTGCTTTAAACTGCTTTTCTCTCTCTCACTTCTTATGTGCAAACCCCATATACATCTTTACTAGGCAAAAGTAGTAGTTTGTTACTGTTATATTTCTTTACTTACACTAAGACATCTTGTTTGTCTATATGATAATTGTTTGTAAACTTTTAAATATATATATATATAAAGTGCAGCATATAAATGTATGTTTTTTAGATACATGATTGAATTAGGTTTGCATATAAAAACCTAAATCAATTAGATTTAGAGGGAGATTTATTTATTTTGAAACTAATCATATTCTGAGACATCGAGGAGGATGGGATTTAAGCCCATATATTAGTCATCAGAGTGGACCCTTCCATCATAGCAACTCCATGGTTAAGGTTCAAAGGGAAACGATATCTGAGATGAGTCTAGGAGCACCATTTTTAGGAGTCTGTTTCAATTCCATCTCTATGGTGTGGTGTTCTAGTATGACGGTTAGGTTGAGCATAGCTCTTAATAAATCAAGGCTGTAAGTTCAGCGAGGTACGATTCCATCGTGCGTATCCTTGGAGGATCTATCTTAGTGAAAGTAGTCGTGAGGCT
Source organism: Areca catechu (assembly GCA_021397845.1). Lineage (NCBI taxonomy): Eukaryota > Viridiplantae > Streptophyta > Magnoliopsida > Arecales > Arecaceae > Areca > Areca catechu. The sequence goes on along the minus strand of CM038047.1, from coordinate 5,653,363 downwards.
GCGACTATGGGACCCGGGCGAATTCCTAGTAACTCATGAAAATCAAGGCAAGCGCATGGCCTAGATAGCACTATCCCGCATTATATTAGCTTATCTTCATACTTCGTGTATTTTATACTAAATACAAATTCAAACCTAGAAGGTACTTGCACTAAGCACAGTAAAAGTTCAAAAGTTTTATATTATTTACTGAGTTTAAAACTTTTACCTTTATTTTATTTTATTTTTTAGGGGGATTGTTGACATTAATATTTTTTTAAAAACAAAATAAAAACAACCCCCTAAAAGTTATTGACCGTTTTGATTTTAATTAATCTTGTATTTAATTTTATAACGGTCATAACGGCCATTTTATTTATTTCTTGTTTAATAAGATAATGGCTAGTTTTAATTAATTTTGAATTAAGTTTTATAACCGCTGTAATGGCTAGTTGAGGGCTTTTTGAAAATTTTCTTTGGAACTTTTGGGCCTATAAATAATATGCCTCTATCCCAGCCCTACAAAGTATCCAAAAAACTAAATTCTAAGCTCTCCCTTTCCATATTCCTCTATTTTAATTTCTTCCATTTCAATTTTTGGATTAAAGACGAGCTAATCGACATTCGTTCGAGATCGTGTCATTGACGGACGTTGAAGTTTTGACTTTCAGGTTGTACCTTGGAGGACAGCGTGTGGTCCATCAGTCTTTGCATGAGAGGGGGGCCAAATCTCCTTTAGGACAGTGGATTTATCCGCCTCCCAGGCTAGACCTTCTCAATTTATTTTATTGCATTTACAAATTATTTTGCCACACATTTTATTCTATCATACACTTCACAAAATTATTTTTAAATATTTTAAAATTACATAAACATACTTATAGAAATATATTTTCTGCACTAGCATAGAAATATATTTTTTGCACTGAAATACTAACAGAATGTGTATCCCTTCATAGTGGCAAACTATGTCTAATCAAATCATCAACTTTGATTGTGAATAACAATTCAGTTTATTGTTAGTTAATTGAGAGTGGGTGTGGTTTATCAACATTACGTAACTATGATTGCTAGCCAACTTAGATAAGATCATTCAACATTGACTTATAGTGTTATTTTGGTTTAGAACCGATTCATAGTCATTTGAGGAGTGACATAAAAGAATTCTTTCCTTGCAACATAATGATCTTCTCTCGTATAGGGAGACTTCTCTTTCATGAAAACTACATGTTAGAAGCTTCCAACACATTTAACTCCTAGAACCGGATTAAATATTTTTGGAAAGTTCTCAATATCTAATTCCTATTCTTTCAAACCATGGTGGCATAGCATCCACTTCAATCCAAAAAAAAAAACCTAAGGGTGTCCAAAAAAAGGAATTTGCTGCTGTTCAATGGGGAAAAAATGAAAAAAAAAAAGAAGAATGAACCGAATACATGCTAAGGTTTCCATTTTGTTTTTTTTAAAATATGTATCTTTAATTCAACAGGTTGAAGATTATGGAGATAATTAGAAAAAGATGTTTATTTGGAACTTTAATAAGGTTTTCTGTTGTACTTAGAGGAAACAGCAATATGATTATTGTGTTGGTAATTGGAACCATATGGATGTCCATTGTATCTCTTCAAATGAAGACAGCTCATTCAAGTGGCAGAAAGGTGATTTGCAGCTGATTGGCTTCTCAAGACTGTGGGATGGAGCCCTTTCAGTTGTGATGGAATTTCCTCTCTTTTGGTGGGAATGATCTTTGTGACGAAAACGTGATATTATTTAATTTGATCTCTGTATCCTCAAAAATGCATCAGGTTTAGATCTTCCTGGACTCTGCAATTTCCTGTTATATTTAGATGCGGAACTTTAAAATTTAATGTTGTCATCTCCCACGTCTCCATTGTAGATGCTTTGTGCTCATTTATATTTTTGTTGGGATACTTCATCTCAGAGGGCATCAGTCTGGTGCACCACAACCCAAATGGGTTATGGGTTGCAGAAATCTTCATCAATATGAAGGTTTTTGTAACAGAATTATTACAAGTTGAGAGTACATTTCATTCTATCTTTGTAGGTTAAGGGAGAACCATTAGTGTCACAATGCAAGTTGCTGATGCTACTCCGAAGCCTTTTATCGTGCATCGACTCTCCTATAGCTTCTCATGCAGCTAGGGTGAATTCATAGTTCATTTGGATATGCTATACTAGGCTCCACCCTTTTAATGTGGTTGAGTTCACACAACCAAATAACATAACAACTCGAAGTTGGACTCTAGGTATTGTGCTACGGAAATATTTTCCTTTTTAATTTCAAGTAAATATTGCGTTGCTATCATGTTGTCTAAATTGTTTGCTTTTACAATTTAACATATCATGCCTCTGTTCATCTGTAATTTTTTATTATCTTTCTACACATTTGCCTGCTATTTGAAGGATAATGTTGAAGGATCAAGCAAGAAGGCGCGATGCCCGACGTACATTCTCAACCTTAATATTTTTTTCCCACTCACTATGTTTCTCAATAATTTAGTTAGAAGCTTTCATGGCAGAGTTGGGGGTTGTACAAGAAATTGGAAGCCTGAAATTGACCCTCTCTGGTAGAGGGAAACTCAAATATGTTTGTGGTAATTGAAAGGTCACCAAAATCCACCAATGAGTACAGCAAAACCATGCTTTTTATTTTAGGTTGCAACAAGAAAATTACTCATTCATCAGAAGTTAGATTTTTGCCTTGTGAAAATGGCAGTACATTGTGTCCCATGAAGCTCCGGGACCATACATCGTACCATTGACTTTGCATGAGTAATTTATCAGGAGAAAACTTTGTTGTAGCAATGATCTTGATTTATGATTGCATGAATCTGGTGCAGTTACATTAAACCTTAGCCTAAAATCTTTAGGTAATAAGAGTTCATTCTTCAGGGTTGGCGCCCCCTTGTCTGATATTAGAGTCTGATGTCAATCTAGATTTGGTTAACGTGTCTTGGCTTTACATGTGACTTCTTATTTAGATTTTGTTAAGATGATACAAAAACATGAACTTGGACATGCTAATAAAATAATCAAATACCATCCAATTTATCTCTCGCATGCCTGATTAGATGCAATCGGTTGGACTACTCGGATCCATGGAAGGATTATTTATCTACCAGACCAGACTATCTATGTATCACCTGCCAAAAATGGAAGCAGAGATTTTATGCGAGCCTCCCCAGCCGGATCCCTCCGGATCCAACGGCGAGGTAAACGCCTCTGCGGATCTCATGGACCCCTCCGTTACATGTTTCCCCAAAAACGGCCCCTGCTTGTAGCGAACCGGTTTTTGTGTAACGGACGGGATTCGCCTCTCCATGCCGGACCGAAGTTGCCGGCTTTCAACCTTGTCGGTGGCGGTTCCAAAAAGCGTGGTTTGAACGAGTTGGGGGAACTTTTCGGTTGCGTGGCATCCATGCCTCTCGGTTCCATTTCCTATTCCTAGCCAAAACCTCTTCCCCAGATCAGCTGTTCGCATCTTTCATCTCTCTCCTCTCTCTCTCGGCGTCCAACCAAAGGGTCCGCATCACGCGCTCCACAAGCGAAGCAACGGGCCTTGGTTTGTTAGTTGGTGGTGGAGCCATAGGGTCTATTGGTCCCAAATTCGAATATCGCTTCTACTCTGGTGGGTCAAAATAATAATAATATTATTAATTAATTCAAACGATGGTGGCCGGTCACCGACACGTGTTAGTATAACTCTTATTTAACTGGAGTGAATCAAAAATCATGGCAGCTTTTACAGAGCCCAAGCTCTCCGATGGAGGTCTCAAAATAGGATGACACAGAGGTACTGGCACAGCCCCTCCCGTCTCCGCGTCCCTCTATTAGTCTATCGAGAATAAATTCCCTAAAATACCCCTATTGGTTTTGGAAATAAAGGCAGCATATATATATATATAAATACTAAAGAATGATTCTTCGTCAAACTGTTCCTACCCTTTATTTTATTTTATTTTATTTTATTTTTTTATGATGGATAAAACAAAAAGTATGGTGGATATTCTCGCAACAGTCTTGTAAAAAAAAAAATTGCTCCTCTCTAAATTCTCTTCCAATTAACAGTATTAATTAATTATAATTAAAAAAATTAAATATTATAACAAGTACTTGCTCGATCTTGAGATACCTACCAGATCACCTACTAATATAAAATTATCCATCCAACAATCAAGAAATGATAATATTACTTATTGCATCATCGACTAAGAAAAAAATAGCAAACAAAATGTCAATCGAAAAGAAGATGGCTACGATTATTGAGTCATCCAATAATCGACTAAGTAAAAGATAATCAAGTCAATCGTTACCAAACTTTCTTCAATATCTTGTACTGAGTCACATCGGTTAACATTTTTTCATGCATGATCACCAAGTACTTAGATCCAACTAATTTCAAACTTAGTCAAGCATACTAGATTGCAAAATATCAATGTCTCTTTCTCTTTTAATAATTTTTTTTTCTCAACAATGATCAAGTTATTTTAATACGTTGAATCGGTGATATCTAAGTAGGTGACAACAGCTAATTCCAGCTATCTCAATAGAACAAGATCATAACGAACAAGTTCATGAAAAATAAAATTTAAAAATATCAATAAAAAAAGATCCTAAGAAATAAGATCTCATAATTCTATTAAAATATGTTATATCTATCAAAAGAGGCTATCTCTCTAATAGTATCGTGTTATTCTTAGTAACTCTATAAATTGGTAGACAAGATACATTAATAACTAATCTCCATCACTTTTAATCATCACTTGGTTCTTAATTTTAGTTAACATGATACCTTTCATTCTGTTTTTTTTTTAAAAAATATTTTTTAAATTTTTATTTCCCCAAGTAACGCCGGCGGTAAAATATTTATCGATTTAGGTATACGAGCATTCCAAAATTTTTAAAAAAAAATGAAAAATGAAATTACGGATTCAACCTGCGATTTTAAAAAATAAAAAATAAAAAAAATAAAAAATTACTTGAAATCGCTGGTCCAACCTGCGATTTCTTCTCCATTTTTTTATTTTAAATTTTAATAAAAAATAAAAAACAAAAAAATTAATAAAAATAAAAAAAATAAAAAATAAAAAATAATAATATGGTAATATAATATTTTTTTAAATTATTATAACCAGTGATTTCGCAGTCCGGTCGCCGATCTGGCCATCGGTCTGATAGCCAGTTCGGTTCCGACCATCGATTCGGCTGCTAGGTCGGTGCCAGTCCGATCGCCGATCTAGCTGCAAGTCCACTCACTGGTCTGACAATTGGTCACCGGTTTGACGGTCGATCCGGTCGCCAGGATCCGGCCGCCGGTCTGGCCACCAGTCCGGTCGTTGGTCCTGCCACCCATACGCCACCGGTCTAGTCGCCATAGCCCGACCACCGATCCGGTCACTGGTCCGATTGCCGGCCACCGGTCCGATTGCCGGCCACCGGTCCGATCACTGGCCACCGGTCTAGTCAAACCGATAGCTGGACCCTAACGACTAGACTGGTGACCGTATGGGTGGCAGGACTGGCGACCGGACAGGTGGCCAGACCCACCGCCGGACCGGCAGTCGAACTAGTAGCCGGATCCTGACGACCATATCGACCGTCAGACCGGTGACCGACTGTCAAACCAGTGACCGGACTGGTAGCTAGACCGACGATCGAACTGGCATCGACCTAGCAGCCGAACTGGCTGTCGGATCGATGGCCAAAACCGGACTGGCTATCAGACCGGTGGCCGGATCGACGACCGGACTGCGAAATCATAGATTATAATAATTTAAAAAAATTAGTATAGTATCATATTATTATTTTTTTTTTTTTTTTTTTTTAATTTTTTTAATTTTTTATTTTTATTAAAATTTAAAATAAAAAAATGAAGGAGAAATCGTAGGTTGGACCTACATTTTCTTGAAATCGCAGGTTGGACCTGCGTTTTCTTGAAATTACAAGTTGGACTGCGTTTTCTTGAAATCACAGGTTGGACAACGTTGATTCAACCTGCGATTTCAAGTAAATTTTTATTTTTATTTTATTATTTTTTTGAAATAGCCGGTTTCACCATGATTTTATTTTTAATTTTTTTTTAATTTTAGGATATCCGTATATCTAGATCGGTAAATATTTTACCCCGGCGTTATCTAGGAAAATAAAAATTTAAAAAATATTATTTTTAAAAAAAACCTATCATTCTTTTATTGGCTTGAATATTAGAGAGATTATTTTTACATGTTGGTGTGATAGAGCATTTAAAAACAACACTCTATTCTTGTCGTAGGAGAAGATAGAAAGATGTTTAAGCACAACCATAGAATAGCAAAAAAATAAGGTTAATTGCAACACCAAGCAGATAATAATATTTTTTATTTTAATAAATTATTTTAAAAAGAAAGAAGGGAAGATATGTTCTGTGCCATGACAAAGAGGACTGGTTTTTTTTTTTTTTTGGATAAATAAGAGGACTGGTTGCTCAATGGTACGCCCTTCACGAGAGAAAAGAATTATAAAAATAAAATTATAAAAAGTGTGTTTTGGTAATTACATTCACACCATCACGGGGGTCTGCAAGGTACCAGGCAAACGGCTGCACATCAGATAGAAACAAGCATCACATCCATGTATCCTTTCCTTTTTATTCCCATCCATCCTCTCCTCTCCTCTCCTCTCTTCCCAATCCCAAACAATACCTGGGGTAGAGAAGGAACCAAGGAAAGGGAAGAGAGGTAGTATTTATTAAGGAGAGAAAAATCCAATCCCCACCTCTCACCCTCTATTCCAAGGAGACCTTGTCCTCTCTCTACGTCTCTCTAGTTTCTTTCTGATGGCCCAGGTGGACCAAAATTTATTTCGAGGGGGGAGAAACAAAACAAAAGGGGAGGTGGGGAGAAAGAGAGAGAAGAGGGGAGGAAAGGAAACGATGGGTGTCTTCAAGGGTGTATCTTCCAACCAAACTCCCCCACCCCACCCCACCCCACATCCCTCCCCTCCTCCAGAAAACAAGAATAGGGAGAGACGGAGGCCCCCAGGCAATGCCAGAAATACCCCTCTGCAAGGCCAGAAAATCTACGCCTCCATCAAAGCGAAAAAAAGAACTCCCCCTTGCTCTCCAATTCCCGATTTATATGGGCCTCTCTCGGGTTTTATCTTGGTCAGACCTACAGAGAGAGAAAGAGAAAACAAGGGGAAGGAACCTTTCCTTTCTCTCTCTCTCTCTCTTCCTATCTATACCCACCTTTATTTCTCCATTATCTCTTTACCTCTCTATCTCTCTCCATCTATATCTTTATGACCTCTTGTTGGCCTTAACTTCTCCATTACTTCTTATAATTTAGTCTTCTCCTCCTCCTTTTATTTCTCCGTCTTTTCTTTTATTCTTCGTCCTTGCTCTGTTTTGGTTCCGGAGAGAAAGGGGGTGAGGAGAAGATAATGAAGAAGGTGAGAAGGTTTCCTCCCATGGAGTCGTCTCCATCGTCTTCGTCGTACATGACCGCTGGGGAGGAGGCCAGGGCGCGGTTCAAGTACGAGGGGCTCTTGCAGGACTATCAGGAGTTGGTAAAGGTGAGATCTTTTCCTTGATGAATTGATTAGATCTTTGGATGTGTTGAGCGTTTTCTGTTGCCAAGATGCGGTTTTTTCGTTTGGAATTTGGCCTGGTTTTCTTGATTTTGGATATTCATGCTTTATTTCTTCCACAGGTTTGGTTTTTTTTTTTTTTTTCTTTTAAAATTGGTTCGTTCTCTTATTAATCTCTTTGATTTAAAGGTTCTAGGTTTTCTCTTTCGAGAGGTTTTTTTTGGGGGGGATTTTTCCAGATTTTTCGGGATCTTGGGCTGTTTTCCGATTATTTTTATCGATGTCGTGGGTCCGGTCCAGGTCGCCTAGATCGAGGGATCTAGGGTTTTTATGATTCTTCTGTGTATGCGAGGGTTTGTTTGATCTTCTGTTCCTAATTTTTAATTTGCTGGATTTTGCCTTAGGTTTTCTTGATTAGAATTTTAACTCTTTTATTTTCCTCTTTCCCTTGAGCAGTAAAAGTTTTTTTTTTTTTAAAAAAACAATCTTATTATTATCATTATTATTATTATTATTATTATTATTTTGCTATGTCCACTGTAAAGTTTGTAATTTTTTTAATTTATAATATCCTTTAATATTCTTTTTTCTTTCTTTCCTAACAAAGTAACTGTAACTTGTTTTCACAGGAAACTGAAGCAAAGAAGAAGAAATTTCGGCAGACAAAACAGAAGAAACTCAGGCTCTTGGCTGAAGTCAAGTACTACCTCTCCAACATATTTTTCTTTGCACACATTTATCTGCTTCCTGATTTGCTCATTATATCTCAAGTTCTTTCGAAGGTTTAGCTTCTAAAATTTATAATTTGATATGTCAGATTTTTGCGGGGAAAATTCAAGAGTTTATTAGAAACCCCATCTCCGGCGGCCCCACATAGACTCAAGAAACAATCCCGCAAAATGCAAGCATCTGTTGGAGTCTTTCAACCACCTAATGTGGTTGTTCGAAGTGAATTACTTACAAGACATAGGAATCAAAGAGTAATGGAAGCTGCAGCTCCAAGCACTTCTGCTGTGATAGATTTAAATCAAATCTCTTTACCGGTAATTGGTCGGATCCTTTTGTTAGGAGCTTGTATGGATGCACTTCATGAAGGCTTGTTAATTGGAGTTTTTTTTTTTTTTTTCTGTTAATTGCAGAATGGTGAGGAAATGGAGGAGTTTCATGTGAGTTCAGAACCCCTGAAAATGGAGAAACTGAAATGGTATTCAATAGATGGTGATGGAGGGGATAATGATCATAAGTTATCTATTTGTGGAGGTGTTGAGAACAATTCCAAGAGGGTGGGTAAGAGGAAAATTAAATGGCAAGATCAAGTTGCTCTTAGGGTTTGAGATTCTCTGCTATATCATGGTCGAGGAAAGAAGTTCTTGTGGCGTTCCCATCTTTCCTCTCTTATGGATTTCCTTTTTTTTTTTTTTTTTTTTCTATCAAATTGTATTGGCCCGTAAAGGAACAACTCAAAAGGATACTTTTCCCATCATACATCAAACATGATAGAGAGTTGTAGGAACGCTATCGTCCTTTCATTTGATAACCGATTCCTTTGAGGAGAACCGCCTGGTACCATTGCCTGAATCTCCTGTACTTTGTATATATTCATCCATTATATTCTGTTGTAACTTCTTTTTCATTTTATGAAATTTATTTTTTCATGTAACAAACTATATGTATTATAAATATACTATAATAGAGAGATTAACGTGAGTGTCTTTTATTCTATCTTTTTTTATGTGTTTATAGTATCAGTGCAAGTAAATTGCTTCATCATTTTATAGTATCGGTGCAAATAAATTGCTTCATCATATTGATATGGGCAGGCCATTGGTGCGAGTCAGTGAGTTTTTCTTTCTATTTTTTCCATCCACTTCAATATCATGACCAATACAATGAAACTATCGTCGATAATTCCATGGTCACATCCAGCAATACATTGGCACCTTCAATAGTAATATCTAATATTACTAATAGAAATCAAACTTGATGGGATCAATTAGTATGGAAGGGTTTATTCGAATCAATCTTGTATGGTCATCATTTTGTTGGTTATGTAGATGATTCCCTTTTGATGTTTTGGATCACTCAGGATCATGGCTCGTCTTCGCCTTCTTCCACGGTCATTACTTCTTGCACTTCTCAACCGCAAGTCCTTCCCGACATCCAACCATAGCCGCCTTCTTCTCTGCTCCTTACAACTCTAACCCCCAATCTGACCTTTGCAATCATCCAAACCCATTTTCACAACTAGATTTCAATCCTTCCCATGCAAACTAGATTTCAATCCTGCATCTTTAAGAAATGAGTTTGTATTTTACTAAACAACCTTTGACAATTGCTCTATCAACTTTAGGTATCTATGAGCTTTCTGGTTTCATGCAGGCATTCAAAGTTTTCAAGTGGCGGCGTGCCATGGACGAGAAATTCACAACCCTTTACAAACAGGGACCTGAACATTGGTTACTTTCACGCTTGACATGAATATTATCCGGTGCAAGTGGATTTACAAAATAAAACAGAACCCATATGACTCTATCCTTTGGCACAAAGCTTGTCTAGCCACAAAGGGCTTCAATCTACAACCTGATGTTGATTTTTTGGAAACCTTTAGTCCGGTTGTGAAGCATATCACCATCCAAGTCATTTTATCTCTTGCTATCACCTACAAATGGCCATTTCGTTAGCTTGATATGGAATGTGCATTTCTCTATGATGACTGTGAGGCTCAATTTCTTTTTTATTAGGCTGTTGTTGGGCTGAAGTCGGCGGCCCTTGCCGACTTCAATTCAAATTCGAAATGGCACCGAACGCTCGGATCTTCCGGCGGAGGTTTCGGAGAAGCCGGTCGACGCCGCCGGAGGAGGGGGATAAAGGTCTTCCTCGGGTTTATAGGGGATCTCGTGTGCCTCAATCCGATCCAGATTTCCTTCCCTTCGGTGGACGCCGACGTTTCTCTCGCTCGTCTCAGCCCTCTCCGGAGCGCTTTCTCCTCCGGTGGCCGCTGCGACCCAAAACCTACATCGCCGGTAAGTCCTCCTTCCCTGTTTTCTGTTGGGGCATGGTTTGTATTGGGATGATCGTCGGGGAGGAGGGCGGAGTCTGTCCCGTCCCATTATTCTTTTTCCTTCTCTGGGATTTTAAGAAATGGCCGGGCAGTCGTTGATCGTCGCCGGTTCCCCCTTTCATTTTCTTCCTTCAGTCATCTTCGCGGCAGACGTTTGCAATGATCGCTGCCGATCTATCCTTTCGGCATTCATCATGGTGTTTTTGTTGGCCCTGTGACAGAGGAGCCGGCTCTGTTAACAGGGGGGATTCATCTTGGTTTTGGGTGGCTGGCCGGATGGCTGCCGGTGTTCGCGCTGCCGTCTACTCCGGTCGGCCAAGCTCTCCTCAATGGCCGTCTCCCATGGCCGCTGCTGTCAGCCATGGGGAGACCGTTTTGATCAATCGTGCAGGAAGCTGCTGGGAGGAAGGGATTTATTTTGAGTTTTCCGGCTGTGGTCGGACAGCCGTCAATTGGGACTGTCAGTCCCTTCCCTCCCTTCCGGCGATCCTTCCTGGCGGTCGATCGAGAGGATCGCCGTCGATCCTCCTTGGTTTTCTCTTGAGGAGTGCTCGTCTGGGCACTGTTGCCTGGACACTGTTGGGCCAGGCTCTGTTGGACCGGCCTGTTTTCAGATGGACCAGCCCAGTAAAGATACAATTTGGAATATATATATATATATAATTAATAAAAATAGGTGATGGAGGAAGGGAGGAAAAGAATTGTCAGATGAAGATGTCCCAAGGAATTTAATTTCTGTTTAATTTTTTTTTATAGGAATTAATTATATAATTAATAAATAAAATAATTTGTGATACAGGATCGTATTGCCCTTGAAAAACTGGGTTTAGTGCTTAGTTGGTGGAATAGTAAGTTATCACTCACTGATATAATTTGTCATGCGTAATATGAACTTATTATTTGACTTGTTATTGAATTTTACTGTTTATGTTAATACTGCATACATATATCTCGATGTGATATGAAATTTAAACACAGACTAAAATATAATGAGTCATGGGTTGAGTTGGTTTTAGCTGCTCTCTAGTTCGACTATGATTACATGAGGATCTAATTTTCTTTTGGACCTCCAGCGGGCTATCGCTGGTACATAATCGATGAGCGGTAATGACACAGGAGCTAGTTACCTTATTTTAGCACATACTGGGATGCATGTTTCTCGTGTGATACTCAGAGCTAGTTTTCCTTTAGGGCCTCCAACGGGACTATTGCTGGCACATGACCGATGTGCGGTATGTGATACAGGATCTAGACTCTTTTGGGACGAGCCACGGGCCGATCGTGGCCATAGTCTGAGGGACTAGGTAAGTGAGTCTGGATGGCCATACTAAAGTTTGTGTGTTGTCAGAAAAATAATAAAGAAGGTTAATAATGGAAACATAACTGAAATGGCTTCTAGTTTATGGTTACTTGCATGCATTGATTTGCTCTTGATTCATGGTATTTATATTCATGATATATGATGACTTACTGAGTTTAGGGAACTCATTCCTTTCTCTTGCATTTTTTTCAAGACCAGAGGAGCATGTGGGCCAGGGATTCAGTCAGTGAGGTTTTAGGATCTAGTGGACATTGTTACTTCTATGCTTAATATATAATTAATGTTAAATGTGTGACTGTTGGCTTTTATGAACATTTGAATCTACTTGCCTAGGTGTAAATCTTATGGTTTAATTGCTTGCCAAGTAAAAAAAATTTCTGTGATTGCCTGGTTATTTATATTATTTGAGAATGGTTGGTACGGGCCTTGTATGTCCAAGGGAAGATTGAACCCAAGGACATACGGCCGTCTGTCGCACATCCTGCCCAGGTTATGAGATCGGGGCGTGACAAATTTAGTGGTATTAGAGCCAGGTTTGTTTTAAAATCAAGATGATATAGATAGTGAGAGTGGGGTAGAGATAATTAGGACAAGTTTAAAATAATTAAAGTACAAGCAAGGTTATATTATTAAACTGACTATCTTTTGTGATATAGGTGTAAATGGCTCGGACCCGATCCATGAGGACATCGAATCACAATGATCATGCTTCTCGAGCTCATGGTACTTCGCAAGCAGCGGGTCCATCTCGGGCTGCCAGTGCCTTCAGGGCTCGTAGTCCATCACCTAATCAGGACGAGAGTCGAGCAGTTAGTCCTCCTCCTCAGTAACATAATTTAAGGACAACCAATTCTGATGGTCAGGTGGTAGGCCTTATTCAAGTTCTAACTGGATTTGTTTAGGAAATGAGGCACCAGGGAAGTAGAGGTGGTCAATCTTTTAAGATGGATCAAGGGATCACTGAATTTAAGAAGTTAGAACCTCCTACTTATGAGGGCTCTACCGAACCTACTGAATCTTTGAAATGGCTGAAGAAAATGGAGAAGGTCTTTGCCAGCATGGATTGCACAGATCGAGAAAAGGTCTGCTTTGCTGCTTATCAATTGCAAGGTGAAGCTTCTGAATGGTGGGATGCTGTCAGGAGACAATATGGTAATGAAGAGCCAATTACTTGGGACATTTTTCGTCAAGAGTTCTTGGATATGTATTTTCTAGAAAGTCTCAGATTCGAGAAAGAAAGTGAATTCACAAGACTGATACAAGGAAGCATGACGATGGCACAATATGAAGCCAAGTTTATAGAATTGTCTCACTTTGCTCTGGACTTGGTGGCCACGGATAGTATCAAGGCTCGAAGATTTGAGAAAGGGCTTAAACCCAGGATCCGTGCTGGAGTGAGACCCATGCAGCTGGCTTCGTATCGGAACGTGGTTAGTAAAGCAAAAATTGTGGAGCAGGAGGTTGACAATATGCAACTAGGGAACGACAGTTGAGGAAGAAACCCAGATCTGATGGGCAGCAGGGGAACCAATACTCTGGCAAATAGCCTAGATAGAGGGGAAATTAAAGGCAGGATCCAGGTCCTCAGCAAGGAAATGGTCCTCATTGCAGAAGATGTCAGGGTTTTCATTTGGAGCAGGATTGTCGTTGGTTTTCTGGGGCTTGTTTTAACTGTGGTCAGCAGGGCCACAGAGCTATGGATTGCCCTCGTTCTCAGAATTCCAGGTATCAACGTACCTTCCAGAATGCACCGCGGCCGCCTGCACCTCCTCCTTTAAATATACCAGCTTTTATCCAAGGACAACCTTCAGCTTATGGATCTGAAGAGCACCAGAAATAGAAGACCCAGGCTCGTGTGTATGCTCTGACTCAGCAAGATGCTCAGGCATCGAATGCTGTGGTGACAGGTAATTTCAAATATCCTTTCTTTTAAAAGTTAGTTAAATTGAGTTCATATAATTACAAGTTAGAATTTGACTATCTGGTAGGTACCATCAAAGTAGTTTCCTCTTATGCCCGTGTTTTATTTGACTCCGGGGCAACATACTCTTTTATTTCAACCGGATTTACTAAGAAGGTTGGTATGAAACCAGTACCTTTGAATTTTGAGATCGGTGTCTCCACTCCAAATGGGAGCATTATCATGGTTAACATGATTTGTCCATCCTGCAATCTAAGCATTGGAAATCATGATTTTTCATCCGATCTAATGGTTTTAGAAATGGAGGAGTTTGATATTATCTTGGAAATGGATTGGTTGGCCTCTTATCATGCCACTGTGGACTATTTTGCCCCTATTAGAATGGTTGCAGCCATGCAAGCTGGCAGGATGTTGAGGCAAGGCTATGCAGGATATTTGGCCAATGTTATGGATTTCCAACAGGAAGAGATGAAGTTGGAAAACATTCCGACCGTGAAAGAATTTTTGGATGTATTTCTAGATGAATTGCTAGGATTGTCTCCTGATAGGGAGGTGGAATTTTCTATTGATCTCATACCCGGTGCAGAACCTGTGTCTAAGGCTCCCTATAGGATGGCACCAGCTGAATTGAAAGAGCTTAAAGAACAACTCCAGGATCTACTTGATAAGGGTTTTATCAGGCCGAGTGTTTCACCGTGGAGTGCTCCGGTGCTTTTTGTCAGGAAGAAGGATGGAAGCTTGAGGTTGTGTATTGATTATCGAGAATTGAACAAGTTGACAATCCAGAATAAGTACCCTCTTCCCAGAATTGATGATCTTTTTGACCAATTGCCAAGTGCTCAGGTATTTTCAAAAATTGATCTACAGTCTAGATATTATCAGTTAAAAATTAAGAATGATGACATATCCAAGACAGCCTTTTGGACTAGATATGGGCATTATGAATTTTTGGTGATGCCTTTTGGATTGACGAATGCTCCGGTAGCTTTCATGGACATGATGAATAGGATATTCAGATCATATTTGGATCAGTGTGTGGTAGTGTTTATTGATGATATTCTGATATATTCTAAGAACCAGGAAGAGCACGAAGAACATTTGAGAAGAATCTTACATATACTAAAGGAGTAGAGGTTGTATGCAAAGCTAAAGAAATGTCAATTATGGCTTGATAGTATTTCTTTTCTTGGCCACACAGTCTCTAAAGAAGGTATATCTATTAACCCAGCAAAGATTGAAGCAATTGTTGAATGGAGTAGACCAACTAATGTGATTGAAGTTCGTAGTTTTCTGGGACTAGCTGGTTATTATCAAAGGTTCGTGGAGGGATTTTCTTGTATAGCTTTGCCACTGACCCAGCTAACTCATAAAGGGATTAAATTTGATTGGTCAGATGACTGTGAGAAGAGCTTCCAAGAGTTGAAGAAGTGCTTGGTATCAGCTCCTATCCTTACCCTACCATCTGGAAGTGAGGGTTTTACTATTTAAAGTGATGCCTCCAGAAAAGGGTTAGGATGTGTTCTTATGCAAAATGGAAAGGTGGTGGCCTACGCATCTAGGCAACTTAAAACTCATGAATTGAACTACCCTACTCATGATTTGGAATTAGCTGAAGTAGTTTTTGCCTTAAAAATTTAGATACATTATTTGTATGGGGTATCTTGTGAGATTTTTACTGATCATAAAAGTCTCAAATATTTATTTGCTTAGAAGGAGTTAAACTTGAGACAAAGAAGATGGTTGGAGCTGATCAAGGATATGATATGAAAATAAGTTATCATCCAGGAAAAGCGAATGTGGTGGCTGATGCATTGAGTAGGAAGACCGGGGGTAGTATAGCAACCTTAATCACTTCTCAGAGAAAAATTCTTCAAGACCTTGGAAAGCTAAACTTGGAGATACAGTTGCATAATTCTAAATTCTCACTTGCTACTCTTATGATACAATCTACCCTGATTGACAGAATTAAGGCATCCCAGAAGAGTGATTCAGAATTACAAAAGATCGGGAAAAAGGTACAATCTGGGGCAATTTCAGAATTCTGAATTCATGAGGATAGATCCTTAAGGTTTGGAAACAGATTATGTGTTCCAAGGGATGCAAGTTTAAAGAAGGAAATCTTGATTGAAGCTCACAACTCTACTTACACTATTCATCCTGGAAGTATAAAAATGTATAGAGATCTTAAAGAGAATTTTTGGTGGAATGGTATGAAAAAGGAGATAACTATGTTTGTGGCCCAATGCTTAACTTGTCAATAAATAAAAGCTAAGCATCAGAGACCAGCGGGACCACTGCAACCCCTGGCTATTCCAGTATGGAAATGGGAGAATGTCACAATGTATTTTGTTACAGGATTGCCGAGGACTCTCAGAGAATTTGATGCTATTTGGGTTGTTGTAGACCGATTGACAAAGTCAGCTCATTTCTTACCGATCAAGGTTAATTTCTCTATGAAAAGGTTAGCTAAATTATATATTGATGAGATTGTTAGATTACATGATATTCCTGTATCAATTGTATTTAATAGGGATACTAGATTTGTTTCTCAATTTTGGAGAGGATTGCATCAAGCTATGAAAATAAAGCTGGAATTTAGTACAGCCTTTTACCCTCAAACAGATGGACGGTTAGAGAGAACAATCCAGACACTGGAAGATATGCTGAGAGCATGTGTTTTTGATTTGAAAGAGTCATGGGATGAACATTTGTCACTGGTGGAGTTTGCATATAACAACAGTTATCAAGCAACCATTAGGATGGCACCTTTTGAAGCTCTGTATGAGAGGAGATGTAGGACCCCGGTATGTTGGGATGATGTTGGCGAGAGAAAACTTTTGGGACCATACATTGTACTGCAGACCACAGATAAAATTCAACTCATTAGGAGATGACTGCTTGCAGCTCAGAGTCGGTAAAAGAGTTATACAAATAATCGGAGAAGAGAACTGGAATTTCAGGTAGGAGATCATGTACTTCTTAAAGTGTCTCCTACTAAAGGAGTCATGAGATTCGGGGTGCAAGGGAAGCTAAGCCATCGGTATGTGGGTCCTTTTGAGATCCTAGAGAAAATTGGAGCTGTGGCCTATCGGCTTGCCTTGCCGCCTTCTCTTGTTGGAGTGCATAATGTTTTCCATGTTTCTATGCTGAGAAAATATGTGCCTGATCCAAATCATGTAGTTGAATTGGGACCACTTCAATTCATGAAAGATTTATCTTATGAGTAGCAACCAGGGAAGGTGGTGGATAGAAAGGAACAAGTCTCGAGGCGACGCATCATTCCTTATGTTAAAGTCCAATGGAGTAATCATTCAGAATGAGAAGCCACTTGGGAGTTGGAAGAAGTCATGAAAGTTAAATATCCTCAACTTTTCCATGAACCAGGTATGCCAATTTTGAGGAAGAAATTTTTTTTAGGATGGGAGAATGTGAGGCCCAGTTTTTTTTTATTAGGCCGTTGTTGGGCTGAAGTCGGCGGCCCTTGCTAACTTCAGTTCAAATTCGAAATGGCACCGAACACTCGGACCTTCCGGCGAAGGTTTTGGAGAAGCCGATCGACGCCGTCGAAGGGGGGGATAAGGGTCTTCCTCAGGTTTATAGGGGACCTCGTGTGCCTCAGTCCAATCCAGATTTCCTTCCCTTCGGTGGACGTCGATGTTTCTCTCGCTCGTCTCAGCCCTCTCCGGAGTGCTTTCTCCTCCGGTGACCGCTGCGACCCGAAACCCACATCGCCGGTAAGTCCTCCTTTCCTGTTTTCTGTTGGGGCATGGTTTGTGTTGGGATGATCGTCAAGGAGGAGGGTGGAGTCTGTCCCATCCCATTATTCTTTTTCCTTCTCTAGGATTTTAAGAAATGGTCGGGTGGTCGTTGATCGCCGCCAGTTCCCGCTTTCTTTTTCTTCCTTCAGTCATCTTCCTGGCGAATGTTTGCGATGATCGCTGCCGATCTATCCTTTTGGCATTCATCGTGGTGTTTTTGTTGGCCCTATGACAGAGGAGCTGGCTTTGTTAACAGGGGGATTCACCTTGATTTTGGGTGGTTGGCTGGATGGTTGCCGGTGTTCCACTCCGGTCAGCCAAGCTCTCCTCAATGGCCGTCTCCCATGGCCACTGCTGTCAGCCATGGGGAGACCGTTTCGATCAATCATGAAGGAAGCTGCTGGGAGGAAGGGATTTATTTCGAGCTTTCTAGCTATGATCAGACAGCCGTCGATTGGGACTGTCGGTCCCTTCCCTCCCTTCCGGTGATCCTTTCTATCAGTCGATCGAGAGGATCGCTGTCGATCCTCCTTGGTTTTCTCTTGAGGAGTGCTCGTCTGGGCACTGTTGCCTGGACACTATTGGGCCAGGCTCTGTTGGACCGGGCCTGTTTTCCAGATGGGCCGGCCCAGTAAAGATACAATTTAGAAAAATATATATATATAATTAATAAATAATAGGTGGAGGAAGGGAGGAAAAGAACTGTCAGATGAAGATGTCCCAAGGAATTTAATTTCTGTTTAAATTTTTTTATATGAATTAATTATATAATTAATAAATAAAATAATTTGTGATACAGGATCGTCATTGCTCTTGGAAAACTGGGTTTAGTGCTTAGTTGGTGTAACAGTAAGTTATCACGCACTGATATATTTTACCATGCATGATGTAAACTTATTATTTGACTTGTTATTGAATTTTACTGTTTATGTTAATACTGCATACATATATCTCGATGTGATATGAAATTTAAACACAGACTAAAATGTAATGAGTCATGAGTTGAGTTAGTTTTAGCTGCTCTCTAGTCCGACTATGATCACACGAGGATCTAATCTCCTTTTGGATCTCTATCGGGGCTATCACTGGTACATGACCGATGAGCGGTATGTGACACAGGAGCTAGTTATCTTATTTTAGCACATACTGGGATGCATGTTTCTCGTGTGATACTCAGAGCTAGTTTTTCTTTTGGGCCTCCAGCGGGGCTATCGCTGGCACATGTCGATGTGCGGTATGTGACACAAGATCTAAACTCTTTTGGGATGAGCCACGGGCCGATTGTGGCCATAGTCTGAGGGACTAGGTAAGTGAGTTTGGATGGCCATCCTAAAGTTTGTGTGTTGTTAGAAAAATAATAAAGAAGGTTAATAATGGACACATAATTGAAATGGCTTCTATTTTATGGTTACTTGCATGCATTGATTTGCTCTTGATTCATGGTAGATTTATATTCGTGACATATGATGACTTACTGAGTTTAGGGAACTCATTCCTTTCCCTTGCATTTTTTTCAGGACCAGAGGAACATGTGGGCCAGGGATTCAATCAGTGAGATTTTAGGATCTAGTAGACATTGTTACTTCTATGCTTGATATATAAATAATGTTAAATATGTGACTGTTGGCTTTTATGAATATTTGAATCTACTTGCCTAGGTGTAAATCTTATGGTTTAATTGCTTGCCAAGTAAAAAAATTTTCAATGATTGCTTGGTTATTTATATTTTTTGAGAATGGTTGGTACATGTGTTGTATGTCTAAGGAAAGATTGAACCCAAGGATATACGGCCGTCTGTTGCACATCCGGCCCAGGTTATGGGGTCGGGGCATAACAATGACCGTCACGAAACCCCTTTTATGTCTTAACCACCAGGATATATTGATCCCAACCTTCCAATACATTTGCAAAATGTGAAAATCCATCTATGGTCTATGTCAAGCACCACAAGCTAGGTATGAAATGTTTAGCTCGTTTCTCTATGACATGGGCTTCACTACTTCCAACTTTGACCCCTCTTTATTCATTTATCATGGCAGCAACTGCACTATCTATTTATTTCTATATATTGACAATATCATACTCACCGATACTAGCCTGCCTATGCTCCATCGCTTCATTCAGGATTGTTGCTGCAACTTCTCCTGGACCGGACTCGTATGGCTGTGCTGGAGCACTCTTCTCCCGGTCGACCTGCACAAAGTCTCCAAGGGCCGATGGTGTTCTGGCGGGGGATACTCCGATGCTTAAGTTAGCAGGAGCTTAAGGGCAACAGAATGGAGGAATCAGAGAGGCAGCGTATGGAGAGGGAAGAGTGTACTTAGCTCAAAACGAGGTCCCCTGGTTACCTTACATAGGTGCAGAACAGTCTAAAATCTGTTAAGGGAGAGGCCGAGAAAGACCAATCTATCCCTAGGAGAATCTGGAGAGTAGCCACATGGCACCCGAATATGGCGACTTCGTGGGAGTAGTGGATCAGTGGTGCTGATGTGGCAGGATTATGTTACAACAGAAAGAGGCTTCTGGAGTGAAGCGGTCAGATGCCGGCTGGGAGTTTCAATCGGTCCTTCGAAGGAGTGCCATGGCCGAACCCAGCAGAAGTGGGCCACTTGGACCTCAACTTCAGTGGGTCAGACTTCTGAGGTAGAGTGTCCATCGGACTTCGGAAGGATAGCCCGATCGGACCTCCGTAGGGGTGATGATCCGGTTCGATGGTGAGCCAGTCAGGTATAACAGTTGCCCCCTTGCTCTTGTCCTTCGGGCAGCCTTGCAGCTTCGAAGGATGAGAGCATTACTTGGTAATTAATGCATCAGTCCTTGAGATGATTGCGAATCTAATCTGGCATGCTGCGACCGGCCGTCTTCCACTCCGGTCGGCAGAGGCTGCCCGGGCGGGAGAAGAACAACTGCAACCGTCCTCCGAGGGAACAACTTCGATCACTCCGCCCATCAAGCTGACAGAGGAGACTCCCTAGGAGGCCAAGGGGAGGCAGGGGCCGAAGAGAAGACGGTCGACGAGAGGGGAGCCGTCGATGTCAACGACGATGTGCGTCATATGGAGCGCACCATTCATGATGCCGAGCGGGTCAGGCACCTGTTCATGAGGGCCATCGAGGGCATCGAGGTCGGCAGTCAGTGAACGAGACATCGAGGAGCTCCTTTCACCATATGATGGGGGTAAGTTATCCGCATCCGATCTCTTAGCTTCGGTCTACAAGACACTAACTGTGTTATCACTTGCAGCTGCTTCAGGATATGCTGTTGATGGATGACGACCTAGGTGCGCTACTGGATCTGAAGGAGCACTCAGCCAAGAAGGTCGAGATAGCCGAAGCAGCGAGGATGCCGCAGAAGTGGCACTGACAGATGCCAGGGCGGAGTTGTCCGTTCTGCGTGTGGCTGAAGAAGAGCACTCTGCCCTACGAGCTGAGGCAAAGGCTCAAAAAAATCAAATCATGGAGTTGCTGGCTCAGTGGGATGACCTGGGCGCCAAGCTGAGTAATAAAAGGTGGAGGGTAAAGTCCCTGGCCCGCCGAGTGGCCGAAGGGACTGCATGCCTGTGCGAGTCTGAGAAACGCTCCAGGAGCCACCAGGCTGAAGCCGAGAGATACAAGGGGCTGCTGAAGAAGACCCAAGAGTCATGAAGACGGCGGCCGAAGCGGCCATAAAGAAGTACAAGAAATTCGATGACTTCAAAGCTGAGATGAACGAAGCCGGCTCATACAGCTTTGACTACGGATATGAGAACTGTATGGAGAAGGTCGGCGCTGCCTTCTCGGAGCTTGACCTTTGCTCTCTACGACTGCCAGAGCAGGCAGAAGAGGG
The DNA here is from genome assembly GCA_021397845.1 of Areca catechu. NCBI lineage: Eukaryota > Viridiplantae > Streptophyta > Magnoliopsida > Arecales > Arecaceae > Areca > Areca catechu. The sequence continues at coordinate 5,631,911 of CM038047.1, read as the reverse complement.
AGGGGCTAAAGAAGAGGCGGTCCCATCTGACGGAGGGGCCGAGCCTCATACTGAAGCCGGTATGGAGGAGCTTGGATCGGATGTCCAAGCCAAAGCCGAAGTGGATGCGGCAAATGTTCCTGCGGGTACTCCAGCCGAGCTAGAAGGGACTGAAGTAGAAGCCGAAGCCCCAACTACGCTGGGTGAAGCATAAGTAATCAATGTAACATCGACATGTCAGACCTAGATCAGTTGTAAAGGTCTGACCTCCCCTTTTTGTAATGATCTTTATGATATAATAGACCCCTTCGGCCATATCTTCAATGTTTGTGTCTGAATGTGCATGTGGTCGATCGGATCGACCGAAATTCTTTTCTTTTAAAAATATTTCTAAGTATTGCCGGTCGGCTTGGTAGGATGTATGTAGTTGCCGAATAGTAGCCTGACGCTAAACCAATAGCTTAGAAACCTTTCTAAGTGTGGGTCCTTCGGCTTATCCGATGTCCCGGTCGGACCTTCTGAGATGGTCGTCGGACATTAGCTCAGACCAAAACCAGGACACTTAGGAATCATTCTAAGTGTTGGCCCGTCAGCCCGTCCGAACCCGAAGAACTTATATGTAGCGACCGGGCACTAACTCAGTCCGGACCAATACACTTAGGAATTCCTTCCAAGTGTTGGTCCGTCGACTTGTCCGAACCCGAAGATATTGCCGACTAGAGTCGGATTTTTAGAAGTGGGCTGCCCTATAACCTCTGCCGACCGCAGTCGGACTTTCGGAGTTAGGCTGCCCTAAAGCCTCTATTGACCAGAGTCGGGCTTTCGAAGCTAGGCTGCCCTAGAGCCTCTGCCGACCGGAGTCGGGATTTCGAAGTTGGACTGCCCTAGAGCCTCTGCCGACCGGAGTCGGGCTTTCGGAGTTGGACTGCCCTAGAGCCTCTACCGACTGGAGTCGAACTTTCAGAGTTAGGCTGTCCTAGAGCCACTACCGATCGGAGTCGGACTTTCAGAGTTGGGCTGCCCTAGAGCCTCTACCGACCAGAGTCAGACTTTCGGAGTTGGGCTGCCCTAGAGCCTCTACCGACCAGAGTCGGACTTTTGGAGTTGCTTCATAAGAGAAGTTGTAGACTTTATTGATAATATTTGCGAAGGTTGTCTACATTCCACGGACGTGCTATCTGTCGTCCGTCCAAATGTTCGAGTCAGTATGTTCCGGCTCGAATTACTACAACGACTCGATAAGGGCCTTCCCAATTGGAAGAAAGTTTTCCTTTCTTGGTCGATCTTGAAATCTTCGCCCTCTGCAAGACCAAATCTCCGACTCGAAAAGTTCGTGCCTTGACCCGTGAGTTGTAATATCTGACCATCTTCTGACGGTAGGTCACTATCTTCAAGATTGTTCAGAGCTTGGTTTCTTCGAGTAAATCTAGGTCAGCCCTCCGTTGCTCTAAGTTGTTCGGCTCGGCGAACTGATCAATCTACAGGGATTGCAAAGAAACTTCCATAAGGATGACTGCTTCACTTCCATAGGTTAGGTTGAATGGAGTCTCCCCGATCGCCATTCGGGCGGTCGTCCGATAAGCGTAGAGCACTGAATGGATTTCTTTCGCTCAAAGACCTTTGGCTTCATTCAACCAGGTTTTCAGTCCATGCAAGATTGTCCAATTGGTGACTTCGGCCTTTCCGTTGGACCGAGGATGGCCGACTGATATGAGCCGATGAGAGATATGATATTGCTGGCAGAAGTCCCAGAATTTGGAGTTGTCGAACTGCCTTCCATTGTCGGTGATGATTGTTTGTGGAATGCTGAATCGGAAGATAATGCAGTTTCGGACAAAGTTCTCCACCTTGTCCTCCATGATCTATGCCAGCGATTCGGCCTCCACCCACTTGGTGAAGTAATCAATTGCTACAATAAGGAATTTTCGCTAGTCGAATGCCGGAGGGAAGGGTCCCAGAATGTCCATCCCTCACTGTACGAATAGCCAAGGCGCAGTGAGTGGAGTCAGCTGGCTGGCTGGCCTTCTTTGAATATTGGAGTACTTCGGCACGCGTCGCACCTTTGGACAAAGTTCGACGTGTCCTTCTGGATGGTAGACCAATAGTATCCTTGTCGGATTATCTTGTAGGCTAGAAATCTTCCTCCAAGGTGGTCACCATAGATGCTTTCATGTACTTCCCTGAGTGCATAGTCCATATCAGTTGGCCCCAAGCACTTCAGCAGTGGCTGCGACAATGATCTCTTGTAGAGAATGCTGTCAAGGACGACGTACTTAGAAGCCATCCAATGTACATGCTTGGCTTCAGTCAGATCTTCCGGGAGAGTCTCCTTGACTAGGAATGTGAGAATTGGATCCATCCAAGAAGTTTCCAGTTCAACTTGGTGGATCTCAGTCGGCTCTTCAGCGATACTCGAACGCTGCAGGTACTCCACAAAAGTTTGGTCGGAGGTATTGACGATGGCCATAGCCAGTCATGACAAAGCATCCACCCGGGAGTTCTGCAGTCGAGGTATATGGAGGATATCGAAGAATTTAAACCGAGATACGAGGCTTTTTACCTTGTTCAAGTACTTGGCTAGGGTCGGCTCTCTTGCTTCGAATTTGCCCTTCACTTGATTCACCATGAGCTGAGAGTCGGAGAAGGCTCTGATTCGACCAATGCCTAGTTTATAGGCAATTCTAAGTCCTGCAAGAAGGGCTTCGTACTCCACCTGATTATTTGACACCTGAAATGAAAAATGTAGAGCATACTCTAAGCTTTTGCCATTGGGGTCGGCCAGGATCAAGCCAGCCCCGCAGCCGGCAAGGTTGGATGCTTCGTCCACATGAAGGGTCCAAGTAGGCTCGGCTTCGTCGATGGCATCGGCTTCAGGTGCTTCGGCCGTTTGAGAGGGTGCTCCTTACTTCCAGGTACACTCTGTGATGAAGTCAGCAATTACCTGGGATTTCAAAGTTGATCGAGATTGGAAAGAAATGTTGAACTCGCCAGGTTTGACGGCCCACTTTACGAGCCGACCGAAGGTGTCCGGGCTCCGAAGGATCGCCTTGAGGGGTTGGTCGGTCAGCACGACGATCGGATGTGCCTAGAAGTAGGGTCGGAGTCTTTTAGCTGCTATGACCAGAGAGTAAACTAGCTTCTGTATTTTAGGGTACCTTCTCTCGACATCATGGAGAACTTTATTGATGTAGTAAACATGTTTCTGCCGACCATCTTCTCCCACTCGAATGAGGACGGAGCTAACCACCTCGTCCGACACCGACAGGTACAAATACAAAGGCTCCTCCTCTGTTGGCTTAGCCAGCAATGGAGGGTTCTTCAAATACTCCTTCAGAGCTTCGAAAGCCGACCGACACTCATCGGTCCAGTGGAAGCGATTCGATCGGTGCAATGTGTTGAAAAATGGTAAGGACATCTCAGTCTACCAGGAGATGAAACGGCTAAGAGAAGCTATCCGGCCAGTTAGCTCTTGCACCTGCTTCTGATTGATTGGATGTCCCATCTCAATGGCAGCTCTGATCTTGTCAGTATTGACTTCAATTCCTCTTTGTATAACCAAGCAGCCAAGGAACTTGCCGGAAGTTATCTCGAAAGTACACTTAGCAGGATTCAGCTTCATCCAATGGTATCTCAATACATCAAAGGATTCCTGCAAGTTTTTGATGTGGTCGGCTCCGTGGAGGCTTTTGACTATCATATCATCTACATAGGCCTCCATGTTCCTCCCGAGCTGCCCTTCGAAGATCTGGTTGATCAGCCTTTGGAAGGTGGCACCGTCATTCTTCATACCAAAAGGCATCATCTTGTAACAGTACAAGCCTTTGTCGGTGACAAAGGCGGTCTTCTCCTCGTCCTCCGGGTGCATCCTGATTTTGTTGTAACCGGAGAAAGCATCCATAAAGCTGAGAAGCTGATGGCCGGCCGTGGCATCCACCAGCTAATCGATCTTTGTTAGAGAAAAGCTGTCCTTCGGACATGCCTTGTTGAGGTCGGTGTAGTCCACATAGATCCTCTACTTCTCATTAGCCTTTTTCACCATGACAACATTTGCTAGCCATTCAGGATAGTGGGCTTCCCTGATAAAGCCAGCATTAGAAAGCTTCTTTACTTCTTCATCAATAGCCCCTTGTCTTTCGATGACGAAGCTCCTCTTTTTCTGTCGGACAGGCCTGTAGGTCGGATCCACCTTAAGTTGGTGAGCGATGACCTCCGACGGGATACCCGGCATGTCCGATGCCGACCAAGCAAAAATGTCAGCGTTACTCCTCAAGAAGCCGATCAGCTCCAACTTAGCACCTTCGCTGAGGGTGCTTACAATTTGGAGAACTTTGGTGGGGTCGTCCTCTCGAAGGGGAACAAACATAATTCTTTCATCTGGCTGACCATGGCCGTCGGCCTCAGCCCTTGGGTCAAGTTGCTTCGGAGTAGGACGGCCATCTGACTGTCGGTCCTGAATAGTTAGGCACTGTCTAACCATCCAGCAATCTCCCTGCATAACTCTGACCCCACTCCTAGTCGGAAACTTCGCCAACAAATGATAAGTTGATACAATGGCCCGAAACTTGTTGAGGGCCGGCTGGCCTAAAATGGCATTATAGGCCGAGGTCGTACATACAACCACAAAGTTGATGGGGAGAGTTTTCTGAAAGGGCTCCATCCCGATTGTCACGAAGGGTTATCTCCCCCTCTACTCCAACGGAGTTTTCTCCGAAGCCCGTCAGCGGTATGGGGGATTCTTGCAGCATTGACTTAGACAGGTTCATTCTTACAAAAGCATCATACAATAATACCTCCGTGGAGCTTCTGTTATCTATAAGTATCATTTTTATATCGTAGTTGGCAATCACTGCCGACACGACTATAGGATCATTTTCAAAAATATGGGATTCCAGGAGGTCTTCATCAGAGAAGGTGATTGCATTGGAACCCCTTGACCTCTTGACAATGTCTGGGTCATCTTTATATCTCTAGTCGGACCACCGATGCAGCATGCCAACATCCCCACCGGTCGGGCGTTGGTTGGGAAGCTCTGCCTCCTCCGGAGGGTCTCTAGCAGTCGATGCTTCGGCCCGATCCCGATGAGGTCGGACGTATTTATGCAGGTACCCCCTCGGATGAGGTCTTCAATGGCATCCTTTAGCTGCAGGCACTCTTCGGTGTTGTGCCCGTGGTCCTTATGGAACCAACAAAATGTATCCCTGTTTCTAGACGTAGAGGGCCCCTCATCGGACGAGGCCTTTACAGGAAGGTCTCGTTCTCAATCTCCAGGAGGATCTTCTCCCTCGGAAGGGAGAGGGGCGCATAACTCTCGAACCTCCTGTTGAAGTCTTCGACTTCGAACTTTGACGTTGGGCCGACCGGTTGTCGTTGTTGGGGGGTCGAACTTCGGGAGCCTTATCGCTCCACTTCTTGGGAGCCGACCTCCCTGCAACCTGGCATCGGCTCATCACTTGTTCTTCTGCTAGGGTGTATTTCTACGTCCTAGCAGTTTGGGATAATTTGTCAGGAATTTCTTGTCCAGGAAGTATGTGAGCCTGGACGAGCGGAGACCTCTCTTGAAGGCCGACATAGCTACGTCTTCATTCAGGTCCGGGATCTCCATGGTCGCTGAGTTGAAACGGGCCATGTAATCCCGGAGAGTCTTCTCCTCCTTTTGCAGCACGAGGAAGAGGCAGTCGGTATTCCTTGAAGTTCGACGGCATGTCCTGAAATGGAAATGAAAAGGTTTTCAAGTTAGGGGAAAGAGTAGATCGTACCTGGCCGGATGGCAAAGAACCACATCCGAGCGGCCTTCTTAAGGGTGGTAGGGAAGATGATGTAGTGGAGGGCGTCGGAGGTGCCCTGTACCATCATGTGGGCCTTGTAGGTGCGCAGATGGTCCAGAGGGTCGGTGGTATCGTCTTAGGGGTCCACCTGTGGGATTTTGAACTCTTACTAAGTAACCGGGCCCCTTCGCCTAAGTAAGCATTGTGGTTCGTGTCAAAAGGTAAGAAGGTCAAGAAATCTGTTAAGCAATGGTACCTCCCTGAATAACCGGGCCCCTTCGCCTAAGTAAGCGTCGTGGTTCGTGTCAAAAGGGGAGAATACTAATACTTACGAGGCTTGGATATAACACAAAAAAGAAAAAATGAAAGGGAAAAAATCATCTAGTAGAAAGGTATTGAACTAAACCCCAGAAAGTTAGAGGATTTTAAGAGTAAGATGGAAAGTTGGCAGAAGAAGAACTCTAGAAATCTTTATGAACTCTACCTGACCACTAAAAAGAGTTGAATTAATAATCCAATGAAGTATCTCAATAGTAGTCTGACCAGGTATCATCTGCTTTTAGTATTGCTTGGATTAACATCTAATTCAAGGATGGGTTGATACACATAGATAATCTATCTACTTTACTCGAGGACGAGCAAAGTTCAAGTTGGGAGGTCTAAAAATCTGATGCACATCGCAACGCACCGATTTAATTACCTTAAAACTACTATTCTAGAATAGGATAGTAGGAGTAAGGGTCGAATCCACAGGGACTTTCTTGATTACTTTGAAAACAGTAAATGTGCAACAGAAATTGAAATCTTAAAACTAAAAAGAAGATTAACAAGTAATTAGCTGTAAAGGTAACTCAAGGAATGATCTATCCGAGTAAGAGCACGATCCGTATCCATGAATCACTGCTCGTCCCTTTTTAGGAATAGATTGATTTAAATGCTAGTGAAATAACCTAGATATGATCTATCTCACGAGAGCACAACCCGTACCCACTTGAGAATAGATCAGTCAGGATTAATTTCACTTGACTTACCTCCAAAGCTTTTCCCTAGCAACGCATCTAATTCAAAAACAAAAACAAAAACAAAAACAAAAGAACATCAATTAATCAAAGGATATCTTTATTTCATGTAAGAGGGAGTACACCAAAGTAATACAACCAAAAATAAAAATCCCTTTTTCCAAGTGAAGCTCCGGCCTCCAGTGATTTCTGCATGCTCAAAAGTTGAAGATGACGCTGACTGGTAGAGAATTGAACTACTGGAATAAAATTGGGATAAGCTTGGAATAGTGCTGGAATAGTGGGAATAAAGCTGGGATAACCGGAATAGTAGAAAACCAAAAGAACCACAGGGAAGAACAAATGGATCTCCGGACTGATGCTGGACTATGAATGATCTGGGAGCTTAGGAGAACTGAGAGATGGACTATACTCTGGGATGAGATCGACCTCTACAACTAAGTTGGAATGGTGGGAAGAAAGCTATATGTGGTGTGGAATAGAGAAGACAGAGGCTTTCTGTGATGGGGAAGAAGAGACAGAGAAGAAAAGCAATGGGAAGAAGAAGAACTGGCTGACTGCTCGACTGGTTGAATGCCCGAATCCCTCGGATGATCCAATCCCCTCTCTGGCTCCCCTAGACCCCTTTTTATAGGCTCTCCCTACTCCCAACCCACTCCATCGTTTGAACCAACCCGCTCTACCGTTGAACCAACCCGCTCCACCGTTGCACCAACCCAACAGAACAACAGATACCGCTCCACAGTTGCAACGAAGCTCGAGCTCCCATCGATCTCCAACTCATCCGGCGATGCTCTAGAAGTTTCTCCCCGGTTCGATTCAACCCAGCACATGGTTCGGTCCACCCAGCACATGGTTCGGTCCCCATTTGGTCCAAACTGAAGAACACCATCAATGGCTGCAATTCATCGTGAGGACCCTCCCGGCGGCGAGGAAGAGTGCACCGCCGTCATCTCCGGCCGACGATGGACTGGGTAGGCGGTCCGGCGGTGTGGGACAGTGGGATTCGGTGAGGTTCGGCCAAGAGAATGAAGAACGAATAGCAGCCCACTTCGGAAGCATTTTTTGGCCACCGGGGCTTCTCGGCCGGCGGTGAGCGTGCCGGTGACCTCCCGGACAATGGGGACAGCTCTCCGACGAGTCTTGGCGTGACTGGGACATGGCGGTCCACGGCTCTGCTTCCATGGACCGTGTCAATAGCAGATCGCGGCCCATGGATCGTTCGGTGGACCGAGCAGCCAGTCCACTATGGACCGGCTGCTTTAAACTTTGTGCAAACTCTTAGTTAATTCTTCAAAATTCATTTTGGGCTCATTCTGAGTCCGATTCGAGTGCCGTTCGCGCCGTTGGACTTCTAAAATCGGGCTCTCCATGTTGGTGATGTTCTTTCCTGTAAATGACATATAAAAGTATTAATTTTGAAAGAATAATGATATTTTAATATTAAATTAATACTTTTATATTTATGCTTAATGTAGTTATCAGTACACCTGCCCCCCTTCAGCTTTCTGCTGATCAACTATCTCAGCGATGCACTTCTTTATGCACAAAATCTTGTTGGTGTAATATCTCGAAGTTAGGCAAGGTGCCAAGCACCAGCAGGGACATATTCGGCGAAGGAGGGTGAGGCGGACCTCGCCCTCTTGCCATCAGCACGAGCTCCCAAGGACCTTCGAGGCTCCGGAGCAACTTGAGGGAAAGGCTGAGGGACTTCTTGTCATCGGCTTCCCTAAGCAGCATATTGACGGTGGGTGGAAGATATGGCAGGAGGCTGCTACCTGTTTTCAGCCAACTCCTGGAGGTGCTGAACTGCATTGGCGAACGTGTCAATGCGGTTCAGGAGCGTCTGGGACTGCTGAAGTCCCAAAACGACAGTGGGTTCAGTGACGGCGGTGGTGGCGTCGTCTTCTCCCTAGGAGGTCTTTCAGACCTGGACGGGGAGGGACCTCCTCTGGCAGAGGTGTTCTGAGCTCTTCCCTTAGCCATTGCCTGGCTGAGTGGATGGATTCCTCCTTTTAGAGTAAAAGAGCAAAGTGGCCTTTCCTCTAGCGCCAATCTGTTGCTGCAACTTCTCCTGGACCAGGCTCGGACGGCTGTGCTAAGCGCTCTTCTCCCAGTCGACCTGCACAAAGTCCCTAAGGGCCGATGGTGTTCCAACGGGGGACACTCTGATACTTAAGTTAGCAGGAGCTTGAGGGTAACATAATGGAGAAATCAGAGAGGTAGCTTATGGAGAGGGAAGAGTGTACTTAGCTCAAAACGAGGTCCCCCGGTTATCTTATATAGGCGCGGAACAGTCCAAAATCTGTTAGGGGAGAAGTCGAGAAAGACCGATCTGCTCCTAGGAGAATCTGGAGAGTAGCCACGTGGCACCCAGATAGGGCAACTTCGTGGGAGTAGTGGAGCAATGGTGTTGACATGGCAAGATTCTGTTACAACAGAAAGAGGCTCTTGGAGTGAAACGGTCGGATGCCGACTGGGAGGGTCAGTCGTTCCTCCGAAGGAGAGCCGTGGCCGGACCCAGCAGAAGTGGGTCACTTGAACCTCAGCTTCAGTGGGTCGGACTTCTGAGAGAGAGTGTTCATCGGACTTCAGAAGGATGGCCCGGTCGGACCTCCATAGGGGTGACGGTCCAGTTCGATGGTGAGCCAGTCGAGTATAACAAGGATCTACAACAATAGTTCCATATGAAAGACATTGACCCTCTATCTTACTTCTTGGGTCTTCTAATGTACCACATAGTAGATGATATTTATCTCAACTAGAGCAAATACATTGTCGATCTACTTCAACAGACCGTTTTTTTAGGTTGCAAACCAGTGACGTCCTCTACATCCATAAAAAGACTTGATCATACCAGCACTCACTGGCAGATTCTCATCTTTATCGCAGCATAGTAGGGGCCTGACAGTACATTACTCTCACCAAGTCAGATATTGCTTTCTCAATTATCCAAGTAAGTCAATTCATGCACACCCATATTGAAGTTCACTTCTAGGCAATGAAACGAATCCTTCAATTTTTTAAAGGCACTCTTAACAAAAGGTTGTTTCTTGAAGCCGGTCTGTTATAATTACATGCATTTTGTGATGCAAATTGGACAAGTAGTCCAGTTGACTGGCAATCTGTCAATAGGTACGTTATGTTCCTTGGCAAGAATCCAATCTTGTGGTGTGCTAAGAAACAATCCACAATTGCCCATTTCTTCAAAGAAGCTGAGGATTATTGTCTTGCTCATGGTACTATCAAAATCTTCTAGCTGTGTTCCCCATTTAGAGAGCTTAGAATCTCTCTTCCCACATGACCTATTATCCACTGTGATAATATTTCGACCATTGCTGTTACACACAATCTAGTCGTCCATGCTCGTATAAAATATGTTGAGATCGATTATCATTATGTCCGAAAAAATATTGTTCATCGATTAATTGATATTCGACATATATCCTTCCTCGACCATGTTGCCGATATATTCACCAAGGGAGTATATTCATGTCTACAAATGCTGCAATGCAAAGTGAGCCCCTGGGAGCTTAGTTTTTTTTTTTTTTTTTTTTTTTTTTTTTTTTTTTAGGGGGCGGGGGAGAACCACCTGGCACCATCACCTGAATCTCATGTAGTACTTATATGCTTATCCATTATATTTTGTTATAAATTTTTCCTCACTTTGTGGAATTTGTTTCTTCGTGTAGCAAACTATATATATTATAAATACACTATAACAAAGGGAGCTATGTGAGTACCTTTCATTCCACTCCATTTTTTTGTGTTTATCATCAAGAAATACATCTTTGCATAATCAACTATTCTTTACCCTCTTACATGATTAAAAGCATGAAAATATGTCTGTTTATTGGATTAAGATGTGTGGTGGAAGAATATGCAAAGGAAAATTTACCTTACTTTTTGTTGGTTTGTGGTGAAGAGAATTTGGAAGTCATCTTCTTTGTAAAGCCTGGAAATCATCTTCCTCGTATAGTTTTCTCGGAATTAATTATTCTTTACCATCTTACATGGTTAAAAGCGGGAGAATTAGGTGGTTTTTTGTTGTATTAGGATATGTGGTGGAAGAATCCATAACAATATTTCAGTCGGTTACCTCTAGTTAAATGTTTGGAAATTATCTGACAATTTATTGGTTTGTGGTGAAGAGAATGTAGTTCGATCTTTCTGTTTGTAGATTACTTTCTTTACCCCCGGGGTATTCAAATTTCAGAATTACGGTATTGAAAGTGCGGACTGCTTTTGTGGTATTTTGCCATTTACCACAGAATTTGGAAACGGCGTGTCAAAATGTTTAGTACCAAAACAAGACTAGTTTTATGGATGGGATATTTGAGCAACATCACTTAATACTAGTCCTGTTAATACCATAACAAGACTAGTTTTATGCATCGCTATCGTGTGGACCCACTGTATCGTGCAAAGCTTGGAAGATGCGTGACCTGTTGTTAATGGAGGAAAATCCACGTTGATCCATGCTTGTAACGTTCACCTCTGAAAGCAAGCTGATCTTATCAAACCGGAAGAGACCGGTCCATAATGCAACATGTGACACATAAGTGGAGATTCCAACAAGTGTCCGGCGAGACGTCGTGTCATCAATTCAATTAGCCCTGTCAATGGTTACTGTTATAGGTGGCGCCTCTTTCTGCAAGGCAGACGTAATTGTTTTGCTAGCTCCTGTAGTGCACCCCTAGTATTCGCCTACCGACCGACACCAGTGCACCAAACTTACAAAACGCTTGCTTCTTTAGGTTGAACGCAGCTGCATCCGTCCATCAAAGGATCAAGGGCTCATTTATTTTATACAAAGTTAAGAGAAAAAAATATATATTAATAATAAAAGAAGCCATCTTGCTTAATCAAAGTTCTAAAATAAGAGAGTGAAATATATATATATATTCTCATGATAAGATTTTCATATTTTATAAAAACTAAATATTTATTAACAAAATAAATTTCGAGACTTTCTATAGAACAACAATTGTTACTTCTTTTCTTTTCAAAAATAATTTTTCAAATTCATGATTTAAATTTTACAAAACATTAATAAATAATTAAGATAAATATTAAATAATACCATTATTCTAATATTTATATTAGGCTAATAGAATATTTATATTAATATAAATATTATAATATTTATTAATATATTAATATTCATATTAATATATATTAGTATTATATTGATATAATAAATTATAATGATCAAATATTATATTATATTATATAATATATTGGATATAAAAAATATCATCTTATATTTATTTAAAATATAATAAATATTTTATATAATTAGGTTTAAAAAATGGATGTCCAACCAAATATACATGAATTTGAAAATAAATTATAATTAATTAAACATGTCTAAATTGTATTTTCCCAAAGTAACTTCGGACAAAAAAGTCCTAGACTGTAAATCAGTTCATAGGATTTATATTGACTACACCAAACCACCACATTTACCCTGAACTACATCAAACCATTATACTTACGTACTACACGTTCCCCACATAACGCAACATTGCAATCAGCAAGCATCCCAAGAATTCAATCTTCTTCTGAAGGGTCCTGCATAAGAATTCTCATCAAACCATTATACTTGCGCCCTCCTGCATGCTCAGACATAAACAATGGTGCCACCGTTCAGCAATCTTAGCCTCCTCTGGCTCCTCGTATTATTGTTGAACGTTACTTGCTCCTGCCTTCTCTACTTCCTCTTTTATTTTCCTTGCTGTTTAATTGTTTGGACCTTCTTTCCATCAACAACTGGTATCATGAATTTGCCATCCTTCTTCAACTCCTCAACTTGGGCCATATGTTTCTTACCTCGGAGGTGAGAGGCCAACATGACCTTGCTATTGCATTTCACCTTGCAAACGTCACAGCAGTAGCTCTTCTTCTGAAGAGTCTGCAGCTGCCTGTCTTCTCCTCGATTCTTCCAGGACCGTTGGTTGATGCACCCCCTGCTGGCAAAGACTTACCAATTACCTTCATCACAGATGTGGAGCCTACAGCTTTCTTGGCCCTTAGATTTTGTTGGCACCGAATGGTGGTTCTGCGGTTTTAGGTCTCTTGCCTTCAATTAATGCTTGATTGGCTCTGTGTTTTTTGCCTTGAAGGTGCTCATCCAGGCCCTGCTTGCTGGTGGCACTCACCTGACAGAGAGCACAACTCCAATCCTTTTGGGATGGCCTAGGAAGTTCGCTGCCTCCTGTAACAGCCACTGCTTTTCTCTTCATCCCAGATAATTTTGGCTTTGATAGCATAATCTGCAAAATAAATGCAAGTTTGATTCCGTGCTAATTTACTGCATGAAACTACAATCCAATAAGATGGAAAGAATGTTAATTAAAGGGGAGACCATAACTGATTTTGATGGTTACAGTGCAAAAGATCAGGAGCATACAAATGACAAACAAATTTTAGCAGTTCTAATGACACGAAGAACAAGTCAGTCAAATCGTCCACGACTCTAAGAAGCAATGTCTTCCTCTAACCAGAAAATCTTTTTGTTTACCTTTTAACATTTTCATTAAAATATTTCATTTTATCTATATAATGGTCAAAGATTAGCAGAGCCCATCTAGTATGGTGTAATATGACAGCAGATATGCTTACCTGATAAACAACCGTTTGTATTCAATGTCAAAAGGCCTACAAAAGGGGCAGTTTAGTACCGGCAGTTTAGTACTGGAGACTCCCATCACTATGAGATCTGAGAAAAATTAGATGTACACAACCTTACCCTTACAAGTGGAGAGGCTGTTTCCATGCTTTAAGCCTGTGACACCCAACAAGTTGTACCAAGGCTCACCCTCAATGTTAAAATGCCTCACACAAATAAAAAGGCAATTTGGAAAGTGATTATTTCGATTCTACAGAAATATTTGTCTAGATCCTTTTCCCCATAGTTTTAACAAATTACGTAGCAGAGGTACCGCAACTAAACAGTATCATGTAAATATGAAGCATATATTTTTATAAAGGCTGCACGCTCCAAACTACACTGGGCTTCAGCAAGTGATCGATTGATCATGTTGATGTGATGCAGAAGCCATGACCTCCATCGTAAAACTAAAATCCCATGTTTCATCTGGGATGCAAACTGGTCACCGGAACTCCACATCCCATTTCATGCTCCCCAATTAGTATTTAGATCAAAAGTAGAGAAATTTAACCCTGCCTCCCTGGCAGCAATTAATGCTAGTCTTGGCTTTAAAGAAGTTATTTATGAGGCCATCTAAAAGAGTTTTATAGCCCTCCTGAAAGCCCCAAAATGGAAATCAATGAAGAGTATAGTGGTCAAGGAAAAAACAGAAACATAATGAACACATCCCCGATATGGTAGAACATTATGCTCTCTGAGAAATTTTCCCACCAAAACACGATACAAAATGGTAGCAATATTAGGAGTTTTCCTACTGAATTAGCCCATTATCTGATTTGTCCTTCAGACCACTAAAATAAGTGAAGGAAAATCAAGGAGCTATGAAAATAAAGCATTTGTTCAGCACAACAAACTTGAAATACCAATTTTGCCTGTGTCAACAAACATGTGGAATGAGCGTTGACAGCGCATCATAAATCAGACAGCCAATCAGATACTGCATTTATATTCTACAATACAATGACATCTTAGATTAGTGGAGTCACTTTCACCATATTATAACAGGATTGACAGAAGCAAAATACACGAACTGGTCTCCATGGTTGGTCTGTCATTTGCATTAAACCCTTAAATCATTTTATAATTCAGATTAAAAAACCCTTGATTGGACATTAGCATTGAATTTAAATGATCCTATTATCTATAGCAACAGTTCTAAAATATTTTTGAACTTTAAGATCACACCTCAATATGTAAAAACACTTCCATACATATAGGACAAGGCTTGATGGTTATCGTAATGTTATTTTAACAGTGATCTTAAGGTTTAGAATGGTGGTATTTGATAATTTAAACATAGAAATTTCATGGTTCACATAATAGGCCAGATGAAAATCAACTCATAACTTACAAATTGGTATGGACGAGGAAACATCAACTAACTAGAAGGTACAGGTAAAGTACCTTCCTTCATCTGTTAACACAGGAGCCAGGAAATAAAAGGACATATTCTCTTATTCTTATATTATTGTTTTTATTTCTTTCTTTTTTCCACTTTTCCTGGTCGGGCACTTTATCTTCCCGTAACTATTAGCCATGCTAGCCATCCTCTCTCTTCATATCTGAATGCCTATTGATCCCTCACTCAAGTGACCAATTTTATCACTTATAATTTTGCTCCTATAACTTAAAATATGGAATGACCAAACACATTATGGAACACCATGATTCATTTTGCAATTCCACCATCTAAAAAACTCTAGATTAACAGAGCTCCTCAAACTCTTAGCCACAGCATGCCAACTTCTTGAATAACATCAATTATCACCTTTCCCATTCCCATCATTTACCTTGCTTCTCAAGAAGAAATTAATGAGTGTGGTTTCCATATGTATAACTGATCAACAAAAATCAAAGCCCACTTATTGGTAAGTCAGTCAGCTTTTGTCAATGAAGCTTGCAACTTCAACCTAATTATATTAAAAATTGATCACATTCATAAGCTAAACCATACAATCAATATCATGATAAGTAGGATAATCAATAAGTTTTCAGAAAAGAAGATTCTTAAAACAAAATTCTAATAGACTATCTAGCAAAGCATGGATTCCTACATCTTTTTTTTTCCCGCATAAAAATAGTGACCAAAAAAATCTGACCTAGAATTACACGGTTATGATTCATAATTTCTTTGAACATGAAATACCTTCTGTGGAGTACTCATAAGATAATGATTGCAGAAAAATATTGGGTAAAGATACTCTACATGCTTACAACAGGAAACAGTAAAATAGGTATATGACAACTTAAGTATTCCACATTTAGCCCACCTCCATCCAAAAAAAAACAAAACAAAGAAGGGTAGAAATCAGAAAGCCGTTATGGTAGACTAGCCTTGTCTATGATCCTCCTTAGACTGGCTAATATTCTAAAATTCTCAGATGCATTATGTCACAGGAAATAAAAGAAGAAAAAAACAATACACCTTACACTAACCCCTCCCAGACCTTTTCGAGCTGTCCCAATAAAAGAAATAGACATCATATAAAGAGTGTCCACATGTCCGCAATCACCTTACACATTAGGGACTACTGTGCAAACATGCTTAGTCTGGTCTGGTCCACTTTGAGATTTAGTACTATATACACTTAATATTAATGCAAAGTTTGGTCCATGGAATAAAGGCAGGAATGGAATGGGAATTCTAGTTTTAGCATTATTTTAATGTATACTTTGCAACACAAGTATTCAGTCAAAAACAACACAGGTATCAATTTTCTCCAGAATCACCATTCCTTTAAATAGAAGAAAAACCATTCTCAAAGCAATGATGAGGAAATACATTGTTTTTGGTATGAACTATCAACAATTGCAATAAAATAAGAAGGAATGATATATTTGGTATGGATAACTTAGCAAAACTTATAGTGTAAAATTGAAATGGATAATTATTTAACCTTTGAATTTAAAAGCATTAGTCTATTTGGATGAACAGTGAAAGACTAAAAATAACAGCCATTGTAACAGAATGACAACTATTTTTTAAACATCTGTTATGTATAATGTAATGTAATGGGAGGACTGCAAAACATATATAATTGGCTGTTCCAACATTTGGTTTTATTTCTGGTCAATAACATAGTTGAAAAATAAATATAAAATTGATTTTATTAGAATATAACTAACTAAATTAAATACTAGAATAGAATTCTCATTCCTTTCCATGCATTGGGGCTAACTTCCATTCTCATTTCCATTATATATATATATATATATATTCCACTTAGATAAAAAAAACATGGTGTAAGTGAAATTCTTTAAACTTTATGGACCAATATTGCATATATGCAAGTTTGGTAACATATAATTGCTTCAAGATTATCTCATTCCTGAGTGTATTTTTAACTCTCCACAGCTGACATAATTAGACCCTCCAATATTGTAAAATATTTTGGTCAATCAAGATGACATGATATAATTATATTTTCAAGTTAAGAATTATATTAATTACTTTAATTACTTTTAAAAATTACAATTACTTTAATTACTTTTAAAATTACAATTACTTTAATTACTTTTAAAAATTACAATTACTTTCACGATTAGACATACCAGTATTTTGAGTTTTTTTTGTCAACTAAGAAGACATAATACTATTGAATTTTCTTATGAATTAGAATTACTTTCATCAGTTGGATTGACAGACTATGACAAATTGATGTGCACCAACCATGTTCTGTCCATCTTGAATTCAATATAAACGTACCCCTGATCACTAAAACAAAGGATAGTGAGAAAAGAAGGCTCCATTTGAAGAGAAGGAAGTTTTTCATGGTTGACAAACAAGTTTTTTTCCCTTCTCATTTGCATATCTTCTCATGTTGCCAGATAAATACTACCTAAAACAACATACAATATTCAGTGACCTGCCAATATTGAGTTGAATAGCATATGTTAGTTACACTAGAGTATCTTTTAATGCTCAGCATGTTTTCCTATTATTTCTATATGAATGAATTTCGGTCAACTTGATTAAATGGAATGATTTTTCTTTTTCTGTTTTATCACAAATTTGCATGATTCATGTAGTTGAACTGAACCAAACCATAATAATTCAAGACTGATAGACAATATCATATTCAAAAAGTGGACTGGGAAATGTTTGGATTGAGTAAAAATATAACACAGTGTCCAATTCAAACAATCAGACTGATCAGAACCAATTTGTTTAATTAAAATTTTTGGGACTAGATCAACCTGAAATGATTATAACGAAGTGGACCATTTCCAACTTGTTTGGATATGTCATAAACACAGAGATACACCCGATAAAGCAGGAGAAGACTGCAGAAATTGTCTGTGAACCCAACTTAAATGGTTACAAAATTTCTGCAGGATAAGAATATGAAGGAAAATCAAGAAACAATGCTATAGACTGAAATGTAGGCAATAAAAAGGTTAGAGAAACAGATCTATGGTGAAGTTTTTAATACCTTCATCTCAGCCATCCTTCGCATATCACTCACCATGAAGTTTAATAACAACCAGGTCCACATGTCAACACAATAGGCATGCAAACAATGATTATAATAAAATAATTTACTTAATCACCATATCAACCACTTCACATGAACTTTATCTCTACTCACGATCTCTCTTTTTATAGCTTGTTACTTGTATTTTTGTGACTAAGAAATGGATGCAGCTCAATTTAGATCATTAACTCTATTTGTCAGTTGTTCCTGCTATTTGAATGGTAAGATAAAAATAAGATTAGATTTAACAACAGGATCACA
Source organism: Areca catechu (assembly GCA_021397845.1). Lineage (NCBI taxonomy): Eukaryota > Viridiplantae > Streptophyta > Magnoliopsida > Arecales > Arecaceae > Areca > Areca catechu. Next base: position 5,613,739 of record CM038047.1, on the reverse strand, counting down.
ATAATTGTGATTGGCATAAAACTGCCATATCCAGCAGCCACCATAAATGGCTATCATGGTTGCAGTGGAGAGTTACACAACTCAAAATATAGTAAGAACCTATTATGAATGGATATGTTGCTCCAATATAATGGTTGTCATTAATTTTTCAAACAACTTTTAATAAAAAATAACATTTTGTTGTGATCAAGCTGTTCATATCTGAAGTTCTTTCACTCAAATCTACGATTCTGATAAGCAAACTTAAGCTTTACAATTTCATAACTTCTAATTCAAAACTATTTTTGAGCGTTAAATGAACATTTTTTGCTAAAGAAAACATTAGGAATTTCAAAACTCAAGTTTAATATACTAATGCATGGGACACAACTCTGTTCCATCAATAAAATTTCAAGCTGAGGCTGAAAGACTGTGCCTTGAACATCTCAATGAGGATTTAGTTGGATAAAATGGGCATGGTAAATATTAAATGGATGCCGAATTACACCAATTGGGCAGTGTCCTAAGACATCCTAAGTAGTGGGACACTTCCTGGTCACCATGGCTGCACACACTTATTCAATGGATGCAGGAGGTCCTGTGGAAGGAAAAATTACTAATAGGAATGGGTAAAAGTCACACTTTTCTCTGAAAGCCAAAGATTTAAATTGAATATAGAGAAAGCATCCTAACAAGAGCTCACATTGATGGGCAATTTTATAGGTTATAGGAATTTACATTGGTATAGACTTAGCAATATGGCTAATTAGAATGCAAGAGGTATAGGATAGAGACAATCAATACAAGTTATTGGACACATCATTATAAACAACTTGGACTTTCCCATAATCCCATTTTGTTGTATTAGAATCTCTAGTCTAATTCAGAATTTCAATCTAAAGTCTCGTCAGAGTATGACCAAATCCAATTCATAGTCCAGAAGATAGCAAGCAATAATATATTCATATTGGTAGCACTATCAGTTTGAAAGCCCCATTGGCTACCAGAACATTAAAAATTATGCATCAAATCTGATTCCAATGCTCAAATTTAGATAATAAATCTCACTCTGAAATCCAAGCACATGATACTGAATCAGCATAATATCTAGTAGCATGATATTACAATCATGCAAATCTGTGGATATTTATCTGATGAATTCCATTTCTGTAAGTCATTAAATATACAATCAAAAAGAGAGACAATTTACATAATAATACAGCCATTTTTGTCTACAGAAATCTTTGCTTGTCAATATTGATGCACAATGGGCAGCCCTAGGTCAAGGATTTTGCAAAATTTTCAATAGGAATGGTCCAATGGTAGGGGTGCGGGTGCAAGGAAGTGGATATTTTAAAAAACACTTCAAGAAAGCCATTAATAAGTAGGTGCTGGTTCAAGTTTCCAGGGAGTATCAGAATAAGTTAAGCTATCCTTAGACAGAAGTTTCCCATTGCTAAGGATGAGACAGCTTATAACTTTTCATTAACTGATAATGTGACCGCCATACAGAAGGCTAACAAGAAATTGCCTCATATATTGACTTCTTTAAAAAAGATTTTTATCATGCCATTTCCACTGAACATGTTTTCATTTTCCCAAAGTATCAGCTGATATGATATTAATATATGGCTGAGAAATTCCATCTTTTATTCTACATTCTTAAGTAGGCTTTAACTTATTAAAGCCTGAACTTAATGCTGCATAACTGCACTTAGCCCTGGTTTTACCATATCAGTTGGCATGTCCATATCTAGATGAATGTCTGGGTTCTTTCCAAATTTTGCTAGACTTCCAACATAGCCAAGATTGATCGCGATCTCAATTAGGGATGGCAATGGGTCAAGTTCAGGCCGGGTTTTTAACTATCCAAACCCAAACCCGAATATCCAATAAAGTAGCCAAACCCAGCCCAAATACTATCGGGACTAGGTTTTTTTATCCAAACCCATCTCGATCGGGTATCGAGTAATTTGGGTTTATCCAGCTCGACCCAATTAAGTCATATTAAATATTTTTTCCATTTTTGTCAACTTTAAAATAATTTACCATTTTATAAATTATACATACATTAAACAAATAAAATTTAACTATATTTTTAGTTCATCAACACTTAGTTTCATATTCAATCAAAATAAAATATATTTAATATAATATATATTAATTATATATATATATTAAAATATTAAAAAAATTCGGTCTGGGTTCGGATCAGGTGCATATCTATCCAGTCCTAACCCAAATCCAAAGTTAAGCATTCGGATTTTATCTAAACCCGACCCAGACCCAGCCAAAACGTTGACTACCCGGCCCAATCGGATCAGGTACCCATGAGTTTGGATTTTGTTGCCATCCTTAATCTTAATTCATTTAAGTATTGAAAGAAATTGAAATGGTTGAGATATCCAGTTTAGAAAGCCTTGCTACCAAAATATGGTCAAGCATGTATTCCCAAAAATCATCCTTTTTTAAAAAAAAGAATGGGAGTGTTATACAAGTCTACTATGTACATACCCCACAAAATCAAAAAACAAAGTATCCAAAGTTCTTGAGGCACAATAACCATCTCTGTCCACAGCATGTCACTAGAATGATAAGCTACATAGGAAGCTACCTAATTTGCAGCACCATTTGTCTCACCGTAGACATGTCTAACCTCAATGGAGGTTCAACCCCACACCTAAATATCGTAAAGTAGGGGATGAGAGTACACCATTCTCAGCCACCCTTGGATCTATCCTATCCTTGTAACAGAGTCACCCTCAATAATAAAGTGATCCGCCTACAACACCTGCCTCGCGTAGCTAATGCCAGCCCAAACCACTCTCAACTTAGTTCCCGGGACAAAAATGTCAAATAAGTGACTCCCGTCTGCCACCACAAGGCTTGAGCTTAGGTGGTGGATAACAACCCTAGCACCTCTCCTTTCCTAAAATTCATCCTTGAAAATGCTTCTTTAAAAGCACCTTTCATAGACAAAATAAATATGAAATACATCTAGTGACATTATATCTACAATATTTTTTTAAAAAAAAAACCAACAGCTTGAATTTTAGGAATATTTCACCTGCCAATTCTTATTCCCAAAATACCCTATACTCCAACAAAGATTGCTGGTCTTTGCAATAGATTTTCCTTTTCTCTCTTTCTAACACTAATGACAAATCCAATTAGATCTATTTTTCCTGTCCAACTAAGATATCATATTGGATTTCATCTAATCTAATCTTGACAGGCTTTCTATAACACTACTTTTAATGCATTGGATAGAAAGCCATGAATACTGACTTAAAGGCACGCTTCTTCTCTCTTCAAATAATATCCAAATTAATACCAATAAGACCATAAATACCTTTTGAAGGTGCTAGCTTGTTGAGTTGATATAGTCTCATATGGATTCCAGACATGTGGGTTCAATCCCACCTTCACCCTGATTTTTGGTGGGCTTCCACCAATCATGGTTCCCCAAAAAGAGAACATAGATATCTTTTCTCTTGGCCGATTTATTCTTGAAAGTTTCATATTAATTTCAATCCTATATTCAATTAAGCACCACCTGGTTGACTTGATATTTCTGATATGACAAGGGTGATTGGTGTGATTCATGTAATTGTGGCTTTTTTAAAGGTAGGTTTCACATGTCCCTGGCTAACTAATGTTCATGAAAATGTTTAATTACATAAATCTTCCCAAATAAAATCTCTCCCTATATCAATATTGTGCTTTTATGCAAATGCATCTTATAAAATTGCCTTCCTTATAAAATTGCCTTCACAATTAAATTACAACTAAGTGGTTTCTATGTGTGTGTGTGTGTGTGTGTGTGTGTAAAATTCCATAGTAGTTTCCAAAATAAACCAAAAAATATTAAACTTGTATAATTTCATGCATAGATTTATTTCGTGTTTCTCTTGACCATATACAGTGAAATATTACTGTTGATTTATTAGATAAACAGCCTATAAAGTAATGGAGAATGATTATCCATTAAGTATCGCATGGACAATTCTTCCATATCATAGGCATGGTGGACAATTTTTTATGAGATATGATTTATCTATGATTCCAATATCTTGTGCATCGCTTGTGCTCGAATACTAGTCTTGCTAAAAGTTAAAAGAATCATTAAAGACAAGGGAGGTTTTTGAATTTCAATGAATGTTCTCACTACAAAGAAGCAAAGATTTAGCGTGAAATGCAGTGGCTAAAACAGCTCGAGGAATCATATAAAAATATAGAATTGCAAATTATGTACAAATAAAAGTGCAGGGAGTGAACAAGTATAACATCAGGTTTTCACCTCTCGAAAGGTCGACACCTCAGGCTGATGCTGAGGCAGAGGCAGCCACTTTCCCACCACCGGTTTGGAAGGAACTGGAGGTGGAGGAGGTGACCACTCGTGAACCGTATCGTCTGGATACAGAGGCACCCGATGGGGCCCAAACCTGTCCCCAATTCTAGTTTCCGGACCAAACAGCATCCCACGCTCGAGGCCCGCCTCAGGGTGCACCCAGGCCCCTGCCACCGAGGAGTGCCTCTCCATCTGAAGCCGTCTCGCAGCCATCGTGCGCCCGAGCTCCAAATCCCTCCTAACTTCTTCCTCCAAGATCCTCCTTTGAGCGATATTCCTCTCGAGGAGTTCCTCCCGGATCCGCTCCTTCTGGAGCTCTCGCTGCAGGGCTTCTTTGGACGGGATCGGATGGATCAAATCGCCCCTTCTGATATCTCTCACCGCATCAATGTAGCCCGCTGATCACGAAACACAACCGAACTTTATTTCTCGAACAAGAAATAAACATCAACATGATAAAAAAAACCCAAGGGTTCTCTCACCGCGCAATGCCTTTTCGGTGAAATAGCCATTGACGGAGGCGGAGGACGAGGAGGAGAAGATCAAGGGATCGCGGTCTTCGGCGGTTCGATATCTAAAATCCATGGGAGCAGAGGCGGAGACGTCAGAGAAGGAGATAGGATTAGGGTTTGGAAGTGAAGAGAAGGGAGGGAGAGGCTGCGTGTCGGATGGATTGGGGAAAACCATAGCCCTCGAAGTTGAAGGAAAGGGGAAGGACGACTCCGAGTCCGAGGGTTCCACGCAATGGATAACTAAATGGCGAGACGATACCAGGGCAGATAAGGGTGTAGCGGGCGGGAGAAACGCCGAGGTGCAGGTACCATGAATGACATCCACTTCGATTTCGTATTCGAAATTATTTAAATATAAATAATTTTTTTAGATATTTAATTAATATTAATATTAATATTTATATTTATAATAAATATAAATATAGATAAATAATTATTTAATTTTTATCGAGATATTTGATTATACTTATAATTTTATTTAAGATGATTTCCATATCTATATCTATAACATTTGTGTTCATATTTATACCTATAATATTTGCATCCATATTTATAATATTTGATTTGCATATATATGATACTATCTATTTAAAATAAATATGAATTTAAATTTTTAATTTTTGATTAATATTTATATTTGTACCTATATTCGTTCAACAAAATAAATATAGATCCGATCTGATTTAAATCCTAGGTCGATAATTACTAATTAAATTTTAAAATCAGGATTAATTTGGAATCTAATTTATTACGATGACTTTCAGTATAAAATTTTTTTATCAATGATCCCAAAATTACCATAGAAGATATAATATATAGTATATTATAATAATAATTAATAATAAATATTATAATATTAATAAAATTATTTATTAGTATTATATAAATTAATTCAACTAGTAAATATGAATATAAAAAATAAAATTTAAATGTTATATTATTATCATTATGATCATCAATAATGTTGTTTAATATTTTTTAAACATGTTTTGTTAAAAAAAAATTATATATTTTGGCCAAGTATTTTAATTCATTCTCATATTGATGATGAGAATATATCATATGGTTATGCATTTGCAGGTATAATAGATATGTTGTGTTAAGATAAAATCAATTTTCATTTCAGTTCAAAGATCTCAACTCATAAATGTGGACTTTTTTTTACTCCAAGAAATAAAAAAATATAATTAAACGTGCAAAATCTAAGAAAATAATACATGAATATTTTATAATAATAGATATTAAAGCATCAGTATATGAGATTTTATTAATTTTGAAAGAAGTTATATTAAAAAGTAATATAAATTAAACAAAATAGTAAATATGGCCGTATTAAAAAAAGGTTTATCTCTTTATTTTAAAAAATTATTCAGACTCGGTTTGCTTGCTCCACCCTGCTCCGTCCATTTCACTCGTTCAGCTTCATCTCCGAGAAAAAATAAATAAATAAATAATTGTTGGTATCCATGATGGTGTACGGATGCCGGATAGTATAAATGAAAGATCAGTGATGTGGCTAGATCGCTAACGTGGGATGGGCAAACTGACATCGAGTCCCCATCAGACACCACACTGGGTTTTCAACATGAACCCCTTCACCGAGCTAAGCTCCCTCGGAGCAACGAGGTCGCCCACCGAAGTCGAGCTCCGTCCTCCACCAGGTCGGTCCTGCCGGGTCGGGACACCTAGGTCGGAGCCGAGTATAAGTCCCTAACCAAGGCGGACCCCTTAGGATCGGGTCCCGTGGTCAGGAGTCGAGCTCAAGTCTCCTCCGCCACAAGGAGCCCCTCCGATGTCAGATCCCTTGGGCTGGGCGGCACCCCGCGCACCTCCGTCAGGTCGAGCTCGCCCGAAGCCGAGTTTCGCTGGTCCGGAGTCAAGCTCAGCCCTCCTCTGCCCAGCTGAGCCACCTCGAGGCGAACCCCTCAGAAATGGGCCCCACCTTTCCAGCCAGGTCCCCAGCTCAGGCAGAGCAACCAACCGTCAAGGAAGCGGCGCCTCCTCTCCAAGGACGACGGCAGGCCTCCCAAGGGTCATACAGCAGCGGCCGCCATGCCGCAATTAGTACCCACAGCCGTCACTCACACCATAAGAGAAGGAAACTCATATCAAGGCGCCATACTCTCAACCAACCTGTCGTACCGCCAGGGAAAGGACCGAGCCAGAGAGCGCGAGTCCCGAGGGCGGCGGCCCACCGATCGAGGTACTGCCAGGCTTCCAGGAAAGGAGCAAGCAGAGGGAATGTCAGAGCGCATGGAAGCTTCCCCGGCTATCCGACAGGAGAGACGTCCCGTCTACGGCACGGTACCTCATCACACATGTCTGACGACATGGGAGGATCTCGAGGCAAGCCAGAGTAAAAACCCAGCTAGAATAAGCCAAAAGTAAGCAAGCAAAGAAACAAGGGAAGAGGGCCACACATGAGGATTCTTCTACCTCGGCCATCACCTCTCCAAGCCCACTCTCACTTCCATACACACTACACTCACTCCTCCTAGCATGGAGCTCATCCCGAGGGGCTCGACCAGGAGGATCTGTTCTCCTGGATCGTCACTGACTTGACCGTCGGAGCGCCCCTGTTGGAATACCTGGCCCGGGTCACTGATGCTATTTCTTGCAGGTCCCGAGGCATCGGGGATATCTCGAGCAGGCAGACGCGTGACCCTCGATGCCACTAGCAGCTACGGGCCACGACAATCCGGGCAGTAACAACTTGGCGCGCCAGGTAGGGGGGCGAGACCACGAAGTAGAATAATTTCTGGTCCAGTTAGGGCTGGAAATGGGTCGGCCCAAAGATTATATTTTAAAAATTTTTGGACCGAATCTGGGCATCCCTTTGGTCCAAAAATTAAATGGACTCTATTTTACAGCCCTAAGACTAGTCGAATATACTTAAAATTTCGTTCGCAGCCTGAACCAATTTCAGACCGGCCCGAAGTTTATTTAGCTGGCCCAGTCCAGTTCCAAATAATGGGCTTTTGGGATGGCCCATTTCCAGCCCTAGGTCCAGTTTAAGCCCCACACGAATAATCCATCGGAAGGATGGTGACCACTCGAGCGAGGGGAGCCTCTCCCAGCCGTGCGGAAGAATCCCCTTCCCACGGGAACCCACACGGTCCGGGAACGGAACCACCCGCTCCAGTTCAACCGCCTTCGCTAGAAGTCCAACTGACTGCGCTCACCCAGTAGATGCACACTCTCACTGCAGCAGTACGCCAGCTCCAACACCAACATCGATCCTTGGCTACCCACCAGCAGCCAGAGACCCCCACGGCCCATGCCGCAGCATCCCGCGGCAGCCTGTATTCCTTCCATGGGAGGCCTTCGCAGCCGCGGGCCATTACTAACCCCCGGGGTAGTCGTCAAACTCTGGTGAAGCGACGGCGGGCCGGGTCCGCCAACGAAAGAGAGCTGCTCACCACACCTTGACTGGGGGGCATCTAAACCCCGCCAAGGCAGAAAGGGCAAAGCCCCTCGTCACAGGCACCGCACCCCAAGTCCCTTTCCCCGCCTCTCTCAGCAGAGGGGTCAACAGATGAAGCCATCAGGCGTATGGCGAAGAAGCGCCTGGAGGAGCATGACCGCAAACTGGCGGAGTTGTCCCACCAGTTTGCTATCTTGCCCGGCTCTGCTAGCGAGCCAATGGGCTACGACACCCGCCCTCCGTTCTCCTAGGAGATCCAAGCGGAGCCTATTCCCCGCTGGTTCCGTATGCCGCAGGTGGATCATTACAACGAGACCACCGACCCCCTGGACCACCTGGAGAGTTACCAGGCCCTCATGAGGATCCAGGGGGCCATTGATGCTCTTCTGTGCATTGCCTTTCCTGCTACTCTTCGGAAGGCGGCTCGAGTGTGGTTCGCCCGCCTTGAGCCCGAAAGCATCAACTCCTTTGCCCAGTTGGGGCAGAGATTCGTGGCTCACTTCGATGCCTGTCGGAAGATGCTATGAGAGGAAGACAACCTCTTCTCCATTAGGCAGCAGGACTGCGAGCCACTGCAGGACTATGTGGCTCGTTTCAAGGCTGCCGCACTGGAGATCTACAACCTGGAGGAGCCGATCGCAATGCTGGCTATAAAGCGAGGGGCTCAGGACTTCTCGCCTGACCTACTCGCTCGACAAGCCCCCAAAGACTTACTCCGAGCTCCTCTCCCGAGCTCAGAAGTACATCCGTGCCGAGGAGGCGAATCGTACAAGGTGGGAGCTCGACGGAAAGCCGCCAAAGAAGTCGACACCCGCCGAGGCACTTGGGACACGGAGGCCGGGACCGCCAGCTCAAAGTTCCCGGTCGGGACCAAGGCCAAGAAGCACTCCCATCTTTGAGGGGAGTTTCACCCCCCTCCTCACCCTGAGAATGAAGATCCTCATGGAGATCGAAGGCGAGACCTATCTGAGGCGCCCACCACCATTGAAACCATCCTCTGGCCATGACAAGACGAAGTACTGCCATTTCCACTGTGACCATGGCCACGATACGAGGAATGCCGCAATCTCAAGTGGGAGATCGAAGAGCTCATCAAGAGGGGCTACCTCGGAAGATATGTGGGGGGCAGACCTCAAGCAGAATCTCAGGCGCTCGTCGCCCTCCCACCAGTCCTAGCGGTCGACAATCGCCCTACTGAGAAGCCGGTGGGGATGATACGTTGGGGAGCCGAGCGCGTGCCCAAGAGGGCTGGGGGGCAGAGCATCCTGAGGTTGTACTCCCCTTTATGAGGGAAGGGAAAGATGGGGAGAAAAATGTAAATAATGATGCTGTGGTCGTCGAGACGACGATCTCAAAGCATCCTGTAAAACACATCATGGTAGATAGTGGAAACTCCACGGATGTGCTTTTCTACTATGCTTTCTCCAGGATGAATATTTCTTCTGTTCAGCTCAAGCCTGTGCATGTCGCCCTTGTTGGTTTCATAGGAGACTCCATAAGGGTGGAGGGAGAAATCACTCTCCCGGTCACTGCCGAGACCCTACCTCGGCAGAGTACCATCATGATGACGTTCATGGTTGTCAGGCTTCCTTCGGCCTACAACGCAATTTTGGGCCGACCTGGGCTCAACCTCCTCGATGCTGTTGTCTCCACAAAGAGATTACATGTGCAATTCCCAACCCCTTGTGGTATTGGGGAGATGAGGGGCGCACCCCAGCTAGTGCAGCAATGTTTTCAAACTCTCCCTGGGGCCTGGGCACCCGAGGAGGACTCCAAGGCGGACGAGCTCGACCAGAGGATTCAAGACCCTAGAGGATGCCAAGTCGAGCGCCTACTTCTTTACCAGCTCGGGGCTGGCCAGACGAAGACAGTGCAAATCAGAGCCCAGCTGCCCAAGAAGGAGAAGGCTCTACTGTTGGAGTTCCTGCGGGCGAATGGAGATGTGTTCGCCTAGACAGCAATGGACATACCAGGCATTCCCCTTGAAATCATCACCCACAAGCTCAGCATCGATCCGAAGCACAGGTCGGTTCAACAGAAGAAGAGAACCTTTGCTCCGAAAAGGCAGGCGGCTATCAACGAAGAGGTGGAAAAACTCTTGGCTGCCGGTTTTGTCCGAGAGGTACAATACCCGAGCTGGCTGGCAAATGTGGTGATGGTGAAGAAGAATAATGGCAAGTGAAGGATTTGTATAGACTACACCGACCTTAACAAGGCATGCCCAAAGGACAGCTTTCCTCTACCAAAGATAGACCAGTTGATGGACGCCACCTCAGGGCACATGCTGCTCTCCTTCATGGATGCATTCTCCGGGTACAATCAGATCCGGATGCACCCGAGGGACGAAAAGCACACAGCCTTCATCACTGACCGAGGGACATACTGCTACCGGATGATGCCCTTTGGCCTAAAGAATGCTGGGGCCACGTACCAACGTCTGGTCAACAAGATCTTCAAGAACAAGATTGGCCGAAACATGCAAGTGTACGTAGACGACATGCTCGCCATGAGCAAGTTGAGCTTGAACCACGTTGCCGACCTCGCCGAAGCCTTTCACAATCTCCGGAAGCACCAAATGAAGCTCAATCCGGCAAAATGCGCTTTCGGGGTGGCGGCCGGAAAGTTCCTCGACTTCATGGTCACCCAGAGAGGCATCTAAGCGAACCCGGAGAAGGTCTAGGCGATCCTTGATATGGAGCATCCAACATCCAAGAAGCAAGTTCAACGCCTGATGGAAGGGTCGCAGTCTTAAGCCAGTTCATCTCAAGGTCGACCGATCGCTGCCTCCCATTCTTTAAGGTGTTGCGCAAAATGCATGACTTCACTTGGACCGAAGAGTACAAGACGGCCTTTGAAGAGCTGAAGGAGTTCTTGGCCTCTCCACCTCTGCTATCTAGACCGGAAGAAGGGGAAGAGCTCCTACTCTACCTGGCGGTCACACCTGGGGCCGTCAGCTCAGTTCTCGTCCGCACGGATCAGGATGGATCCCAAAAGCCGGTGTACTATATCAGCAAAATCCTTCGCGACGTGGAGATCGGGTATACTCACTCCGAGAAACTCGTTTTTGTGCTAATCATGTCTGCTAAGCACCTCATGCCCTATTTCCAAGCGCATCCCATCGCGGTTATGACCGATCAGTCGCTGAGGACCATACTAGGCCACCCCGAAACTTTCGGGAGACTGGCTAAATGGTCCCTTATGCTGAGCAAGATCAACATCGCGTACCGGCCGAGGTCGTCGCAGAAGGCCCAAGTCCTAGCCGACTTTGTGGTCGAATGTACAGGGCCCCCCGAGGAGCTAGAGCGGACGGCCCTAGAGAGCCAAGGTGAGCCCGGACCACGGGAGGACCCTTGGATCCTCCATGTGGACGGCGCCTCCAATTCCGGTGGAAGCGGAGCAGGCCTCATCTTCGCCAATTCCGACGGAGTGGTGATGGAATGCGCTCTCCGCTTCAAGTTCGCCACCACGAACAACCAGGCAGAGTATGAAGCACTCCTCACGGGCCTAAAGGTATCCCGTGAGCTGGGCGTGCAATGCCTGAAGGTTTTCATCGACTCCCAACTGGTTGCCGGACAAGTTTCCGGAGAGTACGAGGCCCGAGATCCCCAGATGGTGAAGTACCTGGAGAGGGTTCGTTCGAGCATGGCAGGCTTCCGTTACTTCTGCATTTTCTACATCCCTCGCAGAAAAAATGCTTGTGCGGATGCACTATCGAGGCTCGCAACCCTATCGGACTCATCGCTGGAGCGCGCCTACATCGAGTATCTTGAGAATCCAAGCTACGAAAGCCCAGAGGAGGTGCAACAAGTAGCCAGCGAGCCAAGTTGGATGGACAGGTATATCAAGTACATCCAGGATGGGCTCCTACTAGAGGACCGCAGAGAAGCTGGCCTCATCAGAAGGAAGGCCACCCATTTTGTTCTAATAGATGGTCAGCTCTACCGCCGATCTTACTCCTACCCACTCCTGAAGTGCCTCAGGCCCATAGAGGCGGCCTTCGTGCTCCGGGAGATACATGAGGGCCTCTGTGGAAACCATGTTGGGGGGAGGACTCTGGCATACAAGGCTCTTCGCTAGGGATACTTCTGGGAGACGATGAAGGAAGATGCTGCCGACTTCATCAAGAAGTGTGATAAATGCCAACGCCATTCCTACATACAGCGCCTGCCGACGGCACCGATCTCCCAACTGTCATCTCCCTAGCCCTTCACATAGCGAGGGATGGACATCCTAGGACCGTTTCCCACCGTGCTAGGGCAACGAAAGTTCCTGCTAGTGACGATTGACTACTTCACCAAGTGGGTCGAAGCGAAGCCGCTGGCTCGAATCACAGAAGCCAATGTTTGACAATTCTTTTGGAAGTCTGTCATCTGCCACTTCGGACTCCCCAATTGCATCATCACCGACAACGGACGACAGTTCGACAACCGGGAGTTCGAAGGGTTCTGCACCGAACACGGCATCCAACACCGATTCATCTCAGTCGCTCACCCCCAGATAAATGGTGAAGCCGAGTTGACTAATCGGACCATCCTCTAAGGACTTCGCACCAGGTTGGACCAAGCCAAGGGCAGATGGGTAGAGGAGCTTCCAAGCATCCTATGGGCCTACCACACAACGCCCAGGATGGTAACGGACGAAACACTCTTCAACCTCATCTTCGGCACTGAGACAGTAATTCCGATCGAGCTCGGTGTGCCTATGCTGCGGTTGCAGTAGTACGATGAGGCACAGAATTCGGCGCACCTCCTGCTTAATTAGACCTCCTAGAAGAAACAAGGGACAAAGCCCAGCTTCGGAGGGCGGCATATCGGCAACGAGTTGCTCAATATTACAACGCGCGGCTGAAGCTAAAGACTTTCCCACTTGGCAACCTGGTGCTGCGCCGGGCTGAAGCGTCTCAACCCCGGGAGTGCGGCAAGCTCTCGCCAAACTGGGAAGGCCCTTATGAAGTGGCCGAGGCCCTCTTACACGAGGCCTACTATCTTGAGGACCTGGATGGCGCCAGGTTCCCCCGAACATGGAATGCCTGTAATTTGAGGAGATACTATCAGTAGTATAAGTTTTTCCTCCATTAAAAATAAAGACTTTTCTTTGTACAACAGGTTATTTGCCTTGCAGGAAAGTCGTTATCTGGGGCCCAGCTCTCCGGGAGGCCTGCCTCGAGCCTAGCTCCAAGGCACCAAGTAGTCCGGGACCCAAATTTCTGGAAGAAAAAGCCATGAGCCACTGTTCTCAGGCACTCAAGCCCGGATCCCACGTCCCTCCAGCACCAAAGACCAGACCATGCTCCGGCACCAATGAGCCTAGCTCCCCGGCATCAAAGCCCGGAAAGATGTCTTTCGGCACTAGGTCTCAGAGCCCAAAGCCGAGACCTTAGCCTCGAGCCTAGCTCCAAGGCATACAAGCCCTGAGCCACTGTTCTCAGGCACTCAAGCCCGGAGCCATTGTTCTCCGGCACCAAAACCTCGAGCCTAGCTCCAAGGTATTCAAAACACGAAGCTCAGCTCTCCGGCCATCACATCTCTGAGCCCAGCTCCAAGATGATAACTCCTGAGCTTTGTCCTCAAGCGACCAAAGCCTGGAGCCCTGCTCTTCGGCCAGCACGTCTTCGAGCCTAGCTCCAAGATGATGACTCCTGAGCCTTGTCCTCAGGCGACCAAGACCCGGAGCCCAACTCTTCGGCCAGCATGCCCTCGAGCCCAGCTCCAAGGCATCCAAGACCCGGAGCCTAGATCTCCGGCCAACATGTCCTCGAGCCCAGCTTCAAGACTGTGAGACTCAAGCCCATACAAGATGGAGCTCCCCTCTCCAACCTCCCCGCACTAAAAGAAAAAAGAGAAGGAATGAAAAGAGAGAAGAAGAGGGAAGGGGAGAAAGCATTCACACCACAAAAGAAAGAAAGAAAGAGTTGTACTGACTGTACTATTTTTCATTACTTGAAAAAAATATTACACTATCTCTCGGGCCCTGACAAGCTAGGCAGCCCGGTCCAACAAAAAGAAAAAATTTTACAGGGGGTCCTACTCTATTGAGCCGGCTCCTTCCCTGGGCAGTGCACGACTGTGACTTCCCCCTCCTCCACCTCCGCTACGGGGGCACCTTCTTGGGCGGCCTTTGTCGGGGAGACTTGTTCAGCTGCTAGTGCCACCGAGGCCAACTCAGCCGCCTCTACCCGCGGCCCTGGTTCAGCTGTCGTCACCGCCGAGGTCGGCTCGACACAGCCCGGCACAGATGAGGCCACCTCCGGGAGGGGCCCGATTGGAGCGATTCCCTGCCCCACTACAGCCGGCGCCGGAGTTGGAGCCTTCTTGCCAGGGGCCCGTAGCACGGCCAACCGCTCCTCGGAAAGGATACCCCACAGCTGGGAGCGGTAGTAGGCGAATCCCTTGGCGAAGGAGTCCGTCGCCACCTCCTTGAAAACCTTTATATATTTGGGGAAGGCCTTGAAATTGGCCACTGCGTCGATGACCTCCTTCCTTGCGGCCTCCGCCCGGTGCCTTGCCTCGGCCAGCTACTCTCCCGCGCGCTCAGCCTGTCGGATTGCCACCGCCATCTCCTTCTAGGCGGTCTCAGTGGAACGGGTGGCGACGGTAGCCTTCTCCTCAGCCTCCATGGCCCTCTTCTCGACAGTCGCTGCCTTCTTTTCGACGAAGGTGGCCCTTTCTCTTGCCGCCTCCGACTCGGCCCGAAGCTCCTTCAACCGGGTCCTCTTCGCCTCGAGCTCCTTCCTGATCCTTGCGGCGTCGGCGACCTCGACCGTGAGGCTCTTAACCTTCAGGTTAGCCTCCCGGGTCTCTTCGTCCTTCCGATCAGCCTCGGTCCTCAGGGACTCGAGCTCCGCCTGCCGCTCTTTGTCCCTCTTGGCCCAGTTACTGTAGAAGTCCCAGATGAGGATCAATTCCCTGCCTTGCTGCATCAAAGAAAGCACGTCAGCTACGATGCCAAAGAATGTTATGAGTAATAGAGATGGGCGAGGAGGAACTTACGGCATAGAGATTGGCGAAAGACGAGCTGACGACATCACCAAGGAGTCTCCCGCTCCCTTCCCGTCGGTCGCAGGACTGGACTGAGAAGTCCATCATCCGCTCGGCGAGGCTTGGATCCTTTATCAGGGAGACGTTGCCCCAACCTGAAAGGGACTCGATAGTAGTCCCTATCCTTCTTCTCCACCGACTCGGACCCCTCAGCGGCGGAGGGCGCCTTCAACGTCAGTTGCGAGCTCGGCGCCGTTTCGGACCGCACCAAGGGCACAGGCCTCGCTTCCCTCGGCTCTCCGTCCTCCTCGACTTCGATGACCTCCGGAGGGGGGGCTGCCACCCTTGCAGCAGCAGCAGCCGACCTGGCCCGGACGATCACCTCAGGCTCGGGCATCGGGGCCGGGTCGCGCTGTCCTGAAGGCTCCGGAATGGGCTCAGCCACCCTCTTCCGCCTCCGTTCAGAAATCGGCGCATCTGGCCTGGCCTGCACCGGCCTCGCACCGTCATCTGTATGAGCCCTCTTCGGAGCAGGCTCACTGGCCTCAGCTACCTGCTCTCGTTCCTCGGAGAATGAGAGCAACTCATCCATGGAGAACTTCATGCCTACGCCAAAGAAGACACGGTCAACCCCAAGTTCAAAAAAAAAAAGAAGAGAAGAGAGAGAAAAAAGAAAAGAAAGAAAAAAGAAAAGGAAGGGGTGGCCAAGTCGAACTCACATGACTCCTGCGTCGAGCCGATTCCAGTCTCGTGGAGATTCTGCTTCGACAGCAGGACCTCGAGCGAAGGGATCTCGATCGATCTGAGCAGCTCGTACAGGTCGAGGTCAGCTACTTTGACGGAGGAGTTCTGGTTAGGAGACTGATCTTGGTCACTCCAAACCTAGTCGATCCCTTCGATCGAGGCGAAAAAAATACCTACTCTTCCATCCCTTGATAGAAGAGGGGAGCTCAAATCTAATGCCCCAAGGACGGAAAGAAAGAGACCACCACCCCTCTTCGGTAGGGTGGCGTTTCAGGATGAAGAAGGCCTTGAACAGAGAAAAACGGGTGACAACCCATGGAAGTGACACAGAACGATGAAACAAAAGATCATTTTGATGGCATTCGGAATCAACTAGGCGGGAGCAAGACGATAGTTGGCTAGAAAAGAAAGAAAAAAAGGATGGATAGGAAATCAGAGGCCCCCGACGAAGATCTCCTCATAGAAGGCGATCCGACGAGGGCCACTAGAAACCACCCGCTCCCCCAGACGAGGAACAGAAAGATGGATGGAGTCGGGGATGTCGTAAGCACCCCGGATGGTCGCGAGATCCTCGACGGTGATCATCGAAGCAATCCCTCCGGGACCTGTTGACCAAGGAGGTTCGGGAGCAGGAGCAGGGGCAGGAGGAGTAGGAAGAAGGGACATGCGAGGTGGGGGAGTGGACCCGAGTTCCCTAATTGCTACGAGACCATAGGAAGGCCTCTTACTGAACTCATAACGTGCCGCCTCCCTTTCCTTGTCGGAGGAAGAAGGAGTTCTCGGCCGGGAAGGTCCAGCCTCGGCTTGGCAGGAAGGACGGAAGTTCGGGTCGAAACGGTCCATGGAAGAAGAAGAAAAGGACGAAGGAAGACCTAAAATGACCCCTAGTCGACAAGGAGGGGGAGAAAGAAGGAACTAACCTGCTAAGAGTCCGGGAGGACGAAAACGGCCGAGGAAGAAGGAAAGGGGAACCTCCGAAAGATTTGAAAGAGGGTAAGTCTCGAAAAACTTACCTTTTTTTTCGAGGCAACCTACACCCGGCCATACCGTTATGGCTCTCCCAAGAGATGCTCGCCACGTGTCGCCGATCGACGGGGCCAACGCCCCAATCTGATCGTGGTCGCTCTGACTTCCGTGCCCGCCATAACTGCTCCTCAGACGTGGCCTCGTGGCACCCCCGCACAAGCTCGAAGGATCGCGTGCGAAGCGCCGCCGATATCGGTCATTATTATACCAGATTTCTTCGCCTTTCCACGTCAGCACTGCAATTACTCCCTTCGCCCCGAGCACCGCGCGCCAACGGGCCCGGGAGTGGGGGGTAAATGATGTGGCTAGATCGCTGACGTGGAGTCCCCATCAGACGCCACGCTGGGTTTTCAACATGGGCCCCTTCGCCAGGCTGAGCTTCCCCGGATTAACGGGGTCGCCCGCCGAAGTCGAGCTCCGTCCTCCGCCAGGTCGGGACGCCTAGGCTGGAGCCGAGTATAAGTCCCCACCCAAGGCGGACCCCTTAGGATCGGACCCCGTGATCAAATCCCTTGGGCTGGGCGGCGTCCCGCCCATCTCCGTCAGGTCAAGCTCACCCGAAACCGAGTTTCGCAAATCCGGAGTCGAGCTCAGCCCTCCTCCGCCCAGCTAAGCCACCTCGAAGCCAGCCTCTCGGAGGTGGGCCTCACCTTTTCAGCCCGGTTCCCAGCTCATGTAGAAGCACCAACCGCCAAGGAAGCGGCGCCTCTTCTACGACAGCGGGCCTCCCGAGGGTCGTACAGCAGTGCCCGCCATACCGCAATTAATATCCACAGCCGTTACTCACATCAGAAGGGAAGGAAACTCACGTCAAAGCACCATACTCTCCAAGAAATAAAAAAATATGAATTAAACATGCAAAATCTAAGAAAATAATACATGAGTATTTTATAATAATAGATATTAAAGCATCAGTATATGAGATTTTATTAATTTTGAAAGAAGTTATATTAAAAAGTAATATAAATTAAACAATATAGTAAATATGGCCGTATTTAAAAATGCTTTATCTCTTTATTTTTAAAAAAATATTCAGACCGGTTTGGTTGCTCACCCTCCTCCATCCATTTCACTCGCTCAGCTTCATCTCCGGAAATAAATAAATAAATAAATAATTGTCGGTAAACTTATGCTCAACAGTCAACAATACCTCTCGTTTTTTTTTTTTTTTTTTTTCGAAACCTTATCTAACCAAATGATTTGGCTTGGCCATGGAGATCACCATCATCAACGTCCCACCCGAGCTACAATAATACCAATATGTCTTCCTCCTGCCTTGTATAGTTGTATCTCACGCAATGCCTCTGTAATCAATTATGGTGCCAGTTTCTTTCTCCTCTCTTTATCCAGTAGGTTATAAAAAACTCGATACCCTTCTTTGCTGCCTTTCGGCCATTCCAACATGAGATAGTACGGACAGCAGTCCATGATTTTTCGAATGATTTGGATGAGAAAGAAGGATACGGAGAAGAACGAATGAAAACAATTGATTCATCCAATTTAGAAAGTACAATGCTTAGAAATTGTCAAACTTAGAGTTGGATCCAATTTAACATCTAGGTTTTGACAACCGGAGCAAAAAAAAACAAAAACCTTAATTTTGGAGTCATCCGACCTCGATCATTTTTCTCTGATTAATATTACTTTGTTATTGAATCTTCTTAATGACAGGCATTAATCCTTATATAGCAGAAGAGAACGGATATAAGCGGTGATTGAGAAGAAATAATGGTAGTTTGGCGAGATGAGAGATACAGCCATACTAACATGTTTGGATACCTTGCCCGCAGTAACTATCCGGCATCCGTACACCATCATGGATACGAGCCATCCTTAGAGGATCGGGTTAAATCCTAATAAATATATATATATATATATATAACCCATGGCCGTCCTAGTTGTATCCGTCGTACTGGCCAGCATCTTAATGAAGTATTTTAAATCGAACATTATCTAGTATAAATGAAAGATCAGGATTTTTCTCTTTGTCCTTATTCTATTGACCAGTGATGTGGCTAGATCGCTGACGTGGGATGGACAAACCGACGTCGAGTCCCCATCAGACGCCCGCTGGGTTTTCAACATGGACCCCTTCACCGGGCTGAGCTCCCCAGGAGCAACGGGTCGCCCGCCGAAGTCGAGCTCCGTCCTCCGCCAGGTCGGTCCCCGCCGGATCGGGACGTCTAGGCCGGAGCCGAGTATAAGTTCCAACCAAGACGGACCCCTTAGGTTCGGGTCCCGTGGTCAGGAGTCGAGCTCAAGTCTCCTCCGCCATGAGGAGCCCCTCCGAGGTCAGATCCCTTGGACTGGGCGGCGCCCCGCCCACCTCCGTCAGGTCGAGCTCGCCCGAAGCCGAGTTCCGTTGGTCTGGAGTCGAGCTCAGCCCTCCTCCGCCCAGCTGAGCCACCTCGAGACGAGCCCCTCGGAGGTGGGCCCCACCTTTCCAGCCCGGTCCCTAGCTCAGGCAAAGGCACCAACCGCCAAGGAAGCGGCACCTCCTCTCCAAGGACGACGGCGGGCCTCCCGAGAGTCGTACAACAGCGCTCGCCATGCCGCAATTAATACCCACAGCCGTCACTCACACCAGAAGGGAAAGAAACTCACATCAAGGTGCCATACTCTCCACCAACCTGCCGTACCGCCAGGGAAAAGACCCAGCCAGAGAGATCGAGTCCCGAGGGTGGCGACCCATCGATCGAGGTCCTGCCAGGCTTTTAGGAAAGGAGCAAGCAGAGGGAATGTCAGAGCGCATAGAAGCTTCCCCGGCTATTCGACAGGAGAGGCATCCCGTCTACGGCACAATACCTCGTCACACACGTGTAACGACTCGAGGGGATCCCAAGGCAAGCCAGAGTAAAAACCCAGTTAGAGTAAGCCAAAAATAAGCAATCAAAGAAACAAGGGAAGAGGGCCACACATGAGGATTCTTCCACCTCGGTCATCACCTCTCTCAGCCCACTCTCACTTCCATACACACTACACTCACTCCTAGCATGGAGCTCATCCCGAGGGGCTTGACCAGGAGGATCTGTTCCCCTGGATCGTCACTGACTTGACTGTCAGAGCGCCCCCATCGAAATCTCCGGCTCGGGTCACTGACGCTGTTTCTTGCAGGCCCGAGGCATCGGGGGTATCTCGAGCAGGCAAACACACGACCCTCGATGCCACCAGCAGCTACGGGCCACATCGATCCGGGCGGCAACAACCAGTATCTTAGTGATGTCAGATTGGCATATTCATCTTTGGGTGAGAAAAATTGTGCAAATATGAGCGTCTTGAATTAAACATTACCTGATGGAATGGGAGCATGCGGGATAGCTACATCAAGATTTATCTCCCATCCCTTTTACTCAATTAAATATATATATATACATATATTTATATATATATATTGTCGACGCTGAATTCCCACTGACTGGATGGAGTGATTCGCCCGCCGGTTCACCGTCAACTGGAACCTGCAAAACAACTCCCTGACCGAAATTTTTTCGGTGTAGGACATTCCAATGCCAAAGTTAGCAAGAATTCAGGCAGCAGAATGGAGAGCTCGAGAGCAAAGAATAGTGAGAAGAAGGAAGAAGATGGCTCAAGTTTGCTCAGAGTTAGCTTAGCTTAGCCTTGCTTAGCTTAGCTTCGCTTAGCTTACCTGAGTGTCCTCTCTTACCAGTATTTATAGGTATAGGTGTAACTACTTACGGTTACGAGAGATAGTTAGGAAAACCTTATCATAACTATAAGTAATGGCAGTCGGAAAATCAGTTATTTGACCGTATGGGTGGTTACAACAACCAAAACAACCTTTAACCTTTTCAGGTTGAAGGATTGCTCTGGAGCTGCAAATGCATTTAGGGAAAGTTCGAAGTGAAGCTATCAACCTCTTCAGATGGCCTTCTTTGGAAGGACCTGAGGGTATGTTAGCTGTATGCTTCAGACATCTCTCTTAGGAATGAATAATGAAAACAAGTAACTACTTACTGTAGTGTCGAAGAGACGAAAATATTCTAAGGCATAGTCTTCGGATCAGGCTGAAGATACGAAGCCAAATGAAATAATAACATCACATAGGCATAGTCTTCGGAGCAGGCTGAAGATACGAAATCGAAGAAAATAATAACATCCATAGACATAGTCTTCGGATCAGGTTAAAAAGATTTTTTTTAATATATTGATTTGGTCAATAAACTAAAATTTTAAAATTAATTTAATTATTGAATCGATAATTATTTTATATTAAATTAGATTATCATAATATATATAATATGGATCATTGGATAACGCTTCATATGGATCTCAAAGTATTATGAAGTGCATTGGTCTGCCTGCATGGCTGTCGTTGTGCAATCCAGTCGCGCGGAAGATACGACACCTGCCCTCCGCATTTTCAATTTCCAAATGCCAAGGCGAGGACCGGTGCACCGTGATCCCTTGCTGAAGAGCAACCGGATACATGTCATTTTCTAAATCACGGGATTAGCTCTTCCATGTTCTAGCCAGAACAGCCAATCCAGTACCGTGAAGGCTTCCCTCTCGTTGCTCTCACAGGCTGAACGTGTCCCTCCAGTAAATAAAGGCAATCGCTTTACTCGCAAGACTCCTTCTCTCTCTCTCCGCGTATCGAGCACGTGGGACCCGCGACGTTTACCCACCAAAACCAACCCGATCATCCGCGCCATCGCACGCGAACGAACGGGCCAGATGCTTCCAGGGACGCCCATCCCGGAAGCGAGCTGAAAAGAAGAAGACCGGAACCAAAGGTAATGGAGCGGAGGCGGAGAAAGGAGAAGGATGAGGAGAAATTAAAGCGAAGCGAAGATGGGTGCGTGCTGTAGATTTCTCGAGATCCTGTGCGCCATACTGCTTCCCCCTCTCGGCGTCTTCTTCCGGCACGGCTGCTGCAGCGTACGCTCCCTTCCCCGTCCGACCCTCCCTCCCGTCTCTCCACGTTTTTGCACTTGTGATGGATAGAAATCGCTAGTAACCTTTTAATCTTCTTCCTTTTTGTTCTTTACAGCTGGAGTTCTGCATCTGTTTGGTCCTGACCATCCTGGGGTACATCCCGGGGATGATCTACGCCGTCTACGTGATCGTGACCGTCGATCCCGACCACTACCGGCGGGAATACTATGAGCCCATCAATCCGTAGACCCTCCATTTCATATCGGGCCTTTTTTTCTCCAAGAAAATGTTTTCCATCGAATGCCAATGACCTGTGAATGCTGGATCTCATGATGCAAATATGGATTCTCGAATTAGTAAAATCTTCTCCTTCTTTTTAATTTAATCAGTATGGTTTATATAATTGGGATTGTGTCGTGGCCATGGATTATGGAGTCGTATCCTCTCGATTTTTGTGCTTTATTGCAACATTAGATAATATCCGATTTAATTCTGATTGGTAGTCGTGTTGCATAGTGGAAACCCCTTTTTCTTTATAGATAATAATTCATATATTGTAATATTTTTCTCTTGCCTGTTATTGGGTATAAATATTTAGGGAAGCATCACTAACAATTCAAGTGTATTTAAATGATAATACATGGGAACTCAGGCATCATAAGCTGGAATTCATTCACAACCAGGGAATTATTTGTATGAAAATTCAAATGGCATTGGGTCTTGGATTTGGATTTGATGATGGAGGTTTGTACCATAAAATACTCATCACTAGCAATCACCAATCGAGGGCATTAGATCAGTCCTTTGTGGGGGAAGCAATTAAATCAACCAACCAGCATTGGATTTGTTGTTGATTGGAAGAGATGAAAAATGTCAGATAGCATTTGGATGAACTAAATGACTACAACAACAATAACAATTGCATGTCTAGAATATTGGTGCTTGATTGATCAACTACTAGTTGTATTTTTTTGATACCGGACCAAGAGAGGTCATTGATGATAAAAAATAGTTAGTGTTATGATTACTTTCCCATTTGGTGGTGGGCAAGACAAAGTACTGGTGAAGAATTTAAGGCGGGATAGACCGGAGTGGTAAGGTGGCTTCTTCAAGCTAATGGATGTCTTCACCATCATCAAGAGATGAGATGTCATTTGAGCATGTACATGCTGATTGAATGAAGATTAAAGTGATATGGTGTGAGTGCAGCCAAGATTCTAACCAACAAGGAGAAATATGGTATACATTTTTAGAGTTAAATGGTATTACTAGGATTAGAGATGAGATTTTAATCAGTGGTACACCTCAGCCTATTCTAACCAACTCTTGGGTTGTAAAAAAGATCCTCCTTTCTCTTCACTCAATGGATTAGAGATTGATTTTTAGTTACGCATCGAATGTCAGAGTTATATTGGCATGATTTTTTGAAGAGAGAAGTTTGCAGCATTCCAAGTATCTCCAAACCAAGAAAATCTGGTTCCTCGACATGATCCTTATTCGACGATCCCTGTGCTAAAGCTAGTTTTGGTAGACTATATTTGCTATCGACAAAATAGAAAGGCATCATATTATCTATAGCTAGAGCAAACAATTACAGATTTATTCTTTCCCTTTACAAAAAACAATACTGATAATTGGATCTCAACTTGCATTTTTCTGCTAAGTAGGGATGTGCACTAACAATCTGATCAATCTTAAAGAGTATGTGCTGGATCTAAACATCCTCTCTGGAGTCTATAAACAAAGTGCATTGCAAACTTCCATGGGGCCTGGTACCACATGGACTCGTTTGTTTCGTTAACCATGCATTTTTGATGTTGAAGTGTTAAAATGGGGTAATCTTTTAAAACAAAAGCAAGGTTAAAAGTTGCCCATTCCCTTGACAGGCTGAAGGTATCTTAGTAGTTCACATATATTGGTTATAGATTTTCAGTTAATACTTGAGCTTTTTGCAAATTAGCTATCTCGAATTTAAATTTTGTTTTAGTACATGCACTCATTACACTTAAGACTATTTGTTAAATTCCTCGAGTGTGGAGGTACTTCATTTTATAAAGAAATCAGTGCATCATGTAGCTCCAATATGTCAAAAGGTATCAGGCACTAACTTTTAGCATGGAGACACGCAGACCACTTAGCTAAAGAACGCCAATATGGATGCAAGAGAACATAAACATACACTGATGATAAAAAGATAGGCCAGTCCCAGTGGATGTTTAGGTTTGATAGACAATCTGCCCCATTGCTCTCCCCCCATATTTATAGGTAAGGAGCTGCAATATCCCCTGTATTTGCGCATATTCTTCTATTCAAATATGAGAAAGCTAGATATGAGAGAACTTGGTCTTGCAAGAAGATAAACAGCCTTACCTCATTTGTAGTTGTTTGGTTGATCTTATGAAGAAAGCCATCCTTTATTTTTGTCTTAAGCTATGCATGGATGTATCTTTATATAGAAGAGGCTGTGATCATTGATTAATGATATCAACAACATAAGAAAGGCCTTTCTCCAAGGATGATGGGCTTGCCAGCAAGAAGCTACGTGAAGAGGATGTTTAGAAAATAATAACAGTCATCACGACACGAACATTGCAGTTGGATATTATGTGGCATTCTTGAATTTAAAGATAATAGAAAGTATCCACAACAATAAACTTTTACGGCACTCTGTTATCGAGAAAGCATAGAGCGGTCTCTTCCTTGACATGTTAGCAAGTAATTTTCATTGAAAATATTTACAACAAAGGAAAACAAATGTAGAATTGTTTTAAGATATTTTGGATCTGTGTGAGAGAAAAGAGGTTTGTTTTCATTTTTTAAGGAATACCGTACATTTAGAACAACCAGTGGCATGAATCTCCAACTGTCATATTCTAGATTGATGCTTAATGAATCACTACAGAGGTCCAATTATGAAGAAATATCCGCTCTATGTTGGAAAACAGATAAAATTTCATACATAATTTTTTTTATAATTTACAATAAAAATAAATTTATTTTAAATATTTTAAATATATATATATATATATATATATACATACCGAATCTAAAAAAATTTATAAGGATTGTAAAATATTATTTAACATAAAAAAAAAATCAGTATGGATAATCGCTATAAATCATATCTATTAAGACTATGAAATCAAATCTCATATCTAATTGTGGGTTGATGATCATTGTTAATATTATATATCTTCGCAACCGTACAGGATGTTCAACATCTATGAATTATCTATACAAAACTGTAACATGATCAGCCTTTCTGGAGTGCTGGCTTCATGCGAAAGTCTCCGGATGGCTGATGTAACTCTTTTTTCAAATCTTCTTGGACCTTCCGAGAAAAATACGGAGAGAAAATATGGAGAATTAATGATGAAAGAAATAGAATGAAAGAAAAACCTTCTATCTATTTTCTCATTTATTTCCTTAAAATATTAGGGCCTAAGAAATAACCCATGCCCTAAGTTGTTTCACGCCAACTCTCCGCTCTTAAATTTTTCTCTCGATAATTTCCATCACACCCATCTAAAAATAAAAATAAAAATGTGGCACGGAGATTATAGGAAGATTAGGATAGAATTAGTTTAGGATTAGGATAAGCACTAGGTGTTTCAGTCCCACCGAAACTCTTATCAAAACTAATTCAAACCTTATCCAAATTAATCCAGATTTTAAATAAACCTATTCTAATCCAAAAGTGAATAAGGAAGGGTGATAACATAGATTTTTAGCATGGAATTGCTCACGAAAATTAGAGATTGGCATGGGAAATTGCTAAGTGGTACTAGGATAAGAATTATATTCTAATTTGATTCCAACCAAATCTAATTTGATTTAACCCAATTTAAATAACTGAACCTAATCTAATTAGGATCCGATAGGCTTAATTAAATTTTAATTAAATCAAGAATTAATCGAGCCCAAGTTTGAATTAAACTAGAATTAAAATTTTTTAATGATTAGATCATTATATAACCTAATCGGATGAAACTCAACTGAATCAAATTCAAGTAGACTTGACCTAAACCTCTTTGCTCATCAAATTAAGCCATTTGGTAATCTTATTACTAATTAATCCTCCTATAATTAGTTAAAAATTAATAAATTATTAATTAATAATATTTGTATAAAGTTAATTATTCATCAAATTGATAATTATACTTTTGAACGTTTCTCAATCATTTATCAGTCATCATGATCTGTGAGAAATTTTTAATGTATGATCCCATAGGTTCTAACACTAAGCCGGTAGTCCAAGAATTAATTCTTTAACTAATAGATGTGATTAGCTAGCAATGATACCCAACATCCAAATAGGTTGAATGATTACAAAGCAACATTCAAGAACCCAGATATACGGTTACTGTAAAATTTATTCCTTTGATCTAATTTTCAAGATGACTTCAATGTCAATTACCAACTCCTGAATAGTACATCCAGATATAACTCAACCTAATAAATTATGTAACTCCTCACAAGGATTGTCCTGATCAAGATCTTGCTAAATTAAAATATGATAGAGTATTCCCTAACATCTTGGAGTGGTCAACCCCATCTTGACTCATTGACTTAATAAGTACTTAACCGCATCTAGTAATCTTCCATCACTGGATTAGAAATTCAGGTAGTCAGGCACCTAAGTATAGTGAACTGCTTGCAAATCATCGTGGTGATCTCAAGTTGGAGGGATATTTATATCAATATCTTTTTTAAAGATACTATTGACAGCAGAGTACCCTGCATAATTGGTTACATTCAGTGCAATGTACTCCTACACTCATGCCATATCATTATTCCCACGTTCCTTGGTTATGAGGATAACCAATATATATGGCATACAATGACTTATACTCGATAAATGTTGTTATCCCAAGCAATGATATATCATTTGGTCGCGAGCAAGTTTAAGAAGTACATGACAAATCCTTCTTTGTCGATCAAAAGTAGTTCAAGAGACTTCATTACAGAAGAGTTTATAAAGGACGATGTACATACAGTGATGAATTGCTAATGACTTTTATTTATTAATGAATTATGTACAAATTATAAATAGCGAAACCGTCTACAACCTAGATAATTAGCTTTAGGATATATTTCCTACTAACTCCCACTTAGACTAGAATCAATCGAAATAGTATCGTATACCCATCTTCCACTTGCAATCATCAAACTCTTTAATTATGAGGGCTTTAGTAAATGGATCGGCCAAGTTTTTTTTTTGATCTTTTGAAGGTCAACATTATCTCGATCCACGATCTCCTGGACAAAGTGGCAGCGACGTAGAATATGCTTGGTCTATTGATGCGCCTTAGATTCCTTCGCTTGAGCTATGGTCCTAGTGCTATCACAACATAGTACAACTGGACCATCTATATGAAGGATTACGGTAGTGCAGCGAAAGACTGGATTTCAAAAATTTTAAATCTTAAAATCTTAGTCAACCAAAATCTTAGACGTAGAACCCCTTGACTATGATAATTAACAAGGCAATATATAAGGATATAGAAAAATACCTGTAACGCTAATATCCTTTACTCCACTAGACATACAAGTGTATGCCCTCCAAAGGTGATCCACACAAGAATTGGATCAAGAAAGCACTTCTATTTCTTACTTGATTAGAAACTCCTCTCGATAGTCTTTCTTTCTTTAGCAAACTTTTCTCTCTTCTTGAATCTTTTTCATTCCGAAGAGCACTTCAAAACCTCTCCAAAACCTTTCTTACTATCCTATTATTCTTTTTAATTCTTTTCCTAAATCCTTGTCTTAAATTGGCGGACTTGTCTTAAAATAAGAGACTTATCCTAACACAAGAAGGAAGAGAATTGTTAGGACAAACTTCGAATGATCTAACTTTAATCATCAAAGTCTTTAAATAGTTAAAGAGAAGGTGCTTAAAGCGTCCTTTCATCAGTCCTTAATCTGATGTTTAATATATCAAATAAGACCTTTCAAGCAAAAGGAGTCTTGTGGTAAAAAAAGTGTGACGAAACACCATAAACATATGATATTTGATAAAAACTTGTGCCAAGAGTTGCTTATTGCAGCTCTTTGAAAAAAATCTGATAAATCAATCTTTAATTAAATGATTAAAGACCTGGTCCACTTTTCAATAGGCATATAAATGAATGTGGCTTATCTGGAAAAAGGTGATCAAGTAATAGGACTCTTATCCATTCCAAACGTCGTATCATTTCTTGCACCAAAATTTATTCACGTTAACCTTGAATTATCGTCCACTTTTAAAATACTTTAACTAGTCAACCTTATCCAATTGGGCATGGAATGAAGAGAGGAGGGGCTAGAGTCTATCTAGGAAAAGTGATTAATTTGCAGAAGGACTCTTGGTCCTTTTGCACTCCCATTTTGTGCGCACATCAATATTGGTGCCAAGAGTCCCAAGACTCTTAGTTCTAGGCATGGATAAGGGCTATAAATTCTAGATAAAATTCAATTCAGCCGCTCTACTTAAGGTTCAACCCAATTTAAGTCCCACTCAAATTAGTTAGCCCAAATAGTAGGCATTTAAACCCAATCCAATTATGTTAGGAGTTTAGGCTGGCCAACATATAATAGTATATCAATTAGCAAGCCAATTAGGATCCTATGATCCTAATAAAAATATAATTGACTTCCTTGATTAATTCTTTAGCATATATGATCCTTTGGACTCCACATCTAGCCAATAGCAGGTATAGGTTCATGTCAATTTGCTTCGATTGGAAATCAACTAATCGAATTAGGTCAAATCGAGTTAACCTTAATTGCTAATTTGAATCACCTTTCAAATTAGCTCATAAATTCAATCAGTTTAATTCATGAAAACTTACAATATATGATTAACATCTAGCAATATATCAAACCTATTCAGAAGATGAGAAATTTAGTAAAAATTATCAAAATATCTTTTAGTGACAAGTTACCATGCAATTCAATCCTTCGATCTCCTTTTCCTGAATAAGCGATGGATATGGAAAATTGGCAAATTCTAATATTTTATTCATTCAAATCTTGAATCACTATTGAAGATTCGATAAATGAATAATTAGAAATATTTTTCTAATTTCATCCTACTTTGATCAAAGACTTCCTAAGTCATCATTTGATAAGATTACATGAGATAAATATCCTCTTACTAGGAGTGATTGATTTCTTGTTGACCTACTCATAACCTTCTTACACAATTTATCATATTCATGAATACCCGCTATACATGACCAAGTCATGAATTAGTATGAACCAAAACATGGATTCATGTGTACAATATTCATGGTGATCTCGGGTCTAAGGATCACTTGCACAACTCCTACTAAGAGAATCATCTTTTGCCAAGCAAGTAAGACCTCCATAAAATATTCTTATAACGGATTATTTCAGTGAACTCATACTTTGATGAGCACCGACATCATTGTATTAGTGTCCCTACACAAGTGATCATGAGACCAACCACTCTTCCATCGAGAATATATAGGATGTGCCAGTCTTTCCAGAAATATTGATCACCGACTCGATGATCCTATCACTGAAAATATTCTTGATTAGGATTTATAAGATCTTAGGTCTTACTGTTATGAACTTCGTCATAATCCTAAATCCATTGCCTTAATATATAGGGTTCATCATAATCTTAAAATAAAAATGTATAAGACATAGCATATGTGAATCAAAATACCTTTTATTAATATAATATCATAAATGAGTTAAAAAAATATAAAAAATTTCTATTACATAAGAAATATGATTGGCTTTCAAGACATTATTTTTTCACTATGGAGGGTGCCATTCTAAACTTACCAATGAACTTCCATAGCTAAATAGCTTTCTTTAGAGCATTGGATGCTGCATTATACTCCGTCTTGCATATTGAATTGGCCACAATATGTTATTTAGAACTTTTTAGCAAATTGCTCCTCCATTCAGGATGAAGACATAACCTAATACATATTTTCTATCGTCTTTGTCTAATTGAAAACTAGAATCAGTATAACCGATTAGTTTCATGTCAAAATCTTCATAAATAAGCCATTGGTCCTTAGTATTTACAAAATATTTAAGAATGATTTTTATGACCTTTTAATGGTTCTTACCTGGATCAGATTGGTATCTATTCACTATCTCTAATGAATATACCATATATGATCTCGTACATATCATAGTATACATTATTGATCCCACTGCTGAAGCATATAAAATCCTACTCATATGCTCTTTCTCTCTCTCTTGAAGAGTTGTCAAACAATCTTTCTTAAAGAAAGTAATTTCATAGCCTATTAGAATATAGCCTTTCTTAGAATTCACCATGTTGAACCACTTTATCACAGTCTTAATGTATATGGACTGGGTTAATCCTAGTAATCTTTTAGATCTATCTTTATAGATCTTCATCATTAGGATATAGGATGTTTCTTCCAAGTCCTTCATAAAGGATTGAGAAGACAACCACACTTTTATTCCTCGTAATGTAAGAATATCATTTTCAATTAAGAAATGTCATCCACATATAAAATAAGAAAAACTACTACTGAACTAGTAGCTTATTTTTAAATGAAGGGTTCTTATCGGTTCCTAACGAAGCTATATATTCTAATCACCTAATCAAAATGCATGTTCTAATTCTAAGATACATGCTTCTATCTATAAATGGATCTATAAAGCTTGCACATCTGTGATTTATCTCTAGATGTGAACCCTTTAGGTTGTATCATATATACTACTTCTTCCAACTCTCCATTTAAGAAATGGTTTTCATATCCATTTGCCAGATCTCAAAATCAAGATGTGCCACTATTGCAAGCATGATTTGAATTGACTTGAGCATTGCCACAGCCGAAAACATCTCATCATAGTTAATACCATAATGTTGATGATATTCATTGACAACTTGACGGGCTTTATAGGTCTTCACCTTTCCATCTGTCCCTTTTTCTTTTGAAAATCTACTTGTATCTTATGGATTTATCCCTTCAGGTGATCAACGAGTGTCCATATATCGTTGACTTCATGGACTCCATTTTGGATTTCATGGCTTCAAGCCATTTATTAAAGTCGAAACTCTACATTACATCCATATAAGAGATCGGACCCTCGTTATTTTTATTAAGTTCAACGGGATCACCATCTTGGACTAAGAAACCATAGTATCTGTCTAGCTGATGTGGTACTCTACCGGATCTCATTAAGGTTGCATCTACAATGGGCTCTGAGTTAAATCCAATCAAATCTGGTTTTGTGGGTTCAATCAATAGTGTCGATTCTTCTACTTATCGAATCTCTTCAAGTTCAACCTTAGATGCATCAGTTCCTTCTTTAAGGAACACCTTTTCTAAAAAGACTATCCTATTACTGGCAAACACTTTTTATCCATCAGTATGGTAGAAGTAATATTCCTTAATCTCTTTCAGGTATCCTATAAAAACACATTTATCAAACGTTAGTTTGAGCTTATCTATTTTAAACATTTGATATAAACCGGGCACCCCCGGACTTTCAGGTGTTAAAGCACCAACTTACATTATATCCATATCTCATATGGCATTTTGCCAACAGATTTGCTCGAAATCTTATTTAACAAATAACAAGCTGACTCAAGTGCATATCTCCAAAAGAAGATCGGCTGACTGGCAAACCCATCATGAATCGAACCATATATAACAAAATTTGATTCCTCCTTGTTACAGCCGTGACAGTGACGTGGACAGGCTCAGTATCGCCGAATGAGAGCAAGCCACGTGTAAGTTTTTCCGCCGGATTTTGCGCCACGTCCACATGGCTAGGAGCGGCAAAGACCGCACCACCCTACGACTGTCTAAAGCAAACCGCCCTCGCCGAGGTCAAGCTCGGCCCGGAGTTCCTCTACCACTTCATCGGCGCCCGGGCCGGAGGGTTCCGACCGAGTGAGGTCGGCCGAAGTCGGGCGCCCCCTGCCGCCTCGCTAGGTGTCCACCCAGGAGGGGTCCACCTGAGCCGAGGTCGGCCGGTCCTTCGCCTTTCGCCAGGTGGCCACCCGGAGACAGGCCCACCTCGGCCGAAGCCAGGCGACCCCCTGCCGCCTCGCCAGGTGTCCGCCCAGGAGGGGTCCACCTGAGCCGAGGTCGGCCGATCCTTCGCCTTTCGCCAGGTGGCCACCCGGGGACGGGCCCACCTCGGTCGAAGCCAGGCGACCCCCTGCCGCCTCGCCAGGTGTCCGCCCAGGAGGGGTCCACCTGAGCCGAGGTCGGCCGATCCTTCGCCTTTCGCCAGGTGGCCACCCGGAGACGGGCCCACCTCGGTCGAAGCCAGGCGACCCCCTGCCGCCTCGCCAGGTGTCCGCCCAGGAGGGGTCCACCTGAGCCAAGGTCGGCCGATCCTTCGCCTTTCGCCAGGTGGCCACCCGGAGACGGGCCCACCTCGGCCGAAGCCAGGCGACCCCCTGCCGCCTCGCCAGGTGTCCGCCCAGGAGGGGTCCACCTGAGCCAAGGTCGGCCGATCCCTTGCCTCTCGCCAGTTGGCCCCCGGAGACGGGTCCAGCTCAGCCGAGGTCAGACCGCTCGTACGGAGAGGCCCCCGGGGAGAGAGACGGGTCCCGAGACCACCCCTCGGGCCGTACAGACCCCAGACGGCGTCCCGTACGGAGGGCGGCGGCACGCGGAACATCACTTGCATCGGCCCGGCAGGTCCCGCAGCCGAGAGACCCGATCCTGACAGAACAGGCCCCATAAACGGATGGCGCCCACGCTCGGGAAGGGAGCGCTCTCACAGAGCCCGAGGCCTGACGACCGGCCGCTCTGCCAGCGCCGCCCTCCCTCTTTTTCTCTCCTGTCTTTGCCATTTCCCTGCTGGGCCCGGCGGACGAGGCCGGAAAGCCGCCTGGCCTCCTTCACCAAAAAGGGAAAAGGAAGGAAAACAGGGGAGGGGAGTTTCCGAGGAGGAAAGGACAAGCGCACGATGGAGGGAGATAAAGAGGGAAGAATCTGGGGACTACAAGGTAAGCCAATTAGTCTGGGGACAAGGAGGAGCACCGGCACAAGGCCTTGCGTCGAGAGAGAAACCAGGGATCCCGAGAGGGAACACTGGGCGTGAGTTCGGCAAGCAAGCCCAGCCGAAATTCCGGTCCCCAGAGCGCTTCCTTCACCAATTAACTCTCTAAATCTGGGACCCTCTCGAGGGCCCGGGTGGGAGAGTCTGTTCCTTCTCGTCGTCTACTGACTTGACCGTCGGAGCTCCCTCGCCGGGATCCCCGGCCAGGGTCTTCTAACCCCTTTTTTGCAGGTTCCCCGCGGGAAGGGAGGCTCCCTCGCCAGGCGGTCAGGAAGGATCAGCTGATCCGCGGCACGGGCGCGGCGACGAGAGCGGCAACAGATTGGCGCACCAGGTAGGGGGGCAGGACACTAACCCCTAGTGGGAACCAGCTTTCTGCAGGTGTCGCGCTCTCCAGCAATGGTGGTCACTCGTGGTCGCGAGGCGTCCACCAGCCGTGTGGGAGAAGCCCACTCCCCTCCAGGGGGCCACACCCCCGAACGGGAGCTTCCGGCTCCTCCCCCTCTTTCGCAGCAGCCTGCCCCGGTGGACGGATCCCTTGCGGCCATCGTCCAGCAGCTGCAGACCTTGACCTCAGCGGTCCGACAGCTTCAGCATCAGCAGCGGTCCCTGGCCACTCAGCCTCAGCCAGGGACTCCCGCGGCCCGAGCCGCGGGGCAGCATGGGAGCCTGCGCTCAATCCAAGGCAGGCTGTCCCATCCGCGGGCTATCTCCAACCCTCGGGGGAGCCACCAAGCTCCCGCGAAGAGAAACTATTCCGGTTCGGAGGATCACGAGAGTCGATCCCCGGCCGATGGGGCCGAAACGGCGCATCGCAGCAAGCGACGCCGAGGCCAGACCTCGCGCCGAGACCGATCGGCGCCCCCTTCACCTGCAGTCTCGGTGGAAGACTCCACCGACGAAGCCATCAGGCGCCAGGCCGAGAGGCGCCTAGAAGAGCATGAGCGCAAGTTGGCGGAGTTCGCCCGACGGTTCGCCGACCTGCAGAACTCGTCGGCTGGCCCGGCGGGCTACGACTCCCGCCCCCCCTTCTCTGAAGAAATCCAGGCGGAACCGATCCCGAAACGGTTCCGCATGCCGCAGGTGGACCCCTACGACGGGACCACCGACCCCCTGGACCATTTGAGAGCTATAAAGCTCTCATGAGGGTCCAGGGCGCCACCGACGCCCTCCTGTGCATCGCCTTCCCTGCGACCCTTCGGAAGGCCGCTCGAGTCTGGTTCACCCTCTCGAGCCCGGATCCATTTGCTCCTTCCAGCAGTTGGAAGGAAAGTTCGTGGCGCACTTCGACGCCTGTCGAAAGGTGCCAAGAGAGGTGGACAGCCTCTTCTCCATCCGCCAGCAGGACCAGGAGCTGCTCCGGGACTACATCACCCGGTTCAAGACCGCAGCACTGGAGATCTACAGCTTGGACGAGCCCGTCGCCATGCTGGCCTTGAAGCGCGGACTCAAGACGTCCCGCCTAACCTATTCCCTGGACAAGAAGCCGCCCAGGACGTATTCTGAGCTCCTCCTCCGCGCCCACAAGTACATCCGAGCGGAGGAGGCCGACCGCACCCGTCGAGAGCTGGACGGGAAGACTCCAAAGAAGCCGCTCCCGAGGGACATCCCGGGAGCTCGGAGGCCCGGGCCATCTGCCGAGCTCCGCCCAAATCCAAAGCCGAGAGGCGAAGCCACTCCAGAGCGGAGGTACACCCCTCTCCTCGCACCTCGAACGAAGATCCTCATGGAAATCGAGGGCGAGCGCTACCTCCGCCGACCTCCTCCTCAGAACCCGAGAGCCGCCCGAGACAAATCGAAGTACTGCCAGTTCCATCGCGAACACGGGCACGACACGGAGGAGTGTCGCCATCTGAAGCGGGAAATTGAGGAGCTGATCAGCAGGGGTTACCTCAGGAAGTTCGTCAAGAACGAGGCCCCCTCTGAAGGGCAGCCGCTCGCGGCCCTACCGCCTGTCCCGGCGATCGACAACCGCCCAACGGAGAAGCCCGTGGGCATGATCTCGCGCGGGCCCGGCCGAGCAATGAAGAGAGCCCGGGAAGTTCCGGAGAATGTAATCCCTCCCGAGGGAGGGGAAATCAATGACAATGTAAACAACGATGCCGTGGTGGTCGAGATGACCATCGCGAAGCATCCTGTACATCGAATCATGGTGGATAGTGGAAGCTCGGCCGACGTACTTTTTTACGATGCTTTCTCTCGAATGAACTTATCTCCCGATCGGCTGAAACCAGTACACATCCCGCTGGTAGGTTTTACAGGAGACTCCGTGGGGTCGAAGGAGAGATCACTCTCCCGGTCACCGCCGGATCCCCGCCCCGGCAGGCGACCGTCATGATAACATTCACTGTCGTCAAGCTCCCTTCACCTTACAACGCCATTCTCGGGCGTCCCGGGCTCAACCAACTGGACGCCACCATCTCCACGAGGAGGCTGTTGGTGCAGTTCCCCACGCCTTCGGGCCCGGGGAAAATGAAGGGGACAATCCAACCGGTTCCGCTCTGCCTCCAGACGGTCCCAGGCACCAGGAGTGCAGAGCTCGCCCACGATATCGAAGATCTCGATCTGAGAGAGAAGGAACCCAGGGGAGGGCCCGTAGAGCGCCTGCTAACTTTCCCCTCAGTTCGGACCCCTTGAAGACGGTGCAAGTCGGGGCCCAGCTCCCCGAGGAAGAGCGAACCCGCCTGCTGGAGTTCCTCCGAGCCAACGCTGACGTGTTCGCCTGGTCAGCGGCCGACATGCCGGGCATCCCGCCCGAGATCATCATGCACAGCCTGAACGTGGACCCAAGTTGCCGCCCGGTCCGCCAGAAGAAGAGAAGCTTCGCCATGGAAAGGCAGAAGGCGATCAACGAGGAGGTAGAAAAGCTCCTCGCCGCCGGTTTTGTCCGAGAAGTCCAATACCCCAGCTGGCTAGCAAACGTGGTCATGGTAAAGAAGAGTAGTGGTAAGTGGAGGATCTGTGTGGACTACACCGACCTCAACCGAGCCTGCCCGAAGGATAGCTTCCCTCTGCCGAAGATCGACCAGCTGGTCGACACCACATCGGGGCATCGCCTCCTGTCATTCACGGACGCCTTCTCCGGATACAACCAGATCCGGATGAACCCGGAGGACGAAGAGCGCACTGCCTTCATAACTGACCGCGGGACTTTCTGCTACAGGATGATGCCCTTCGGCCTCAAGAACGCGGGGGCGACGTACCAACGTCTGGTCAATAAAGTCTTCAAAGACCAGATAGGCCGCAACATGCAGGTGTACGTGGACGACATGCTGGTAATGAGCAAACTCGATTCGGACCACGTGGCCGACCTGACGGAAACATTCGGCAACCTCCGGCGCCATCAGATGAAACTCAACCCGGCGAAGTGTGCCTTCGGCGTCTCCGCCGGGAAGTTCCTGGGGTTTATGGTGACCCAAAGAGGAATCGAGGCCAACCCGGAGAAGGTCCAGGCCATCCTGGACATGGAGCAGCCCGCCTCCAAGAAGCAGGTGCAACAACTTAACCGGCCGAGTTGCGGCCCTTAGCCGTTTTATTTCCAGGTCGGCGGACCGCTGCCGTCCCTTCTTCAAGGTGCTGAGGAAGATGAATGGCTTTGCTTGGACCGAGGAGTGCCAGCAGGCCTTCGAGGAGCTGAAGAAGACGCTCGCGTCCCCACCTTTGCTGTCCAGGCCCGAGGAGGGAGAGGAGCTAACCCTCTACTTGGCGGTTACCCCGGAGGCCGTCAGCTCTGTCTTGGTCCGAACCGACGACCACGGGCTCCAGCGGCCGGTGTACTATACCAGTAAACTCCTCCGAGACGCGGAGCTCAGGTATTCCCGGCCCGAGAAACTTGTTTTTGCGCTAATAGTGTCTGCCCAGCGTCTCAGGCCCTATTTCCAAGCGCACCCCATCGCTGTCTTGACGGACCAACCGCTGAAAGCGGTGCTCAGCCGACCCGATACTTCGGGACGATTGGCCAAGTGGGCACTGAAACTCAGCGAGTTCGACATTACATACCGACCGAGGTCGGCCATGAAGGCGCAGGTGCTGGCCGATTTCTTGGTCGAGTGCGCAGGCTTGGGCAAGGAGCCCGAGGAGGGCCCCCCGGCCCGGCCGATGGAGATCGGCACCGACGAGCCCGGAGAGGACGCCTGGATCCTCCATGTGGACGGGGCCTCAAACTCCGGCGGAAGCGGAGCTGGGCTCATCCTTGCCAACGGCGACGGGGTCGTCGCCGAGTGCGCACTCCGCTTCCAGTTCCCCGCAACAAACAACCAGGCGGAGTACGAGGCACTTCTTGCCGGACTGAGAGTCTCCCGCGAGCTGGGCGTGACCAACCTCAGAGCTTTCACTGACTCCCAGCTCGTGGCGGGGCAGGTGTCCGGGGAGTACGTCGCGCACGACCCCCAGATGGCGAAGTATTTGGAGCTCGTCAAGGCGGGCGCGTCCAAGTTCCGGCGCTTCAACATCTTCCATATCCCCGCGGGGAGAACGCCCGCGCGGATGCCCTCTCTCGGCTGGCAACCCTGCCGGACACGATGCTGGGACGCGCTCATGTGGAGCGACTTGAGGTCCCAAGCCTCGAAGCACCGGTGGAGGTCCATCAGGTCAGCCAGGAGCCCGGCTGGATGGACAAGTACGCTGCGTACATCACCAGCGGCACCCTGCCGGAGGACCGAGAGGCGGCTCGCCTCATCAGGAAGAAGGCCGTGCGGTTCGTCCTGATGGACGGGCAGTTATATCGAAGATCCTACTCTTACCCCCTCCTCAAGTGCATCGGACCCACAGAAGCCAAGCTTGTGCTCCAGGAGATTCACGAAGGCATCTGCGGGAACCACGTGGGGGGCAGGGCATTGGCATACAAGGCCCTCCGTCAAGGCTACTTCTGGGAGACAATGAAGGAAGACGCCGCCGACTTCGTGAAGAAGTGCGATCGGTGCCAGCGTCACGCCACGGTGCAGCGGCAACCCTCCAACCCAATCTCTCAGCTCTCAGCCCCCTGGCCGTTCGCCCAGTGGGGGATGGACCTCCTGGGCCCATTCCCGCCGGCGTCCGGTCAGCGGAAGTTCTTGATAGTGGCTATCGACTACTTCACGAAGTGGGTCGAGGCCGAGCCCTTGGCGAGAATCACCGAAGCAAACGTCGCCAAGTTCTTCTGGAAGTCCATCATCTGTCGCTTCGGCCTCCCCCACACCGTGGTCACCGACAACGGACGCCAGTTCGACTGTCGGGAGTTCGGAGACTTCTGCAGCGACCTCGGCATCAAGCATCGCTTCACCTCGGTGGCGCACCCTCAGACCAACGGGGAAGCCGAAGTCACGAACAGGACCATTCTTCAGGGCCTCCGCACGCGGCTAGACCAAGCCAGGGGCAGGTGGGCCGACGAGCTTCCCAGCGTTCTTTGGGCATACCACACTACCCCAAGGACGGCTACCGACGAAACTCCATTCAACCTCGTCTTCGGAGCCGAGGCAGTCATCCCGATCGAGCTCAGCCTACCCACACTGCGCGTGGAGCAATATGACGAGACAGAAAACCCGGCCAGGATGATGCTCAACCTGGACCTTCTCGAGGAAACAAGGGACAAGGCCCGAATCCGAATGGCGGCATACCGGCAGCGTGTAGCCAGATATTACAACTCCCGAGTGCGGCCGAAGGTTTTTCGTCCCGGGGACTTGGTCCTCCGACGCGCGGAAGCCTCCCAGCCACGGGAATGCGGCAAGCTTTCACCCAACTGGGAAGGCCCATATCGGGTGGCGGAAGCCCTCCCTCATGGAGCATATTACTTGGAAGAATTGGGAGGTGCCAGGTTCCCCCGGACTTGGAACTCCTCGAACCTGAGAATGTACTACCAGTGATGTAAGGCTCCCAGTTTCTATAACAAAGCTTCCCCAGTTCACACACTCCCTCCAAAACTTCGACAAGAAGGCCTGAGGCATCGAGCTCAGTCCGGAAGATCCTGGGCTTCGGCCTGGAAGGTGGCGCCGAACCCAGTTCGCCCACGCAAGCCCGGAGCACAGCTCAGCAAGCCGCGCAAGGTTTGAGAAAGCCTGCGGCATTGAGCTCAGTCCGGAAGATCCTGGGCTTCGGCCTGGAAGGTGGCGCCGAACCCAGTTCGCCCACGCAAGCCCGGAGCACAGCTCAGCAAGCCGCGCAAGGTTTGAGGAAGCCTGCGGCATTGAGCTCAGTCCGGAAGATCCTGGGCTTCGGCCTGGAAGGTGGCGCCGAACCCAGTTCGCCCACGCAAGCCCGGAGCACAGCTCAGCAAGCCGCGCAAGGTTTGAGAAAGCCTGCGGCATTGAGCTCAGTCCGGAAGATCCTGGGCTTCGGCCTGGAAGGTGGCGCCGAACCCAGTTCGCCCACGCGAGCCCGGGGCACAGCTCAGTGAGCCGCGCAAGGCTTGAGAAAGCCTGCGGCACCAAGCTTAGTCCGGAGATCCCGAGTTTCGGTCTGGAAGACGGTGCAGAAACCGTGTTGTTCGCCCAAGCATGAAGGCAACCCAAAATCGGACCTGCTCAAGGTTTGCCTCGCTGCGACGTGGCTCAGCGGGCCCCATCCTTCGATTTGAGCAATGGAAGGACCAGGCCTGCAGTTACTTCAGGTGTTCCAGACCGACATCTCAGAAAGAAAAGAAGAGAAAGTATAACGAAACGACGAACAAGGTTTCGATAAAGCTTGGATCTTCATTAATATAAGTAGTCGTTACAAGCTGGGAGCCCCGACAGGCCGGGACTCCCCAAAAAACAAAAACTACAAAGATAGAACAAAAAGATGGTGCCGGGTCACTGGGGCGCGGGTTCGGAACCATCTGCCGGAGGCGCGGGCGCTGCTTCCTCAACCTCTGCAGTTGCCGGCTCCTGGGGCTGTTCCGGGGCCGCGGCATCGCTGGTCGACGGCGCCGCAGGCGTCGCTCTGGCCGCGCCGGGAACCCTGCTCTCGCCCCCTGGCTTCCGGCCGCCGACGACGACCCCGCTCAGGTCCAGGTGGGGGAAGAAGGCCCCCACCTTCTCCCGGCACATCCGGAACCCCTTCAGGAAGGAGTCCACGGCGGCCTCCCGGACCTCCGCCGTGAACTCGTCGGAGGCTCGGAACTTGGGGACGGCTTCTTGCGCTTCCCGCTTGGCCGCCTCCAGGAGCCCGTTGACGTAGGCGCTCCGCTCTTTCGCCGCGGCCACCTCTCGTCGGGCCTCCTCCAGCTGGCGCTCCACCCAGTTGGAGTGGGCCTGCAGGCGGGCCTTCTCCGCCGCCTCCTCCTCGGTTCGGCGCTGGTTGGAGGCCCGCTCCTCCGACAAGGAGGCCTCCAGCTCCTTGTTCCGCTCCTCGGAACGCGCCAGGTCGGACCGGAGGGCTTGCTTCTCGGCTCGCAGCTCGGCCCCCTTCTCCATCAGATCCTTCACGTCGGCCGCGAGCTTGCCGAGCTTCAGCTCCCGATCGGAGTCCCTCTTGGCGTTCCCTACGAGGTAATTCCTCAGTAAGAGGACGTCGTTCCCGATCTGCAATACAAAGGCAACACCTGTCAGAGCAGAGGCAGAAAAGCCTCGAGGTTGAAAAAAGAAAGAAGAGGAAGCTCGCACTTACCGTGAAAAGCTGAGGAAGGATGCCGAGCAGGGCGTCCGCATAGTCTCGGCCGCCCCGAGCTCGGCGGTCCCGGGCGGTGGAGGCGTACTCCATCATCTTCTCCGCCAGTCCCCTGTCGAGGATGACCGAGTCCCGGTGGGAGATCACCGGTGCCGGACCTTTCGGGCCGACCCCTGCGGCAGCTGCCCCCTCGGCCGGAGCCGCAACCGACGGGCCGGCGGTTGCCACAGACGGCGCTGTCGGGCTGGCGGCAATGACAGGCCCGGAGACAGGCGGAGCGGCGGGCGCTGGAGCTCTCTCCGCGGCGCCGCCAGGCCGCGTGGCCGAAGTACCAGGAACCCCGCCCTGAGGTGGCCTGGGCGGGGAAATGGCAGCATCTGGGTCGGGCACGGTCGCCGCCACGACCTCCCGGCTCGCCTCTGTACGAGCCCTCTTCGCTGCGGGCTCGTCCACCTCCACGGCGTCCCGCTGGGCCGCCCCCTCCAGGAGGTTCTCCAAAGAAAACTTCATCCCTGCAAAATGAAAAAGACAGAAGGTCAGACAGCTCGACCTTAAAAAAAAAAAGAGGGGGAGGTAGAAATCAATGCGGGGCCAAATCTCACCAGTCTCACGGATGGGACTGATGCCGGCCTCATAAAGGTTCTGCTCAGAGAGCAGAACCTCGAGCGCCGGGACCACGTCACTCAGGAGCTGGGCGTAGGACTCCTGGTCCGCAGACTCCACTCGGGAATTCCGGTTCGGCGACCGGTCCGGTTCGCTCCAGGCCCAATCGACGTCGTCGACCGAGGCGAAGAAAAACCGGCTCTTCCATCCCTTGACCGAGGAAGGGAGGTCGAACCGGAGACACCTAGGCCGGGGCGAGATGTACCACCAGCCGTCATCGGTGGAGCACTTCTTCAGGGTGAACAGGGCCCTGAAGAGAGAAAAACGGGCAACGAACCCGTGAAAGTGGCAGAAGACAATAAAGGAGAAAATGACCCGGATGGCATTAGGAGCCAGCTGGGCCGGGACGAGCCGGAAGTGGCTGAGGAAGGAAAGAAAGAAAGGGTGCAGAGGAAAACGAAGACCCCCGAGGAGGAAGTCTTCGTAGAAAGCAATGCGGCCGGGGCCACTCATGGTGACGCGCTCCCCGGACCGCGGAGCAAAGAGACGGATAGACCCCGGGATGCCATAGGCATCCCGGAGCAGAGAAAGGTCACCTTCGGTCATGGTAGAAGCATGACCGGAGGGACCGGCGGGAAGAGATGGCGGAGCAGGAAGAGAAGGCAAGGCAGGAAGAGAGCGGAGGGGCACGGCAGGCGCAACCGGAGGGGGCCGGATCCCCCTGGGGATGCCAATAGTGACACCCCCGGGTTGCAAACGCCGGCGGACCTCCTCTGGGATTACCTCCTCATCCGAGGAGGAAGAAGATGGAGTCCTCGGCCGGGATGGACCGGCCTCGTCCGGATTGGAGGAGACATGGCGACGGCGCGCCATGGAAAAGGAAAGGACAAGAAATCGGACAGAGAATGCGAAAGAAGGAGGGGGGCCGAAGAAGGAGAAGGAGGCACTCACCGAAAATGCACAAACGAGCGCGAGCAGCAGAAGTTGTTAGCCT
This sequence comes from Areca catechu, assembly GCA_021397845.1. Classification (NCBI taxonomy): domain Eukaryota; kingdom Viridiplantae; phylum Streptophyta; class Magnoliopsida; order Arecales; family Arecaceae; genus Areca; species Areca catechu. Next base: position 5,571,657 of record CM038047.1, on the reverse strand, counting down.
GCAGCAAACCGCCCACGAAGCAAGGGAAAAGGCCTCGTTCTGGAAAGTCCCCTCCCTTTCAAACTCAGCCGACAGCAGCCGTACCCATCATTCCGCCTCCGACCACTGGATGGTCGCCACGTGGGCGCACGCCCGACACCGACGCCTCGTTAGCAGAGTAACGGCCTCTGCCTCGAAGCGACGCATTGATTACGGGCAAGTGGACGACGCGTGGCGGCTCCCCATAGGTCTTCAGCCGCATCGAGCCACGACGAGCGAGGATCGTGGCAATTATGATGCGAGATCTTCGCCTCCCCACGTCATGTCCGCATTTAATCCCGACGTCGTTCTACGACGTCCCGACGGAACGGCGGGCTGGGGGCAACTGTTACAGCCGTGACAGTGACGTGGACAGGCTCAGGTATCGCCGAATGAGAGCAAGCCACGTGTAAGTTTCCCCGCCGGATTTTGCGCCACGTCCACATGGCTAGGAGCGGCAAAGACCGCACCACCCTACGACTGTCTAAAGCAAACCGCCCTCGCCGAGGTCAAGCTCGGCCCGGAGTTCCTCTACCACTTCATCGCGCCCGGGCCCGGAGGGTTCCGACCGAGTGAGGTCGGCCGAAGTCGGGCGGCCCCCTGCCGCCTCGCCAGGTGTCCACCCAGGAGGGGTCCACCTGAGCCGAGGTCGGCCGGTCCTTCGCCTTTCGCCAGGTGGCCACCCGAGACGGGCCCACCTCGCCGAAGCCAGGCGACCCCCTGCCGCCTCGCCAGGTGTCCGCCCAGGAGGGGTCCACCTGAGCCGAGGTCGGCCGATCCTTCGCCTTTCGCCAGGTGGCCACCCGGGACGGGCCCACCTCGGCCGAAGCCAGGCGACCCCCTGCCGCCTCGCCAGGTGTCCGCCCAGGAGGGTCCACCTGAGCCGAGGTCGGCCGATCCTTCGCCTTTCGCCAGGTGGCCACCCGGAGACGGGCCCACCTCGGTCGAAGCCAGGCGACCCCCTGCCGCCTCGCCAGGTGTCCGCCCAGGAGGGGTCCACCTGAGCCAGGTCGGCCGATCCTTCGCCTTTCGCCAGGTGGCCACCCGGAGACGGCCCACCTCGGCCGAAGCCAGGCGACCCCCTGCCGCCTCGCCAGGTGTCCGCCCAGGAGGGGTCCACCTGAGCCAAGGTCGGCCGATCCCTTGCCTCTCGCCAGTTGGCCCCCGGAGACGGGTCCAGCTCAGCCGAGGTCAGACCGCTCGTACGGAGAGGCCCCCGGGGAGAGAGACGGGTCCCGAGACCACCCCTCGGGCCGTACAGACCCCAGACGGCGTCCCGTACGGAGGGCGGCGGCACGCGGAACGTCACTTGCATCGGCCCGGCAGGTCCCGCAGCCGAGAGACCCGATCCTGACAGAACAGGCCCCATAAACGGATGGCGCCCACGCTCGGGAAGGGAGCGCTCTCACAGAGCCCGAGGCCTGACGACCGCCGCTCTGCCAGCGCCGCCCTCCCTCTTTTTCTCTCCTGTCTTTGCCTTTTCCCTGCTGGGCCCGGCGGACGAGGTCGGAAAGCCGCCTGGCCTCCTTCACCAAAAGGGAAAAGGAAGGAAAACAGGGGAGGGGAGTTTCCGAGGAGGAAAAGGACAAGCGCACGATGGAGGGAGATAAAGAGGGAAGAATCTGGGGACTACAAGGTAAGCCAATTAGCCTGGGGACAAGGGAGGAGCACCGGCACAAGGCCTTGCGTCGAGAGAGAAACCAGGGATCCCGAGAGGGGAACACTGGGCGTGAGTTCGGCAAGCAAGCCCAGCCGAAATTCCGGTCCCCAGAGCGCTTCCTTCACCAATTAACTCTCTAAATCTGGGACCCTCTCGAGGGCCCGGGTGGGAGAGTCTGTTCCTTCTCGTCGTCTACTGACTTGACCGTCGGAGCTCCCTCGCCGGGATCCCCGGCCAGGGTCTTCTAACCCTTTTTTTGCAGGTTCCCCGCGGGAAGGGAGGCTCCCTCGCCAGGCGGTCAGGAAGGATCAGCTGATCCGCGGCACGGGCGCGGCGACGAGAGCGGCAACACTCCTTTTAGATACTTTCTTTAATTGAGGTATTCCAAGAGGTATCCATTAAGAGAGAATCTCATTCCTTTCTAGATAAGTCAGAAACTCACTAGTAAGGTATCTCCCTTCTTGATTCGATTGAAGAGTTTTAATACACTTTCTAGTTTATTTCTCTACCTCATTATGATATTGTTTAAAACATTTCAAATGATTCAAATTTATGTCTCATAAGATAGACATAACTGAACCTTGAAAGTCATCTGTAAACGTAATGAAATAGAAATATCCACCCTGCACTGACATTCATTAGTCCGCATATATCATATGTACTACACTTAGAACCTCAGTGGCTCGGTCATCATTTTCAATAAAAGGTAACTTGGTCATCTTCCAAGAAGATAAGATTCACAGGGTAGCAATGATTCATAATCATTGGCCTCAAGGAGACCTTCTTTTGACATGTTTATCCTATTCTTGTTAATATAACCTAGCCTACAATACCAAAGATAGACATCAGATGCATTATCTATCTAAGGTGCTTGCAAGACATGTACACTACATTAACAAGCCGTGATAAAATATGAATGTTGTTTTTCAATTATCTACACATTATAGTAACAACATTCGAAATGATACCACAATAATCACCTTTTATTGATAATGAAACCGTTCTTTGCCGAAGGCTAATAGAGATTACATTAATCATAAAATTAGGATAATAGTGATAATTGTGTTGCCAGAATGCTGACGTGGCACGAGGCAGCGGACGTGGAGTCCCCATCAGACGCCACGACAAGCTTTCAACATGAGCGCCTTTGCCGAGCTGAGCTCCCCTGAAGCAACACTTCTGCTCGCCGAAGGCAAGCTCCGTCCTCCGCCAGGTCCGTTCTCGCAAGCCCGGAACACCTAGGTCGGAGCCAAGTCCGAGTTCCCACCTAAGGCGGATCCCTCAAGGTTGGGCTCCGTGGTCAGGAGTCGAGCTCAGCCTCCTCCGCCACGAGGCGCCCCTCCGCGATCGAGCTCGGTCCGCCTCCGTCCTACCGAGCAGCACCCAGGCGAGTCTACCGCAGATAGGCCCTGCCTCTCCAGCTCGACCCCCTATTCAAGCCAATACGCTGGCCGCCAAGGGAGCCCTACCTCTCCTCCAAGGACAGTGGCGATGCTCCCGAGGGCCGTACGACACCAACCATGTCGCAATCAAGGCGCCATACCCTCCACCGATCTGCCGTACAACCGGAGAAAAGATCCTACCGGAGAGCATGGATCCCAAGACCGGTGGCCCGTCGATCGAGACCCTGACAGACTCCCAGGAGAGGGATAAGCGGAATGAATGTCAGAAATCTACGGAGGCTTCCCCGACTATCATAACAAGAGAGACGTCCCATCCACGTCACGGTACCTCGCTACACACGACAGCAGGGGGAGATCCCGAAGCAAACCAAGGTAGAAACTCCCGCAAAAAAACTAAGCAAAAAGGTATTGGCATCTAATCTCAAGAAGAGAGATTCATATCATACTCTCAATTGAAGAGAGGAACCAGAGCGACACAAGGGAAGAAGGCCAGAGAGGAGGCAAGACCACCTTGGCCAACACCATTCCCAGCTCGTCCTCATCTTCCACTCACACTATATTTACTCCTCCTAGCGTAGAGCTCATCTAGAGGGGCTCGACCAGGAGGACCTGTTCTCCTGGATCGCCATTGACTTGACCGTCGGAGTGCCCCCGACGAATTCCCGGCCCGGGTCACTGACGTTGCTTCCTTGCGGGTCCCGAGGCACCGGAGGCGTTACCAGGCGGGCGATCGTGACCCACCCGATGCCATCAGCAGCTACGGGCCACGACGATCTGGACGGTAACAATAATCATTTAAACTAATGACATAATCATTGAAAATAAGCTTGACAATTCCTAAAGGTAGAACTGGAACTGATCTTTCATCTCCAACATTTAAGAATTTCTCATCATCTTCAAATCTTTTACTAACCTAAAGTTCCTGCAATGAATTACAAATATTAATTAGACTTCTAGTATCTTATACCCAGGTAGTAGTATCATAAGTATAAAAATTGAAGGTGTTATCATATAAGTATCTTGTCTAGCAACAACTTGTGATTTTTCTTCTTGTTTGACCTATTCGGGTCTAGTAAGGTAATGTAAAGAAAACAGTTTTTCTTCCAGTGACCTTACTTCTTATAGAAGTACTCTGCTTAACTCTAGTCAGACTTGGACTTCTTAGTCTGACTTGGCTGAGCACGTTGCACATTCTTCTTATTTTTCTTTTTTTCTTAAAGGGATGATACCTTGTCAAAGTAGATCCTTCCACTACATTCACCAATCCCTTATAGAGCTAGTAGTCCTTCTCATAAGCCTGTAGCAACAATAGTAGAACATGGTAGTTAACCACAAGTTTAGTCATTCTATAATGACTAAGTCGAGATAGGACTTTAATAGTGAATTCAGGATTGCATCTTTTTTGCGCTACTTATGTAAGTGAAATCCAAGTTTGTTCAGGTACTCAATTAGTTTGATAATACACAATACATGATCAGTGATCAACTTCCTTTCCTCATCTTAGTATTGAAAATGGTACAAGATATTTTGTATCTCTCAACACCATCGAGAGTGTCAAGAGATTTTTTTAATACTTGAAGTATATCATCTGGCTAAGTATCCTTAAATATGTGACTAAACTCGTCATTCATGGATGCTCGTATAATGCAACGGACCATGGTTTAAGCATTAAGCCACTTCTAGTGTCTCTAATCGAACCTCAGGCATTTTGAATGGGCTTCTCAAGTGTCGAATCTTTTAGTATGTTCAAGATTCGTTCGTGCTGTAGGATAATTTTTAACTTTCGATATTAGCTATCAAAATTGGATCCTGTTAGCTTTTCATTATTCAATAATGAACGGAGCAATAATGTATTAGCCATGTTTAACACTAAAAAGAAAATAAAATAAAACCTATTAGTACATGAATCATTTAATTCTAAAGATTTGGATTTTAGTTTAAAGATCCTCCTATTATTTTGTACGAATTGATAACCTCTATCTTCAATTCGAGGAATTACATTAATTTCCTAGCCGTACTAAAATCATATAGACTACACATAAGCCCGAGTGTGGCTTGGTCCATCCATGTGGACCTAAAGGTAGGTTCTCAACTTATTGTTTCTCTAAGCAACTTCTAGCATTCAATTTTGCCCCAAGCACCTCTCAGCAAGCGCGTGGCACCTTCATTGAAAGTCCTAATTAGGTCCAATCATAACATGATAGAATTCAGCATTTCTAATCAATGAATGACCAAGTCCGAAAGTGGCTCGACCCACCTAATCACCATTATAAGAGTCACACCTGAATCATCATAACATAAATGATAATTCTAATAGTCGAATAAGTACTAGGTCTTTAGACCTCCAATGATCATCTTAACTATTACATCCTGTTGCCGATCTCGCCGCCGCGGCCTGTAACTTCAGAGCTGGTGGCGGGATCAGACCGTCTCGCCTCGAGGTCTCTGAGCTCCCGATCCTGCAAGACAAGGTTAGAAACCCTGGCCGGGGGTCCCGGCGAGGGGGCTCCGACGGTCAAGTTAGAAAGCGGCGAGATGGAACAGGATCTCCAAGGTGGGCCCCCGAAGGAGTCCAGGCTTAGAGATTATCTTAGCAAAAAAGGTCTCTGGAAGAGTGAAAATTAGGCCAAGTTCCTTCACCGATCTTGCGCCAAGGGACCCCTCTCGGGATCTTGGATCCTACTCTTGGTGCCTTTTTCTTTTCCCAGCCTTTTTTTCCCCTTACCTGGTTATCCGCTCTTCCCATCCTTTTATCCCATCACGCTGCCTCCGGCCTCCCGCCCTTGGGAGGCTCCCTCTTCGCTTTCACCTCCTTCTCTCTTTCTCTCTCTTTCCCCTTTCCCCTTCGGGTTCAGGAACCTGGTGGCCTCCTTGTCTTGCTTGCCGAGCCCAGCGAGGAAAGGGTAGAGGGAGGACACCGGCCAGACCTTGGCCGAGCGCGAGCGCTCTCCTTCCCAGGCATCGACAATGTCTGTTACCGGGTCTTGTCTGCCAGGACTTCGCCTCTCGGCTGCGGAACCCGTCGGGCCGATGTAAATGAGGTTTCGCGCGTTGCTGCCGACCGTACCGGTGCTCCTCTCGAGGTACGACGCGCGCTGCCCGAGGGGCGGTCTCGGAACTCATGCCCCTGCTTCTCGGCGGCCTCACCATGCAGGGTAGCCGGCCTCGGTCAAGGTGGACCCCTCCTGGGCGGACACCTGGCAGAGCGGCAGAGGGGCGCTCGACTTCGGCCGAGGTGGACCCGTGTCCGGGCGCCACCTGGCGAAGGAGCGGGAAGGCCCGGCTCGACCTTGGCCGAGGTGGAACCGTCTCAGGACGCCACCCGGCGAGGGAGCAAGGGGCCGCCGGCTTCGGTCGAGGTGGACCCCTCCTGGGTGGACACCTGGCGGAGCGGCAGAGGGGCTCTCGACTTTGGCCTAGGTGGACCCTTGTCCGGGTGCCACCTGGCGAAGGAGCAGGAAGGCCCGGCTCGACCTCGGTCGAGGTGGAACCGTCTCAGGGTGCCACCCGGCGAGGGAGCAAGGGGCCGCCGGCTTCGGCCGAGGTGGACCCCTCCTGGGCGGACACCTGGCGGAGCGGCAGAGGGGCGCTCGACTTCGGTCGAGGTGGACCCGTGTCCGGGCCCCACTTGGCGAAGGAGCAGGAAGGCCAGCTCGACCTCGGCCGAGGTGGAACCGTCTCAGGGCACCACCCGGCAGGGAGAAAGGGGTCGCGGGCTTCAGCCGAGGTGGACCCCTCCTGGGCGGACACCTGGCGGAGCGGCAGAGAAACGCTTGACTTCGGCCGAGGCAGACCCGTGTCCGGGCGCCACCTGGCGAAGGAGCAGAAGGCCCGGCTCGACCTCGGCCGAGGTGGAACGTGTCTCAGGGCGCCACCCGGCGAGGAGCAAGGGGTCGCCGGCTTCGGCCGAGGTGGACCCCTCCTGGGCGACACCTGGCGGAGCGGCAGAGGGGCGCTCAACTTCGATCGAGATGGACCCGTGTCCGGGCGCCACCTGGCGAAGGAGCAAGAAGGCCCGGCTCGACCTCGGTCGAGGTGGGACCGTCTCAGGGTGCCACCCGCGCGAGGGAGCAAGGGGCCACCGCTTCGGTCGAGGTGCCCCTTCCTGGGCGGACACCTGGCGGAGCGGCAGAGGGGCGCTCGACTTCGACAGAGGTGGACCCGTGTCCGGGGTCACCTGGCGAAGGAGCAGGAAGGCCCGGCTCGACCTCGACCGAGGTGGAACCGTCTCAGGGGCGCCACCCGAGGGAGCAAGGGACCGCCGGCTTCGGTCGAGATGGACCCCTCCTGGGCGAACACCTGGCGGAGCGGCTGAGGGGCGCTTAACTTCGGCAGAGGTGGACCCGTGTCCGGCGCCACCTGGCGAAGGAGCGGAAGGCCCGGCTCGACCTCGGCGAGGCGGAACCGTCTCAGGGCGCCACCCGTGAGGGAGCAAGGGGCCGCCGGCTTCGGCCGAGGTGGACCCCTCCTGGGCGGACACCTGGCGGAGCGGCAGAGGGGCGCTCGACTTCGGCCGAGGTGGACCCTGTCCGGCACCACCTGGCGAAGGAGCGGAAGGCCCGACTCGACCTCGGCCGAGGTGGAACCGTCTCAGGGCGCCACCCGCGAGGGAGCAAGGGTCGCCGGCTTCGGCCAAGATGGACCCCTCATGGGCACACCTGGCAGAGCGGCAGAGGGGCGCTCGACTTCGGCCGAGGTGGACTCCTCCTGGGTGGACACCTGGCGGAGTGGCAGGAAGGCCCGGGCCGACCTCGACTTCGGCCGCGGTGGAGCCACATCCGACCTTGCTGGACCTTTCCCGCTCTGCCAAAAAAATCCACGTGGTTTGGATCACGCCCGGCGGAATCTGAGACACGCCACGTCATCGTAACGGCTGTAACACATCCATTATCTTCTTCTTAATGAGAGGCTATGACTTAGTTATCTCCATAACTTAATCATTTAGGGATCTAATAATTTAAATATTTTTATTAATGGTTCAGAAGAGATGAGAAGATATGGACCAATCCTCCAACCGACTTTTCCAAATCCATGCTGAGGATCGAAGACATAATTGGTTCAAGGGCACCTAGATCAGTGAGACTAACCATCCTTATTGGCATGGGTTAACTCAAATTAATAAGTATCTCATCAAATTCTAATTGATCACATTGACCAGGTAAGTAAGATCGATGGGATGGTTCCATCATTAACCTTTTTTCTTAGACAGCAATCAAATTAGCCAAGTAAGATATAGCCCCAATTAATAATCATGATCAAATGCCAACTTACTTATACACCAATTGGTTCATCAGATTCATTAGACTAGCATAATACTTGGGTCCAACCTCTTAGCCATAATCAGATCTATTTGATATAATATGGACTTTGATGTAGTACATTCACTAATGTGGAGCCTTACTGGTGGCCATGCTGGCAAAAGTCCCGCCACCTGGGCACGATGGCCAAGTAAGGGATCCAGGCGAGCTCTCCTGCTGAGGTTAGCTCCCGGCCAAGGTCGTACTCATGCTGCCGAGGCGAGCTCTCCTGCCAATGTCAGCTCCCGGCCGGGGTCGTGCTCAGGCTGCCGAGGTCAGCTCCCGCTGGGGCTGTGATCATAAGTGAGCCCCCTGTCTAAGGTCAACTCTCAGCCATGGTTGTGCTCATGCTGCCCAGGATAGGGAGCCCTAGGGGCTTCTCCTGTCTCGTGAGGCCATAGTTCTTGCCAACGCCATGAGGGGGAGGAGATCAACAGATATTAAATCACGACAAAGAGGGACCTAGCCACCAGGGGCGGACCACACCAAGTTTTCCAGGGGGCCAAAAAATATGATACCATATCATAGAAAGTTAGGAAACATACTATGATCTTTACCAAGCCAAATATATAAAACGAGTAGAGACATGGAGCTCTAGCATCGGGCCATGGGTAGGAGTTCTGGACAGAAAAGGACCGGCGGCTGGTAGCCGGATAGGAGCGGTGGTTGCTAGTTAGGGAGACGAGGAGGAGTTGATTGTAAAAGAGGTGAAGCCGCGAAGGAGACAGCGGGTGGGGTTGGCCATCGGTGGTGGGTGGCCTGTTGGGGGCAGCGGTGGATGGAGGCAGCGTCGTGATGGTTGCCGGTTAGGGAAGAGAGGAGGAGTTGGTGACTTGGCGAGGAAGAGAGGTGAAGGAGACGGCGTGAAGAGGTTGGCGTTGGGGAAGAGAGGAGGAGTCGGTCGACGGCAGTCAATGGGTGGGTTTTGGGGATTGGGGAAGGCTTCAATGCAGGAGCACGACGGATGGGATTTGGGATTGGGTTGCTGTAGGTGAGTTTTTTTTTTTAAGACTCTTTGGGACTGATTTTTTTATAAGATTCATGGGATTCAATTTTTTTTTTGAAAACTTTTTTACCCATTTTTTAAGATTTTTTTTTTGAGATGAAAAGAAAAATTTTAGGGGGGCCAAATATCTAAAATTTTTAAAAAATTAAAAATTATAGAAAAAAATATTAAAAAATAAAAAAACCCAAAAATTGGGGGTCCAAGGCCCCCCCTTGCCCCTCCGGCGGTCCACCCCTGCTGGCCATCCACTACCTTCTGGAGGTGGCGCACATCCTACCACAAATGCAGGCTCTGCAGCGCATCACCTGCACGACCTGCACGATGCAACCCCCCACGACACAAGAACCCGAGCCTTTCCTAGAAGGGTATTCCACTAAGGCTTCAGGCCCTGCGATACTCCAACGATTCTCCCGAATGGAATGCACCACCGTGGCTCGGGGATCAGTGGCATGGCGCCCACCCCTCCCACGAGAAGTTACACCATCATAAGGGCAAGGCTGGCCCGACAAGAGGGCGACAACGAGTAACTGAAAATCCTTCCAGAAAAGGTACCCTCATGGTCTGGGCCGCCCCATGCATATAAAATCAGAGAGGAGAGGTAAGTAAAAAGGTACGTAAGCAAACAGAGGGGCAAGGAACCACTCGAGGAAACCCTCCAAGCCCTCTCTCATTTCTCTGAACCCATCTCCATTCCATTCCATTTTTTTCACCCTCTACGCGGAGTGTCCCCCAAGCTCAAGTAAGCAAACAGAGGGGCAAGGAACCACTCGAGGAAACCTCCCAAGCCCTCTCTCATTTCTCTGAACCCATCTCCATTCCATTCCATTTTTTTCACCCTCTACGCGGAGTGTCCCCCAAGCTCTCCATCGTAGAGATTTTGTTTCCCTCGATCATCCCACTAACTTGATCATCGGAGTGTCCCCGCCGGAATTCCTGACCCGGGTCTCCTCTATTTTGCAGGTCAACCAGCCAATGAGTCGACCGCAAGAGAGGACCGAGCATCCCATGAAAATTCGATGCATCACAGCTATAGGCCACAGCGATCTTGGCGGCAACAGACTTGATCATACTATCACTATAAATCTGATCTAAAGAAACCTTGATCTAATTATAATCAACTTTTAGTTAGATCAAATCAAATACTCTATTAGGTCCATATTATTCAAAATTTTAATATAGGTCTAACCCGGTTAATTAACATGATTCAAACTAACCCAAAGTCCATGATTTACAAAATGTGATTAGATATTTATTCATATTTTAGATCTAATCTTAGACCTCTTAATTCTAGTAATTAATCAAGATTAATTTTACTAATTTAGATCTAAATAATTTACATGCATCTCATATATATTAAACTTTTTTAGATCTAAACTATAAGATATAGTCATATGCTGAAATTACTATTATCTTTCATGTTCTAAAAATAAAAGACAAATCATAATAAATTAATTTCAAATCAAAGATAGAAAATTAATCAAGATTAAATCACTGAAAAATAGATCTAATAATCAAAACAATTTCAATAAAATTTTTTTTTTACCTCACTTGTTCATGGGATATAACCATAAGTAGCATCCCTACACGTCATAGGAGATCCCATGGAATGGAAAGAGAGAGCCTTTAAAACCCTACTTTTCTTCATGACTAGATGGCCTTGGTAATCAACCAACTCAAGGTAGTTACTTAGATTCAGATTATATCTAATATGTAAGATTCTATATTTACATATCATATTATAAAATTGATTATTCTGATACCACTATTGAAAAATTGGTAGAATTTTATGCATGATTTTTTATAATTACATCAAAAGTAAATCCATTTTAAAACTATTTTAAATAGAAAATTATGCATATAGATCGAATCTAAAAAAAATCTAAAAGGATCATAATATAATATGCAATATAAAAAATAAAATCATCATGCATCAATCCAATCGATGCACGCTATAGATCATATCTATTAAGACTATAAGACTGAATCTTAACCTGATCTTGGATCGATGATCACCATTATCGATGGTACATGATAAGAGCTCTCTACATTGCTTCACAGTTGCACAGAGCATCGGGCCTCTACAAATCATTCGTATGAAGGTCCAACATGATCAGCCTTCCTGAAGTACTATCTTCTCGCAAAGGCCTACGAATGGCTGATGTAACTCCTTCAAATATTCTTGGTCCCTTCAAGAAGAACACGAGGAGGAGATGTAGAGGATTAATGGTGGAAGAAATAGAATAAAAGAAAACCCTTCTCTCTATTTTTCCTTTCTTCTCTTAAAACCCTAGAGTCTAAGAAATAACCCATGCCCTAAGTTGTTTCATGCCAACTCTTCACTCTTAAATTTTTCTCTCGGTAATTTTCATCTCAAAACCTGCAATCCATATTTTAAACAAACATATCCTAATCCAAAGGGAATAAGGGAGGGCAACAATATGGATTTTTAGCATGAAATTGCTCATGAAAATCAAAGATTAGCATGGAAAATTGCAAGGTGGCACTAGGATAAAAATCCTATTCTAATTAGATTTCGATTAGGTTCCAACTAGATCTAATTTAATTTAATCCAGTTTAAATAACGGAACCTAATCTAATTAGGTCTCAATAGGCTTAATTAAATTCTAATTAAATCAGAAATTAATGAAGTCCTCTGAATCAAACTAGAATTAAAATTTCTTAACGATTAGGTTATTATATAACCTAATCGGATGAAACCAAGTTGAACGAAGTTTAATTAGACTTGACCTAAACCTCTTTGCTCAATCAAATTAAACCAATTGATAATTTAATTACTAATTAGTTCTCCTATAATTAATTAATTATTAATTAATTAATAATTAATAATATTTGTATAAGGTTAATTATCAATCAGACTGATAATTATACCCTTGATTGATTCTCAATCATTTATCAGCTATCATGATTTGTTAGAAACTTCTAATATATGTGACCCCATATATTTGAACACAAAGCCAGTAGTCTTGGAACCATTTTTTGAACTAATTGATGTGGCTATTTAGCAATGATACTCGATATTTAGATAGATTGAATGATTGCAAAGCAACATTCAAGAATCCAAGTATATGGTTACCGTATAATTTATTCATTTGACCTACTATTCAGGATGACTTTAGAGTCAAGTGCCAACTCCTAAATAGTGTATCCAGATATGTCTCAACCTAATAAATCATGTGACTCCTTACAAGATTGTCCTGGTCAAAGTTTTGCTAAATTAAAACATGGCAAAGTATTTTCTTCAATATCTTGGAGTGGTCAATCTCATCTTGACTCACTCATTAACTTAACAAGTAGTTAACTACATACAGTAACCTTCCATCACTTGATTCGAAATCTAGATAATCATGCATCTAAGTATAGTGAGTTGCTTGCAAGTCATCGTGTTGATCTCAAATCAGAGGGATACTTATACCCTTATCCTTTGGAGATATACTCTTGACAATAGAGTACTCTATAAAGTTGGTCACGTTCAGTACAGATATTCCTATACTCACCTACATGTTATAATAGTATCTCCACACTCTTTGGTTACGACGATAACCAATCTATATGGCATACAATAATCTATACTCGATAAACGTTGTCGTTCCAAATAATAACGTATCATTTGTTTATGAGCAGATTTAAAAACTACATGATAAATTTTTCTTTGTCGATCAAAAGCAGTTCAAGAGACTTAATCACAAAAAAGTTAATAAAAAAATATGTACACATGGTGATAAATTATCAATAACTTTATTTATTAATAAATCATGTATAAATTATATGAAGCACAATCATTTATAATCTAAATAATTAGTTTTAGGATACATTTTTTAGCACTCTAAACTGCTCTCCAATGTGTATTTGATGAAGAGGCCCATGATAAGAGATTCCTGATGCTGTATAATTACAGTTTCAGTTGGTGTGAGAAGTGGTTAATGGCTGGAAACAAAGGTGACGCAATCCTTATATCTAAAGGAATTTAAAAAGCCAGCAAGTCTATCAAATGCAAATTCAATCTGAAGCATGCGGGTCCTCATTAGCATAAGTTATCAGTGTACTATCGTATATCCTCCGCCTGCTAAATAATTCAACTCATTACTCTCTTCGTAAGTGGTGCCGATATTGTCATTCCACATTCATTAATTTTCCTGAAAAAATTGAAAGGAGCCACATTTTGAATTATTTTCTGAATTGAAGTACTGGGCAACCTCGATCTTTTATTTAAATCACTGCAACATTAGTTTTGATGTATCGGATTGGAGGAGGTAGCAGATGATGTTACTATGACTAATCTCATAGCAAAGAATGCTTCAGCATTGCCCTTGGCATCCAGATAAATCATTCATATCTGATCTCCCCTTTATATTGAAATGAAATTTGGGTAAATTATATTTCTAGTTCTTAAACTATATCATTTTTTAAAAAATAATCCCTAAACTACAAAACCATAATTTTTAGTCCCTAATCTTTTGTCATCATTTTAATATTGCCTTTTGATTGGCTTTCACTAAATTTCTCTCGCCGATTTAGTTGTTTCTTAACGAGCCGGTGCTTATGTGGCATTTTTTTTTGAATATGTGGCACTAGCACGCTGACAACCATGCTTTTCGGCTCCATCCTCTCATAGCACAGTAGCTGCTCCTATCTCGTCAATATCTTCCTCTACAAGAACTTGTTAGAAATAATCGTTATGAAATAAAAAACTAGAAACAATAAATATAGAGTATATGTTCTATCCTAAGGCACTAAACGGTGCTATGTAAAACAGTAATATAATATAAATATAGAGTTTTAGGAATTCTGACCGAAGGCGTGCAGAGGCACTATCCTAAGGCGATTCTCGGCCCTTGTACAGGATTCAATCCGAGAACTCTGCCCCAAGATACAACCAGGTAACCCTTCTGCAGGCACGACTGTGAAGGGAATGACAATGGCTTCGCCCAGCAGTGAAACAAAAATTAAATTGGAAAAGAAAACCTAGAATGCAAGAGACAGTTCTAGATCGGGAAAACAGATTGAGAGAGATCAGAAGAGAGAAGTACGTTGATTACCAATCTATGATCTGACTCCATCCTTTTATAGATGGAGAAGTGCCGTGAAGAGAGACACCGCTCGGTGAAGATGCGACGCGGTACAGCGGAGGACGCGACGCTCGGAGAAGACCGCTGTTCAGAAGTCGCGAAGTTCGGAGAAGACGCGATGAAGTCCGGTATGGAAAACGAAAAAAAAGAAAAGATAAACGGGCAAAAAACACACACGCGCCGCGCGTGCGGACCGGACCGGGCCGCGCGCTCGCGTGTGAGTGGCCTAAGACGGTATAAGGCCAAACAGAAGAGGGATCATATATAAACATCTTTGGGATGTTCTCCTTTTCCCATGTGGGACTAAAAGAATAGCTTGGAGAAATTTTGGATTTTCCCCCCAAACCTCTAACAATCCCCCTCAAAACTCAAAATTCACTTATTATAAATAATTAAGTAGAACATAATAAAAAATATTTACTGCTGGGTACATATACTGTGTAATTGATGAAGTGCCTTTAAAGTTCACTTCACTTAGCATTGATAGTATTGATTTGAAGGGAGCGGAGTGAACCAGGTCTTGAACTACGTTCTGTTAGATCAAATTTCTACTATAATACCCACAGTATAGAAGCTCATGTCGCGAGTTTGCACATTAATGGCCGTGTGCAAGCATCTTGATTTGTTTCATGAGAATTTCTATAGATTGTCTATGTCTCTAGCCGCGGCGTTATACGGATATTCTCATATAGGTGAGTCCCTCCAAGGATGTGTGTAGTGTCACATCTCGAGGAATACCTCTCGGGACTTATTCAGAGATAACTCTTCCTAAACACTACATAGAAGCACTAATCATCATAGGGATGGGCTAGAGTCGGAGACTCCTGCTAAATAAACTACATGTGCTCCCTGATCAACCAATCAGCTTGTTTTTACCACATTGAACCTCCTTCAAGGGATCTCCTATCACAGAGGTTGGGTTCCCGCTGCTGGAAGATCCTTTATTGCCAAAGCCCCATCCCTCTCGATGACATCAGGACCTTAGTTCTGTTTAAGCCTTTTGTAAGACAGCCACCAAGATTATTATCTGTAGCTACATGACTTATAGAAACAATTTGAAGTTTTTCTTTCCTTTTAACAGATTTTTGTCTTAATTTTATGTGTCTACTTACTTTAGTATTTATTAACTTCTTTTTGCAAAATTCTATAGTAGCTCTAGAGTCACAATGTATTGAAATTGGAGGTATAGGAGAAGATATAGAAATCTCAGTAAGAAGCTCTTTTAACCATTCTGCTTCAGTACAGGCAGAGTCAAGAGCAATAAGCTCGGCTTCCATGGTGCTCCTAGCTAAAATAGTTTGTTTAGTTGATTGCCACGATATGGCACTACCTCCTAACAGAAAAACATAACCAGATGTAGATTTGACATCTAAAGTGTCAGAAATCCAATTTGCATCACAATAACCTTCAAGAATATTTGGATAACCTGTAAAGCATAGAGAATACTCAGTAGTACCTTTAAGGTATCTGAACACTCTTTCTAATGCATTCCAATGAATTGAACTAGGGTTAGATGTATATCTACTAAGTCTAGAAATAGTGAAAGTAATATTAGGCCTAGTCCGGTTGGATAAATACATTAGAGATCCAATAATTTGTGCATATTTTTCTTGATTTATAGGTATTCCAGTATTCTTTGTAAGATGAGTAGATGGATCAAAAGGTGTAGAAACATTTGAATAATTAGAATATCCAAATTTGTCTATAAGTTTTTTAATATAATGAGATTGAGATAAACTGATCGATTCGACAGTTCGAATGATTTTCATTCCAAGGATTAAGTCAGCATTACCTAAATCTTTCATATTGAAATGATGGGACAGAAAATTCTTGATATCATTAACTAGATTCAAATCTGGTGCAAGAATTAAATTGTCATCAACATAGAGACATAGAAAGATGAATTGATCATTAACTTGTTTTTGATAAAGACAATTATCAGATTCATTAATATGAAATCCGTAGGATAAGATCACTTGGTCAAATTTTTCATGCCATTGCTTAGGTGCTTGCTTCAATCCATAAAGAGATTTTACAAGCCTGCAGACTTTGTTTTCTTGTCCTGGCACAGAAAATCCTTCAGGTTGATGCATGTAGATCTCTTCGTCTAGATCACAATGCAAAAATGCAATCTTAACATCCATTTGATGAACATAAAGTTTATAGATGGAAGCTAATGCTAGAATGACTCTAATAGTGGAGATATGAGCAATAGGAGAATATGTGTCAAAGAAATCTATACCACCCTTTTGACCAAATCCCTTAACAACAAGTCTAGCTTTATATTTTTCTATTGTTCCATCAGTTCTCATTTTCTTCTTGAAAATCCATTTACATCCTAAAGGTTTGTTTACAGTAGGTAGATTAGTAAGAATCCATGTATTATTTTCGATAATAGATTCAAATTCACTATTGATTGCCTCTTTCCAAAAAGGTGCATCAGGAGAAGACAAAGCTTCTAAATAAGTAGAAGGAGTATCTTCAATTAAATATGAGAAAAAACCTTCACCAAAATTCTTTCTGTTCTAATTCTTTTACTCCGTCTAGGTTCAGGTTCAGATTCGGGTTCACGAGTTAAATCTGCAACTGAGGATGCAGAAGATTGAATATTATTCGTTGGATTAGACACTCTATTTTTCATAGAAAAAATATTTTCAAAGAAAGTTGCATCTCTGGATTCAATTATTATATTATTTGATATTAATGATATTTCCGAGTTAATAACAAGAAATCTATAGGTATTACTATCCAACGAATAACCAATAAATACGGCATCTACGATCTTAGGACCTATTTTTAATCTTTTGGATTCAGGAATACTAACTTTAGCTAAGCAACCCCAAACTCTAAAGTAACTAAGTCTAGGTTTGTGACCCTTCCAAATTTCATAAGGAGTTTTATCTTTATCTTTTGCAGGTATTCTATTGAGGATGTAATTAGCAGAAAGTAGAGCTTCTCCCCATAAATTTTCTGGAATACCTGAACTAATGATCATTGCATTTATCATATCTAGTAATGTTCGGTTCTTTCTTTCTGCTACACCATTAGATTGAGGTGAATAGGGAGCAGTGACTTCATGAATTATTCCATTTCCTTCACAGAAAAGGTTTATTTCATTTGAAATGTACTCGCCTCCTCGATCTGATCTAAGGATTTTAATCCTTTTTTCTAACTGATTCTCAGCTTCTGCTTTATAAATTTTAAATTTATTAAGTACTTCATCCTTAGTTTTTAGAAGATAAGTGTAACAGTACTTAGAAAAGTTATCTATGAAAGTAACAAAATAACGACTACCTCCACGTGTTAGGGTTCTATTAGAATCACAAACATCACTATGTATTAGTTCTAAGATTTGGGAATATCTAAATTCTATAGGCTTGAATGGTTTTCTAGGTTGTTTTGATTGTACACAGATTTCACATTTAGATTTATGATCTATATTTATTTTAGAAATTAATAGAAGATCAGGCATTTTCTTGATTGATCGACGATTGACATGACCCATGCCAAATTTTACAAGCCTCAAAGTTCAACACAGTAGATTTAGAAGAAGAACCAAAGATTTTATTGATATTAATATGTGCTATTACACTTAATTTGAATAATCCTTCAGATACAAAGCCCTTGCCAATAAACATATCTCCTCTGGAGATTACAACTTTATTTGATTTTAATACTACTTTAAGTCCTATCTGGACAAGCAAAGAACCACTAATTAGGTTTCTTCTAATTGCTGGAACATGCTGTACATCACGAAGAATCAAAGATTTTCCTGAGGTAAACTTTTTATTGATGTGACCTGATTCTAGTACTTGAACAGCTGTTCCATCATTCATTGTTACATTTCTTTCACTTGATCCCTCATAGGATGAAAACCAGATTTTATCAGTGCAAACATTGAAGCACCAGTATCTAACCACCATTCGGAATCAAAATAGGTTAGATTTATCGAAGGGGTGAAGGAGACTGACCTAAACGAAGATGATTCTCCTTCAATCATATTGACCTGAGATTTGAATTGATTCTGGTTCTTAGTATCATTTTTCTTCTTATGGACAACCTTCTACTTCTTCCGGTAGAAACATTGAGGAGCAATATGATTGTCCCTTCCACAGACAAAGCAGAATCTTCCATCACCTTGATCCTTGGATTTTATGTTATTCTTCCTATGGATATTATTTTGATGGAAAGGTTTTCCTTTTCCTTTAAAATTTTTCCCCTTAGGTTTATAATTAGGATTGTAATATCTAGAGTTCTGACCTTTAGTATTTTAATTTTGACCTTCGGTAAGGTTGACTTTGGCCTTGAGTTGATTTTCTTGAATCTCTCTAAGTCTATATTGATCTTCGATCCTGATGGATTGAAGGAGAGACCTAAAGGTCAGGGAGGTCTGAGTTCTTTTAAGATTTTTAGCAAATTGAGTCCACGATGGAGGAAGTTTATCTATCAAACTTGAAACTTTATAAGTTTCATCAAGGATAGACCCTCCTCTAAGAATTTCTTGAACAAGATTTTGGAAATGATGGATCTGGTCATTGATTGGTTGGTTATCTACCATTCTAAAGTTATGAAAGTCAGAAACGGTAAACCTCATAGCCCCCTCATGATCTCTGATATAGGTATCTTCTAGAGCACACCAGAGTTTTTTAGAAGTTTGACATTTCCTATAGGTTGCATACAGGTTGTCTGAAAGACAACTCAATATTCTAAACCTTCAGTGATAGTCTACTTCTTCAGGAGATTTAGAAGTTGCATCAGAGCCTTGAGAATTGGTTTCAAATGGAAGGATTTTACCTAGGGCAGAAATTAGACCTAATGAAATTAACTAGGCCTCTATTTGTTCTTGCCATCTAAGAAAACCCTTCCCATCAAATCTATCAGGTTTAAGGCTAGAAGAATCCACAGAACCCATACCAAGATGATTAAGAACTAGAGCTGCACAATAATAATAGATTCATTTTAGAATTTTAACAGACAATTTCAGAACATATATATCTATTTAAACAATTTTTTTGTTTCTATCTTATTTCATACTAGAATCGTCTTAGATTGATAGAAATAATTGTTATGAAATAAAAAACTAGAAACAATAAATATAGAGTATATGTTCTATCCTAAGGCACTAAACGGTGCTATGTAAAACAGTAATATAATATAAATATAGAGTTTTAAGAATTCTGACCGAAGGCGTGCAGAGGCACTATCCTAAGGCGATTCTCGGCCCTTGTGCAGGATTCAATCCTAGAACTCTGCCCCAAGATACAACCAGGTAACCCTTCTGCAGGCACGACTGTGAAGGGAATGACAATGGCTTCGCCCAGCAGTGAAACAAAAATTAAAATTGGAAAAGAAAACCTAGAATGCAAGAGAGAGTTCTAGATCGGGAAAACAGATTGAGAGAGATCAGAAGAGAGAAGTACGTTGATTACCAATCTATGATCTGACTCCATCCTTTTATAGATGGAGAAGTGCCGTGAAGAAGAGACACCGCTCGGTGAAGATGCGATGCGGTACAGCGGAGGACGCGACGCTCGGAGAAGACCGCTGTTCAGAAGTCGCGACGTTCGGAGAAGATGCGATGAAGTCCGGTATGGAAAACGAAAAAAAAAAAGAAAAGAAAAATGGGCAAAAATAACACACCGCGCCGCGCGTGCGGACCGGACCGGGCCGCGCGCGCGCGTGTGAGTGGCCTAAGACGGTACAAGGCCAAACAGAAGAGGGATCATATATAAACATCTTTGGGATGTTCTCCTTTTCCTATTTGGGACTAAAAGAATAGCTTGGAGGGAATTTTGGATTTTCCCCCCAAACCTCTAACAATCCCCCTCAAAACTCAAAATTCACTTATTATAAATAATTAAGTAGAACATAATAGAAAAATATTTACTGCTGGGTACATATACTGTGTAATTGATGAAGTGCCTTTAAAGTTCACTTCACTTAGCATTGATAGTATTGATTTGAAGGGAGCGGAGTGAACCAGGTCTTGAACTACGTTCTGTTAGATCAAATTTCTACTATAATACCCACAGTATAGAAGCTCATGTCGCGAGTTTGCACATTAATGGCCGTGTGCAAGCATCTTGATTTGTTTCATGAGAATTTCTATAGATTGTCTATGTCTCTAGCCGCGGCCGTATACGGATATTCTCATATAGGTGAGTCCCTCCAAGGATGTGTATAGTGTCACATCTCGAGGAATACCTCTCGGGACTTATTCAGAGATAACTCTTCCTAAACACTACATAGAAGCACTAATCATCATAGGGATGGGCTAGAGTCGGAGACTCCTGCTAAATAAACTACATGTGCTCCCTGATCAACCAATCAGCTTGTTTTTACCACATTGAACCTCCTTCAAGGGATCTCCTATCACAGAGGTTGGGTTCCCGCTGCTGGAAGATCCTTTATTGGTAAAGCCCCATCCCTCTCGATGACATCAGGACCTTAGTCCTGTTTAAGCCTTTTGTAAGACAGCCAGCAAGATTATTATCTGTAGCTACATGACTTATAGAAACAATTTGAAGTTTTTCTTTCCTTTTAACAGATTTTTGTCTTAATTTTATGTGTCTGCTTACTTTAGTATTTATAAACTTCTTTTTGCAAAATTCTATAGTAGCTCTAGAGTCACAATGTATTGAAATTGAAGGTATAGGAGAAGATATAGAAATCTCAGTAAGAAGCTCTTTTAACCATTCTGCTTCAATACAGGCAGAGTCAAGAGCAATAAGCTCGGCTTCCATGGTGCTCCTAGCTAAAATAGTTTGTTTAGTTGATTGCCACGATATGGCACTACCTCCTAACAGAAAAACATAACCAGATGTAGATTTGACATCTAAAGTGTCAGAAATCCAATTTGCATCACAATAACCTTCAAGAACATTTGGATAACCTGTAAAGCATAGAGAATACTCAGTAGTACCTTTAAGGTATCTGAACACTCTTTCTAATGCGTTCCAATGAATTGAACTAGGGTTAGATGTATATCTACTAAGTCTAGAAATAGTGAAAGTAATATTAGGCCTAGTCCGGTTGGATAAATACATTAGAGATCCAATAATTTGTGCATATTTTTCTTGATTTATAGGTATTCCAGTATTCTTTGTAAGATGAGTAGATGGATCAAAAGGTGTAGAAACATTTGAATAATTAGAATATCCAAATTTATCTATAAGTTTTTTAATATAATGAGATTGAGATAAACTGATCGATTCGACAGTTCGAATGATTTTCATTCCAAGGATTAAGTCAGCATTACCTAAATCTTTCATATTGAAATGATGGGACAGAAAATTCTTGATATCATTAACTAGATTCAAATCTGGTGCAAGAATTAAATTGTCATCAACATAGAGACATAGAAAGATGAATTGATCATTAACTTGTTTTTGATAAAGACAATTATCGGATTCATTAATATGAAATCTGTAGGATAAGATCACTTGGTCAAATTTTTCATGCCATTGCTTAGGTGCTTGCTTCAATCCATAAAGAGATTTTACAAGCCTGCAGACTTTATTTTCTTGTCCTGGCACAGAAAATCCTTCAGGTTGATGCATGTAGATCTCTTCGTCTAGATCACAATGCAAAAATGCAATCTTAACATCCATTTGATGAACATAAAGTTTATAGATGGAAGCTAATGCTAGAATGACTCTAATAGTGGAGATATGAGCAATAGGAGAATATGTGTCAAAGAAATCTATACCACCCTTTTGACCAAATCCCTTAACAACAAGTCTAGCTTTATATTTTTCTATTGTTCCATCAGTTCTCATTTTCTTCTTGAAAATCCATTTACATCCTAAAGGTTTGTTTACAGTAGGTAGATTAGTAAGAATCCATGTATTATTTTCGATAATAGATTCAAATTCACTATTGATTGCCTCTTTCCAAAAGGTGCATCAGGAGAAGACAAAGCTTCTAAATAAGTAGAAGGAGTATGTTCAATTAAATATGTGAAAAAACTTTCACCAAAATTCTTTTCTGTTCTAATTCTTTTACTCCGTCTAGGTTCAGGTTTAGATTCGGGTTCACGAGTTAAATCTGCAACTGAGGATGCAGAAGATTGAATATTATTCGTTGGATTAGCACTCTATTTTTCATAGGAAAAATATTTTCAAAGAAAGTTGCATCTCTGGATTCAATTATTATATTATTTGATATTAATGATATTTCCGAGTTAATAACAAGGAATCGATAGGTATTACTATCCAACGAATAACCAATAAATACGGCATCTACGGTCTTAGGACCTATTTTTAATCTTTTGGATTCAGGAATACTAACTTTAGCTAAGCAACCCCAAACTCTAAAGTAACTAAATCTAGGTTTATGACCCTTCCAAATTTTATAAGGAGTTTTATCTTTATCTTTTGCAGGTATTCTATTGAGGATGTAATTAGCAGAAAGAAGAGCTTCTCCCCATAAATTTTCTGGAACACCTGAACTAATGATCATTGCATTTATCATATCTAGTAATGTTCAGTTCTTTCTTTCTGCTACACCATTAGATTGAGGTGAATAGGGAGCAGTGACTTCATGAATTATTCCATTTCCTTCACAGAAAAGGTTTATTTCATTTGAAGTGTACTCGCCTCCTCGATCTGATCTAAGAATTTTAATCCTTTTTTCTAACTGATTCTCAGCTTCTGCTTTATAAATTTTAAATTTATTAAGAACTTCATCCTTAGTTTTTAGAAGATAAGTGTAACAGTACTTAGAAAAGTCATCTATGAAAGTAACAAAATAACGACTACCTCCACGTGTTAGGGTTCTATTAGAATCACAAACATCACTATGTATTAGTTCTAAGATTTGGGAATATCTAAATTCTATAGGCTTGAATGGTTTTCTAGGTTGTTTTGATTGTACACAGATTTCACATTTAGATTTATGATCTATATTTATTTTAGGAATTAATAGAAGATCAGACATTTTCTTGATTGATCGACGATTGACATGACCCATGCCAAGTTTTACAAGCCTCAAAGTTCAACACAGTAGATTTAGAAGAAGAACCAAAGATTTTATTGATATTAATATGTGCTATTACACTTAATTTGAATAATCCTTCAGATACAAAGCCCTTGCCAATAAACGTATCTCCTCTGGAGATTACAACTTTATTTGATTCTAATACTACTTTAAGTCCTGTCTGGACAAGCAAAGAACCACTAATTATGTTTCTTCTAATTGCTGGAACATGCTGTACATCACGAAGAATCAAAGATTTTCCTGAGGTAAACTTTTTATTGATGTGACCTGATTCTAGTACTTGAACAGCTGTTCCATCACCCATTGTTGCACTTCTTTCACTTGATCCCTCATAGGATGAAAACCAAATTTTATCAGTACAAACATGGATATTAGCACCAGTATCTAACCACCATTCGGAATCAAAATAGGTTAGATTTATCGAAGGGGTGAAGGAGATTGACCTAAACGAAGATGATTCTCTTTCAATCATATTGACCTGAGATTTGAATTGATTCTGGTTCTTAGTATCATTCTTCTTCTTATGGACAACCTTCTGCTTCTTCCGGTAGAAACATTGAGGAGCAATATGATTGTCCCTTCCACAGACAAAGCAGAATCTTCCATCACCTTGATCCTTGGATTTTATGTTATTCTGCCATGGATATTGTTTTGATGGAAAGGTTTTCCTTTTCCTTTAAAATTTTTCCCCTTAGGTTTATAATTAGGATTGTAATCTCTAAAGTTCTGACTTTTAGTATTTTGATTTTGACCTTCGGTAAGGTTGACTTTGGCCTTGAGTTGATTTTCTTGAATCTCTCTAAGTCTATATTGATCTTCGATCCTGATGGATTGAATGAGAGACCTAAAGGTCCAGGAGGTCTGAGTTCTTTTAAGATTTTTAGCAAATTGAGTCTACGATGGAGGAAGTTTATCTATCAAACTTGAAACTTGATAAGTTTCATCAAGGATAGACCCTCCTCTAAGAATTTCTTGAACAAGGTTTTGGAAATGATGGATCTGGTCATTGATTGGTTGGTTATCTACCATTCTAAAGTTATGAAAGTCAGAAACGGTAAACCTCATAGCCCCCTCATGATCTCTGATATAGGTATCTTCTAGAGCACACCAGAGTTCTTTAGAAGTTTGACATTTCCTATAGGTTGCATACAGGTTGTCTGAAAGACAACTCAATATTCTAAACCTTCAGTGATAGTCTACTTCTTCAGGAGATTTAGAAGTTGCATCAGTGCCTTGAGAATTGGTTTCAAATGGAAGGATTTTACCTAGGGCAGAAATTAGACCTAATGAAATTAACCAGGCCTCCATTTGTTCTTGCCATCTAAGAAAACCCTTCCCATCAAATCTATCAGGTTTAAGGCTAGAAGAATCCACAGAACCCATACCAAGATGATTAAGAACTAGAGCTGCACAATAATAATAAATTCATTTTAGAATTTTAACAGCCAATTTCAGAACATATATATCTATTTAAACAATTTTTTTGTTTCTATTTTATTTCATACTAGAATCGCCTTAGATTGTTAGAAATAATCGTTATGAAATAAAAACTAGAAACAATAAATATAGAGTATATGTTCTATCCTAAGGCACTAAACGGTGCTATGTAAAACAGTAATATAATATAAATATAGAGTTTTAGGAATTCTGACCGGAGGCGTGCAGAGGCACTGTCCTAAGGCGATTCTCGGCCCTCGCGCAGGATTCAATCCGAGAACTCTGCCCCAAGATACAACCAGGTAACCCTTCTGCTGGCACGATTGTGAAAGGAATGACAATGGCTTCGCCCAACAGTGAAACAAAAATTAAAATTGGAAAAGAAAACCTAGAACGCAAGAGAGAGTTCTAGATCGGGAAAACAGATTGAGAGAGATCGGAAGAGAGAAGTACGTTGATTACCAATCTGTGATCTGACTCCATCCTTTATAGATGGAGAAGTGCCGTGAATAAGAGACACCGCTCGGTGAAGACGCGATGCGGTACAGCGGAGGACGCGACGCTCGGAGAAGACCACTGTTCAGAAGTCGCGACGTTCGGAGAAGACGCGATGAAGTCCGGTATGGAAAATGGAAAAAAAGAAAGAAAAATGGGCAAAAATAACACACCGCACCGCACGTGCGAACCGGACCGGACCGCGCGCGAACCGGGCCGGGCCGCGCGCGCTTGTGTGAGTGGCCTAAGACGGTACAAGGCCTAACAGAAGAGGGATCATATATAAACATCTTTGGGATGTTCTCCTTTTCCCATGTGGGACTAAAAGAATAGCTTGGAGGGAATTTTGGGTTTTCCCTCCAAACCTCTAACAGAACTCTCCCTCCGGCTCTTTGCCACCCTCCCTCAACAGGGTCCTTAGACTTGACGCCTTATTTTATAACAGAACTTGCTCTCCGCATCCATTCCTAGCTCCTTCGACGATCTCTCGCTACTAGTATCCATCAACCTCTCCATCGACTCGATCTTCGGTGCCATTCTGGCCTTTCTCGATAAGCTCTCCTGCTCTAGAATCTCATGCTCGGTGACAACATCTCCGACTCGATACCGCCATCGCTCGTCAACCTCTTCTCGCTCTCCTAGCTCCAGCTCGATACCAACTAGATCTCCAACCTTATCCTATCGGAGCTCAGCAAGCTCTCCTCTCTCATCGTCCTCTTGGCCTAGCAGAACCAACTCGAGGGTGCCATTGCTCCCTCCATCGCTTCTCTTTCTAATCTTCAAGCTCTTGACCCCTCTCACAACCATCTCACCAGGCCCATTCCTTCAAGCCTTTTCCTCCTCCCCAACCTCACCAATTTGCTTTTTTTATCTAGTGATATCTTGGACTCTGTTGGGATATGACAGATTTAGTCTACTTATATTAATCTGATGGGCTGGGCTGGGCTGAACCGCCACATGGCCGAAGTGGGGCCGAGCCGAGCTGGGCTGAACTGCCACATGGCCAAAGTGGGGCCATGGTGAGGCCGAGGTGGAGAGGTGCCTGACCGAGGTGGAGAAGTACGTGGCCGCGCCAGCCTCCAAGGAGGACGCGTGTCAGGGCCGAATGGATCTCGTTTACTACTGTAACAGATGCCCCCACTCCCTGAGTCCTAAACGTCTTCGTTTTGGATAAGGGAAGTATTATCACCCATTCGGCTCTGCACCTTAGCGGGCTCTATACCGACTGCAAGAAGTTAGTCGCTAAATGAAACTGAACTTACCAGAGGTTAGCTGTTGGTCTTTGAAGGCCTAGGTGAAGGCATCGAGTCTGGCTGTCCTTTTCACGAACAGGAAACGTCCTGCAACACAACTTAAAAGGTGTTGTTTTCGAAACTTACTTGCCTGTAGGTGTTTTTACCTTGAGTTAGGTGTTTCATGACGATGCCATTTCTTCTTTGACCAGGTAGAAGGTGGTTCCATGGAGGCATAGGTTGGTGAGGTGTATAGCTTGGGTGCTCACATATACGATCGGGCATATAGTTGATGTGGCCGAGAACATTTGATGAAGGTATCGAAGTCGCTAGAAGATTGGAGCCATCCCGGATGAGGAAGCCCAAGGAGCTGGAGAGAGAAATCGACTCCGGTCAGATGCTCGACCTCGGGGGAGCAATGCTCGACCACGGGGGAGATGTCCTGGCGGAGAAACTCAAGGGAGCAGGAGTTCGACTCAGGCCAGATGCTCAACCTCGAGGGAGCAACGCTCGACCACGGGGGAGCCACCCTGGCGGAGGAACTCAAGGGAGCAGGAGTTCGACTCAGGCCAGATGCTCGACCTCGAGGGAGCAACGCTCGACCACGGGGGAGCCACCCTGGCGGAGGAACTCGAGGGAGCAGGAGTTCGACTCAGGCCAGATGCTCGACCTCGAGGGAGCAATGCTCGACCTTGGGGGAGCCACCTTGGCGGAGGAACTCAAGGAGAACACGCGGACTGAAGTCCGAGCCTTCATGCTGGAACAGGGTTCCGAGGCATCTTCCAGACTAAAGTCCGGGATCACGTGGGGGAATCGGGTTCCGCTCCACCTTCCAGACTGAAGTCCAGGATCACGTGGGGCAACTGGGTTCCGCGCCACCTTCCAGACTGAAGTCCAGGATCACGTGGGGGAGTCGGGTTCCGCGCCACCTTTCAGACTGAAGTCCAGGATCACGTGGGGGAATCGGGTTCTGTGCCACCTTCCAGACTGAAGTCCAGGATCACGTGGGGGAACTGGGTTCCGCGCCACCTTCCAGACCGAAGTCCGGGACTTCGCTTTGGAACCAGGTTCCATGCGAACTTCCGGACTGAACCCCGGGGCCGCAGGCTGGAGTTGAGCCTTACGCGACCTACCGAGCTATTCTCTAGGATTTTGTACCGGAACTGGGTTCCGTTATGCCGGAACTGGGATCCGGGCTTCCTTCGTCAGACTCGGAGTCGGACAGATGAGCTCCTGTAATGATGAAGAGCAAAGTTGCACCGAAGATGAACTTTAATTTTTGAGGAAAGATTCTTACATCCTCCGTGAGGTGGCAGAGCTGTTTGGCATGCTAGGAGGCGAGCAACAAATGGTTGGACCTTCAGAGCTACCTATGGACATCTCCGGACTATGGTCAGGAGGTAGATGCGGGGTTCAATGAAGAGCTTGGCTTCAGCTCTGCTGAATCAAGAGGCATGACTCCAGCTCGACTCTATTTGATTTTAGCTTGGCTGAGCCAAGGAGCTTGACTTCAGCTCTTAACTTCGCCGAACTTGGAGTCGGACGGGTGAGTTCCTGTATTAGTGAAGAACAAAGTTGCACCATAGAGGAACTTTAATTATCGAGGAGGGATTCTTACATCCTTCGTGAGGTGGCAGAGCTGTTTGGCATGCTAGGAGGCGAGCCACAAATGGTTGGACCTTCAGAGCTACCTATGGACATCTCCGGACTATGGTCAGGAGGTAGATGCGGGGTTCAATGAAGAGCTTGGCTTCAGCTCGGCTGAATCAAGAGGCATGACTCCAGCTCGGCTCTATTTGATTTCAGCTTGGCTGAGCTAAGGAGCTTGACTTCAGCTCTTAACTTCGCCGAACTTGGAGTCGGACGGGTGAGTTCCTATATTGGTGAAGAACAAAGTTGCACCAGAGAGGAACTTTAATTATTGAGGAGGGATTCTTACATCCTTCGTGAGGTGGCAGAGTTGTTTGTTCGCCATGCTAAGAGGGCCGTGAATGGTTGGGCCTTCGAAGCTTCCCATGGTGGTTGGCCTTGCACATCCCTGATGCCCATGTCGCATGGAGGAACAGGACCACCCTTTGCATCATGTTCGCATGGTGTGGAGGGCAAAGTCCTACTCCAAAGTTTCGCATGATGTGCGTGAAGTGACTGAGCCTTCACTACTTCTTCATTTCGGGAATCGTGCTTCGTTCGTTGCCTTCCCCAACCATAGTAGGGGTTAGTTTTCTTCATGTTCAATGGGAGGTTGACCTTAGTAGGGAGCTTGATTGACTCTTAGCTTGAACGCAGAGCTTTGGCAGCTTCTTGGCTTTGGCACGAGACCTCTGGTGTTTCCCGTCTTGAGGTGTTGGAGGGCTCCCGAGAGCTTTTCCTGTAGAACCGTGATACGGTTTTTCATTGTGTAAATGTAGCGGAGAAGGAGTTACCTGTTGAGCTCCAGTCATATGAATGGATAAAGATATGTTCCTTCCTTGATCTGGTTGGGATCAAATTCGCCGGCCGCCCTCTTAGGAGAGAATGAGGCTCCTTTGCACGGAAGAATAGAACTCGGTTGCATGGGAGGAAGCTTCCGTTGTATGGGAGGAAGCTTCATGGGAGAACGAGGCTTTGTGAGAGAGCCCATTGCATGGGAGCATGGTACCCCTTTGCGTGGGAGCTTGAGGCTTCGTTGATGATATCATAGGAGGCCTTCCTTGGGAAGGGATATGACTCCTCTGCATGGGAGAACAAGGCTCCATTGCACGGAGGAGGAGGAGCTCCGTGGCATAGGAGCAAGCTTCGTTGCACAAGGGAGATGAAACCCCTGTTGCATCGGGGAAGTTTCGTTGAATGGGAGCAAGCCCCGTTACATGGGAGCGTACTCCGTTGCATGGCTTCTTTCTTCTTCATGATGGCCAGGTCCTTCCTCCCTCTCTTCGCTTTTTTTTTTTTTTTTTTTTTTTTTTTAGTGGGGCTCTTGGATGGTGGCACCGCCGGGAGGTGGCTCCATCCTTGGCCTGATGCCAGGTACCCCGTCAAGGGTAGTGATGCACCTTCACAGCTCAAGATTTTTGGTCGAGGCTGCTCCTTGGAGCCTCGAGAGAGAGGGAGAAGTTCTTGTGCCCCCATCCCCGTGCCCCCGGTCTGCCCCCCAAGGACTAAGGACAAAGGTGGAAACCATCATCCCACCTTATCGAGGAGCATGGATCTGCCTCCTAACTGGCGCGCCAATCTGTTGCCGCCTAGATCGCTGTGGCTGGTAGCTCTTACGTGGCCTAGGTGAGTGGGCTCCGCGCCAGCGTCACCAGGCTCGTTGGTCAGAGACGATCAAGGGGAACATAGTCGTAGTTGGGATGAAAGGGGCTTGGTACTGTAGTGGCCCTCCTGTGGACCTCTCCGGTGAGGAGTAATCTTCCTCCTTATTGTCCCTCCGTTGGGCGAAACCTGCAAAACAGGGAAGACCTGCGCCGAGGATTCTGGCAAAGACACTCCGACGATCAAGTCAGCGGGACGATCGAAGGAAATAAGGGACCTCTGAGACGGAGAGCTTGGGGGACTCTCCGCTGCCAAAGGGTGATAGACAATGTAAGAATGAAGAGAGTGTGTTGTCTCTTACCCCTCTTACCTCTTCCCGCTGCTCTTATGTAGACGAGCGGCTCTTGGTGTTCAAAGAGGCACGTTCTTCTTGGTATAAGCCTGTGAAGCTTCTGCAAGCCTGGGAGGCTTAGGTAGGTTGGTCAACTTCCTTCTTCTTGATGGTTCAGGAGGTTGGTGGAGGAGCACAGCGCCTTGGATGTGGCACTCCTTCCTGATTGGCGTAAGCTGTGATGGCGGCTTTTAATATAGCCCTCCTTCGTAGACGGTGGACTCAGTTTGGCAGAAATGGTGACATGTCGGGCTGCCATCTAGCCTTCCTCCGTACCTATATTTTGAAAAGCATACCTGGAATGGAATCAAATAAACCGTGGCACATGCTTCGAGATGAGGTAGGCGAGGCTCTTCGTGCACGTGGTTCGAGGTGTCCCATCGTGATGCTAGGCTGCATGGCTTCTCCATGCATGGCGAGGTCTGCAAGGCTAGGCCGCGTAGCCTCTCCATGCATACGGGTCGAGGTGCGCGGGGTAGTCGCGCGGATCGAGGCACTGCATGCAGGGTCTCCCCCATGCACGTGGTTCTGGTCATCGGAGCAGGCGAAAATGAGATGCAATACCACGGGCAAAGTCGGACTAGGCGCGGGTGGAGCCGGGGCATGCCGTACTGGTGCGGGGGCGCACCGGGCGGAGCCGGAGTCGATCGGGTGTTCTGGACTGGGCGTGGAGGTGAGCCGGGCGCCGGAGCGGGCGGAGCCGGAGTGCCGACCTTGGCGGCGGACCCGGGAGTCGTAGCGGACCGGCACGGGCGTCCTGCCAGACTGGGTTGAACCGGACGAAGACCGCCGAACTGGCGGGGGCCGAAGCCGAGGTGCTGCATGGAGCGAGGGCGTTCCCAGGCGTAGAGGCCAGGTGGTGCGATCCCCTGCGGGCGATCGGGCGCGGGAGCTGGCGGAGCCGGGGGCGATCGACACGGGGGCAGGTAGCATCGAGGTGCACCGGCGCTGGGGCGTGCCCTGGCGCGGTTGCGAAGCTGCGGGCGCGCAAGGGTGCGGCCAAGCCGAGCTGGGAGCCGAACCGGCATGACCGAACCGGGGCACCGATTGTCGGACTCGAGCGGGGCAGGACCGGAGCTACGAGCGGAGGCGGTGCCAAGGTGGGTTTCCCATGGGCGGAGGCGGAGCTGGGTGCACCGAACTGGGACGGTCGCAAGCATGGGCGGAGCCGGGCTGGCACGGGGCAGCTGCAGGCTTGCCCGACTGAGCCGGTGCCGGAGCTGACGGGGGTGAGCTAGGGCCGATCGTCGCACCGTTGGCGAGGTCGGGAGGAGCCGGAGTCGCCAGAGCCCGGAGGCAAGCCTCCGCGGGCGAACTTGGCGCCGGCTCGGGCGGAAGCCTCCCGCGAGCTCCCATGGACGGACCGGGCGCCAGCCTGGGCGGAGCCTTACCGAGCGCTGCCAAGGTCGGCCGAATGCCGGAGGAGCTGGGGTGGCTGGAGCTGGACGCTGGCATGCCGGGCGGAGCCTTGCAGGGCGCTGCCGAGGTCGGCTGAACGTCGGAGGAGCTCGGGCGGAAGCCAGACGCGGGCTTGCCGGGCGGAGCCTTGCGGGGCGCTGTCGAGGTCGGCCGAATGCCGGAGGAGCTGGGGTGGCTAGAGCCGGACGCGGGCATGCCGGGCGGAGCCTTGCGGGGCGCTGATCCGGGCACGGCTTCTTCCTGATGATGCTTGGACCGGGCGGAGTGAAGCCGGGCCAATCCGGTGAGCTTCGTAGGCCGAAGTTGGCTACCTTTCATGCCTGGCTGGGCTCCAGGCCAGGCTGCCGAGCTAAACTGAACTACCGAAGCTGGACTTCTCATGGCCTAAGTGAGGCCGAGGTGCTGGTTCACCACCGAGGTGGGGCCGAGCCGAGCTGGGCTGAACTGCCACATGGTCGAAGTGGGGCCGAGCCAAGCTGGGCTGAACCGCCACATGGCCGAAGCGGGGCCTTGTCGAGCTGGGCTGAACCACCACATGGCCGAAGTGGGGCCGTGGTGAGGCCGAGGTGGAGAGGTGCCTGACCGAGGTGGAAAAGTACGTGGCCGCGCCAGCCTCCAAGAAGGACGCGTGTCAGGGCCGAATGGATCTCGTTTACTGCTGTAACAACTGTCATGTTGGTTTTTTTAATATTAGTGTTTTGTTTGTTGGTATGATCCGATGATGTTTTTTCTAAATCTTACTGTTAACTTTTTTTAATATTAATCATATATTATATTATTTGAAATGATATTAAAATTATATATATATATATTTAATATGTTAGATGTTAAATTAGTTTTTTTAAATTTTTAGAAATAAATTTGTGTAAATAATATGAAATAATAATGTTAATTGTTAATAGTTAGTTTATAATATAAATAGGAAAATATTATAATGATAAAAATGAAAATTTATATGAAATTCATAAATTAATTATAGATTGAAAAAAATAGAAGTTGTAATCATTTGAATAAAAATAGTAGAAAATTATTTTATAATTTTATTAAAATATAGGGTGGATTGTTAAAAAATAAAATTTAATAAAAATAGATGAATTCTGTTAGAAAAGTATTAGTATCAAAATAATAAAAATATTTATTTCTAGAAAATATATTCTAAGGAATTTAAGCGTAATGAATAATGATTAATAATAGATTCAATTCATTAGTTTAGGAATAAATGGTAAATATAGATTATTCAATTAGTTTAAAAATATTTTTTAATTAAATTAAAATTTACCATGGATTGTTAAAAAAATATTTTTTAAAAAAAATATGTGATATTAAGTTGGAAAAGTATTAGTATTAAAATAATGAAATGTATTTATTTCAACAAAAAAAATAGTAGGATTTTTAAAAATTAATAATAATTAATAATGGATTATTGAATTAATATAGAAATAAATGGTAAATGTTGATTATTCAATTAATTTATAAATACTTTTTTAAATACATTAAAATTAATGTAGATTGTTTAAAAAAATAAGTTTTTCAAAATTAGGTGATATTCTATTAGAAAAGTATTTGTATTAAAATAATGAAATGTATTTATTTCTGAAAAAGATATTCTAGGAGTTTTAGCATAATGAAAAATGATTAATAATAGATTATTGAATTAGTTTAGAAAAAATGGTAAATTTAGAATATTCAATTAGTTTAAAAATATTTTTTTAAATAATAAAAATTTATTGTTGATTGTTTAAAAAATTATATTTTTTTAAAAAAATATGTGATATTAAGTTGAAAAGGTATTGGTATTAAAAAATGAAATGCATTTATTTCTAGAAAAGATATTCCAGGATTTTTAGCATAATGTAAAATGATTAATAATAGATTATTGAATTAGTTTAGAAATAAATGGTAAATTTAGAATATTCAATTACTTTAGAAATATTTTTTTAATTAAATTAAAGTTTATTGTGGATTTTTTTTGAAAAATATTTTTTTAAAAAAATTAGGTGACATTAAGTTGGAAAAGTATTAGTTTTAAAATAATGAAATGTATTTCTTTTTAGAAAAAATATTCCAGGATTTTTAGCATAATGAAAATAATGAAATGTTTTTAAAAAATATTCCATGTTTATTATTTTTATTGTTTATGACATATTCTTTTTTGGTATGTGTGTAATACATAAATATATATAATTGATTAATTAGTTTGTTTTTTATGCATGTAAAATCTGTATTGCATAGTAAAGAAAAATAGTGGAGAAAAGAAATGGAGAAAAAAATTAGAGAAAAAAAGGTGGAGAAACAAAAAAAAGTTAAGAAAAAAAGTTGAGAAAAAAGTGGAGAAAAAATAATAAGTGGAAGAAAAAAGTTGAGGAAAAAAGTGGAGAAAAAATAATAAGTGGAGAAAAAAAATTAGAGAAAGAAATTGGAGAAAAAAATTGGAGAAAAAAATGGAGAAACAAAAAAAGTGGAGAAACAAAAAAAGTAGAGAAAAAATTATAAGTGAAGAAAAAGTGAAGAAAAAAAATGGAGAAAAAATAATAGTGCGAACAAAAATGTGGAAAAAAATGGATAAAAAAGTGGAAGAAAAAAGCGGATAAAAAAGGGGAGAAAAAAAAATGGAGGAAAAAATAGTGGAGAGGAAAAAAATGGAGAAAATGCAGGTTGAAAGATAATGGTCCTGCCACAAGTCCGACCGCTAGGGTCCTGTCATCGGCAAATCACCGGTCGGTCCGGTAGCTAGGGTCTTGCCATCGGTCTAGCCGTCAAGGTCCTTTCACCGGTCCGGTCGTTAGGGTCCTACCATCGATCTGATCACCAGTCTGGATATCAGGATCCTGCCACTGATCCGGTCGCTAGGGTCCTATCACCGGTCTAACCACCGATTCGGTAGCCAGGGTCCTGCCACCAGTCCGGCCACTAAGGTCCTGCCACCGATCTGATTGCCGGTGTGGCCGGTAAGGTCCTGCCATAGGTTCGGCCGCTAGGATCCTGTCACTGGTCAAATCGTCGGTTGGTCCGATCGCTAGGGTCTTGCCACCGGTTCAGCCGCCAAGATCCTACCATTTGTTCGGTCATTAAGGTCCTACCACCGGTCTGATCACCGATCCAGATATCAGGATCCTGCCACCGATCCGGTCGCTAGGGTCCTATCACCGGTCTAATCGCCGGTCCGGTAGCCAGGGTCCTGCCACCGGTCTGATTGCCGGTATGGCCGATATGGTCCTGACACAGGTTCGACCGCTAGGGTCCTATCACCGGTCAAATCGCCGGTCGGTCTGGTCGCTAGGGTCTTGCCATCGTCTAGCCACCAAGGTCCTATCACCGGTCCGGTCATTAGGATCCTACCACCAGTCCAGATATCAAGATCCTGCCATCGATTCGGTCGCTAGGATTCTGTCAGTGATCTAACCACTGATCCGATAGCCAGGATCCTGCAACCAGTCCGACCTGCAAGGTCATGCCACCGGTTTGAATTTTTTTAATTTTTTTTGTAAAATTTTATTTTTTAATTTGCCTCCCAGTTCAGAAGGTCCAGGTTCAACATGCACCTTCAGGTCAATTTTTTTTTTAATTTTATGAAAAGGTGCAGGTTTAACCTACTCCTTCAGTAATTTTTTTTATTTTTTTAACGTAGGAGAGGGCATAGGTTAAACATGTATTTTTGAACCAATGCTGTTACTATTATTTTTTTATAATCCAGAAGGCGCGGGTTCAATGCGTCTTAACGGAATTTTTTATATTTTTTAAAATTATGCATGAGAAGGTGCAGGTTCGGGATTTTTTTTTTTTTTTAAATGCGAGAGAGAGAGAGAGAGAGAGAGAGAGAGAGAGAGAGAGAGAGAGAGAGAGAGTTCGTTGGCATCTTTTTTTTTAAAAAAAAAAAATTTGTGAGAGGGCGCAGGTTCAACCTGCGCCTTCTCCACGTGGGATTAAAAAAAAAAAATTATCCGCATGGCAGAAACCGTAAATCGGTAAAATTATTGGAACCATGTTATTTCGGTAATATTGTTTTAAAAAATAATATTTTTTTTAAAAAAATCCCTCTCCTTATCTATTATCTATTTACCTTGCTTTTTGGGCAAAACTGGAACACCATGGAGACGCACGCTTTATCTCTCTCCCCATGTCTTTTATCATCCTATTTTCCTAAGAGGACACCTTATCTGAAAGGGACCGTCTCGTCTTACTGTTCGCAAATAATGTTAAAGTCTTCACTGAAATTTTAATCATTATAATACTTGAACATTGTTTCCCTTTTTCTTTATAATACAACCATATATCTTATAAAAAAAATCTTTATTGAAATTTATTTCGCCAGATGGAACGCAAACAGGACTTTTTTCCACAACTCGTGCCAAGAAATTTGTTGATGATCTTTCGCTTTCTTTATTTCTTCTTTTATCTTTTAAGTCTATTTTCCATCATATTGTTGCAGTATTTCTTCATCGCTTGGACAGATGAAATCGACGGGATTTTACGTTCAATACATTGTATTTTTCTCCTCAACCACGAGAACATATATTTCACGCTGCTCATCGCCCAACTTTTATAGTGTACAGCACTTACAGGATGCGATACCATCACGTATATTATTTATCATACGATGGTCATGGACAAATACGGATCATAAATACATGCATGCTGTGCAAGACCGCAGACAGCTATCCATCATGCGATGGGAAATGTGCATGATGCAGCATGCATCATGCGATGTTGCGGTCGATTCCATGAAATCTCCAGGATGCACACAACTTCTTTGTCAGACGGTCTCACGAACTCCCTCAATTTTCTCGCCAACCTCTTACCGAACCGTAGCTTCGCTGCGAAGAAAAATTGAAGCTGACCGAAGAAAATACAATTTTCCATGTGATGACCGAAGAAAATTCAAATTTCCATGCGGAAGAAATCGTCTAGAAGATGTATTCCCAAACCCCATTGGTAAATAAGAGGAGAGGATATAGATGGTAGTATTCCAAACATGACAACAAGAAGAGTACCGCAAGCTTTAAATATCTTAGGATCTTTTTGCTTGGGATAATATAGCATGGGAAAATAAATTTTAAAATAAATTATTATATTTAGTTAAAAAAATTGATGGATCTCATATTTATTTATCTTTCAAAAAAGATAAAATAAATACCAAGAAGGGTTGTTATTTTCTAAATTTCCAAGTAATGGTAATCTGGCATAACAAAAATATCCGTAATAAAATGAATTTATTTTAATATCTTTCTAAATGCATTAAATAATTTTTTTTATAAAATAATTAAAATATAAATGGCATTATATAATTATAATCATCATATAAAAATTAATTGAACATGATAATATTATTTTAGTATTAAAAAATATTTTTTATTGATGAGTATATTTATGAATTTGATCATGTTTCTATATAGAATTATTTCCGATCAAACATAGTAATTTTTTTTAGTATCATTTTTTGAAAAAATCTTTCCATCAATATATTAAAAATATTTTTCTCTGCAATCATTTTTTTAGATAAATAATTTCCATAACTTATAAAATTATTTTATAATTTGATATATTCTAACCAAACAAATCGCAAGTCGCAAGGATAAAAACACACCGACCAGCGAGGACAGCAACAAGGAGAGTGATGGGACGATGCTGGATTGGCTCAATGCACGATTTGATTAAAAAATTGAGCAAAAATGGTTTTCTAAATAACAATAATAATTTAATGTTAGCATGGCCACTAGAACTATAAAATTATCCTGGGTTGGGCAAGTAGTCATTCTTTTCTAGAAGGGTCGGCAAAAGCATTTAAAAAATGAAGAGTATAGATAAAAAAAACTTTACATGGAAAGATACTTCCCGCATGTCATGAAAAACGAAAATTCATGAGAGCTATAAATTTTGAAACTTCCCGGGATGGAAATTGATAATATTTTTTTATTTTTAAAAATATCTTTTTAAGAACAACGATTAAGATTTTGTAAAATATGGATGAATGATTAGAATAAAAATAAAAATAATAATATATATCAAGATCATACAATATTTTAATATATTTATATTAATATATTTTTTTATAATATCATATTTTAATGGTTATATATACCAAGGTCATATATTTCTATTAATATAATATTTTTATTAATATTAATATAGTACTTCTATTAATATATTAAAATTTATATTAACATAATATTATATTTAAAATTAAATATATTATGTTAAAATATTGGTATTACATTAATATAATATTAATATGTATATATTTGCATTATATTAATATAATAAATTATTATAAACTAATATTATATTATAATATATCTTTATTATTATAAATATATATTATTATTTATACCAAGTTTGGGATAAAAATTTATGTTTTATATTTATTAATCATATATAGGCATTTTACATAGTTTTTTCAGAAAAGTGGATGTTCAACCAAACATAAGTTATCCTAGGATAAGCTAGTTTTCCTTATCAACCAAATATACTAAAATCTTATTTTTAAAAAATATTTTTTTAAAAAGTAATTTTTTAGGAAGAAAAATATTTTCATAAAGTAGGGATAAAATTAGTTGAGATAAATTAGGTCATAAATGATCCCTATCTGATCCGATTCTTTGATTAGGTTTTATTATTGGACATGGACCTAACCTGATAGAAGATCAAGTCGGTTTAGGTCAGATCTACGACTATAATTTTGACTCAACGAGTCATTCAAGTTGGATCGGGTCTATATATAACCTAATTCCAATATAAAAAAATTTAGATTTTGATCGAGTCCAAATCATATATAGATAATTATATTTTAATTATCACATAGTTAACTATTATTAATCATACAAAAAATATGAAATAATACTCTCAAAATAAGTTAGGATATAAAAATAATTAAAAATTTATCTTTATGTTAAAAGCATGATCCATACATATCTTAAATCATAACTTAGAGATCCAAATAAATTTGGATCATAATGATATTACCAAGTTTGGATCGACTCAGATTAGGTTGGATCTAAATTTAATATATTTAAATTCGATCTAGAAAAAAGAATAGATCTAATTTTAGAATTTGATCCAGATCTCTAAGTCTTTGAAAATGATTTGGATCATATCTAAATAAATTGGATCAGTCAAGTCACATGCCAATCTGATACTATTTGCAACCCCATTATAAACCAAGGCCTTGGGAAAAGCAAAAGGCATTAATTTTCCTCTCATTGATGGTGTGACAATATTTTGATGAGTCGCCTAGATTTATGCAACCCAACAAAAAATCAAGGTGAGAAGGCTCCACCATTAATTAGATAGGTTCCAAAATACAAAGTTTCATAGAAATAAGGTTGCATTTGGTAGCATATAATTTATCCAGATTATCAGTAATTTAATATGGTCCCATCATATTATTATATTTAATATACCTTTATAGATGGCAATCTATCCTACTGGTAATTAGGATTATCTTCTAAGAGATAATCTGGATTACCTCTAGAAGATGTGGTAATTTAGATTACCAAATTATCCTCCCCTTCTTCCTTCATTTTTCCTTCAATATAATATAATATAATATATATTTTATAATATAATATAATAAATATATTATTATATAATGTATAATAATATTATTTAATATTATATTATATTAAATATTATAATGTAATATATATTTAATATATTATTTAATATCTTTAAGTAATATATTAAATACATTTTCTATTTAATATATGATTTTTTATATTAAATTTATTTAATATAATAATATTTTTTATCTTATATAAAATATAAAATATTTTTGATATAAAATATATTTTTATATTTAATATAAATAAATAAAATATAAATTTGATTTAGGAATACTTTAAAATCTTGATTTTATATTATATAATAGTACTTGTATGTAACAAATATAATAATTCACGTCACCTATAATCAACATTATTGGCAATCCATATTACTGGTAATCCATATTACCCTTCACGATTGCTTGGTAATATATCAAATGCAACCTAAGATTTTGCCCGGATAGACTAGGATTGTAAAGTATATTTACTTTTATAAAATTACTTTTCTTACAATAAATATAAAATAAATTACTAAAACTTTTTTAAAATTCTTATTTATTATACTCATATTTATTAAGTTGTAAATTCTTTAGTTACATCCAATTAAATTAATAATACCAATAAAATCATTTAACTTTTATAAGAAATTATTTTTAAATAAAAGAAGATATATATATTTTTTATATTCCTTAAATGACTATCATATCACTCAAAATTATTTTGATTATTTTATTTTTTTCTATTATGATAAATATATATATTAAAGTATTGAATAAAAAAATATAAGAATAATATATTTTTAATTTTAATTTTTTTATAATTTAATTTATAAATATAAATACTTGTGTAAATTAGAGGACCACTATTGATGGGCTTTATCAACAGTGCCCACGACACCAATAAATAGCATGTTCGAGGTTTAAACTCGCCTCCCACCGGTCACGGGTTCGAGGCATGATCCCGCGAGTGACTTGATTAAATTCAGGTATTTACTTGGAGCATGTGATCGGGGTGGGAGAGAGCACACTATTCCGACATCTTAGTGGTATCAGGCTGATGTACTCACCAGTGGTGGGAAGAGTATGCAAAAAAATTACTGCTCGAATCGAACATAGCCTGACGGGGTTGGGGCCTACGGGGTAGCTACTAGAATGCCGTGGCCTACAGCTGAAGATGACCTGTGACCTTGCCCTTGTCGCTCGAGACCCTGCTCGCGCGGCCGAACCTGTAAAACAGAGGAGACCCGGGTCGATGATCTCGACAAGGGCACTCCGATGCTCAAGTCAGTGGCGATCCAGGGAAACAGGTCCTCCTGGTCGAGTCCCGTAGGTGGACTCCATGCTAGGAGGAGAAAAATGTGTGCTTGGAGAGTACGAACTGATTGAGAGCAGGGCGAGGGAAGTGGTAGCGCAGGAGAGTTCAGGCTGTTGGCTATGTCCGTCGAGACCTTTCCGGCGTGTCTCTGGTAGCCTAGAGCACTTGATCTCCTGGATGCTCTCCTATGTGCCACCCTTCCTCCCGTTCGTGACTTACCTTTTTCTTGGAACCTTGGAAGACTCCTTTTAACTAGGATGGTTGCCAGCCAGTTATCTTGGGATCCCCCTTCGCTTGTAGGCGCGTGCGGCGACGTTCCTTACCATGCACAAGGTGCCTTTCCCCATTCATGAAAGGGAACAGCACCGTGCACTCTGACCCTCCTTCCCGTCGCTCCATTTTGGAAAACCTTGTAGAGCCTCGATCGGGAGGAAGTCGCCTCCTGGATTTGAATCTTCTGGACCGACTTCCTCTTTTAGGTGGCGCAGACGATTGATCAGGAGAGTAGCACCTCGATCGGGGACCCTTACCCTTTTGGTGTAAGTGATAGCTGGGGCAATTATTGCGGCCTGGCGGGCAGCTCTCCATGGTCCTTGGGCGACTTGGCGGCATCCTTCAACCGTTGGTCCCTTCACCCGAAGTGGGGCTGGCTCAGGGAGGCGGAGCTCGACCTCGACCACGGTGTCTCGACCTCGAGGGAGCCGCCTGGCGAAGGAGTCCAGAAAGAGACAGAGCTCGACTTCGACCACGGCATCTCGACCTCGAGGGAGCCACCTGGCGAAGGAGTCCAGAGAGAGGCAGAGCTCAACTTCGGCCACGGTGTCTCGACCTCGAGGGAGGCGCCTGGCGAAGGAGTCCGGAGAGAGGCGGAGCTCGACATCGACCATGGCATCTCGACCTCGAGGGAGCCGCCTGGCGAAGGAGTCCAGAGAGAGATGGAGCTCGACTTCGGCCATGGCATCTCATCCTTGAGGGAGCCGCCTGGCGAAGGAGTCCAGAGAGAGGCAGAGCTCAACTTCGGCCACGGTGTCTCGACCTCGAGGGAGGCGCCTGGCGAAGGAGTCCGGAGAGAGGCGGAGCTCGACATCGACCATGGCATTTTGACCTTAAGGGAGCCTCCTGAGAAGGAGTCCGGAGAGAGGCAGAACTCAACTTCGGCCATGGCATTTCGACCTTAAGGGAGCCTCCTGAGAAGGAGTCCGGAGAGAGGCGGAGCTCGACTTCGGCCACAGCATCTCGACCTGAAGGGAGCCACCTGGCAAAGGAGTCCGGAGGGAGGCGGAGCTCGACTTCGGCCATGGCGTCTCGATCTCGAAGGAGCCGCTTGGCGAAGGTGTCCAGAAAGAGACGGAGCTCGACTTCGGCCATGGTGTCTCGACCTCGAGGGAGCCGCCTGGTGAAGGGGTCCGAAGAGAAACATCTGACGTGGCAGCTTCCTCCAACGTGGCATCTAACTGGGTCTGACATGTGTTCCACGTCAGCGATCCTGCCACATCATTTTCCCCCCACTCTCAAGTCCCGTTGGCACGTGGCGCTCGGGGCGAAGGGAGTAAATGCGGTGCTGACGTGGAAAGGTCAAAATCCAGTGCCATTATTTCCATGATCGCCAGTGCCTCACGGGGCGGACCCCCGAGCCAATGCGGTGATGGCACGTGGATCCATCCGAGGAGGCATTATTGCTGATGCAGAATTCGAAACGATCACGGGCGAACTGAAGCATCGCCCTCTGCCGATTGCTGACACATGGTGTAGATCCGACGACGGTGGCTCTGAAACAGTACTGTTGCAGTTGGTCATTCGGAAATAAAAGACAGTTTCATGAAAATACTTCCTCTTTCAAACTATTCATGCTCGCCAGCGAACCAGAGTCCCCTCTCTTCCCCCGGCCCTCCTTTCCCTCCAAGGCTAGCCAGGTTCATCCTTTTCATTCTCCTTCTTCTTCTTTCGGTTGGGTAGAGCTCTTCTCTAGGGTTAGGACTTTCTTGGGCTCCATCGGTCCCTTTTTTCCTTCTCTTTTGCTCTTTCTCCCTTGTCTTCTTCTTCGAGATGTCTCACCGGGGTCGAAACTTTCGCCCTTCGACCAATCCCGATGAGGCTGGGCCTTCTCGACCGAGGACACCCTCTTCCTTCGATGAGGAGGAAGAGGTCCAGTTCGTGATCTATAGGAGGCCTCGCCCCACGGGAATAGTCATAAGGGAGCCTAGGGTCCATCCCCCACCTCCTCCTCCTAATCCTTCTCCGGAACCTCCACGGTCGACTGGTCCTGGCAGTATTGCTTCGGCGATAACCGACGAGGAGCTTTCGATCATCCAGGAGACCTTCGGTGTCCCAGATTCTGTCCGGCTCTCGCTCCCGCGACCGGGAGAACGGGTCATCTCTAGTGGCCTGGGTCGGATAGCCCTCTACGAGGAGTCTCTCGCAGGGGGTCTTCAATTTTCTTTTCACCCCTTCTTCCTTTTTGTCCTCAGCAACTACCGCTTGGTTCCGGCTCAGCTGGTTCCAAACACAGTTCAGACTATTTTCTGCTTCATCGTCCTGTGTCACTTTCATGGGATAGTTACCTGTTTCTCCCTTTTCAAGACCTTTTTCATTCTGAAGTGCCACATGACCGAGGACTGGTGGTGGTTTATTTCACCTCGCCCGAAGGGCATTAGGTTTGAGCTCCCCTCTTCCATCGAAGGATGGAAGAGTAAATACTTCTTTGCTTCCATCGAGGGGGTTGATTGGGTTTGAAGCGACCCAGACCGGACCCTGAACCGGAATGCTGTTGTCAAGGCGACTGATCGAAAAGTTCACGACCAGCTCTGCACCGACCAAATACCTTCTCTCGAGGTTCTGCTATCAGAGCAGAACCTGCACGAAGCCAGAGTCAGCTCAATGTGGGAGTTGGGTGAGTTTGGTGCAATCGTTACTTATTTCTATTTTCTGCTTGTCTCTTTGAATTCAGAGCTGACCTCGTTTTTCTTTGTGCATGCATGAAGTACTCCATGGACGAACTCCTTGCACTCTCCTGGAAAAGGGGTGCATCGATGGGAGTCAGAGAGTCCCTGTTGAAGAGGGCTCGAAATGAAGAGAGCATAAGGGCCGCACCTGCCGTGCTGTCTGAGCCGAGTAGGAAGGCGATCGAACTCGTCCCCGAGCCATCGAGGCAGCGGGACCTCCCCCCGGTCTGGGAGTCAGAAGTGGTAGTCTGGGCCAGGTCCGCTGCCACTGCCACCACTGTGGCGCCCCCACCCCTTGAAGTCATTGAGGTTGAGGCGGAAGAGGAGCAGGAGAGGAGGGAGCCACCGCCAGCAACCCTGTCTGGAGTGGCAGCGAGCCCCCACAGAGGCTCTAAAGCATCCTCGGCTAGTCA
Source organism: Areca catechu (assembly GCA_021397845.1). Classification (NCBI taxonomy): domain Eukaryota; kingdom Viridiplantae; phylum Streptophyta; class Magnoliopsida; order Arecales; family Arecaceae; genus Areca; species Areca catechu. The sequence continues at coordinate 5,527,777 of CM038047.1, read as the reverse complement.
CAGGGACGACACCGAGGTAGCGGGGAAAAAGAAGAAGGCCTCCCGCAAGCTGCCTTTCGAGGTTGCACCAGATGCCTCCTTGGTCCGGGATCGGGCCTTAGTCGAGCGCATGATGGACTTTGCCATCCAACCGCGAGACTGGCGGGAAAAGGCGGGAAGGCTCTTTGCCGATGCCATCCTCGGCATGTTCCCATAGCTCTTCTCGGTGAGTACTTATAACTTCCCGCTTTCACTTTCTCTTCTTTCCTTTCTTTTGGCTAACTTCTTCCTTGGTGCAGCTTGGGGCGAACCTCCTGCTAATAAGGGATTATTGCAAGAGTTGGGCCAAGAGGGACTAGCAGTAGGCGCTGCAACTTGACTCACTGAAGGTCGAGGCCAAGTTGAAGACAGACGAGGCCTGGGAGGCTGAAAGGAAGAACATGGAGCCAAGGACCGCGGTGGCGGGCACCGAGAAGTGCCTCAAGGGCTTGGAGGAGTCCCTGGATCAAGAGAGGAACCAGGCCAGAAGCAGGGGGCCGAGGAGCTCAAGGCCAGGGAGGCCAAGATAGAAGAGCTAATCATCGAGGTGGCCCGGGAGAGGGAGCAAGTCTGATCCCTTTGGGTTCAATTGGAGGCGGCGAAGGGGTGGGCTTCCACTGTCGAAAGGAAGGCCACAGCTGCTGAGGAGAAGGCCGCGACAGCAGTTGACTCGGTGGAGGCCATGAGGAAGGAGGCCATCGGGGCAGTGGCCAATTACAAGGCCTTACCGGAGTTTGATGCCGAGTTCCACGAGCTGGCCATGGACTCCTTTTTCAAGGGGTTTATGTTCTGCTGAACTAGGGTGGCAGAGCTCGCCCTGGACATGAACCTGGATGGGCTAGCCTTCCCGGCCGCTCCATGAGGGAGCCCGAACTTGGCCTTGATCGAATCGGAGGAACCCATGGCTGCCATCGATGTAGCCCCTCTAGCGGAGGTCCTGGACGTGGCCCCAACATCGGAGGTCCTAGAAGACGACGTCCTGATCGCGCGCCTTCCCAGGAAGGAGCCGACTGCGTAGCTTAGGAACCTCTTTTCTCTGTACTTTTTCTTTTCCTTTTTATTTCTATTCGGGCTGCCCGGCCTGTGGAGGCACAGAGAAAGTGTAAGGAATTAAAGAGTTATCAATGAAGTTTCTTCTTTCATTTGCTTGCTTTCTTCCTTCTTTTTCTTCTTAACTGCCCATGTATACGTCTTTGTTGAGGCACCTCGCTTTAAGGCTTTGAGTCCTTAGGCTTTTTCCTGCCGAGCCTCGAGTACATCGATGGCTAGGATGTAAGTCTTTGACTTGCTGAGTTGTTCCCACCTCATGAGCATCGCGACGATGGGGCTTCTCATGTTTCCTTGGAAGAGGTTAGTTCGACCTCGGACGGAACCTTCTCCAAGCACGCACGATGCGACTGAGCTATGGTGCTGTGCTCAGTGGGCCCGCCAAGTGACTATGAGGTGCTGGGCTTCGGGAGTCTCTGGGCTTGGAGTGCCGGGCTTCAAGAGTTTCAGGGCTTGGAGTGCTGGGCTTTAGGAGTTTCCGGGCTTCGAGTGCCGAGCTTCAGGAGTTTCCGGGCTTCAAGAGTTTTTAGGCTTGGAGTGCCAGGCTTCGAGAGTTTCCGGGCTTGGAGTGCCAGGCTTCGAGAGTTTCCAGGCTTGGAGTGCCAGGCTTCGAGACTTTCTAGGCTTGGAGTGCCGGGCTTCAGGAGTTTCCGGGCTTGGCTTGCCAAACCTGGGGTCGAGCAGCAACATTCCTGCAAGGGAAGAGTGATTTGCACAAAGAGGAGATTTTTATCATTAATGGAGGAAGGCCTTACATTACTGATAATACATTCTCAGATTGCTGGCATTCCAAGTCCACAAGAATTTGGCGCCATCCAGCTTCGCTAAATAGTGGGCTCCATGTGGAAGAGCCTCGACCACCTTGTAGGGCCCCTCCTAGTTCGGTGAAAGCTTGCCGCACCCCGGGGTTGCGAGGCTTCAGCTTGGTGCAGCACTAGGTCGCCCAGGCGGAATATCTTTGGTCTTACCCATGCATTGTAGTACTGAGCTACATGTTGCCGGTAGGCCACCATCCGAGGTCGAGCCTTGTCTCTGGTTTTCTCGAGGAAGTCCAAGTTAAGAAGAAGGCGAGCCAAATTTTTTGCTTCATCATACTGTTTCACCCGCAGTGTGGGCACATCGAGTTCGACAGGGACAACGGCCTTCGTGCCGAAGACAAGGCTGAAAGGCGTCTCATCCGTGGCCATCCTGGATGTTATGTGGTAGGCCCAAAAAATGCTAAGGAGTTCTTCTGTCCACTTGCGTTTGCCCCGGTCTAGCCTAGTTCGGAGTCCCTAAAGGATTGTCCGGTTGGTTACCTCGACCTCTCCATTGGTCTGGGGTTGAGCCACCAAGGAGAAGCGATGCTGAATGCCGAGATCGGCATAGAACTCTTTGAACTCTCGGTTGTCGAACTACCATCCATTATCGGTGATGATAATGTGGGAGAGTCTGAACCGACAGATGATCGACTTCCAGAAGAACTGGTGGACCTTGGCTTTGGTAATCCATGCTAGCGGCTCTGCCTCCATCCATTTGGTGAAGTAATCGATAGCCACTATCGAGAGCTTGCATTGTCCGGACGTAGGTGGGAATGGACCAAGGATGTCCATCCCCACTGGGCGAACGGCCAGGGTGCGGAGAGTTGGGAGAGCGGCGCTGATGGTTGACGCTGTACGTGGGCATGGCACTGGCAGCGATCGCACTTCTTCACGAAGTCGGCAGCGTCTGCCCTCATAGTTTTCCAGTAGTACCCCAAATGGAGGGTTTTGTACGCTAGCGTCCTCCCTCCGACATGATTCCCACAGAGACCTTCGTGTATTTCTTGGAGCACAAAGGCCGCCTCTGCAGGTCTCAGGCACTTCAGGAGCAGATAGGAGTATGACCTGTGGTAGGGCTGCTAGTCCATCAGGATGAATTGCGTGGCTTTCTTTTTGACGAGGCTAGACTCCATGCGATTTTCTGGTAGGGTGCCATCGATGATGTATTTGATGTACTGGTCCATCCAGCTGAAGCTGGGCTCTAGAGTGACCTGCTGGACTTCTCCTGGATCCTCGTAGCTTGGACTTTTCAGGTACTCAATGTGGATGCACCCCAGTGATGAGTCCGGTAGGGTTGCGAGCCTTGACAGGGCATCAACGCGAGCATTCTCTCCATGAGGGATGTGGAAGATTCTGAAGTATCGAAAACTCATCATACTCGAACATACCCGCTCTAGGTACTTTATTATCAGAGGATCTTGAGCCTCATACTCTCCTGAGACCTGCCCGACCACTAGCTGGGCATCGGTGAAGACCTTCAGGCTGGGTACACCCAGCTCACGGGAGACTCTGAGTCCCGTGATGAGCGCTTCATACTCCGCCTGGTTGTTGGTTGCTGCAAATCAGAAGTGGAGTGCACATTCAGCCACGACCCCATCTCCATTAGCGAGGATGAGACCCACTCCGCTCCCTCCCGAGTTGGATATGTCGTCTACATGGAGGACCCATACCTCCTCCTCGATTATGGGCTCCAGCTGGTGTTTCGAGGTCGAGGTGGTCTCGGGCTCCTCGCTCATGCCAGCGCACTCGACCAAGAAGTCAGCCAATACTTGGGTCTTCTGGGATGGCCTCGGCTGGTAAGATATATCGAATTCGTTCAGCATCAGAGACCACTTAGCCAAACATCCGGAGGTCTCAGGGTGGCTAAGTATGGCCCTCAGAGGTTGGTCTGTCATGATCGCAATAGGATGCACTTAAAAGTATGGCCTGAGATGCTGGGCAGACATTATTAAAGCAAAAATTAACTTTTCTGAGCGGGTGTACCAGATCTCCGCATCTCGAAAGATTTTGCTGGCATAATGTACCGGTTTCTGGGATCCGTCCCCTTCTGTGCGAACAAGGATCGAACTGATGGCCCCCGAGGTGATCGCTAGGTATAGCAGGAGTTCCTCTCCTTCCTCTAGCCTGGAGAGCAGGGGCGGTGACGTCAAGAAATTCTTTAACTCTTCAAAGGTTGCTTTGCATTCTTCGGTCCAGTCGAAGTCGTGAACCTTGCGCAGCGCCTTAAAGAAAGGTAAGCAGTGGTCAGCCGACCTCGAGATGAATCGGCTCAAGGTCGCGATCCGGCCCATCAGTCGCTGGACCTGCTTCTTCGAGGTGGGGTGCTCCATGTCGATGATTGCTTGGACCTTCTCCAGATTTGCTTCGATTCTCCTCTAGGTAGCCATGAAGCCAAGGAACTTCCCTGCTGCTATGCCGAAAGCGCACTTCGCCAGATTGAGCTTCATTTGGTGCATCCAGAGGTTATGGAAGGCTCCGCTAGATCGATGACGTGGTCGGACTTCGGCTTGCTCATGACGAGCATGTCGTTCACATATACTTGCATGTTTCGTCCAATCTGGTCCTTGAAGACCCAATTGACCAACTGCTGGTACGTGGCGCCAGCGTTCTTCAAGCTAAAAGGCATCATCCGATAGTAGTACATCCCTCGCTCGGTGATGAAGGCAATGTGCTTCTCGTCCTCTGGATGCATCCAGATTTGATTGTATCCAGAGAATGCATCCATGAAAAAGAGCAAGCGGTGTCCCAAGGTGGCGTCCACCAGTTGGTCAATCTTCGACAGGGGGAAACTGTCCTTCGGACATGCCCGGTTAAGGTCGGTGTAGTCCATACAGATCCTCCACTTTCCATTGTTCTTCTTGATCATGACTACATTTGCCAACCAGCTGAGGTATTGTACCTTACAGACAAAGCCGGCTGCAAGGAGCTTATCCACCTCCTCATTGATCGTTCATTTCCTCTCTGGGACGAAGCTTCTCTTCTTCTGCCGAACAGGATGGCACTTCGAGTCGATGCTTAACTTGTAGGTGATGATATCGGCGGGAATCCCGGGCATATCAGCCGCCGTCCAGGCGAACACGTCTGCGTTCACTCGAAGGAACTCCAGCAGGTGGGCCCGCTCCTCCTCTTGCAGCTGGGCACCAATTTGCACCATCTTCACCGGGTCAGCTCCGAGTGGATATGACAACAGGCGCTCGACCGGACCACCTCTGGGATCCTGCACCCTTTGGTCGAGGTCGTCGGCACGGGGGTCCTCCTCAGAGGTCTTGGCCCTAGGACGGCTTAGAAACAGTGTTGGATTGACTGAGATGCCTCCCTCATTTCTCCAACACCATAAGGAGTGGGAAACTGCACCAATAGCCACTTGGGGGAAATGATCGTGTCGAGCAAATTGAGACTAGGGCGGTCAAGGATCACATTATAGGCCGAGGGGAGCCTAACAACCGTGAAGGTCATCATAATGGTAATCTATCGAGGTTGCACCGTGGAAGTAACGGGGAGAGTGATCTCCCCCTCAACTCCCATAAAGTCAACTTTAAAACCGACGAGGGGAGTGTGCACAGGCCTAAGTTGAGTAGAGGATATTTTCATCCTGAAGAAAGAATCGTAAAAAAGGATATCAGTCGAACTTCCACTATCGACCATAATCCACTTTACAAGATGCTTGGCAATCATCATCTCGACGACCACGATATCATTGTTTATATTTTTATTCCCGGGTTCCCTCTTCCTCACAAAGGGAAGTACATTTTCCAAACTTTCTCCTCCTCGGACCCTCTTGGGGGCGTGCTCGATTCCCCAACAAATCATCCCCACAGGCTTCTCGGTGGGCCGGTTGTCGACTGCAGGGACTGGAGGGAGGGCAGCGAGCGCCTGAGGTTTCGCCGAGGTCTTGCCCCCCATGAACCTTCCGAGATAGTCCCTCCTTATGAGATCTTCAATTTCTCTTTTAAGGTGGTGTCACTCCTCAGTGTCGTGGCTGTGGTCACGGTGGAATTGACAATACTTCATCTTGTCACGACCGTTAGATGGCCTTAGCGGGGGTGGGCGACGCAGGTAGCGCTCGCCCTCAATCTCCATGAGGATCTTTGTCCTCAAGGCTAGGAGAGGTATGTATCTTTCTTCGGGAATGGGGCCGCTCTTTGGCTTTAACCCCTGGTGGAAGTTCAGTGTGGCTGGTCCGAGCTTCCGCACCCCGGACGTCTCCCAGGGAGATGGCTTCTTCAGCGGCTTCCTGTACAACTCCCTCCTCATACGATCTACCTCCTTAGCATGGATGTACTTGTGAACACGGAGGAGGAGTTCGGAGTATGTCTTCAGGGGCTTCTTGTCCAGGGAGTAGGTCAGGCGAGAAGTCCTGAGCCCCCTCTTCAGCGCCAGCATGGCAATTGGTTCGTCCAGGTTGTAGATCTCCAGTGTGGCAACCTTGAAATAGGCCACGTAGTCTCGCAGGAGCTCGTGGTTTTGCTACCTAATGAAGAAGAGGTTGTCCGCCTCCCGTGGGACCTTTTGACAGGTATCGAAGTGGGCCACGAACTTCCGCTCCAGCTGAGTGAAAGAGCTGATGCTTTCAGGCTCAAGGCGGGTGAACCAGACTCGAGCCACCTTCCATAAAGTGGCTGGAAAAGTGATGCAAAGGAGAGCATGGTTGCTCCTTGGACCCTCATGAGGGCCTGTAGCTCTCAAGGTAGTCCAGGGGGTCAACGGTCCCGTCGTAGGGATCCACCTATGGCATGCGGAACCGACCCGGGATCGGCTCCTCTTGGATCTCTTGGAAAAAAGGGGGATAGGCATCATAACCTGCAGGCTCACTGGAGGAGCCTTGCAAGTTCGCAAACTGGTGGGATAGCTCCGCTAGCTTGTGCTCCTGCTTTTCCAGGCACCTTTCGGCCGTGCCCCTGATGGCCTCGTCAGTTGAACCCTTCGTTGAGGCCGACAGAGGAGAAAAAGGTGGCAGCTGAGGGGGGTCACGACGGGGGGCCTTGCCCCTATGACCTCGACGGTGCTTGGCAGCAGCCTGCTCGAAGGTCAGGGAGTAGCTTTCTCAGTCGGTAGACCCGCACCATTGTCTCTTCATCGGGGTCCTATGGCTTCCTCGACGGTCTATTGTGGCCCGCGGCTGCGAAGGCCTTCCTTGGAAGGAATGCAGGCTATCGTGAGGAGCGGTGACTTGGGCCGCAGGAGTCCCTAGCTGTTGGTGGGTGGCCAGGGACCGGTGCTGGTGCTGCAACTGGTGCACCGCTGCAGTCAAGAGCTGCATCTGCTAGGCGAGTGTTACTCGCTGAGCATTTGCTGGAGGTGGTTGCGGTGGAGCATGGAGCTCCCTCTCTGGACTGTGTGGATCCCTACGAGAAGGGAGATCTCCCGTATGGCTGGTGGAGACCTCCCTAGCTCGGGTCATCACCATACTCCTGGTGGTTTTGCTCGTAAGGGGATTAGCTTGGATCAAAATGTGCCCTGCCCCGTACCTAGTATGCCAATCTGTTGCCGCCTAAAACGTCGTGGCCTGTAGTTGAAGACGACCTCGGACCATGCCCTTGTCGCTCGAGACCCAGGCCGGTGATCCCGGTGGGGGTACTTCAATGTTCAAGTCAATGGCGATCTAGGGGAACAGATCCTCCTGGTTGAGCTCCATAGGTGGACTCCACGCTAGGAGGAGAAAAATGTGTGCTTGGAGAGTATGAACTGGTTGAGAGTAGAGCGAGGAAAGTGGCAGCGGAGGAGAGTTCAGGCTGTTGGCTGTGTCCGTCAAGACCTTTCCGGTGGGTCTCCAGTAGCTTAGAGCACTTGATCTCCTGGATGCTCTCATGTGTGCCACCCTTCCTCCCATTCGTGACTTACCTTTTTCTTAGAACATTGGAAGACTCCTTTTAACCAGGATGGCTACCAGCTGGTTGTCTTGGGATCCCCCCTCACTTGCAGGCACGTGCGGCGACGTTTCTTGCCATGCACGAGGTGCCTTTCTCCATTCATGATAGAGAACAGCACCATGCACTCTGACCCTCCTTCTAGTTGCTTTATTTTGGAAAACCTGGCAAAGCCTTGATCAGGGGGCAGTTGCCTCCTGGATTTGAATCTTCTGGGTTGACTTTCTCTTTTAGGTGGCATAGACGGTTGATCGGGGGACCCTTATCCTTTCGGTGTAAGTGGTAGCTGGGGCTATTTTTGCGGCCTGGCGGGCGGCTCTCCATGGTCGTTGGGTGGCTTGGCGGTGTCCTTCAGCTGTTGGTCCCTTCGTCTGAAGTGGGGCCGGCTCAGGGAGGTGGAGCTTGACTTCGGCCACGGCGTCTCGACCTCAAGGGAGCCGCCTGGCGAAGGAGTCTGGAAAGAGGCGGAGCTCGACTTTGACCACGGCATCTCGACCTCAAGAGAGCTACATGGCGAAGGAGTCCAAAGAGAGGCGGAGCTCGACTTCGACCACAGTGTCTCGACCTTGAGGGAGCCACCTGGTGAAAGAGTCTGGAGAGAGGTGGAGCTCAACTTCAGCCACGGCATCTCGACCTCGAGGGAGTCGCCTGGTGAAGGAGTCTAGAGAGAGGCGGAGCTCGACTTCAGCCACGACATCTTGACCATGAGGGAGCCGCCTGGAGAAGGAGTCCGGAGAGAGGTGGAGCTCGACTTCGGCCACGGTGTCTCGACCTCGAGGGAGCCGCCTGGCGAAGGAGTTCTGAGAGAGGCGGAGCTCGACTTCGACCATGCCTCGAGGGAGCCACCTGGCGAAGGAGTCCGAAGAGAGACGGAGCTCGACTTCGGCCACAGTGTCTCGACCTCGAGGGAGCCACCTGACGAAGGGGTCCGGAGAGAAACGTCCAACGTGGCAGCTTCCTCCAATGTGGCATCTGACTGGGTCTGACACATGTTCCACGTCAGCGATCCTGCCACATCATATATTATATAACATTACTTGTATATAACAAATATAATAATTCACGTCATCTATAATCAACATTGTTGGTGTTGCCGCCAAGATCGTCGTGGCCTGTAGCTGAGGTCGAGGTCGGAATGAGCTCCTGTCGCTCGGGATCCTGCTCGGGCAGCCGTACCTACAAAACAGAGTTAATGACCCGGGCCAAAAATTTCGGCGGGGGCACTCCGATGGTCAAGTCAGTAACGATCCAGAGGAACAGTCCTCCTGGTCGAGCCCCGAGGGTGGACTCCATGCTAGGAGGAGAATTTATGAGGGAGAGAGTGCCAATGGGCCGAGCACAGTTGTGGGAGTGACAACAGAGGAGTGCTCGAGCTAAGTGGCTGTGCCCGTCTAGACTCTACCTGGGGATTTCGTGGTAGCCTCAAGCATTATCTTCCTGTGCGCTGCCCCCTTCATGCTCATTGGACCTCATTCGACTGAATCTTAGCTTGAGTAAAAGCTTACCTTGTTTGAATCTGGGAGACCCCTTTTAGCTGGGGGTGTTGCGCACTTCTTACCTCGGGATCTTCTCCATGCTTATGGGCGCGTGCGGCGATGTTTCGTGCCATGGACGGGTTGCCTTTCCATTTTGGTGGTATGAAAGCTACCGTTTCCTCTGGCATTCCTTCTGGTCGCTCCCTTTTGGATAATCTTGGCAGGGCCTCGATCGACGGGCCGCCGCCTCCTAGATCCGGATCTACTGGTTGACTTCCAATTTTGGGGGATGCAGACGGTTGGTGAAGAATGCAGAGCCTCGATCGGAGGATTCATTCCGTTTTGGTATAAGTGGCAGCTGGGATCATCATCGCGGCCAGGCATCTTTTCACGGTCCTCGGGCATCGGGTCGCCATCCAGGGAGAGCGATGGCTTCCTTCGACTGCAGATCTCTTCATCCGAGGTGGAGCCGATCTGGAGAGACAGACCTTGAGTCCGGGTAGAGGTGTCTCACATGGCAGCTTCATCCGACATGGCGTTTGACAGGGATCCCACGTTTGCAATCCCACCACATCAGTTGGCAATCCACATTATCCTTCAAGATTGCTTGGTAATGCATCAAATGCAACCTAAGATTTTGCCCGGATAGGCTAGGATTGTAAAGTATATTTACTTTTATAAAATTACTTTTCTTACAATAAATATAAAATAAATTACTAAAACTTTCTTAAAATTTTATTTATTATACTCATATTTATTAAATTGTAAATTCTTCAGTTACATCCAATTAAATTAATAATACCAACAAAATCATTTAATTTTATAAAAAAATATTTTTAAATAAAAGTAGATTTAAATATATTTATATTCCTTAAATGACTACCATATCACTCAAAATTATTTTCTTTATTTTATTTTTTCTATTATGATAAATATATATATTAAAGTATTGAATAAAAAATATAAGAATAATATATTTTTAATTATTAAATATAAATATAATTTATATTTAATTTTAGTTTTTTTTATAATTTAATTTATAAATATAAATACTTATGTAAATTGGAGGACCACTGTTGATGCACTTTATCAACCGTACCCACGATACCAATAAATAGCGTGTTCGAGGTTTAAACTCGTCTCCCACCGATCATGAATTCGAGATATGATCTCTCGGATAACTCGATTAAATTCAAGTATTTACCTAGAGTACATGATCGGGATGAGAAAGAGCATACTATTCCGGCATCTTAGTGGTGTCGCGCTAATGTACTCACTGATGGTAGGGAAAGTATGCGAAAAAATTATGACTTGAATTGAACATAATCTAGTGAGATTGGGACCTATAAGATAGCTATTCCGGGATTTATCTCTTCTTTTCTTCTTATTTATAATATATATATATATCGTGAAAATCCAGAGCTAAGGCAGGACGGGCGTTTTTGATGGGTCCCACGGTGCTGCATCTAGCTGCCGGAATTCCTGATGGTGTTCAGTAATCCAACAACCGTACACCAACTTTTCTGACAAAGAATTAATTAATAAAAGTACTTGCTGAAGGGGACGTGCCGGCTACATTTGCGAATAGATCCAAAACTTAGTTGTCAGTTTACATCCAGAGATTCCTGATGGTGTTTGGATTTATTTTTTTAAAATAATATTACCGGAATAACGTGGTGCCCAACAATTTTATCGATTCTTTCCACCGCGCGAATATTTTTTTTAAAATCCCACGTGAAGAAGGTGCGGGTTCAACCAGCGCCCACTCACAGAAAAAAAATTTTTTTTTTTTCTTTAAACCAGCAACCACCAAGATGATAGTATAATTGACGGGCACTTTGCTTTCATTATGAGTTACTTGATAAAATCTAAAATTTGAAGAATCTAAAAATTTTTTTGGAATACGTAATAGGAGACTAGACTGGAAAGTATTTTTTTTTTTGACAGTTTTGTGAGTTACTCAATTAAATCTAAAAATTGGAGCACTTCACTCTGGCAGCTATGTGAGTTACTCAATTAAATCTAAAAAATTTTTTAGAAGACGGGAGAGCACTTCACTCTGGCAGTTTTGTGAGTTACTCGATTAAATCTAGAAATTTTTCTAGGACACGTGACAGGGGACGGGAGAGTGGGTAGTTTTGTGAGTTACTTGATTAAATCTAGAAATTTTTCTGGGACACGAGACAGGAGACGGGGAAGCACTCCACTCTGGTAGCTTAGCGGGATCATGCTAACGTACTCACCTTCTGATGAAAAAGGTACTACAAAAAGTATTACCCGTATCGAACATGATTTGGTAGGACAGGATCTAATGGGAACAGCCATAGCAAGGTTTTACCCTCCTTCCATCCCTTTTACTTTAAAAAAAAAAATGCCAGCGAACTCTCTCTCAAAAAAAAAAAAACCACTGGTGAGTGGTGCAGTTGGTTGTGAGATTTTTCTCACAACTAGCTAGCAGGGGTTCGAGTCTTGGTTTGGACATATTTCGACGAGAAAGTCCAGGGGTAAAATAAAAAATAGAAAAATAGTTCGAGAATAAAATCAAAAAAAAAAAAAATTAATAAAATAACCCTGGAGCGCCTGTTGGCTGGTGGTAGTGAAAGAATTAGGGATATATATAATAAATCCCGTTCACTCGGCTGACACCAGTGGTAGTCAGGTTGACGTACTCACCATCGGGTGGGAAACGGCTGCGAAAAAATTAATATGCACCGTGTATCGAACATTCCTGGATGGAGTTGGGGGACCGTTTGAGGGTGGCCACGCCCAGGGTCTAACTCCTCCCCCCTTTTTGTTCTATCAAAAAAAAAAAAAAAAAAAAAAACCTGTACCCTAAATTTTATGCGTTCACATGATAGCGATCTCTCTCTCAAAAAAAAAAAATGCCAGCGAACTCTCTCTCTCATTTAAAAAAAAAAAATTCCACGTGAACCTGCACCTTCTCAAGGATAATTAAAAAAGTGATGATAAGTGTGCATGAGGCAGTCGGAGTGACTTGCTATATGTGCCGTCATCCCCGAGGGTTTCATCAGTGGGCTTAGGTGATGCGGGACAGGGATTGGACTGGATTGCTGGTGAGCATGAAAGTCACCAGGGATTAGGATTTGCAAAGGAGGAAAGAAGAGGGTGCAGGGTTAAGAAAAAATACTGGGGTTCACATAGATTCCCCAGAAGAACAAGCACATAGCAAAGGGGCTCACATAGATGCCCTGGGCTCACACAGATGCCCAAAATCAGGGATCACACAGAAACCCTGGGAAGATGGAGAAGGGATCATACAGATACCCTAGGATCACACAGATTCTTCATACAGAACAATAGAAATTTTATTCATCCATCCTCCTATTACAAAGGCTGAGGGTGGTATTTATAGATTTTCCAATCCTCATTTGAATTTGAATACAAGATAAAAAGATAAGAACGAATCAAATTCAAATATAAGATAGGATAAGATAAGCCTATCCATATATCAATCCTAACCAACCAAATCCTAATTCAAATTTTAAACAAAAGATAAATCCTAAATAAATTTATTCCAAAAATGCTTCAAGATCTGTGCCACTCCAAGAATTATGCTTGCTCCAAGATCCGTGCTTGAGATGTCCCCATCATTAGGGTTTCTTGCTTTTTCCAATGTATAGTGGCTATGGCTGGTGGATCTAAGGCGAAGGAGGGAGTCCAGTAGGTCGTGGAGGTGTCGGACTCTAAAGCGAAGGGTAGTTTTGATAGATTGTGGGCGGAGGTGGTGCACGGCTCTCTCCGGCCTCTGGTTTGGTCTCCATACAAGTTAACCGAAGCTGAAATAGAGAGGCTCTAGCAGAATTTCACGAAGGTTCTTGTCATGCTGGACTCTGTCGACATCACTCGGCGGAAATGGGAAGGCGTCGCTGTTATCTTCCGAAGTTTGGGTCGCAGGGTTTAGCCGTCGCGGGTGGCCAGGGACATCCGGCTTCGACTACAGCTTCCAAAGGAGCCGGAGGTTTTTCCAGTTGGGGAAGACCATTTTGTGCTCAGAACCGGCTCGAAGGAAGAATGTGACCGGGTCTTAGCAGGGGTCCCTGGTATGTAGCGGTCAGCTGATGGCCTTTGTCCCTTGGCACTCGAATTTTCTCCAGGAAGAAGTCTGGTGACCCGGACGGTGGTTTGGATGCGCCTACCAGACCTGCCATTGGAGTACTGGGAGCCGGGGGCGATAATGGCGGTTGCCAGTGAGGCAAGTACCCCCTCTCTCTTGATAATTTTATTGATTTGATGAAGAAAATCGGGTTTGCCCGAGTGCGGGTGGAGATCGATTCCACCAAACCACTACTGCCAGGGGTCTTAATTCAGGGGAGGGAGGCCATTTTCTGGCAACAATTTGTTTTTGAGAGTCTTCCCTCAGTGTGTTTCCTTTGCGGACGTATTGGGCACACGGTGGGCAACTGCAACTTCTCCCACAAACTATCCTCCGGGTGAAGCTTCAGCTACAGGCCTGTCCTAGGAAAATTTCATAGCGAACCCTCCTGTGGAAGGCAATGGCCGGAGGAAGGCAACAGAGCAAGGTGGATCTACTTCAGGGGTTGTGGAGGGTGTTTTCACCTTCGGATCGTGGTTGGCAACCGCAAGGGTTTGACAACCTCGCCAGGCTGCTGCTTTGATGAAGGGAGGGGCCACTGGGGAGAAAGGGAAAGCCCCGGCTTCATCCTTTGAGGCACCTTCCTCTTCTCCCTCCCGGTCTTCTCCGACTCGACCATCGTCATCTCTGGGATCTCCTCCTGACTTCGAGGGCTGGCAAAAGCCCTCCAAGGTAGCCCGGCGGCGATCCCCTGACGCATCTGCTTCGGATGCATTAGAGGGAGGTGGAGGGCTTAAGCCGGGGGGAGGTTTATTTGCTCCCATTGCGGACTGCATGGTGCTCGTTCCGGTGGAAGGTGGGCATAAGGATCTTCTCATGATTGACTACGGGACCATCTCACTGAAGAGGAGTAGGAGCCCCTCAAGGTCACTTCTCCCTCCTCTTCGAAGTCCATTCCATCTCTCCCAGAACAGGTGAGTCCTACTATCCCTGCCGTGGATGCTGAGTTGCCTAATTTTTCGTCACTTGCTTCGACCGCGGTTGCCTCTGAGAGTATGGGTAGGACAGGAGATAAGAAAAAAGGAATGGAGGAGAGTGGAGGGGAAGGGGGGTGGGACGAGAGAGTCCTTGGTCTTGGTTGGGGGGTCTGGTGGCTCCTCAGTGGGGAGCGGCGTGCTTTCGATGGTTCCTAGGATGGGGTCTTCTGAGAGTGTTGGGAGGGGCAATGCTGCACAGGGTGCTTTCAATTCCTTCTCTAGCAAGGGCGGGGGGTGGGGAGTGATCAGGTCTCTGGGTGTTCCCCATTTTAGGGGAACAGGGGAGGGTTGAAGGAGGGGTTGGCCTTTCTGGGGGTCAGGGAGAGGGAGAGGTTCAGGAAGGTTTAGGGTCTCAGGGGGCACAGTTGCTGGGTCTCGAAGGAGTGAGGGTGAGCCTAGGGAGATCCAGTTGAAGTTGGGCCAGTTGGAGGAAAAAACTTGGCTGCCTCATGCCAAGTCTCTGTTTGGGGCTGTGCCGGTGGTTAAGGTTGCAGGGAGGATGCAAACAAAGGGGCAGGGGAAGCAATAGGGAGGCAGTTACAATGTTCTGACTGGGAGTTCGAAGGGTCATGATGAAGCCTGTAATACTGTTGCCAGAACTTTGGCCTCTATGGGAGGGCTTGACTCGGGGAAACAGAAGCTTATTGCTATGGGTTTGCTAGCAGGGGAGTTATCTAAGGATGTTAATAAGAAGGATTCTATTGTAGGGGAGATGGAAGTGGTGTATCCGGGGAAGGGGAAAGGGGAACGGCAGGGGGCCGACTCTCCTATGCTTTGATCTCGTAATGAAGATACTTGCCTGAAATGTTAGGGGGGCTAGGAAGCCCTCCTTTGTTTCTACCTACCATAGGTACTTGCAACTGTATAATCCTCTTATTTGTGTCTGGTTGGAGACGAGAGTGCCCCTTCCTTTGTTTCTACCTACCATAGGTACTTGCAACTGTATAATCCTCTTATTTGTGTCTGGTTGGAGACGAGAGTGTCCGGTTCCAGTGTGGAGCGTATCAGACATCACGTTCCCCGAACTGGGGGTTCTATTCGGTGCCGTCTCAGGGCTTGTCTGGGGGCATTATTGTCACCTGGAATTCCGGTCAACTGAAAGTCAATGTGTTTCATAGATTTGACCAATTGGTCGCTATTGTGGTCTCGGAACCAAATCAATCCACTTGGCTCCTATGTGGCGTATATGCTAGTACGTCATATAAGGAGAGAAGGACTGCTTGGGAAGAGGCTTCGATGCTTTTGAATCAGGGTGTTCCTTCTGTCATTGCCGAAGATTTTAATGTTATTGATCATCCTAAGGACAAGCGGGGGGCAGACCCTTCATTCAGGACTCTGGATCCAGGGAATTTTCTGACTTTATATAGAATAATGGGCTGATTGGCTTAGGATTCCTTGGTCCTAGATTTACTTGGTGCAACAACCGGGCTGGGACGGCCAGAGTCTGGGAAAGACTCGACAGATTTTTTGCCACGCCGTCATGGTTGTCTCTCTCCCTGATCATTCGTGCAGCATCTTAGGCGGATCACCTCGGATCATTGCCCCATTCTCCTATCCATTGATCAGAAGATCAGGGGTCCGACTCCTTTTAGATTTGAAAAATTCTGGTTGTCCTATCCCAAGCTGAAAGATATTGTCCGGGATGTCTGGAGGATGCCGGTGAGGGATGATGCTTCCTACAGGATTACTCGGAGGCTGCTTATTCTTAAACGTCGGCTGCTGCATTGGAACAGGGTAGAGGTTGGCAATCTTCAGGAGCAGTTGAAAGCTTTTGAAGCCTCTATTGATTCCTTGCAGGAGAAGGAGGACTCGCTCGGCTTTCTGTCGGATGCTGATATGGACTCTCTTCGTAATTGCCTATCCCGTCATCATTCTCTGTTGTCAAGATAGGAGGTTCTCTGGAGGCAAAAATCCAGGGTTCAATGGCTACAAGAGGGTGATAGAAATACTAAGTTTTTTCACCAGGCTACTATTATTCGGAGGCATTCCAATACTATTCGGGCCCTCTTTTCGGATCAGCAGGGGTGGATCAAGGAGGATGCTGCTATTAGAAGGGAACTATTCAACTTCTTCTCCTCCAGGTGGACTTCTCCCACCCCTACTCCTCTTTATTTTGATTTCTTGCCTCCTCAGAATCCAGTTACTGCTTTCCAAAACTCTTTGCTCCTAACTCAGGTCTCCGAGGAAGAAATTAATTTTCTCTCTGGTTCGTGGGGGAAGACAAAGCTCCGAGTCCGGATGGTTTCCCCTCATTCTTCTTTCACTCCTATTGGGAAATTCTCCGCTCGAACATGGTCAATGCCATCCAGTCCTTCTTCAAGTCCGGGAGGATGCCTCATGAATGGAAGCAAACTTTTATTATTCTGATTCCCAAGCACCAAGATGCTTCCGAGCCATCTCATTTTTGTCCGATTAGTTATGCATTGCCCTCTATAAAATATGTGCAAAACTTATGGCGAATAGGATGAGGGCCATTCTTCCGAAATTGAATAACCCGTAGCAAGGGGCTTTCGTTGGTGCCCGAAGTATTTCTGATAATATTCTTATTGTCCAAGAATTTATGCATGACCTTCATTGAGCTCCTAAGTGCCGGAGTTTAATGGCTATCAAATTAGATATGGAGCGAGCTTATGATAAGGTCAGCTGGACCTTCCTGCACCGAGCCATGCTGGATCTTGGATTTCATCCCAACTGGATCTCCAAGTTAATGGCGTGTATTTCTGGTCCCGCCTTTTTTATCCTGGTTAATGGCTCTCCAACGGATTTCTTTCATTCTTCTATGGGTCTTCGGCAAGGTTGCCCTCTCTCTCCATCTCTATTTATTATTTCTGCTGATTATCTTTCCATATCCTTATTTGCAGCTGTGCGGAATGCGGTTGTTCAACCGTATCTCTTTGCCCCTGGAGCTCAGCCAATTTCTCATTTATTATTTGTTGACAAATATTTACTTCTCGGTCGGGCTTCTATTACCAATGCTCATGGCATTCAGAGAGTCTTGGAGGGGTGCTGCTATGTTTTGGTCCAGAGTATTAATTTGCATAAATCGAGGATTTATTTCAGCCCTAAGACCTCTATCAGGACTCGTCATAGAGTTCGTATATTTTGGGGATTTTCAACCTTCAAGGTCCTTTGCATTATTTGGGTATTCCTATCTCTGGAGTCAGGCTTTCTAGGGCTGAATGTGCTCCGTTTCTTGCGAGTGTCCGTCAGAGGATTGATGGTTGGCAAGGTAGGGCTCTCTTCGCCATGGGCAGAATTATCCTTATTTGCGCGGTGCTTACTTCTCTTTCTATCTATTTGTTATCTATTGCCGTCATCCTGAAGCGGGTCATTCTCGATATCGAGCAGATGATGCGATCTTTCCTTTGGGACTCCTTGCCCATTCGCTGCAAGATTCACTTATTGGGTTAGGAAAGGGTGTGCTAGCCCAGGTCGGGGGGGATTGGGCATTCCTGCTCTTCTTGCTCGTTGAAAGGCTTTCCTCATGAGGCATGTCGTCAGGTTCTTTCTTAATCCGAATGGTCTGTGGTCCTCCTTTATGAGAGCCAAGTATGGTGATATTTTCACTGATTTCAATGTTTTCACTGCTCCTCCTAGAAATTGTTCTATTATTTGGAGGGAGATGATTAGGAGGGCCCCTTCTGTGATTCCTCATTTATCTTGGGTAATTGGGGATGGCTCTTCTATTAGATTTATGGCAGACCCTTGGATCTCGGAGATTCCGCTCAGCTAGTGGCCCACTTTCATCTCGGTGCACATGTCGTTCTCTATTTCAATCCCTAATATTATGTCTCCTGATCGTACTACTTGGGACTGAGGAGATGTGCTCTCTATCTTCGGCGACATCCTTGGTCTTCGTGTTCTATCTATTGCTATTCCAATTTTTTCTGGCCTAGATTTCAGGATCTGGAGGCATTCAGCCACCCAGAGGGCTCCGATTCCAGACTTGATGAGGATTGGGGCACCTCAGCCACCGGTGGCCCACTCTTTTGCTTGGATCTGGTCATTATCGGTTCATCCTAGAGTGGCTCTGTTTATCTGGAAGCTTGCTTGGGGTCGGCTTCCTACCTGTTATATGCTTTCTTCGAGGGGTCTATCCATTCCATCGGACTACCCCTTCTGTAATGAGGAGAGTGAGATCCAGACTCATACCATTTTTACTTGTACGAGGGCGGCGTCTATTTGGAGACTGGCGGGTTTTCTTGACGTAGGTACTTAGGCCCAGGATGCCGAGGAGCTATTCATCTCCTATCTGTATCATTCTGCTTCGTATCAACTCTCCTATATTATCTATCTGGCTTACCATATTTGGTTGTCTAGGAACAACCAGATTTTTTCCTCTTCTACTTCATCTCCTAGATTCGTGGTGGAGAGAGCTAGGGCGGATGCTACCGAGTATTGGGGATTGTCTGAGTCGAGGTTGGAGACCTGGGGTTCCCCTTCTGCTCCTAGAGCGACCCCTCGAGTGTTTGTCGCTTGGAAACCTCCTCCTCCGACCTTCTGTACGGTCAGTTTTGATGGTAGTCTCCGCCAGGGCAAAGAAGCTGCTATTTTATTATTTGGGACTCCTCTCTTAGTTTCATCACGGCAGGGGGTATCCTAGTTTGGGATGCCTCTGTCCCACAAACGGAGCTTCTGGCGGCTTGGGCTAGGATCAGATATGCTCGTCTCATCCTTCAGATTGATTGCCTTCTTATTAAGGGAGATTCCACCACAGTTATATCTTGGATTGATCAGAGGACCACGGCGCCTGCTTCCCACCCTATTATCAGAGATATCCATCTTTTGAGGCAGGGTTGTGTTTGTTCTTCAGTTAGACATGTGTATAAGGAGGCGAACTCAACGGCTGACTGGATCGCATCGTATGTGGCCAATCACTTTGGTCTGATTTTATGGACCGATTGGCATTCTGCTCCTCTTCTGTTGCGGGATATTTTATTGTCTGATCATCTTGGTTGTATTCATCTTCGCTCTTAATTGAATACACCATTTTACCAAAAAAAAGATAATTAAAAAAAAATTCCCGAAGTGTGTGGCAGATGGAGTTGTGCTGGCTGAAGGTGCTGGTTCAACAACCTGTGTTTTCAACCAAAACTCTGCCCGGGCCTATATTTTCTCGGGCCATATTTCTTTCGATAATTTTTTTTATTTGAAAAAAATTAAAAGTAGGAAAGGAGTTCTCCGAAGCAGCGCTCTCGGTCTCCCTTGTTTTCTATCCGAGCGAGCGATGGCCCCAAAAATCCATCGTTTTGGTCCCCATTATTTTTCTAATCATCCATTTTGTAGGTAAGTTTTTTTATTTTAAGAGAAGTTTTTGTAGTTATGTTTTTTTGGGAGAAACAAAGAATAGATCAGATCTTTCATATATTTTTTTTGTTTGATCCGTTCAAAGTTAGCATATATTATTTATTTTGTTTGATATGTATTTTTTTTGTTGGTATGATCTGTCATTATTATTTAATAATAATCATAATTCTTTTTTGTTGGTATGATCCGTTATTGTTATTTATTGTATGATATGATTATCCTTTTTGTAATATTAATGTCATGTTTGTTTTAATATTAATATTTTTTATTTGTTGGTATGATGTGATAATTTATTGAAATATTAATCATATTTTTTTTGTATGATTTGATTATTATTTTGGTTAATATTACTGTCATGTTGGTTTTTTTAATATTAGTATTTTGTTTGTTGGTATGATCCGATGATATTTTTTTAAAATATTACTATTATTTTTTTAATATTAATCATATATTATATTATTTGGAATGATATTAAGATTATATATATATATTAATATGTTAGATGATAAATTAGTTTTTTTTATAATTTTTATAAATAAATTTGTGTAAATAATATGAAATAATATTGTTAATTGTTAATTGTTAATTGTTAATTATAATATGACTAGGAAAAATGTTATAATGATGAAAATGAAAATTTATATGAAATGCAAAAATTAATTATAGATTGAAAAAAATAGAAGTTTTAATTATTTGAATAAAAATAGTAGAAAATTATTTTATGATTTTATTAAAATATAGGGTGGATTGTTTAAAAATAAAATTTTATAAAAAATATGTGAATTATGTTAGAAAAGTATTAGTACCAAAATAATAAAAAATATTTATTTTTAGAATATATATTTTAAGAAATTTAAGCATAATGAATAATGATTAATAATAGATTCAATTCATTAGTTTAGAAATAAATGGTAAATGTAAATTATTCAATTAGTTTAAAAATATTTTTTTAAATTTAATTAAGATTTATTTTGGATTGTTAAAAAAATTATTTTTTTTTAAAAAAACGTGATATTAAGTTGGAAAAGTATTAGTATTAAAATAATGAAATGTATTTATTTCAACAAAAAAAATAGTAGAATTTTTAAAAATAAATAATGAATAATAATTGATTATTGAATTAATTTAGAAATAAATGGTAAATGTTGATTATTCAATTAATTTAGAAATATTTTTTTAAATAAATAAAAATTTAGTGTAGATTGTTTAAAAAATAAGTTTTTTAAAATTAGGGATATTCTGTTAGAAAAGTATTTGTATTAAAATAATAAAATATATTTATTTCTAGAAAAAATATTCTAGGATTTTTAGCATGATGAAAATGATTAATAATAGATTATTGAATTAGTTTAAAAAAAATAGTGAATTTAGAATATTCAATTAGTTTATTAATATTTTTTAAATAAATAAAAATTTATTGTGGATTGTTAAAAAAAATATATTTTAAAATAATAGGTGATATTAAGTTAGAAAAGTATTAGTATTAAAATAATGAAATGTATTTATTTTTAGAAAAGATATTCCATGATTTTTAGCTTAATGTAAAATGATTAATAATAGATTATTGAATTAGTTTAGAAATAAATGGTAAATTTAAATTATTCAATTACTTTAGAAATATTTTTTTAATTAAATTAAAGTTTATTATGGATTTTTTTTAAAAAAATATATTTTTTTAAAGGTCATATTAAGTTGGAAAAGTATTAGTATTAAAATAATGAAATGTATTTATTTTTTAAAAATATTCCAAGAATTTTAGCATAATGAAAATAATGAAATGTTTTTAAAAAATATTCCATGTTTATTATTTTTATTGTTTATGACATTCTTTTTTTGGTATGCTTGTAATACATAAATATATATATATATAATTGATTAATTAGTTTGTTCTTTATGCATGTAAAATTTGTATTTTATAGTGGAGAAAGAAATAGTAGAGAAACAAAAATGGAGAAAAAAAATGAAGAAAAAAAGGTGGAGGAACAAAAAAAAAAAAGTGGAGAAAAAAAGTGGAGAAAAAAAATTGAAAAAAAAAGGTGGAGAAAAAATAATAAGTGGAAAAAAAGTGGAGAAAAAATATCAAGTGGAGAAAAAAAAGTGGAGAAAAAAAATTGGAGAAAAGAATTGGAGAAAATAAAGGTGGTGAAAGAAAGTGGAGAAAAAAATAAGCGGAGAAAAAAAGTTGAGAAAAAAGTGGAGAAAAAAAATAGTGAAAAAAAGATGGAGAAACAAAAAAAGTGGAGAAAAAAATAATAGTGCAAACAAAAATGTTGACAAAAAGTGGATAAAAAAATGGGAGGAAAAAAGGGGAGAAAAAAGTGGAGGAAAAAAAAATAAAAACAAGGAAAAAAAATGGAGAAAACGCAGGTTGAAAGACATGGGTCCTGCCACAGGTCCGGTCACTAGGATCCTGTCAATGGTCAAATCGCTGGTCCGTCCGGCCGTTAGGGTGTTGCCACGGGTCCGGCCACCAAGGTCCTGCCACCGGTCCGGTCATTAGGGTCCTACCACTGGTCTGATACCGATCTGGATATCAGGATCCTGCCACTGATCCGGTCTCTAGGATCCTATCACCGGTCTAACTGCCGGTCCGGTAGCTAAGGTCCTGCCACCAGTCCGGCCACTAAGGTCTTGCCATCGGTCTGATTGCCGGTCTGGCCGGTAGGGTCCTGCCACAGGTCCGGTCGCTATGGTCCTATCATCGGTCAAATCGTCGATCGATCTGGTCGCTGGGATCTTGCCATCGGTCTAGCCGCCAAGGTCGTGCCATCGATTTGGTCATTAGGATCCTACCACCGGTCTGATCACCAGCCCGGATATCAGGATCCTGCTACCGATCCGGTCGCTAGGGTCCTATCACCGATCTAACAGCCGGTCCGGTAGCAAGGGTCCTACCACCAGTCTGATTACCGGTCTGGCCGGTAGGGTCCTGACTCAGGTCCGGTCGCTAGGATACTGTCACCGGTCAAATTGCCACTGGTCCAATTGCCAAGGTCTTGCCATCGGTCCAATTGCCAAGGTCTTGCCATCGATACGGTCACTAGGATTTTGGCACCGGTCCAACTGCCAAGGTCCTTCCATCGATACGGTCGCTGGGGTCCTACCACCGATCCGGATATTAGGATCCTGCCACCGATCCGGTCGCTAGGGTCCTGCCACCGGTCTAACCACCGGTCTGGTAGCCAGGGTCCTGCAACCAGTCCGGTCTGCAAGGTCCTGCCACCGGTTTAAATTTTTTTAATTTTTTTTGCAAGAATCTATCTTTTTTTAATTTGCCGTCCGGTTCAGAAGGTGCAAGTTCAATATGCGTCTTCAGGTCAATTTATTTTTTAAGTTTTAAGGGAAGGTGCAGGTTCACTTTGCGCTTTCAGTAATTTTTTTATTTTTTTTAATATAAAAGAAGGTGCATGTTCAATATGCATTTTTGAATCTGCACTTTCATTGATTTTTTTTTTTTATATAATCTATGCTTGAGAAGGTGCAGGTTCAATCTGGGCCTCGATAGATTTTTTTTTTTTTTTTTTGAAGTTGTGCATGAGAAGGCGCAGATTCATTTTTTTTTTTTTTTATCCATAAGAAGGCACTGGTTGAACTTAATTGTTCACGAGAAGGTACAAGTACAATCTGTGCCTTCGTGTAAATTTTATTTTAAATGAGAGGGTGTGTTTGGAATTTTTTTAAATGAGAGAGTGTGTTCGCTGATGTTGTTTTGTTTTGTTTTTTTTTTTTTTTGAGATAGAGAGAGAGAGAGTTCCCTGTCACGTGAACCTCTAAAGTTTAGGGTATAGGATTTTTTTTTTTTTTTTGAGAGAGAGTTCGCTGGCGTCCTTTTATTTTTAAAAAAAAAAAAATTGTGAGAGGGCCCAGGTTGAACCTGCGCCTTGGGATTAAAAAAAAAAAATTATCCACGTGACAGAAAGAACCGTAAATTGATAAAATTGCTGGGAACCATGTTATTTGGATAATATTATTTTTAAAAAATATTTTAAAAAAAAATCCGGTTCGGACAATATAATAACAATTTTTTTAAAATAATATTTTTTAAATTAAAAATTACCAAAATAGATGTTTCAGGATATATTTATCAAAATAGATAATTTCGATCGACGTAATGATATTGGGCATCTAAGTTTGTCTTTTTAAAAGACGAATTCAACTTCGTCTTTTAAAAAGACGAAATCCTTATAAATCGATTTTATTTTTTTAAATTTAATTTTAAAATTTAATGTGACATAAATTAAATGGACGTGATATTGAATTCGTCGTTCCGAAAGACGAATTCAATTTTGAATTCGTCTTTCCAACGGATGAATTCAAAATCAATTTTTTTTATAATTTTATAAATATATTATTATTTTTAAATAAAATTAATATAATTTTAATTTTAAATAAATAAATAAAAAATTAATATTAATTAAAATTTTATATATTATTTTTGATAATATTAATTATTAATTATTTTAAGATTATTAATTAATATATAATTAACTATATAAAAATAATATTAATTTAAAATTAATAATAATTTAATAAAATTAATAATATTAATTGAAAATAATATTAATTAAAAGATATTATAATAATAATATATATATATATTATATTGTAATAATTAGTTTATATTCTAAAATATAATAAATATATTATAATTTATTATATTATATATTATAATTTTTATAATATAGTATAAAAAAATTTTAAAAAATAAAAAAATAAAAAATAATCATCATGTCGATAATATTCGGTCGCTAGCCCGGTACCGGTTCGGTTGACAGCCTAATGTCAGTCCGATCCCTTGCTTAGGAGCGATGGCAGGACCCCGACGACTAGACCGGCGATCGGGTCTGTGGCATGACCGGGGCTAGACCGGTGACAGGATCTTGGCGGTCGGACAGGTAGTCGGACCCGGGTGGCCGGACCGACACTGGACTGGGGCCGGAACGGCTACAGGACCGGGGCCGCACCGGGGACCCCGGTCTGGCTGCCGGTCTGGCCCCCGATGAGGGCCACGGTCCGACCGCCGGTCCGGTAGCCGGTCAGGCCCCGAGTGCAGCCCCTGGTACAGCGGAACGGTCCGGCCCCCGGTGCGGCCCCCGGTCCAGCGGAACGGTCTGGCCCCCGGTGCGGCCCTCGGTCCAGCGGACCGGTCCGGCCGCCGCTCCGGCCCCCGGTGCGGGCCTTGGTCCGGCCCCCGGTCCGGCTCCAGGTGCGGCCCACGGTCCGGCCCCCGGTCCTGCAACCGGACCGGTCCGCTGGACCGGGGGTCGCACTGGGGGCCGGACCGGTTCGCTGAACCAGGGATTGCACTTAGGGCATGACCGGCTACCGGACCGGGGGACGGACCGGTGGCCAGACCGGCGGCTGGACCGGGGGCCAGACCGATGGCCAGACCGGGGCCCGCATCGGGGGCCGGACCGGTGGCCGGTCTGGTAGCCGGTCTGGCCCCAAGTGCGGCCCCCGGTCTGGCAACCGGTCCGGCCACCCAGGTCCGACTACCTATCTGACCGCCAAGATCCTATCACCGGTCTAGCCCCAGTCATGCCACATATCCGATCACCGGTCCGATCGTCGGGGTCCTGCCACCGCTCTTGAGCAATGGATCGACCTGACACCGGGTTATCGACCGAACTGGTACCGGGCTAGCGACCGAATAGTTTCGATATGATGATTATTTTTTATTTTTTATTTTTTAAAATTTTTTATACTATATTATAAAAATTATAATATATAATATAATAAATTATAATATATTCATTATATTTTAGAATATAAAATAATTATTATAATATAATATATATTATATTATTATAATATCTTTTAATTAATATTATTTTCAATTAATATTATTTTTTAGTTAAATTATTATTAATTTTAAATTAATATTATTTTTATATAGTTAATTAATATTATTTTTAATTAATATTATCTTAAATAATATAATAATTAATATTATCAAAAAAATAATATATAAAATTTTAATTAATACTAATTTATTATTTATTATTTATTTATTTAAAATTAAATTTTATTAATTTTATTTAAAAATAATAATTATTATTATAAAATTATAAAAAAAAAATTTTGGTTTTGAATTCGTCCGTTGGGAAGACGTATTCAATATCATATTTATTTAATTCATATCACGTCAAATTTTTAAATTAAATTAAAAATAAATAATGATGGTTTATAAGTATTACATCTTTTTAAAAAATGAAGTTGAATACATCTTTTTAAAAAATGAACTCAAATACCCTGTGACCATCACATCGATTAAAATCACCTATTTCAGTAAATATATCTGGAACACCTATTTTGATATTTTTTTAAAAAAAATATTATTTTAAAATTTTTTTTTATAATAACCATAAATTTGATATATGTAATTCTTTTGGAAAAAAAAATTCAAAGCCGAATCTAGTACGACATTGCAGCTGCAGTTAACATCACAAGGGTACGGCTTCCTTGCTACACTTTAAAAAAAAAAGAAAAAACAAACTCGACTTTTCCCTGCTGATTTGGACAGCTTTCCACACTTTACGCGTTATATTGAAAAGCTTAACCTTTTTAATAGCTGAAGTATTTTTTAGTTGATTGAAATTTCCAAGCTTTGTTGTAAGAGTTAAAACTACAGCAAGGCGGTAGCCCCATTGGTAGGATCTTAAATTTTTATCTATCGATCGTAGATTTAAAATATAATTTTATAAATAATTTAATTAAAATCAGAATATATACTGAAACACGTGATCAAAAAAAGAAAGAGCATACTATTCTGCCAGCTCAGTTTAGCGGAATCAGACTGACGTACTCATCTATGATAGAAAGGGCATGCAAAAATATGCGATTCGAATCGAACATGATCTGACGGGAAGGGAGCTCCAGTAAAAATAACTACGATGAAATTTATCTCATTTCCTTTTCTTTACAAAAAAAAAAAAAAAAAAAAAAAAAAATTTAAAACTTAAGATATATGTGTTATCTAAAATTGCTAGGTACTCCATGCACGCACATTTCGAGCAACGATGAAATGTATGGTGGGTCAAGGCCCCGCACATGTTAAATTTAAATGAACCGAGATAGAGATCCAATGGATAAAAGATCGGTGGACCTGGAAACACAGGGATGATGGAATCAAAGCATAATTCAAGCAAAGTTGTGCTTTAACTTTCAAGGATAAGTAGGTCATGGATGCTACCATGTCATCTAGTATCACGTTATTACAACAACGTATGCAATATTATTTCATTGGTCCATACATGCTTGTCAGGGGCTACATGGTTCAATAGCATGTTAGCATCACTAAGACGGTAGCCTGATTGATTGAGGTCTTGTTTCAATATCAATCGATCGCTAGTTTGAGAAAGAATCTTTACGGTAACTTGATTAAATCCAGGATTTATCCTGCAACTCACGATCATTGGTGTGAGTGAGAGGTCAGGGTCTCCCCCTTTGTTCTCGTTCTACCAACCAGCATCTTAGTGATGTTAGGTTGACATACTCATCTTTACATGGAAAAAGCTTGCGCAAATCCAAGCAGCTTGCATCGAATATTACCTAGCGAGTTTGGGACATGTTGCCGCCAAGATCGCCATGGCCTATAGCTGCTGTCGGCACCGGAGTGCGTGACTTGATACTCCTGGGAGGTCCTGTCCTGCAAGACCTGCGAAAACCGGGTTAGTGACCCGGACCGGGGATTCTGGCGGGGGCACTCCGACGGTCAAGTCAGTGACGATCCAGGGGAACAGGTCCTCCTGGTCAAGCCTCTCTCGGTGGACTCCATGCTAGGAGGAGTTAATGGTATGAGAGTAAGGTGAAAGTATGTAGGAGGATGGCGGAGCTAGAGGGATTCTCTGCGTAACCGCTCCTTTTTTTGCTTAGAGTGGTGGCGGTGTGTCGCCCTTCTGGTTGAGCTTGCATCGGTGTTTCTTTTTTTTTGTATTGCTTGTATTTTCCTTGGTTGAGTTATCTCCTCCCCTCCGGGGTGTCGATCATTTTTTGTAGTCAAGGTGACCGTTGGGCGCTTGCCTTGGGATCCTCGTTGGGCTGGCAGGCGCGTGCGGCGGAGTACCATGCCGTAGACGGGACGTCTTTCCTAACATGCGCTAGGGGAAACTTCCATTCGCTCTGACATTCTCTCCGGTCGCTTCATTCCAGGAAGCTTGGCAGAGCCTCGATCCGAGGGTCACCGCCCCTGGGATTCGTGCCCTCTGGCTAGCCCATCCTTCTGGTAGTACAAGAGGCTGATGGAGGGTTTGGCACCTTGATCAGGGTTTTCCCCTCCTTTCTAGTGTAAGTGATGGGCAGGCAGTTATTGCGGTATGGTGGGCACCGTTCCGTGGTCCTTGGATGGCTTACCGGCATCCTGGGGTGATAGTACTGTCCTTCCGCTTGCGGTCGCCTTTGCCCGAGCTAGAAGCCGAGCAGGGGAGGCTGGGCTCGGCTCGGCGATCGGCCCCGTTGTTCTGAGAGGGCCCGACCCGACCAAGGAGTCAGGTCAAAGAACTTGACGTGGCGGTCTTTCCCGATGTGGCGTCTGACAGTTGTTTCATGTCAGCGATCCTGCCATATCAGGATATGTGGGATAGCTATACCGGAATTTATTCTCCTTATCCTTTTGCTTTATAAAAAAAAAAAAAAAAAAAAAAAAAAGAAGAAAGAAAAGAAGAAAAGCATGTTAGCTAATGGGTAGAAGTGCCTGTGAGTCAATATATATATATATATATATATATATATATATATATATATATATATATATATATATATATATATATATATATATATATATATATATATATATATATATATATATGCGCGCGTGCGTTTTTTTTGTTTTTTTACCGTTTTAATTAATGCTTAGGTCTTAAAATTTGCTGTGTTCAGACAAGGGACCACATTTTGAACATGCATCACCTGTTTCTTTATCTTCTTTTCTGGTCACTTCAAATTTATTTAATGACAAGATGTAGCCATGCCTCTCTTTCAATCAAAAAAATAATATTAATAGAAGATCGGTCAATCTGGCCATAAGCTCGTGCCTTGTTTGATGAGGGCTTAATTATTTTTATGATTAGCATATCGTTCACGATACATAAAATATTCAGCATTGCCTTTTCGGAGATTAGCTACTGAATAATTTGGATGGGAAGAACTGCTACGGGGGTTGGAGGAGTCATAATGCTAGGCTCGCTTGCGATCGATAGGTTTCAATTTTTTTTTTCTAATTATTTTTATGAAACCATTCTTTGATTAAAAAAATATTATAAAAAAAGTTAATCAATTTTTTATGAATTAATTTTTCTATACTTTTGTACTTTTTTGAGTAAATAAGTTAAATATTTTTTAATACATAACATTTAATGAGAGAAAAGAAATCTTATTCATTTAAAAAATTGATAAATCATTTTTTTCATCAACGAAAAAATATTTTTTTATTTTATTTTTAAAATATTTTTAATTGTATAATAATCATATATATATATATATATATATAACACACCAAAAATAACAAAGCAACAATTAATTTTATTTATTTTATTTTCTGATGGATTCGTGATCCTGTGTGGCAGCAGGGGAGTGATGCACACGCAAATTGAGACGTCGGTGATACGGTACCTGAGGTGTGGTTGGTTACATCATTGTTTGATGATAAGCGGAATTATTTATTTATTTATTTATTTTTTATAGACCGGCGGCGGTCATCAGCCGACCAGAGGGACCATTACCCTTGTACGTAACGTAACCCCGTGCGTGCGGGGGTGGGGAAGGGGAGGCGCCAACAACTTTGGTACTTTCCTCCAATTCCTGCCAAACATGGTGGATTAACCTCTTTTAAACGGAAACGCATACCAGTCTTGCAAATTTCCAGGATACCAACTTTTCACTCTCCATTCCAAACAAACCCTTCGCTGAGGATAATTACTAACAGTTACAAAATATAAAATTCTATAGCAACAAGTCGACGGAGCCAAAGAACGTCGATACTTAACCTAGAATGGAGCAATCTAAAAGAAAAACCTAGTTTCGTAGTAAATGATTGGCGGAATTATTAGGACCGGGAGAGGGAGACGTATTTAATTTTGCATATGTAAAAGAAATCAAAATAACCTCGAGTTCTCTTTATACGGTCAACATTTGAGTTCGGGTTGTATAAATCATGTGAAAGAATAATTATTTTACTGGTTCATATACTCATCGTTTGATAAAAAAAGATTACAAAATTTTAAATAACATTACCTGACAGGACAGGACCTGCGGGGATAGCTACACCGAATTTAACCCCCCTATCCAATCTTATCACGTTAACGATAGTTAAGGTGAAACAGGTTGTCGTGATATATTCCATACTACATTTTTGATTGGAGATATGCTATTATAATTGGTTCAAATAAATTTCAAATTAATTTTTAAAATCTAAACGTGAATATATACACTACAGGAAAAAGGATAAAAAATAACTCTTTTCTGCCGACGCTAATGGAGAGTGTCAGAAAAAATTATGGATTTTTCGACGCTTTTTTGTTAGCATTGGGATAAACATGTTGTTGCCGATCTTGCCGCCGCACCTGTGGCTTCGGAGCTACCGATTTGACTAGATTGTCTCGCCCCGAGGTCGCCTAGCTCTCAATCCTGCAAGACAAGGTCAGAAACCCTTGCCGGGGATCCCGGCGAGGGAGCTCGGACAGTCAAGTTAGTAAACGGCGAGAGGGAACAGAATCTCTGAGACGGGCCCCCGAAGGAGTCCCAGACTTAGAGATCGTGCTAGCAAGAAAGGTTCCAGGAAGAATAGAAATCCGACCGGGTTCCTCCACCGAGCTCACGCCAAAGGTCCCCTCTCGGGATCTTGGATCCTGCTCTTGGAACGGAATCTCCTCTCCCAGCCTTTGTTTTTTTGCTTACATTGTTGTCCACTCTTTTCTTCCTTTTAACTCCTCATGTTGCCTTTTCGTTTGCTGCCCTTGGGAGGCTCCTTTGTCGCTTTCACCTCCTCCCCTCCATCTCTTTCCCCTTTCCCCTTTTGGATCAAAGAACCAGACGACTTCCCCGCCTTGCTTGTCGAGCCTAGCGAGGAAAGAGTAAAGGGAGGGCGCCGGTCAGACCGCCGACCAGACCTTGGGCCGAGCGTGAGTGCTCTTCTTCCCAGGTGCCGACGATACCCGTTATCGGGTCCTGTTTTGTCAGGACTTCGCCTCTCGACTGCGGAACCTGTTGGGGCGATGTAAGCGATGTTTCGCGTGTCGCTGCCGACCGTACGGGCGCTACTCTCGGGGTGCGGCGCGCATGGCTCGAGGGGCAATCTTGGAGCTTGTGCTCCCGCTCCTCGAAAGCTTCTCCGCACAGGTTCGCCTGCCTCGGCCGAGGTGGACCCCTCTTGGGTGGACACCTGGCGGAGCGGTAGGGGGCGTTCGACTTCGACCGAGGTGGTCCCGTCTCCGGGCGCCACCTGGCAAAGGAGCGAGGGGGCCCGGCTTGACCTCGGCTGAGGTGGAACCGTCTCAGGGCGCCACCTGGCGAGGGAGCTGGGGGGCCGCCGGCTTCGGCCGAGGTGGACCCCTCCTGGATGGACACCTGGTGGAGCAGCAGAGGGGCGCTCGACTTCGGCCGAGGTGGTCCCATCTCCGGGCGCCACCTGGCGAAGGAGCGAGGGGGCCTGGCTCGACCTCAGCCGAGGTGGGACCGTCTCAGGGCGCCACCTGGCGAGGGAGCAGAGGTCGCCGGCTTCGGCCGAGGTGGACCCCTCCTGGGTGGACACCTGGCGGAGCGGCAAAGGGGCGCTCGACTTCGGCCGAGGTGGTCCCGTCTCCGGGCGCCACCTGGCGAAGGAGCGAGGGGGCCCGGCTCGACCTCGACCGAGGTGGAACCGTCTCAGGGCGCCACCTGGCGAAAGAGCAGGGGGTCGCCGGCTTCGGCCGAGGTGGACCCCTCCTGGGTGGACACCTGGCGGAGCCGCAGAGGGGCGCTCGACCTCGGTCGAGGTGGTCCCGTCTCCGGGCGCCACCTGGCGAAGGAGTGAGGGGGCCCGGCTCGACCTCGGCCGAGGTGGGACCGTCTCAGGGCGCCACCTGGCGAGGGAGCAGGGGGCCGCCGGCTTCGGTCGAGGTGGACCCCTCCTGGATGGACACCTGGCGGAGCGGCAGAGGGGCGCTCGACTTCGACCGAGGTGGTCCCTTCTCTGGGCGCCACCTGGTGAAGGAGCGAGGGGGCCCGGCTCGACCTTGGCCGAGGTGGGACCGTCTCAGGGCGCCACCTGGCGAGGGAGCAGGGGGCCGCCGGCTTCGGCCGAGGTGGACCCCTCCTAGGTGGACACCTGTCGGAACAGCAAAGGGGCGCTCGACTTCGACCGAGGTGGTCCCGTTTCCGGGCGCCACCTGGCGAAGGAGCGAGGGGGCCCGGCTCGACCTCGGCCGAGGTGGGACCGTCTCAGGGCGCCACCTGGCGAGGGAGCGGGGGGCCGCCGGCTTCGGCCGAGGTGGACCCCTCCTGGGTGGACACCTGGCGGAGCGGCAGGAAGGCCTAGACCGACCTCGACTTCGACAGAGGCGGAGCCACATCTGACCTTGCCGAAAAACTCCAAGTGGCTCGAATCACGACCAGCAAAATCTGAGATATGCCACGTCAAAATAACGGCCGTTACACATGCTTTAACGATGAATTTTAGCGTCGGAATGCTCTCCTCCCTGCTTCCGCTCGAATTGCTACCTCCCTTCTCCTTCATCTCCTCCTCCTCCTCCTCCATCTCCCTCATTCGCACCGGCTCGCTCGAGATTTTTCGTCTTCGAGACTTCTCCGATCACCGGGGCTTCAACGAGATCCCATCCCTTTGGAACTCTATATAAGCCCCTCCCTCTTACCCCGTTCGAAAATAGAATGACGATATCTCAAAGTAAAAGAGAAGAGAGGAGTGCACGCTCTCTCTGTCTCTTCCTCTTTCTCTCTCTAGTCCTCCGAAGTCCAAGCAATGCAGTTCGGCAAAACCCTGGCTCACCGGTTCTTCAATGCCGCCAAGTCCTCCCCCACCGGCACCTTCCTCCCTCCCCGCCTCCGCGCCACCAAGCTGTTCTCTTACTTCCGACGCCTCCTCCCGGACTACAGCGATGAGCGGGGGCTCCTCCGCCCATTCCTTCAGTGGCGGGCCCTCTTCCAGTCGGCGGAGCGGCTTTCCCTTCCTGTCGGTGATGCCCTGGCCGATCGTATCCGGTAGCTGAACCAGGAAATCCTCCACCTCGACGGCAACTCCCTTCCCCCCTCCCTCCCTTCCCATTATCCGATCCCTTCCGATCGATCCCTAACCCTATTGATCTGGCCACGGCACCTCCCTCTCCCTCCCTCCCTCCATTCTCGGGCGATTCCAACGCTGCTTCCCGCGAATGGGCCCTCCCTCCATTCTCGGGCGATTCCAGCACTGCTTCCTGCGAATGGAAACTCCCTTCCTCCCTCCCTCCCTTCCCATTATCCGCTCCCTTCCAATCGATCCCTAAGACCCCAACCCCATGGTCGGCTGTGTGATCGTTAAGGACGGAGAGATCGTTGGCGAAGGTTTCCATCCCAAGGCTGGGCAACCTCATGCCGAGGTATCTCAAAATTCCCTTTCACCTCATGCATTGAGCCACCCCCTTTTTTAATTGTGTTGTATAATTTATTTGGTGTTCAGAATCTTGAACAAAAGAATAATTTCAATGATCCATATCTCTTCTATAAATGATATGATATTTTATCCACTGTCCACCGAGGTTGTTTTGTTCTATTTGCCGAATTCCTTTTCTATCATGCGATAAATATTTTTAGCATTTTATAATTTCTCATCTGGACTAATAAGTGCTAAATGTTTAGGTATCTGGTAAAAGTCTTTGTTATTAACAAGGGTATGATGCAAAAATACTATATTTGTATTTGTAGTAAGTAGCCTTATACTGCTTTTTCCTCCCATTACACTCCCTCTTATGTATTTTGTTGAGTTTCTTAGTGTTTTTATTTGTAAGTGTATCTTGTAAGCTTATGTTAGGTTCTATTGATTTTTCTTAACCTTCTGATGTTAAATAAAATTTCATGTAATTGTTGTTTATATTTATTGACACCTTCCCCATTATAGTCAAAATTACAAAGAGAAACTGGTAATGCGTTCTAGTGATAACCCATTCATTAACTTGATAAAAATGAATTCTTTTAGCACAAGTATCTCATGCTGACATTTTATAAGTGACTTTTTGTTATGTAAGTATCTCTCTCTATGTCTCACTCACACATATACATATTTTCTTATATCTAATACATGGGTGTTCCAAACTTCTGTAGAAATTGGAATGGGCAATCTCTTGCTTTTCAATTAAACCCTATCAAATCAGAGGAATTTGGAAGAAGGGATGACGTAGGTTATTATTGAAGGAAGGAAAACATTTCTTCCTACATGATCATGTGTTGCTGGCAGGCTCCATTGTCTTGGACTTAGAGAGTCAGAAAGATGACCAGTTTATATATCAAAAGGGTTGCCTTTTGGTCTCTCTGCTTGACAAGATTTCGCAGCTATGCTTTGATATTTTTGTTCTGTTGATCAAAAAGCAGCACCGAGCCAAATCTCAAAGCAACCACATACGTTGAAGGCTGTCATCCTCTGAAAATCTAGGGCTTACTTCTTTTTTCAGTTTGAACAATGCTGAGCAAGTAATTGAAACTCAAACCTAGAATGCACCATATAGGGTCAACATTCATGGTAAGGATTTTGTTGATGCAGAACAAAGTGTAAGATAAAAAAACCATTGGCATTGTAAGGTAGACCTTGCATTGGTCATCTGTGTTGTCTACTGGATCCTCTACTGCATGAGATTAAGTTGGACATTACTTGTTAGAACACCAGAGAATGAAGTTTGGAGTTCAAATCTCAACTTTTGAATTCATATCGGATTGTAAATAACATTTCAACTGAACTCATTTATTTTCACACCACAGAGAATAAAAAAAGAGTCGTTGACTGTACATTTTTTTTTTTAAAACGCACTTGGGGAATACTACTAAAAATATTAATTAAAAAAATATTTTTTTTTATAAAAGAGTCAGGGTTTTCCCGACGCTTTAAAGCATCGGGAATAAAGTTATTCCAGGTAATTTTGAATAGCATCAGGAATAATATTATTCCCGATGCTTAAAAGCGTCGGGAATAATATTATTCCCGATGCTTAAAAGCATCAGAAAAATCCTGATTTTTTACGACGCTTTGAAAAAGCGTCAGGAAAATTTTTTTTCCACCCTTGCCTACGCGACACTTTTTTTACATTTTTTTAAAGCATCGGAAAGGTTTTTCCCGACGCTTAAAAGTATCGGGAAAAGCCTAAAAAAACGTCGGGAAATCAATTTTTTTTTGCAGTGCTAATTATCTAAAATTTTTTTATATCTAAATAATTTTACAAATATTTAGATGAAATTGAAATGATGTACTCATCATTTCATGAAAAAAAGACAGCCATTTTTGTTGTCATCCTTTATCGAATATCCTTTAATGAAATAAGAATTCTTATGATCATGTCTAAAATAATAGCTATACTGATCTCTCTTCCCTTATTCATTTTTTTCTCACCAAAAAAGATTGACCTTCTTTCGTGGCGTGGTCCATTGGATTATGCTCACAAATAGCTTTTAAAGTATTCCACACTTTCTTATTCATTAAAAAAAAAAAAGAAAAAAAAAAAGGTGAACCATTCTTTTGTGCAATAATACAACCACCACCTTTAATGCTTAAGGCTATTATTTAAAAACCTCCAATGCCATCATATTGAAATGCCAAATAAAGTCAAATAAACATAAGTATTAGAAATACAAAAGCATATCTTAAATTCGGATGTGAAAGCTCGAAAAGGAGGGATGTAACTGCAAGGGTTGAGTTACAACAAAAAATGTAGTCACTATTTTTTTTTGGGATAGAAGTAGTAACTATTCTTTGCCACTACCTAATTGTTAGTAAACCTATATGGCGCGGAAACACTTCAAAAATATATAAGAAGTAAAGGGTTTAGCTCAAGCATTAACAAGTGTAAGTAATATCTAATTAATTAATCAGCCAATCAACGGGTACCAAGTAAACAAAATCATGTTTTATGCTACCCAAGGAGGTTGGAAGAACCAAGCACACAATCCCATGACATTTGGCCCTCTGCTTTTATGCATGGAGCACATGAATCAGAACGGAGCTGCTATTAATATATGATTTCCTCTATATCATCTAATTCAAAAGAGATATACGATTTACCATCACACGTACTTCGACCATTTTTTTTTCCTGGCATTTCTACACCACTTCGATGCATATCTTCTCATATTGGAACATGCCATGCATTTATTTTCCTCGTACGAAAGCACATGCGAAATGATTCCTAATTTAATTACATGGCTCTCACGATGGTTGAAGGACACCGAACAAAGAAAACTCTAAAACGTTTCATCAAAAAAAAAAAAAAAAAGAAAACTCCGAAACACAGAATTAGAAATTTAATAAACCAACGGAAATATAATTAAAATACTCGAACGACGTCAGATGTCGTAGATGAGCTTCTGGAAACGGAGCATGTGGTCGGGCTGCAGCGAGATGGCCAGCGAGAGGCTGCCGTCGCCGTCGGGGCTGCCGAGCACGTAAGCGAGACCCTCGAAGGCGACCGCCCCGGGCCCCATGAAGACCGGCCGGCCCCACCCGAAGTCGGCGTCGTGGATCGGCAGCCGCGCCCAGCTTGTCACACCAAGGTTCGGGCACCGGTACGTGTGGGCCCCCCTCACCAACGCCCCCAGATCCGGCCGGACATGCAAATAGTCCAGCGCCGACCTCATGCACTCGTCGTCCATGCTGGCCAGCACCGCCCGGATCAGCCCCGCCGCCCCCTCGCTGCCGACAACCTCCCCCGCCTCCGCCACTGGAGTCGCTGTGAAGAGCACGTTCCCAAAGTACCCCGCCGGGAGCGGCGGACGGAGACGCTGCCGGCCTTCGACGGCGACGTACAATTTGGTCGGCTGGTCCGGGGGAGCTCACGCGCCAGGCACACGCACCGCCACACGTGCGCGGCCAAGAGGACGAACATACTGTAGCTGGACCCCGACCCTTTTGGGGCCTTCGCCCTGAGGACGTCGAGCTGGGCGCGGGTGAGCTTGAAGAGCTTGACGGTGGCGGCGGGACCGCCGGGGGTCTTATTGTTGGTGGGGGTCGGTGAAGTTACTGCCTTCATGGAGGGCGGGGACTCGTACTCGACGTGGGGGAAGGACGGGGTTGGCGGCTCGCGGGCGCGGAGTAGCGTGCGGTCGATGAAGGGGGGGAGGGAGATGCCAAGGCCTCGGGCGACGTCGGACCACGAGTTGACGAAGTGGAGGCCGGAGGTGCCGTCGGCGACGTGGTGCTGCAACCCCACCCCAAGGGACACGCCGCCGCACTTGAAGTAGGTCACCTGCCATCATGCACCATCACTTGGATCCCATCAGAGCCGACAACAGATATGATAATTTAGTTGA
This sequence comes from Areca catechu, assembly GCA_021397845.1. Taxonomy (NCBI): domain Eukaryota; kingdom Viridiplantae; phylum Streptophyta; class Magnoliopsida; order Arecales; family Arecaceae; genus Areca; species Areca catechu. The sequence goes on along the minus strand of CM038047.1, from coordinate 5,490,697 downwards.
TTTGTTCTAGGCTATATTCTCGCGCAATTAACGACCAGGTCCACCAAATATATCGACGTACGGGATATTGGAAATAATGATTTTCAAAATATTTTATCATTTCCCTGCAGCAGTTAATTTTTTGGACTTTTCTCGTACTCATCCGTCAGGCAGCGAATCAATAGCATTTATTAAGTAGAAGACATGTTATTAAACAGAAATGATCTCAGGGCATCACAAGTCAGGATAACAGCCGCCACGGTGTTTAGTCGTCATCCAAGTATAACGGAGTTAAAGCCCCACGTGATTTAATCATCAATGGGAACCGGTAAAAGGTGAAGTTTTTTTTTAAAAAAATTAAAAGGAGGCTGAGAAAGCAGCCAGCTAATTTTTATTAAATAAAAAAAAAAACAAAACAAAAGATGAGTTACAAGAAAGGAAAGAGCTCTGATTCCTAATTCCTATAGCAAATGCCCATAGGCCGTCATCTATAAGTTGGCTTTAAAACTGCCTCGCACTTTACACATGGAGACATCACTTATTAAGAAGCATAGACATAAGCAGATGTTTAGGCCTGATTTTCTAAGAGAAACCATGCTCATAAGATGCCCATTTTCATAGGATGATGCTACCAAATTTCGCTATTAATTTCCAGAGAGAAGCTACGAATGAACTATTAGATCCTCTATTATATGTTTATGTCTTTGAATGCTTTATACGATAGTCAAGAAAATAACAAAACTTGCTTTGACAATACCACCATCATTCTCATAAAAAAAACAGAAAGTGTTTGTGGAGCAACTGATATGACAAGGAGGTGGCATATTCACGTACAGAAGTATTTTTCTGGTGAAAATCACAGAAACATGTGTTTTCCTGCATGCAAGCAACTTTACGCTACCAAGCACTTCAAACAAGTATAAATATAACTAGCTGGAAATGTGTCGAACATGAAGAGCACAAATTTTACGATTAAATGTCAACCTAGAACTCCATTTCACCAAAAGAGAGAAAGAAGATGCCTACCAACCTTGTCTCCCTTACTATTGAATTACTAATGTCCATATAAATCCCTCATTTAAAATTCCTAAGATCTAACCCAACATTGTTAAGGGAAAGCGAACAGATCCAAACCAGAATCGTACCAAGAATATACCTTAACCAAATAATAGTTCACCCTATAGCACAATTGCACAAAAAAAAAAAAAAAAGAAAAGAAAATTTTCTATTGGGTGCGGTGAGCTTACCTGAAGTACGAGAAGAGGAAAGGAGGAGATGTCATCGGTGTAGTCCACTTCGGGAATGAGCCGCTTCAGCTCCATCGTTGGCGCGAAGTCCCCGAAATCATCCACCGTCCCCTCGGCCTCCGCCTCCACGAAAAGCACACCCTTGCCGTTGCAGTCGATCTCGACCCGGCCGTCCTCGTCCCGGCCGAGCCGTCCGGCCACCGGGTAGAAGGGCACCAGCGCCTTGGCCAGCGCCGACCGGAGCTTCTCCGCGTCGAAGAAGTCTGGCGAGCCATCCGGCCGGTAGAAGTAGACGCTTGGCGTGTGGAATCGCGGCACTAAAAGGTCGAGGTCCGAGTTCCAGAGCCGCCGCCGCGGCGTCGGCTCTGCCGGCCGGACCATCGTCGACCGCCGCTCCGAAATGATCATGGCTCCTTCCTGCGCCCGGACAAGTATCCAAGCGACCGCGGTCAGCAGCCCGATCCGAACGATTTCTCCGCGGACCGAAGGCTTGCCCTCTGCTGGCCTCTATCACCTCCTCTGCTTGATCTATGGTTTATTTATTGATTGGGGATTTTGACCGGCCCATCCTGACAGCGATGTGGCCTCACGGTACACCAAAAGCACATGCAGGCCTGCACGTCTACTTGTTATGTATTTTCGACCACGCCGAATCACACGGTGATTACGCGCCACGTTATCCCTTGTATGTCACCAATTCCTGATGGCGCATTATCCACCATGCATATGCTCCAACATTTTACCTGGTCCGCTTCCCTGATCCGATTGCCTGGTCCGCTTAGACCTGATGCAAGCAATAATTTCTTCCACACAGTATATTGCGTAGATCATGAATCTTACCGGTTTCTCTCGTATCAATAAATAATTATTTTTTTAAAAAATAAATTCTGCTACTATGGGCACATAATTTTTTATTATTAAATTACAATATGATTGGAATCCCAACAAATCCAGTACAATTCGATGGTGAAAAGCGAACCTAACGCATCGGCGGACTGTACAAAGTCCAACCCTTTTACAATATCAATTATTAGGATGTAAAATATAGTACAATTTTAAAATTATATATAAAAAATTATTGGAATGCATTGAGAGTCGTGCGTGAAACTTATTTTGTATCATTATTCAACTGTTGATGTCGGAAAAAAGAAAAAAAAAAAAAAAGAAAAGAAAAGAAAGAAGAGGGGTGGGGGGGTTGGGCGGGGGGACCAATCATTCATGGAAGGCGCAACCCGCTTGGCGCACAAAAGGCGCGCACAGGCCACCAGCACAAGCCGCTGGTTTGTGGGCTCGCATGGTTCAGGACCTGGGCACGCATTGGCGGAGGTCGGGCCCCCAAGCCTGGTATATCAACCTGGGCGCCTACGTACCGGCAAACTGGCTACTCAAGTACACGCGGCTAGGTGCGGATGACAACAAATGCATGTGCGATTTAGTGGTGCACGTAGAGCTGTTAATAGATCGGATTCAATCAAAATCTAAATATCTAGATCCGATTTGGATAAATCCAAACTCAGGTCTTAATATCTATGAATCTAGCATTGAAATCCAGACTCGAATCCTAATAGATATCGGGTATTCGGACCTGGACCCGAGACCTGAATACTTGAATGCAAGGAGGGTAGGGGATTAGAGTAAAACGTACTTGAAAGAACTCGACAATCATTCGGTTAAGTAGAAACCAACCGACATCGAAGTGATGGTTGAAGAGGATGACACGGAACTCCTCTTAATACTCGAGAAAGATATTCAGGAGCTTCTGAACCCACGAGAGGGACAAGTGTTCATCATAACTATAGAAAGCGGCGAGGTCTTGGAAGAGCACGGTGCCCAAGTGCAAGGAGGGTAGGAGATGACCCAAGAAAGACTCGACGATCATTCGGTCGAGCGGCGATCAACTAACAGCGGTGTGGTAGTTGAAGAGGATGATGCGGAAGTTTTCTTGGCATCCGAGAAAGGTATCCATGAGCTTTTAGACCGACGAGAGGGACATGAGTTCATCATCACTATCGGAGGCGATGAGGTCTTGGAAGACCATGGCGATGTGGCACTAGAAGGCATCGAGCTCCTGGTCCAGGCTGAGGTCGTGGTAGTGGCTGGCATCCATGGCATGGATTTGATCACGCCATATGCTCAAGATCCTTGGTATTCAATGACGCGGGAGGAGATGGACCGGAGGAGGGAGATTCGGGGTGGTCACCGTGGTTGTGATCAAATGAGGAGGTGACATGAAAGGAGATGGACCAAAGAAGGGAGATCTAGGGTCAGGACAATTTGGAGTCCTGGCTCTTTGAAGCGACGACAGCAAGGAATAATAGGGTTCAACTTTTTTTGTTTTAACTGTCCTAGATTTTGAGTTGTTAGATCTTTTGATATAACAGTTCACAATAGTTAGAACATATATAATATATAATATTATATCATATAATCGAGTTATGGGTTTGTCGGGTCTGGATATTAAGTATCCAGATCCAGACCCATTTAACTATTGTTAAATGGGTTCGGGTAGATGAGTCCAATCTTAGTACCAAACTCAGATCCATTGGATAAATACCCGTGGGTCCCGGGTCTAGGCCTGGCCCATTGATAGCCCTAGGTGCACGGGTGAAGGGTTGAGTTCCTAGGCATGTAGGTATGAATTAGGCAAATTGATATGCTAGGCAGTTTGGCAATGGCTTTGCATATGATTGGCACTGTCATCAGTTTTTACTCTCGTACAAGACTTGGATGTTGGAAATTTTTTAAGATGGACTTTCATTAATTATGAATTGATTTTAATTTGCATTTTATTTCAAAATATGGACTAAGTTATTATCTGAATGAATGGTTTGGAGCCCATAATTTTTATATGATCATATTATTATTTGGATGTAATTATCTTAATTATGTGATATAACAGATACTGGTGTAGGCCTGATTTAATTAATGAGTTATATAATAGATTGATCCATTGATATTACTAAATGGACTAGGTGGTGCAGACACTAAAGGCACCAGAATAAGACAGAGGCTTCTCAACCCTCTGTGGATTAATTAGCAGTATTTGAGTCCATTTGTAATAAGGGCTTAGTCCAATCAAGTTATTATTTTATCACTTGAGTCCTGTACTAGTCAGCTCATGTTGAGCTAGTCTTCTTCCCAAGTCCTGTATATATCAACCCAAGTACAAGAGAAGACCAGACCAGTCCAAGTAAAGACCAACCCAACTGAAGACATGAAGACCAACCCAACTGAAGACATGAAGACCATGGAAGGTCCAGTAGAAGAAATCAGAAACCCTGGAATCACATCGGAAGCCCGGGAGTCTTGGACCGCAGCCTGAAGCAGATTGGGCCAGCTAAGGCCCAGGAGAAGGAGCTAGGGCGCCAACTCTTATGGTCACCTTCCCCTTGGTCGGCCACTCTAGCTAGGGTTTGGATGGAATTAAAACTCCTAGGTAATGACTATTGTATCCTTACTTAGGGGCCAAGTTTAAGAGTCTATTTAAGAGACTCTACTCTCTTGTATCAAGGTACTTTTTCATAAAATAATATTGAGTTCTTCCAATTGTTTTGTGCTACCTGTTGTGTGCTAAAAGGGATTCTGTGTGAGCCCTTCCTTCTTCCCGATGTTCTGCACCCAGCCTCCAGCCGCCATCTAGCTCTCCAAACCCTGGCCGACAACTCCATATCTCATCTTCCCCTTGCTGTTTTTCCTTTTCTATTTCATCCTTGCTTTGATTTCTCACCCGTGAAAGGTTGTTTGCAGGTCCCTCGACTTCTACGAATCCAACAACTCCAGCCGGGCAGCAATCGGATCACCGAGTTGAAAGCCGGGAATTCGCGGTTCTCCGGCTTGATTTTCCAGGCCGCATCCGAGAGTAAGAGCAACCCTTTCGCATACGATCTGCACTAGGCGCTTCAACTGTTGTCAGGTACACCCCCTCTGCCTGCCAATCCCTTTATTGAAGATGAACTAGCCCAACCGAGACTTCTCATTCTCAGCGGTCCACTTTCTATTGCTTTTTAGGTCCTGTTATGCATGCTCTTGCTTCTTAATTTCATATAGAACTTTCTACTTAGTTTTTTGGTCTGATCTTCGGGATTCAACATATAACTTAATATATAAAAATATAAAAATAATCTGCATACATATATAGTTCCGCATCACTAGGTCCTTGATCCACTCCTATATATAATCACCTATAAAAATTCTAAGGCATATATTTTGTTTCATGTTTCTAGGAGGGTACTTATCCCATTAAAATGCAAGTATAAGGAGAAGATAAATAGGAAGACCAATACCTATAGTTCTTATTCTTTTTGTAGATCATTGCAACGAGAATCTTGGATTTTTCAAGAAATCAAAATATGCATGATTTAATTTTTATTATTCTGTATTCTGATCTTCTACATGCGATCTAAATTTTGATGCAATATTTGGTATCAGAGCCTAAAATTTTGTAGAACATTGGAATCAAATAATATATTTAATAAGAGCAAATCAAGTTATTAGTGATGTGGCAGGATCGCTGATGTGGAGTCCCTGTCAGACCCAGTCAAGCACCACGGTGGAAGAAGTTGCCGTGTCAGACTCCTTTTTCGAACTCCTTCGTCATGTGGCTCCCCCGAGGTCAAGCCCACCTCGGTCGAAGTCGAGCTTCCGCTCTCCTCGGGCCAAGCTCTCTTCAAGCGAGAGGTCCGACACCTGGAAGTCAAAGCCCCACGGCGCCACCTCCCTTGGGCAGCAGACCGCCGCCCAAGGACCACGGAGGAGCACCCCCCAGGATGCTATAATCACTCTCGCTGCTACTTACACTATATTGGAAAGGGCACCCTGACCAAGGCATTCCACTCCCAACCGACCGTCTGTGCCACCCGAAAGAGAAAATCATCCTGGAAGATTCAAATCCAGGGGGCGACTACCACCTGATCGAGGCTTTGCCAAATTTTTTAAAGTGGAGCGACCAGGAGGGAGGTCAGAGCCAACAACATAACTCCTTGTCATGAATAAGGAAGGAACTTGTGTGCACGGCATGAAGCACTGCCAGACGTTGACCTTCCGATGCCTGCAGAGGGGGAAGATCCTGAGGTAAGCCACTGGGAGGGATCTTGGTCTAAAAGGATTCTTCAGAGGTTCTCAATAGAAGGTAAGCAAGACTAACTCAAGCAAACGAGCGAAGGGATGGCACACAGGAGAATGATCGAGAGGTCGAGCACTCTGGGCTACCGAAGACTCACCAGAAGGGTCTTGACGGACACAGCCACACATCTTGAGCTCTCCTCCACCGCTACTACCCCCACTCCGCTCTCTCTCTTTCGAACCAAATCTCCTCCTCCAAGTGTGGAGTCCGAGCAAAGGGGCCCACAAGAGAGGATCTGTTCCTCTAGATCGTTACTGACTTGATCGTTGGAGTGCCCCCACCAGGATCCCCGGCCCAGGTCTCCTCTGTTTTGCAGGTCCGGGCACGTGAGTTGGCTCCCGAGCGACGAGGTTGACGTCTGAGGTCGTCTCCAAGCTACAGGCCATGGCGGTCAGGCAGCAACAATTAGGCTTAAAGATTAATGCATTTTATATATCTATATCAAGATTTTATAGACATGAATTTGATTGGCCAACTAGGAGTTCCCCATGATTCAAGTCGGAGTTCTCTATGATTCAAGTCATCATCATTTAGGATCGATTTTTTGGATCGATAGATTTTTTTATTTATTTTAGAGATCTATAATATATATTTTATTTATTTTATATTTTTTTAAAAAAATTGATCAAGTATTTAAAATTTTCTTGATTGATAAATAAATAAATAAATAATAAAAGGGAGGGAAGAAGACGGGGTCAGTGTTCAAGTCTCCGCTGTCGAATCCGATCATCCTCTTATTCGATGGATTCGGCGGCGACCGTCTGGGTGGGATGCGATGTCCGTTGGGCCCTTCACTTTCGTGGAGTTTTAACCATGATAAAAAAAAGGAAAAACCATGCATGCTTCATCCTTGTTCGGTTGGGATCATGCGGTGATCATCCTGGTACACGATGGTGGCAATTTCGGCTAGGGATCCTGGGTTGGTAGTGGTGGCTATGCCAGAGATGGGTTTTTCCCTCCCTTGCTACTGGGATTTCAAGAAATTAAAAAAAAAAACTAGCCACCTAGGACAACCGGCAACTGATTGGCGAACTCGACGTAGCAGCCATGGAGCCTAGCACCGAGGTCGGATGGTGAGCTGTGGATGGGCGAAGGATCCAATGGCCAACTGATGCCAGATCTAACATTTAAAAAAAGGAGGGAGAACTATCGGATATCCTATCACCAGAGTCTTCCCTCTTTAAGTTGCCGATAAATTGGCGATGATGTGGCAGGATTGCTGACGTAGAGTCCCTGTCAGGTCGAGCTCGATGCCATATTGACAGAAGTTGCCATGTCAGACCCTCTCACCTTGGTCGAAGTCGAGCTCCTTCACCGGGTGGCTCCCTCGAGGTCGAGCCCGCCTCGATCGAAGTCGAGCTCCCGCTCTCATCAAGCTCCTTCACTGGGCGGCTCCCTCGAGGTAGAGCCCGCCTCGGTCGAAGTCGAGCTCTCGCTCTCTTCGAGCTCCTTCATCGGGCGGCTCCCTCGAGATTGAGCTCGCCTCGGTCGAAGTCGAGCTCCCTCTCTCTTCGAGCTTTTTCGCCGGGCGGCTCCTTCGAGGTCGAGCCCACCTCGGTAGAAGTCGAGCTTCTGCTCTCTTCAAGCTCTTTCACCGGGCGGCTCCTTCGAGGTCGAGCCCACCTCAGCCAAAGTCGAGCTCCTGCTCTTCAGACCAAGCTTTCTTCGGACAGAAGGTCTAGTAGTCGGAAGCCATCCCCGTGGCCAAAGCCCACGGTTCTTCGGGAGATTTAGAAGTAGGAGGAAGGGGATAGCGCCACCTCCCTTAGGCGATAGACCGCCACCCAAGGACCATGGAGGGTTACCCCCCAGGATGCCATGATTACTCCCACCGCTACTAACACCAGATAGGAAAGGGCACCTTGGCTAAGGCACTGGGTCTCCCAACCGACCGTTTGTACCATCCGAAAGAGGAAATCATCCTAGAAGATTCAAATCAAGGAGGGCGACTGCTCCCCGATCGAGGCCTTGCCAAATTTTTCAAAGTGGAGCGACCAGAGGGAAGGTCAGAGCTAGCGGTATAACTCCTTATCATGGATGGGGAAGGCACATGGGCGCACGGCACGAAGCGCTACCGGGCGTTGACCTTCCGGTGCCTGTAGAGGGGGAAGAACCTGGGGTAGGTTGCTGGAAGGGTCCATGGCCTAAAAGAAGGTTCAAAAGGTCTTTGAAGAAGGTAAGCAAGCAAAGGCAAGAAAATGGGAGAGAAAGCAAGGAACAGAGTATTCTGAGGTTACCGGAGCACCTGTCGGAAGGGTCTTAACAGACACAGCCATCATCGCTCGGGCTCTCCTCCACCACTGCCACCCTCACTCTACTCTTTCTTTCTAAAGCAAAATCTCCTCCTCCAAGCATGGAGTTCGACCAAAGGGGCTCACAGGAGAGGATATGTTTTCCTAGATCGTCACTGACTTGATCGCCGGAGTGCCCTGCCGGGATCCCATGCCCGGCTCTCCTCTTTTTTGCAGGTTCGGGCACATGAGCTGGTTCCCGAGTGACGAGGTCGGCATCCGAGGTCATTCCCAAGCTACAGGCCATGACGGTGTAGGCGGCTAGGGATGGGAGACGGTGTCGAACCGCTAGGAGAGGGCCCTGGTGACCGACCGGCTAAGATTGGGTGAGGAGGGGCCCCTGGCTTTGGTTCCCCTTCTTCTCTATTTGATCATGAGGAGGAAGAAAAGAGTTTGGATTTCGGGTTTTGGGTTCCAACCCAAAATCCGAATTCAATTAGGAAAAGTTATGCTTTTCCATTTAAGCACCTATATTTTATATATTTTAAGAATAGTCCTCTAAAATTATTATATAGTCTCTACCATTTATAAATCTGATAATTTTATATTTAGGCCCTTGTAATTTGCATATTGTGATTTCATGCCATGAAATTAATTTTATTTTGGTCCCTAAACAGTTATGTTATTATAAAAGGATCTTTTGGTAATATGTTTTAATTGTATAACAGTTTTTAAATATATAATTCTCATATTTAGTTTGCAATTACTATATATTAATCTGATTTAGAGGATTATAAATTTCAATGGATGGTGACCATCAAAGTGGCCCATTAATGGATTCTTACTAGATTCTTCTATTTGATATTTTGAAAAATTAGATATCAAAAATTATAGTTAGATCACTGATATAAAGTTTATTGCATTAAAGTTCATAAACTTATATATTAATATTATTTTAGTATTAATGTGGCGAGATTGCTGACGTGGAGTACACCTCGGATCTAGTTGGCAAAAAAGGGTGAGCGGGCGTCGCCACGATGGACTTCTCGCTGAGTGCATTCGCCAGGTGGCTTCCCAAGAGTCGAGCCCACCTTGGCCGAAGTGGAGCCCTCTCCGCTCCTTCGCCAGGTGGCTCTCCAAGGGTCGAGCCCACCTCGACCGAAGTGGAGCCCTCTCCGCTCCTTCGCCAGGTGGCTCACCAAGGGTCGAGCCCACCTCGACTGAAGTGGAGCCCTCTCCGCTCTTTCGCCAGGTGGCTCCCCAAGGGTCGATCCCACCTCGACCGAAGTAGAGCCCTATCCGCTCCTTCACCAGGTGGCTCCTCAAGGGTCGAGCCCACCTTGCCGAAGTAGAGCTCTCTTCGCTCCTCTAGGTGGCTCTCCAAGGGTCGAGCCCATCTCGGCCAGAGTGGAGCCCTCTCCTTAGAAGCATTGGGAAGAACGAAGGTGCCAGCCCCAAGATTGCCACCGAAGTAGGCGCGCGTAGTGCGGCGCGCCCAGTACGGTACCCCAAAGCTGGAACGGTACGCGTAACCTCGTTTGCACCGATTGGGGAAGGGCACCCCAATCAGGGTTGTTGCCGCCTGGATCGTCATGGCCTGTAGCTGCTAATGGTATCGGGTGGTCTGCGTCCGCCCGTTGGGGATGCCTCCGGTGCCTCGTGACCTCCAAGACAGCTAGTGTCAGTGACCCGGGCCGGGCATTCCAGCGGGGGCACTCCGACGGTCAAGTCAGTAACGATCAAGCGGAATAGATCCTTCTGGTCGAGCCCCTCGGGATGAGCTCCATGCTAGGAGGAGTGAGTGGAGTATATGAGAGTATGAGTGAGCTGGGAGATGTGGTGGCCGAGGTGGTCTTGCCCTTCTTTCTGGCCTCTCCCCCTTCTCCTCTTTCTCTTTGTGGTGGATGTGTTGTTAGAAAATTGAGTGCTCTCTTGTGTTGAGAATGCCGTTCTTGCCTCTTAGAAAAAAATGAGTGTTACCTCCTTTTTGCTTATTCTAGCTGGGTCCTTTCCTGTGGCTTGCTCGGGGTTCCCCCATGTTGTCAGACGGGTATGACGAGATATCATGCCATGAACGGTACGCCTTCTTTATTGGGTACCCGGGAAAGCTTCCACAAGCCCTTGACATTCCTTCAATTTGCCCTTCCTGGAAGCCTGGCAGGGCCTCGATTGTTGTGCCGCTGCTCTCGGAAATTGCATCCTTGGTGGGGTCTTTTTTCCGATCGTACGGCAAGTCGGTAGGGGGCATAGTCCCTTGATGTGAGCTCCCTTTCTTCTTGGTGTGAACGATGGTCGTGGGCATTAATGGTGACGTGGCGGGTGCTGTCGTACGGTCCTCGGGGGGGCCCGCCACTGTCTTCGGATGGGAGGTGCTGCTTCCTTGGCGGTTGATGTCTTGATTTGCGTTGGGGGCCGAGCTGGAAAGATGGGGCCCACTTGCAGGAGACCCGCCTTGCGGCGGCTCAGCTATGCGGAGAGGACCCGAGCTCGGCACCAGGCCAGAGGGGCCCAGCTTTGACTGAGCTCGGGCTGGCTGAGATGGTTGAGGTGCGCCCAGGCCAGGGGACCCGGCCTCGAAGGGGTCTCACGTGGCGGAGGAGGCTTGAGCTCGACTCTGGACAACGGGGATCGACCTCGGGCTCGAAAGATCTGCCTCTGGTGGGGTTTGAGCTCAGCTCTGACCTAGGCACCCCAACCTGGCGGGTACCGACCTGGCGGAGGACGGAGCCCGACTTCGACGGGCAGCCCCATTGGCATCGGGTAGCTTAGCCCGGTGAAGGGGCCGATAGTGGGGATCCGGCGTGGCGTCAATGAAGTCTCTCCGTCAGGCTCCTTGCTCCACGTCAGCGATCCGGTCTCATAAAGGGTGTCAGATCATGCGACCGACCTCCTGAATCACATGAAAAGAGAAGGCCATGCTAGGGGCTCCAAACCCGAAGGTTTCCCCAGTTATGATAGCCCACTGGGAAAATAAGGCTCACGACTTGAATCCCTACTATGAGCGGTAACGACCTCGGGGGCGCTTCCAATAGGCTCCGTTGACTGCTGAACCCCTTCAGGAAGGGGGCGAGAATTGAGGTGGGAGGAGGACCAGTGATTTAAAGGGGGACTGAATGGGGGAGTGGAGAGAGAGCTGACTCCACCAAGAAAAATACAAGGACAAGTCCGAGAGGAGAGAAAAGGCGCAGAAGATTTCCTGAGAGACTCCCAGAGAGGGTCCCAATGGGCAGAGCAGCCTCCGCTTGAGCATCACTCCTCCCTAACCTCTTCTCCTTGATTCTTAGTTGAAAACTCTCCCCGAAGTGTGGAACCTAAAGCTGGATCTGCCTTGGAGGATTTGTTCCTCTTTACCGTCCACTGACTTGATCGTTGGAGTGCTCTCGTCGGGATCACCAGCCTAGGTCTCTAACCTTGTTTTACAAGACCGGAAGCCATAAGATTCCGGAGTAAAGGGGCTGACGTCCAGCGCCACATCGCACCTACAGGCCATGACGGTAAGTCGGTAACAAGTATAAATAAAGAATTGTGGACTTATTATTATGCTTTTAATGATGAATTCATATCATGTTTTGCATGTAAAGTTTATTGGCTTTACTTATGTAGGACAGAAAGTTTTTGGTTTGATTAATTCGGAGTGATTATAAAAGTCATTACAAACTTGAAAAAACCAGAAATTTTTAATAAAATATTATTTTTGATAAGTTTAATTGATCTAATAAAATATTAATAGTGACATAATTATGTCTAAGCTACTGAAATGTTATATTACTTCCAAAGAAGTATCTTCATATTTGATGTTTAGATGGATGAGGTGGAGGGTTGTAGATTTCAATGGATGATGACTACCAAAGTGGTCCATTCAAGATTCCTCTATTCGATATTTTAAAATATTAGAAATATTTAATTTTTGATTATTGTTTACTATTGGTGTATTAAATTCAATAAATGAATTTATTAGCATGACTGATTATCATTGATTTGAAGATTTGTAGATTTCAATGGATGGTGACCGCCAAACACTACAAGAAAATTCATTTTTTCTGATGAAAAAATCATCACTAAAAGTCCAAAAATTGTTGCAAAAAATATTTTGTGATGGTAAAAAGATTGATGAGATGTCACCACAAAAGGCTCACCAGGAGATTTTCTATGGTGAAAAAAAAATTATTGCAAAAGATTATTTTTTGCAGTGCAACCATTTCACCAAAAAATATTTAACATTTTGCGATGATAAGGCTCATCATTAAAGGGTTCTTATTTCACCACATTATCAACATATTCGTCACAAAATATAAGCCATGTGTACATTTCACAATAGACTTTTTTGCTGCTGAATGTTACATTTAATGGCAAAAATTATCACCAGGAAATAACAACTATAAGCGGGAAATTATCTACCAGAAAATGTTTGATTTTTAATGACAATTTTTGTCACCACTAAATATTATTGGCAGCAAAATTTTTTGCCACTAAATGTTCCTTTTAGCGACCAAATATTTTATCAAAAAATATATAATTTTAGCGATGAATTTATTGTCGTTGGAAAAAAAATTAACTTTTAATGATGATTTTTGTTATCGACAAAAGTATAGGCAACAAATTTTATCACCATAAATATTATTAGCGATGAAATTTAATCACCAGGAAAAGTGTAAGAGTTTTTCCAATAAAATAAGTTACCAGAAAAAATGCAAGTATACTTTCAAATATTACTAGCAGTGAAATGGAGTCATCAAAAGAAGTCTAAATATCTTTTTACAGCAAAATAATATTACCACAAAAAGTTTGCCACCGAAAACTAATTTTAAATTTATCTATTTTGCTAATAAATCTAATATTATAACAAAAAAATAATATTCAGTATACCATCACACAAAATTTAAAATCATAATACAATATTACAAATCCTTCGTGTATTACATTTGTCAACATAGTTTTTAAGAAACAAATCCTCCATATGGTCATGAATGATACATAACCAAAAAGAATTCTACATGTTTAATAAGATTCAAGAGTCTAAAATTGCAAATAAATCCTTAATCCTGTTCTTGAAATCTTCTGATGGCCAACATCTTCCAATTTGCAATATTAGTGTACAAAATATGAATTAGTTTAAAATTAAGAGCTTTGATTAAAATTTGGTAATATTTTTACTAATATTTGAATTCAACCAAAAATCAACATAATAAAATAGCAACCACATCCATACTATTAAGTCAATAACCAAAATGAAATCCCAAATGTGGATGAGAAATGTGAATATACAAGTAGGTGAAGAGAACTGAAATTATTTCGCAAGTTCAAAGGTTTAAATCACCTCACAACTCCACACTTTTGCACATGAAGTCTAAAGAAGGTATGTTGGAGGACTCAATTCCTACAGCTAAGATTCCTTGGTTTAAAACACAAAGCAGCTTTAAAATGACCCTAATCACCTTAAACTAGCATTGGTTTTTGGGCCTCAATGACACTCAGTTTTCACCGTACAACAATACAAAAAATTACTTCAAATTTTCTAGATGCAAAATAAGTTATGCTTCAGCTAACTGACATGCAGCCTCTGACATACTAATTTCATGGTTTATGGAAACAAAAATGGAAGGTAGAAAAGTTAACACAAATTTACCATGGAAATAAAATCATGAGCAACTATTTAGCTTAGCTTTCCAGCAATAATTTTGACCATCATGTTGACTTGGAATGCAGAATGACATGAAGATCTACTTACCATAGACAGGCCTAACCAAATATCCCCATCGAAATCAGCAGGCATATTTTGGAATTATTTCAAGTCTCTAAAACTGTTGACATGGATTGGCAATATTGGCAAAATAAAGTAACACCTAAAGAGAAATATACCTCTCAATGCACTAAAAATCTCTTATTCTTTCACCCATTGTTCCCTATTTTCATGCATAAAAAATCACAAGTAATTACAGCGTCATAAATTTACCAAGAAGCAATTGTATGTATAACTCCAGTTATTGCAATGTTAATTGATTAGAAAAATTACATAGAATGTCAAAATGTGATAACAAGCAAACCTTAGAAGCATAAGCATCTAGAGCAAGAAAAACCAACCACATTGCTAATATCCCAGTTTAACGTACCAATGAATTGAAACGTTGCAAACATCAGCCAAAAGATATCTAGATCTATTATTTTCACTGTTACAGATCTACTTTCTAGAGAAATAAGAAGAATAACAAGCCTCAGCATTGGCCCCAAAAAAAAAATGTCTAGGATCTTTCTTTTGTATGTATTTTATCTTCAATTGACAGTACGGAAACAGCCTTGACTGTTGATTATCTGGAACATTGATTGCTTTTGAAAGTAAAAGCTGAAAGCTTAGATGATATAAAGACTTCATATACATTTCACCAATTTGATGTGCAGATAATATAGGTAGCACTAATTGTCAGTCATGTCATAAGAAATAATCAAATAATAGAGTCATCCTGGATGCAACATAAGAAGCACTACTAAATAATTTATTTTGATGCACCTAATCACACCATGTCTTATCCCATCTAGATGTGGAAAATCTAAACCTAAACGAAGTAACACAAGCAACCAGAGGCAAACATACCGATCAAATATAACCCATGCGGTTTTATTAGAAATTACTTCTCGCAAAATAACTTCTTTTGTAGGCGTTCTTGCAGTGATTTTGACAATCATGCCGATCTGGCATAGAGAAACATGAGATCAGAAAAATGACAACACTAAGTGGCACATATGTGTCGATGCTTTCCCCACATTTCAGTAGGTTATGGGACTCATAATTATGCATAATATGTAGCATCACCGAATTCCTGCCACACAGACTAACAAATACAAGGATAAATAATAAGAGATATGTTGATAGTTCATATATGACCTGAATCAGGTTGATGTCAGACTTCATTATTAGCATCAAATGTCACTTTAATAAACTTTTTGCCATTTGAGACCAGTTTTTGATGGATTTTTTTTAATCCAAATCTAACTATGTAAGTTTGGTTTAACAATTGCAGCTAGCCCTACAACACTCAGTAATGCATTATGGTCTCCTATAAAACATGCGAGAACAAGGATGAATGAATAAGAATAGAAAACAATAGTAAAAAGCATCAACTCATGGAGCGTTTGCAGCAGATTACCCCTTCAGCTTTGCATTGCTCAGCACTTTGTAGAAGCATTCTTTCGTACAAATTAACCTTCCTAGAAACATCCTCTTCGACTGCAGGGGAATTGGCCCCAAAAATGGAATCGGAGCATGCTTTTGTTTGATACCCCACTAAGTCAAGCAAATAAAGAATCTCTGTAAAGCGATCAATGGAATCCAGTAAACTAAAAAAATGAGACGCACTATTAACTTGCATTTTTTTATATTCTTTCATCATCTTCCTCCTTCCCTGCTTTTCACTTCAATGAAGAAGGAAAAGAGGGGGGGGGGGGAGAAGAAATAAATCCTACTCTTCATGCCAAAGCATTCAAACCCAGAACTAAGAAGAAAAATCCGATGAATGAATAAATGAACCGCAGAAAGAGAGGGGAATCTTTCTTAAAACATGCTTGATTAATTTAGCCTCTGTGGCTGGCTTGCCGAGCTGATCATTAGCATTTTGGTAAGGCACGAGGTGGTTGGCAATAGAGGCAATGGGAGGAAGCTTCAGGTGTGGACCACCGAGATTGAAAGCAGTGCAGGATGGCCTCGCTAATCTGGACCTCATCAAGATCCGTGGAATTGCCAGTCGAAGGGTAGTAATGGGATTAGATTGGCGCGGTGCAATAGTTGATCTGTGCTAAAATGGAGTTTTTCAATCACCTGATTTAAGCGAGGCGAGTCTTCTTCCTTCCAGAGCATCTCATGGCGTTGATTTAAGCTAGGCGAGCTTTCATTAAATTTTTAAATTTATTAATTAATTATATTATTTTAAAATAGAAAAAATATTATTTTATTAATGTAGTTTAGGATTTAGGATTTAAGGTTATAAAACGTTTCGAGTCCGGACGTGCCCTATGTCTCCACGTGCGATGCCCATTACCCATGGTATGCCCCTCCGCCCTCGTGAGCCCCACCATGCTGTGGCACGATAAGCGACTGGTCGTGCCTTGCTCCGTGTCAGCACGCGGCCAGCATCCTTCGGCAGATCATGCGTTGCTACGTGCCCGCACGTTCAATGCCTCGCATTGGAACATGCCATGCCTCGTTGCCGCTCGTGGCTCGTGCCCGATCTTGCTGTGGCCAATGATGCTCGCGGGCATGAAGGGCCTCGACGCGCATCCCTTTTGCATGGAATGCATGTCTCGATCGTCATTGCATGATTCGGCACCGGACACGAAATCACAGGTCTGACCCATGATTTCACGAAATAACAGGTTGTAAGTGCAATTTCAACATGCTTTATTTATTCAATACTTTTAAATTAATAATAAGGAATTAAAGTATTATAATTTTGTTACAGTAAAATAATTATTATATGAAATTAATTTTATATTTAAATTTTTAATATAATATATAATGTCCCGTGTCCAGTCATGCCTAGCGCTCAGGCATGCCATGCGTCTGGACTTGCATGCCCTTCACCCGGCCGTGTCATGCCCCGCGCATGCCACGGCACGACAAGCACCGGTCATGCTATACTCCGTGCCAGCATACACCCGATGCCCTTCGACCGACTGTGCCCGGCCATGCTGTATGCCCGGTGCTTGCGCGCGTAGAGGGTTTCGACGCGCGTCCCTTGTGTGCGAGATGCATGTCTCGATCGCCATGGCATGCTTCGGCACTGGGCACGTGCGTCGATCAAGGATGGTAGGGCGAGGTCTCTGGTCTCTTACAATATTAATTTTTAAATTTTTGCATCCACTTCGATCTATTTATTTAATTATAAATAATATTTATATTGAATATATGTAAATGACAGTATATTTATTGTCATGATTGACTAATATTATTTAATATATTTAACAAAAAAATTAAATTTAAATTAATATCAATTTAATGTAATAAAATTGTATAAATTTAATTACGTAATATAGATTTATTCAATAATTACCTTACTATTAATATTTTTTAAAATAATTAAATAATAATCAAATAATATAGTGCAATATATTAATATTTTTTTAATATATTAAATAATATTTTTTTAATAATCAAATATTATTTTTTAATATAGTGTAATATAATTAAATAATAAGCAGACACGTGTGTGGCTCAAGAGCACCGTCCTTGGAGCACCGTCACTGCATCCATCAAAGGTATAACGGTAAGGTATCTTTATATCTTTGAGTTTTATCTTGTTTTTGATGTTTATCGCATGCTATATCATTATACTAGATTCTGTTACAGGTAAATTGGTAGATCGTTTGATCGATCTACCAAGTCTTTCACTGTCTTGTTTTAAAATAGTTTTAAAATGTATGTTTCCGCCTTGCTGTTGTATATTGGTATGCTTCCTTTTTTCGCCCTATAGTCCTTCCTCCTTATAGATGGCACACTTGCATTTGTTTCTAGGTTTTCTGACATCCATATCGTTCCTAATTCTAGTAGAATGAGGCCTAACCTTCTGTCTCAACATATTTATATCGGGTATTTTTGCCGCCTAGATCGCCATGGCTTGTAGCTCCGACATGTCGTGGTCGCATTAGGCTCCTTCCAAGTACTGGGTCCTCTTTCCAATCAACTTTGTGGTCGGCTTGCCCTGCAAAAAAGAGGAAACCTGGGCCAGGAATTTCGGTGGGGACACTCTGATGATAAAGTCAGTTAGAACGATCAAGGGGAACAGATCCTCTATGATGGAGGGTTAGGGTCCCTTCGTGCAGAGGAGAATGTAAGGTAAAGTGGAAAGGAATGGAGTGAGTGGGAAGTTAGAGTGCAGGGAGGTTCTCTCTCTTGGTTCCTTGCCCTTTTTGCTCTCTCTGCCTTACTAGTTGTTTCTTTCGCCGGAGGTCCCTTCTTCCTTTTTATATGAGAAAAATGGCCCAGACCAGATCTGGGGCTTCATCGGGACGTCACTTTCTCGATACTCTCTTTTGGTGGGGTGGGATTTTTCTCTATTAGTGGCCTCCCTCTTATTGGACCGGTCCTCGGATGGAGATTTTTCTATTGGGGTGTTTGCCAGCGTAATCCAGGTCTTGTCCCTTAGGCAGAGCAGTTTCCCATGGAAGGCGCGGGTGTCGTGCCACTGAGTCTTGAGCCATGGTGGAGCATTTCTATTCCAGGAGGGACCATCAGAGTGTTGCAGGGCTTGGGGCCTTAATAGGATACTTCTCTTAGAGAAGGCATAAATGTTGCATCGCAGGAACTGGAGCCCCGATTATACGGTAGGGGGCACAGGCGGTGTGCTACAGGGCCTAGATCCTAGTGGAGCATGTGTCGCGTAGAGTGTGCAGGTGGCGTGTTGCAGAATCTAGAGCCTCCGGCAGGGCAGGCGCCACCCTCTGGGGGCCTTAGGCAGCCTGGAGCTTCCTTGCCATGATTGGAATTCCTTCTCATGGTTTGAATTCCTTCTGGTATTCTTTCCCTTGCTCCTAGCTGATCCTTTGATGGTAAATGATGTGATGGGGGACGAATTTGATGAAATGGGTATGTGGGGATATGATCTACTTACCTAGCAACAATATATCAGCATTTGAGCTCCAAATATGGCCGAATTCATGGGTGGAAGGGATGAAGAAATTCGAGCTAGAGACTAGGTGAGCAGGAAATCTGACATCCTTGTGCAAGCTTCCTTTCAAAAAAATTAAAAGATAGGATCTAAGGGCATAGAAACCCTCAACTAGGCTAAGCAACCTTTAATGACCTTAGATCTAAGGATCAAGAGGTTTTCTTCCCAACAATGAAGAGAAATTAAGCTCAAGTGGAAGAGATTCACTCACCACTCAAAAAATTGAAGGCTAGAGGCAAGATCTCCACTCCCTTCTTGGATTCACTATTGGAGCTTGGATCCCTGGCATGGAGCCTTCATCTTTGTCTTCAAATCACCAAGAAGAACCTGCAAAGAGTTAAGGTGAGGTCGAAATTCAAAGAAATTGAGGGAAAAATGAAGGAATTAATAAGAGAAGTGAAGAGAGTTGCTGGAATTTTTGGACAGCACTTCCTCCTCTTCTTGAACTATTTGGATCTTGTGTAGAAGAACTTGGGAATGGAACTATGGCACTCCAAAACTCAAAGCATTCACTCCAATTTAGGATCAAACTCAACACTCCAAAGAAAATCAAAGAAAGTACTCAAAATTCTAGGAAGAACTCAAGAGAACTAGGCAAGATGGAAGAGAACTCAAACAAGGAAGTTTCATTCATTCAAATTACTTCATGCTTACAAGAGGGGGGGCCTTGGTCCCTATTTATAGGCCATGGCCAGCTCCTTTGGGCGGCAAGAACATGGATTAGGGAACCAACTAACCTATGCTTAGTTGGTGGCTAATTACAAGATTAGTTTTTCTAGCAACTAATCCTAACAACTAATCATAACAAGAGAATTCTAGAAACTCCATGTGGCATGATTTCCTTGCAACACTTGGCTTTATCTCATCCTTCCACATGGTCTTTAAAATTTGGTCTCCAAGTAGGCTTTCATGGTAGAGAATTTCTTTAAGGCTTGGTCGGCCCATGGGCTTGGAGAAGGGTCTTCAATTTGCTTCATAAAATTGGGGTCTTCAAAAGATGCTTCATGATTTTGTGGGAACCTAAAAAAAAGAAATGGGACTGCAACCAAAGATTATCAATTTGTAATTTCTTTCTCTTGCCAATGTCCTCATTATGATGCCTCTTGGTCTTGGGCGGGAACTCTGCCTCGAAAAATGGGAGCTCTACCTTGAGAGCTCGACCTCGAAAGATAGAAGCATGACCTCAGCCGGGAGCTCGACCTCGGATAGGAGCTAACCTTGACCAGGGGCTCGACCTCAGAAGGCGGGAGCACGAGCTCAGTCCGGAGCTCGACCTCGGATGGGAGTTGACCTCGACCGAGGGATCAACCTCGGAAGATGGGAGCACGACCTTGATTGAGAGCTCGACCTCGGATGGGAGCTGACCTCGACCGGGGGCTCGACCTCGAAAGATGGGAGCACGACCTCGATCGAGAGCTTGACCTTGGATGGGAGCTGACCTTGGTCGGGGGCTCAACCTCGAAAGATGGGAGCACGACTTTGACCGGGAGCTCGATCTCGAATGGGAGTTGACCTCGGCTGGTAGCTTGACCTAGGAAGACGGGAGCATGACCTCGATCGGGAGCTCAACCTTAGATAGAAGCTGACCTCGACCGGGGGCTTGATCTCGGAAGATGGGAGCATGACCTCGACCGGGAACTCGACCTCGGAAGACGGTAGCCGACCTCGTCCGGGAGCTCAACCTCGGATGGGAGATGATCTCAGGCTTCATCTGGCCACTGTATCCAAGTGGTACCTCCTGCCAGCGTGGCTGCCAATCGGGTCCAACATGGATTCCATGTCAGTGATTGTGTCACATCAGGTGTGATCATACCATCTTGACTTTGTTGAGACCAATATTCTTGGTGCGGAATTAGTTGAAATTATGGTGCATAAGTTTGATGATAGTCATGTAATGTATAGCATCAATCAACATATCTATAAAAATCAATTGCAACATGTGTACATGCAGCCATCACATGAAAGCAAGGTAATTGATAACACTACTATTTCTGGCACGTACATGTCCACTGTGAAAGTCGTACTACCTATAATTTAACATACCATGAGTCAACATGTAAACAACATACCATAATTTTTTTAGAAAAATTGAAAACATACGGTCACTTGTGTGTTGTCGCCTCTATTCATGTTAGGTCCATGCCTCGTGGTATGGACTTAAAATAAGCTATTAGCTCTTTCGAATCTTGTAATTGTATGCAATGTAGCTTTGGCTTGCTTGGATATTACATGTCCTATAACAAAAAGAGTAAATCTTTCATTCCTGTCAAGTGCTTCATTTGTCTAGGCATGTCGACCTTCAAAATATGATACAAGTCAAAAGAAAGTCAACTACACCAATGCAGTTATTGGCAGGAATCGAGCATTTTTTAAAACTCCATTGAAATACTCGGATATATTTGTTGTCATTATTCCATACCGTTAACTGTCATCTTGTGCCCACGTCTATTCTATAAAGGGATATCATTTAGCCATTGAGCAGCTTCTAGATTAAATTTTTCAACGTTCCTCATATATTACTGAAATTTTCTAGGTTATGTTTTCATTCCAACTTTTTTCACCATATCCCTTAATTTTGAATTATGAAATCTTGAATTGAAATTGCTTGCCATGTGACTCAAATAATAAACATGATAAGCATTCGATGGCTACCAACCCAGATGCTTATTTTGCACTGCAGCTAGTATACCAGTATGTTGATCAGAAATTAGACAAATATCTTGATGTGATATAACAAAATTTTTGATGCAAGCTAAGAACCAACCCCATGTGTCAACTGATTCTTCATCGATAATACCAAAAATGCAAGTGAAAATATCTGATTATTCCTATCAACAGTAATTGCAATCATCAACTTCTCCTTAACTTTTCATACAGAAAAGTAGCATCAACACTTATGACCAGTCGACAGTACTTAAACCCTTCAATCAAGGGTGCAAAAGCCCAGAAAATATGATCAAATTGAGTACAAGATGGAATACTAGTAGGAATGCTGATGAATGTCATCCAATAGCTAGGATTAAATTTTTCTACAGTATGCAACCATTTTGGCAGTAATTCATATGACATATCCCAATCCCCGAACAGCATAGCTATGGCCTTTTACTTGGCATCCCATAATTTTCTGTAACTGGGTGTATAGTTATATTTGTTCTTTATCACTGTACCAAGTTCAGTAATAGCAATTATAAGAATTTCTTTCACCAGGTCACATATTTTATTTACAATTGATGTGGAGTTCTGTCTAGAATGATCCTGAGATATCATTGCAGATATGCATGTATGGGGACCAATATATCGTGAGATCTTAAAATAATCATGCCATTTAATAGCTCTTACAATCCATTAACATCTTGACTCTCTATTCTTATATTTAACAAGCTATAGATTGGGATTGGACTCAATAATCTTGAATTCATGATATCTTTCAATAAAATAATGCTTTACTGCAATCTATAATTCTATCTTATCTATAAAGCAAAGTCCTTTACATAATTCCTCATCTTTTTGCTATATAACATATTGTTCTTGCAATATAGAATACATGGACACATTAGCAATAGTTCAATCAACCAGAGTGAATGTTTCTAAAGGAGCTTTAAATGTAGTATTATTTAGAACAGAGATATATTGTGAACTTCGTACAAGTTCTGATGTACCAGCTTCATTACATTAATCTCCCACATCATCTTCACTTTCTTCATCATTGTCATTAAAAAGTTGAATATCTACACGCACCATATCATTGGTAGCTGTATATACTGATGCTTGTCTAATATTACTCTCTAGCACTGTACTGTCCACTATATGTAACGGGCTTGTGTAAATCTTTAACTAATATTTTCTAGAACATTATCTACGATATTCAGACTACAATATGATATAACTTGTTCACTTACATGAGTTGTTGCTATATTTTGAACAACTGTTTCTAATCATCCTGTTCGTAAACAAGTTCATGAGCTTCAACAATTTAGATATCTACGTACAACTCTGCACCTGATATACATAAATGTGAACTAATAGTTGAAAACATTATCTCCATTTCTTCATCATCGGTTAGTGAAACAGGTTCATACTTTACAAATATTGGCCGGATAACTTGTGAATATCTATAAGTGATCAATATTTTTTTTTCCAGTTCTCTCTAGAAGACTACATATTTTGTTTTCCAACTCTTCGAATGTCATATTATTTTTAATTCTAATTATCTTTTTTGATCCCTGATTGTACTCAATACTATATTTTCATTAATCATAGAACCATTAATATAACATAAGGCTGTGATTGTTTTTCCCATTATACCCTACATGTTTAATAAACGAAATATATTTAGAGTTAACTTTTTCAAAATATATAATGACATTATTAAAAAATTAATTACTGTAAGCTGACCTGTAAAATTATTTACAATTCCCAAACTATCCAAATTGGATAATTAATTGGTCAACGGACACCGTTGACCCTTAAGCTCCCCAGAGAGGGCAAATCGAGGCACGAAAGCAATCAGCGATCTATAAAGGCACCAACGAACAAAAATGAAGGTAAGCAACCGAGAAAGTGCAAGCACACAAGATAGCAAGAAATGAGTGACTTGAAGGCAGGAAGCTCATAGAGGACTCCCGAAGCAAGTCCAGCGAGCACGGTCGCCGCAACTCAAGCACCGTTCCTCTCTCATCTTCTCCTACTCAGTTCTTTATTACAAACTCCTCTAAGCACGGTGACCGAAGTGAGATCTGCCTTAGGGGATCTATTCCACTTTGCCATCCGCTAACTTGATAGTCGGAGTGCCCCTGCCGGGATCCCCGGCCCGGGTCTCTCACATTATTTTACAGGTCCGGGAACTCCTGGATTTTGGAGTAAAGGGGAGGACGTCCGGCGCCACCTCGTAGCTACAGGCCACGACAGTAAGGTCGGCAATAGATTGGCATACCAGGTAGGGGAATTAAACCCCTGCACAAGCCCCCCACGAGCTTGATAGCTCTACTTGAAGCATGGTGGTGACTCGTAAAAGAGAGATTTCCACTAGCCGAGCAGGAGATGCCCCCTCTCCCCCAAGCCCACATAGCCCAGAGAGGGAGCTTCCCGCTCCTCAACCACTCATGGCAGACGTCTAGTACGCCGCACTTGTCCAAAAAATGCAGGCGTTGACCGTAGTCGTGAGGCAATTGCAGTATCAGCAGCGCTCCCTGGTCACTCAACCTCAGCCAGGGACCCCCGCGGAAGCGTACGCTCCATCCAAGACAGGCCGTCCCATCTGCGGGCCACAACCAATCCCCCCGGGAGTCACCAGACCCTCGTGAAGAGAAACCGCTCCGGGTCGACGGACCGGGAGAGCTGATCCCCAATGGATGATAATGTCGTCGTCAAGCGCAGCAAGCACCATCGGGGCAAGGCCCCTCGTCGCGACCACCCCGAGCTATCAACTCCTTCTCCAGTGACCTCAGTGGAAGGCTCCACTGACAAGGCCATCTGGTGCCTGGCCGAGAGGCGCCTAGAAGAGCAAGAGCGCAAGCTAGCGGAGCTCTCTCGCTAGTTTGCCAACATACAGGGCTCCTCCAAAGAGCCAGCGGGCTATGATGCCCGACCCCCCTTCTCCCGAGAAATCCAAGAGGAACTGATTTTGAGTCGGTTCCGCATGCCTCAGGTGGATCCCTACGATGGAACCACCGACCCCCTGGACCACCTAGAGAGCTATAAAGCTCTCATGAGAGTCCAAGGGGCGATGGACGCCCTCCTATGCATCACCTTTCTGGCCACCCTCCGGAAGGCCGCTCGAGTCTAGTTCACCCGCCTCGAGCCCGAAAGCATTGACTCCTTCCAGTAGCTGGAGAGGAGGTTCGTGGCCCACTTCGACGCTTATCGAAAGGTGCCACGAGAGGTGGATAGCCTCTTCTCCATCCGACAGCAAGACCAAGAGCTCCTGCGGGACTATGTAACCCGCTTCAAAGCTACCGCCTTGAAGATCTATAGTTTGGATGAGCCCGTCGCCATGCTGGCACTAAAGCGAGGGCTCAAGACCTCCCGCCTCACTTATTCTTTGGACAACAAGCCACCAAAGACATATTCTGAACTCCTCTTCCGCGTCCATAAGTACATCCATGCCGAGGAGGCCGACTGCACTAGGAGAGAACTGGACGGGAAGCCTTCGAAGAAGCCTACCCCGAGAGACGCGCCTGGGATGCGAAGACCTGGGCCGCTTGCGGACTTCTGAACGGGACCAAAGCCGAGAGACGGCCCCGTTCCCGAGAAGACTTTCACTCCCCTCCTAGCTCCAAGATCAAAGATTCTGATGGAGATCGAGGGAGAGCGCTACCTACACCGACCTCCCCCACTAAGGTCGTCAACTGGTCATGACAA
Organism: Areca catechu; assembly: GCA_021397845.1. Taxonomy (NCBI): domain Eukaryota; kingdom Viridiplantae; phylum Streptophyta; class Magnoliopsida; order Arecales; family Arecaceae; genus Areca; species Areca catechu. The sequence goes on along the minus strand of CM038047.1, from coordinate 5,465,103 downwards.
GACGAAGTGCTGCAAGTTCCACTGTGACCATGGCCACGACATTAAGGACTGCCACAACCTGAGAAGGGAAATAGAAGACCTGATCAGAAGAGGCTACCTCAGGAAGTTTGTGAGGAGCGAGGTTCCGTCGGAGGATCAACCACTTGCGGCTCTCCCCCTTATTCCTGCAGTTGATAATCGATCCACTGAAAAGATCGTGAGCATGATTTCTTGGGGAATAGAGTGTGCATTGAAGAGAGCCCGGGAGGGAGGAGATATGGAAAATGTACTCCCCTTTATGAAGGGGAAGGGAGGCGGAGAAGAAAATATAAATAATGATGCTGTCGTGATCGAGATGACCATCGCCAAGCATCTTGTAAGATGCATCATGGTTGATAGTGGGAGCTTTACGGATGTGCTTTTTTACGATGCTTTCTCTTGGATAAGCCTGTCCCCCAATTGGCTAAAGCCAATGCACACCCCTCTCGTGGGCTTTACCAGAGATTTAGTGAGAGTCGAGGGAGAAATTACTCTCCCTGCCACCGCCGGATCACCATCCCAATAGAGCATGGTTATGATGACCTTTACCATCGTCAGACTCCCACCGCCATACAATGCTATCCTAGGCCATCTTGGACTCAACCTGCTAGACGTGGTCATATTTACTAAGAGATTGTTGGTGCAATTCCCGACCCCTCACGGTGTAGGTGAGATGAGGGGGGCACCTTAGCCTGTCCCACACTACTTGCAAGCTGTCCCAGGGGCCCGAAGTGCCGAACTCGACTCCGACGTCAATGACCTCGACCAAAGGGCGTAGGACCTTAAGGGTGGCCCCGTCGGGCATCTCTTGACGTATCATCTTGGCTCGGACCTGCTGAAGATGGTGCAGATAGGAGCCCAACTGCCAGAAGATGAACGAAGTTGCTTGCTTAGCTTCCTCCGGGCAAATGCGGATGTGTTCGCTTGGACTGCAGCACATATACCAGGTATTCCCCCAGATATCATCACCCACTAGTTGAAGATCGATCAAAAGTGCCGCCCAGTTTGGTAGAAGAAGAGGAGCTTTGCTTCGGAAAGGCAGAAGCTATCAACGATGAAGTGGAGAAGCTCCTCACCGCTGGCTTCGTTCACGAAGTGCAGTACCCTAGCTGGCTGGCAAATGTATTCATGGTCAAAAAGAACAACGAGAAGTGGAGGATCTGTGTAGACTACACTGATCTCAATCGTGCTTGCCCAAAAGACAGCTTCCCCCTTTTGAAGATCGACCAGTTCATGGATGCCACCTCGGGGCACCGCCTTCTCTCCTTCATGGATGCATTTTTTGGGTACAACCAAATCTGGATATATCCGGAGGACGAGGAGCACACTACCTTCATCACGGACCATGGGATGTACTACTACAGGATGATGCCCTTCGGCCTGAAGAACGCTGACACCACGTACCAGCGACTGGTCAACAAGGTCTTCAAAGACTAAATTGGCCGTAACATGCAAGTATACGTGGATGACATGCCCGTCATGAGCAAGCCAACCTTGGACCATGTCGACGACCTGGCAGAGACCTTCCGCAACCTTCGCCTCCATCAAATGAAGTTGAACCCAGCGAAGTGCGTGTTTGGTGTAGCAATAGGTAAATTTCTTGGCTTCATGGTCATCCAGAGGGAGATCGAGGCCAACCTAGAGAAGGTCCGAGCAATTCTTGACATGGAGTAGCCCACCTCCAAAAAATAAGTTTAGCAACTCACCGGCCGGATAGTAGCTCTATGTCGATTCATCTCATGATCTACTGATCATTGCCAACCCTTCTTCAAGGCGCTGTGGAAGATACACGACTTTACTTGGACGAAGGAGTGCCAGGAGGCCTTCGAAGAGCTGAAGAAGACCCTGGCATCACCACCATTGCTCTCCCGACCAGAGGTGGGAAAGGAGCTCCTCCTGTATTTGGCGATCACCCCGGAGGCCGTCAGCTCAGTCCTGGTCTGTACAGATGAAGGAGGAATCCAGAGGCCCATGTACTACACGAGCAAACTTCTCCACGATGCTGAGGTCAGATACTCTCGATCCGAGAAGTTAATTTTTGTACTCATTGTGTCTGCCCAATACCTCAGGCCTTACTTCCAAGCATACCCAATTGCGATTTTGACGGATCAACAACTGAAAGCCGTACTAAGTCACCCAGACACATCCGGATGCCTAGCGAAGTGGGCGCTGAAGCTTAGCAAGTTTGACATTGCCTACCATCCAAGGTCATCCATGAAGGCTCATGTACTGGCCGACTTCCTGGTTGAGTGTGCAGGCCTAGGCGAGGGGCCGGAAGAAAGCCCCCAGGTGCAACAGCCAGGACCCGAACCAGAGTAGGACATCTGGGTTCTACATGTGGATGGAGCATCCAAATCTGGCAGAAGTGGAGTTGGACTCATCCTCTCCAACAGTGAAGGAGCCATCGCTGAATGCGCACTCCGCTTCCAGTTCACTGCCACCAATAACCAGGCGAAATACGAAGCGCTCCTCGCAGGACTGAGAGTCTCCCGCGAACTCAGCGTCCCCAGCTTGAAAGTCTTCACCAACTCATAATTGGTGCTAAGCAGGTCTTGGGCGAATTCAAGGCCCGGGACCCTCAAATGTCGAAGTACCTGGAGCTGGTACATGCAAGTGTGGCAGGTTTTAAGCACTTCAGTATCTCCCACATCCCACGTGGAGAGAACGCGCGTGCCGACACCCTTTCCCGGCTGGCAACCTTGCCGGACACCTCCGTGGGCCATGCCTACATCGAGCATCTTTAGACCCCGAGCTACGAAGAACCCAGGGGGTCTAACAAGTTACTCCGGAGCCCAGTTGGATGAACAAGTATATCAAGTACATCACCGATGGTACCTTGCCCGAAGATCGAATAGAGGTTGGCCTCATCAAAAGGAAGGTCGCCCGCTTTGTACTGATGGATGGGCTACTCTGCCAAAGGTCTTACTCCTACCCACTCCTCAAAAGCTTGAGACCCTCAGAGACAGCAGTCGTGCTTCAGGAGATACACGAAGGCCTCTACGGGAATCACGTGGGGGACAGAAATTTGGCATATAAGGCCCTCTACCAGGGATACTACTGGAAAACAATGAGGAAGGATGCAGCCAACTTTGTCAAGAGGTGTGACCGCTACCAGCATCACGCTATCGTGCAACGCCAACTGGCTATGCCGCTCTCCCAGCTCTCTGCTCTCTAGCCATTTGCCCAATTGGGCATGGACATCCTTTGTCCCTTCCCTCCTATGTCCGGGCAGCGTAAGTTCCTGATAGTCGCCATCGACTACTTCACGAAGTAGGTTGAGGCTGAACCATTAGCACGGATCACGGAGATGAACGTTAGCAAGTTCTTCTGGAAGTCAATCGTTTGCCGCTTCGGACTCCCCCACACAATCATCACTGATAATGGAAAGCAGTTCGATAATCGGGAGTTCGAGGAGTTTTGCAGCGATTTTGGCATCCACCATCGCTTCACCTCGGTAGCACATTCTCAGATCAACGAAGAGGCCAAGGTGACCAACCGGACTATCCTCCAGGAACTCCGAACCAGACTGGACCAAGCCAAAGTAGGTGGGCCGAAGAACTCTCTAGTGTCCTATGGGTGTACTACACAATGTCGAGGATAGCCACAGATGAAACACCATTCAACCTTATCTTCGGTGCAGAAGCGGCGATCCCAGTAGAATTAAGCATGCCAACATTATGGGTGGAACAGTACGACGAGGTTGAGAACCCAACACGCCTCCTATTGAATCTAGACTTACTTGAAGAGACGAGGGACAAGGCTCCAGTCCGCATGGCAGCCTACCAGCAACGGATGGCCAGATACTATAACTCTATGATGAGGCCAAAGTCCTTTCGCCCGGGAGATCTGGTGCTGTGACTGGCGGAAGCCTCCAAACCTCGAGAGTTTGGCAAGCTCTCTCTGAACTGGGAAGGCCCTTACAAGGTGGTTGAAGCCCTTCCTCATGGGGCCTATTACCTAGCAAAGCTCGACAGAACGCGATTTCCACGGACGTGGAATGACGCTAACTTGAGAATGTATTACCAATAATGTAAGACCTCCTAACATTAATAATGAAATTCTCTTTAGCACGATGCTTGTCTCTGTCTCGTAGGACTATCAGAGCCCAGAGTTCAGTCCGGCAGCAAAAGCCCGGAGTCCAGTCCGGCAGCAAAAGCCCGGACTCCAGTCCAGTAATCAAAGACCGGAAACTCCAGAAGCCCGGCACCTAAAGCCCGGACTCCAGTCCGACAAAAAAAACCCGAAAGCTCCAGAAGCCCGGCATCTAAAGCCCGGACTCTAGTCCGGCAACCAAAGATCGAAAACTCTCCAAGCCTGGCACCGGAAACTCCTGAAGCCTGGGAAACAAAGACCGGAAACTCTTCAAGCATGGTACTAGAAACTCCTGAAGCTCGGGAAATAATGACCAGAAACTCTTCAAGCCCGGCACCGGAAACTCTTGAAGCCCAGGAAATAAAGAATGGAACTCCAGAAGCCCGGCACCTAAAGCCCAGACTCCAGTCCGGTAACTAAATACCGGACGCCCAGGCACCGGAAACTCATGAAGCCCGGTAACTTAAGGTTGAAAGCTCTAGCAATGGAAGCTCTAAAAGTCTAACACCAAAGCCTAGAAGACTCCAAGAACCTGCTTTCTGACCGAGAGTTGAAGTTGATGAAAGTAACCGTTCCTAGGGGCGATGCATGCATTTTAAAATTTTTCTAAGAGCATGCAGCAGCGAAAAGCAATAAAACTATTTTATCAATATGTTAATCTAATTAACATAATCCCTATATCAGGATTTAGATGCATCTAGAGTAATATAAATATGAAATCATGCATCCATTGTATAAAATAGAATAGTTTATAGAAAACATACAATAATGCAATATACACAATTATGTCATACATAAAGCAAGTTCATACCTCGATGACGTTCACCGGGATGAATTGAAAGATGGAAGAACGCCCACCTCTCAATCGCAATCGCAGGGACAACGCAAACCTGTAGAAAAAATGTGACTCTACAAGAAGTACTCGTGTACTACGTCTACGAGTGGTTCATACCGTGTAGCGCAATTTCTTCTTCTTCCTTTGAGGTGCTAGCCTTTACGGAAGCTTTGTCGGGTGGACTCTTTCCTCTTCAACTCCTTGAAGACAAGTGGGACACCTTCAACTCCTTGAAGTGCTGATTGCTGTAGTAGTGCTAGAACAGAATGAGGACTCTCCCAGTTCTCTCTATCCCAAACCTTCAATAGAAGGTATGCACTCAGAAATCCCATCCAAAACTCACTTTAACCCGAAGATCTAATCTTTCAATCTCTCAAGGATCAATCAAAATCTCTAACCAAGAAATGTGGCAGAGTCAGTCCTTGGTTAAGAGGACAACCAAGAAAAGTGTCAAACACAACACCCGATGTCATACCAACATCTCCATGCTCCTTGGTTAAGAGGACAACCAACAGACATGACATCAACGACCTACCCTTGATACACCATCATCCCGAAATAGCGTATCCTTTGGTCGTGAACTAATTTATGAACTACATGATGCATCCTCTCTACATCACATATAAGGTAGCTCAAAGGACATCATCATAAAAGAGTTTAAATTAAGAAAAATGAACCTATGATGAATAGCCAAAAGATATATTTTATTTATATTAAAATTTAAATACAAATAGCACAACCATCTACAGCCTAGACGATTGCCTTTAGGACACAATTTCCTACAACTCCCACTTAGACTAAAGCCAATCATAACAGAATCGCATTTCCATTTTCCAATTACAATCTTTAAACTCTTGAATTTCGACTGCTTTAATGAAGGGGTTGGCCAGATTTTCTTTTCCATCAATCTTCTGAAGGTCGATGTCTCCTCGTGCCATAATCTCACGCACGAGGTGGCAGCGACGCAGAATGTGCTTGGTGCGCTGATGGGACTTAGGCTCTTTGGCTTGAGCAATGGCTCCAGTGCTGTCACAAAATACTGGAACAGGGGCATCCAGGGAGGGTGCCACTCTCAGCTCGTCTAGAAACTTTCGTAGCCATACAGCTTCCTTCGCTGCATCAGATGCTGCAATATATTCTGCTTCACAAATCAAGTTCGCCACAGTATGTTGCTTGGAACTTTTCCAATAAATGGATCCTCCATTTAGGGTAAATACAAAGCCCGACACACTTTTGCTATCATCTCTATATGACTGAAAACTTGAATCGGTATAACCAACAAGTTTTAAGTCAGGCTCTCCATAGATAAGCTATTGGTCTTTAGTATTTCTCAAATACTTTAGGATGGTTTTTACCACCTTCCAATGTGCTTCACCTGGGTCAGACTGGTACCTGCTCACTACTCCCAGTGAGTATGCCACGTCTGGTCTAGTACATGTCATTGCATACATAATAGATCCCACTGCCGAAGCATATGGGACTCTACTCATACTCTCTCTCTCCTCAGGAGTTGATGCACAATCCTTTTTGGAGAGAGTAATTTCATGACCTATCGGAAGATAGCCTTTATTGAAATTTTTCATGCTGAACCGTTTCAATATGGTATCAATGTACGTTAACTGGGACAATCCCAGAAGCCTCTATAGATCTTCATACCCAATATGAATGAGGCTTCACCCAAGTATTTCATAGAGAATTGAGATGAAAGCCAGACCTTTATTCCTTATAATGCTGGAACATCATTCCCGATTAGGAGAATATCATCTACATATAATACAAGGAATACAATAACAGAACCATTATCCCACTTATAAATACAAGATTCTTCTCCGTTCTTAACGAAGCCATACGACTTGATACACTTATCAAATCATATGTTCTAACTCCGAGATGCCTGCTTCAGTCCATAGATGGACCTTTGAAGTTTGCAAACCTTTGACTCATCTGTGGATGTGAACCCTTCAGGTTGTATCATATACACCTCCTCTTCCAGCTCACCATTTGGGAAGGTTGTTCGGACATTCATTTGCTAGATTTCATAGTCGAAGTATGTAGCTAAAGCATTTATAATCTGAATGGATTTGAGCATTTCCATAGGGGAGAACGTCTAGTCATAGTCAATACCATAATGCTGACGATATCCCTTGTCAACCAGATGGGCTTTGTAGGTCTCTACCTTCCCGTTTGTGCCCCGTTTCCTTTTGAAAATCCATCTACACCCAATGATTTTATCCCTTCAGGTGGATCAACTAATGTCCATACATTATTGATCTCCATGGACTCCATTTCGGATTTCATGACTTCTAGCCACTTATCAGAGTCAGACCTTTGTAGAGCATCCATATAGGTGACTGGATCCTCATTATTTTCATCAAGTTCAATGGGATCCCCATCCTGGACCAAGAAACTGTAGTATCTATCTGGTTGATGCGGTACTCTACCGGATCTCCTTAATGGATGCTCAATGGGCTCTGGATTTGAATTAGTCAAATCCAATTCTGAGGTGTCCCCTCAATGTGTCGGTTCTTCTACCTATTGAACTTCAATAAGTTCAATCTTAGTGGCTACAATTCCTTCACTAAGAAACTCCTTTTCCAAAAAGATAGTCCTAAGACCAACAAACACTCTTTGTTCATCAGGCAGGTAAAAGAAATACCTTTTAGATTCTTTCGGATACCTAACGAATAGGCATCGGTCAGACCTAGGTCCTAGTTTATCAATCTACAAACGCTTAACATACGCTGGTGGTGGGGACACCGGAGGCACCAGAATAAGATAGAGGCTTTTCAATCCTCTATGAATTGATCAATAATTTATGAGTCCATCTGTAATAAGGGCTTAGCTCATCTGAGTCTATTTTAGTTGTTATTTGAGTATTTTGAGTTGTTATTTCAGTTCTGTACTTGTCAGCTCATGTTGAGCTAGTTCAGTCCAATGCTAGTCAGCTCATGTTGAGCTAATTTTATTTTTTTGAGTCCTGTCCAAGCATACTGAAGACTCAAGACTATATCATACAAGTGAAGACCAAGTCCAACTAGATTGAAGACATGGAAGTATAGCCCAAGTCCAACCTAGCTTGAAGATTTGAAGACCCCAAGAGGAAAATTCAGAAAACCCTGATTTCTTGCAGATGCCCTCCAAGTGCCCAGATTCCCTTCCATATGCCAAAGTATATTCATAGATAAGGGCATCCATGATTCCAAAGGTCCATCTGCATCCTAGCCCAAAGAAATCAAGCCCAGGTGCCAAGCCCAAGCCCCTAAGAAGCAAGATACCAGGGAATATTCCTGCTACCTGGCTACCAGGCCACCCCAGCTTCCAGAGGCCCAAACCCATGCACCCGAGCCCCTTTGGGCCGGCCTTTTGCTGCTCCTAGAAGCCCAACATGCCCCCCTAGGCATCCTTGGAGTCTTGACCAAGTCAAGAAAATTTTTAGGGATTTTTCTACCTAATATTTCCTTATTTTCTAGCTAGGGTTTGAGAGGGAAAAGGATTCTTATGTAAAGACTTATGTACCCTTACTTGGAGCCCAAGGTTAAGGGTCTATTTAAGGGACCCTAGCCTCTTGTATGAGGAGAATTTTTGATGAATGAAAACCTTGAGTTCTTCTATTGAGTGGTGTGATACCCTGCTGTGTGCATAAAGGGGTTTGTGAGAGTTCTTCTTCCCGGTGTTTGCAATCATCTTCCTGCTGCCAACAAACCCTCCAGATCCCTGGACGCCCACTCCAAAAGAAGCCTTCCCTTGCTATTTTTACTTTGTTTTCTTATTCCTTTGTGAGCTTTCTAACCCCTGACAGGTCGTTTGCAGGTCCCTGAGTTCCTACGAATCCAACGACTCCAGCCAAGCCTCAATCGGATCACCGAGAAGAAAGCCGGGTATCCGCGGGTCTTTGGCTCGGTTTTCCAGGCCGCATCCATCGAGGAACGAGAGACCCCTTCGCGGCGATCTTCACAGATGTTGTCAGGTACACCCCTCTACCTCCAGTAGTTTTATTGTAGGAGAACTTGCCCTAACCGAGGCTTCTCAGCCCCGGCGGTCCTTCTTTGCTACTTTTCTAGGTCCTAATCTGCATGCTGATCTTCAAAAATTCATACAAAATTCCCTACAAATAATTTTTATCTAAAATTTGGGAATTAATCACCTAACTCAACATGTAAAACATACAAAAAAAATTGCATGCATATTAGTTCCCCATCATTTGGTATCAGAGCTTAGATTAGGGCTTGTTTTCTGCAATTTTTCAGTCTGTATATACTCTGTTATTTTAATTATTTCTCCCTGTTAAAAACTCCAAAAATTCTGAAATTTATTTTCCTAGATTTATCATAATTCACAGTAATTTTAAAAATTTTACCAGATTTTATTATGGCCTTTGAATTTTCTGCAAGCCGAAATAGGGCCTACAAATTTTCGGCTCTGTTTTTTTTAGCAAGACAAGTTTGGAAGTTTTAGGGTTTTGTTTAGGAGTTTTTGCATATTTCTTAATTTTAGTATATTTCCGGTATATTAGGCCATGATTTGCAAGTTTTATTCTATTTAAAAAATACTAAAAAAAAAAATACATATTTTCCAAAAATACCAAAAAAAATATCTAAACCCTAATTTGCATCCTCATATGCCTGTCATCATTGCATAATTTACTTTTAAGGGCACTCTTGCTATATCAGATGGGGGGAGGATTTGATCACCTCTCCTTAGCCCAAAATCACATCCCTTGCATTCAGTCCCAAGCCTTAACCTAAAATTAATTAGACTTAATTTGCCCTAGTGGGCTAGGGACACCAACTGGTCGGGTCCGGGCTAGTGTTAGATCACTGTGTCAAGTTAACCTGTGTGTGCCTTGTGCTCAGTGTCTAGAACGGTGGTTTAGGGATTCAATCCTGAAGGGCTTGTGTGCTGGTCCGCCTACCTGGCCAATCTCTGATTGGTGTCTAGGATTGGCAATCAGGGACCTAACACTCCCCTTACACCTGCCTGGCTGAGTACAGGGTTACTATAGGCTAGTTTGCCACCCTGATTGAGCATCTAGTTTGGACTCTAGGTCTAGTCAGCTATAGTCGGTCTGATCGAGTCTTGCATGAGCACTAGATTAGGAGTTTCATATCACCCACCTCCTTCACAAATATCTGAACCCATGGAAAATTTACAAGCCCAAATAAAAGCCCTAGCTGATCAAATGGCCCATATGACTACCCAGTTAACTCAGTCTGCTATCCAAACCAACAATAGAATTGACCATCTTGCCAATAGGTTTGACCAGTTAGGAGGCCATGTAGGGACCATAGCAAGAACCCATGGGTCACGATCTGAGCCAGATCCTGAGTCCCCTCAACCTAGAAGAATCCCAAACCCTGATCTATACCATGAGGTCGAACCTAGGAGAGCCCCTTATCCTGACCCGTACTACAATCCTCAACCTAGGAGGACCCCAAACCCTGATCCATACCGAGAGGTTGAACCTAGGAGAGCCCCTCAGCCTGACCCATACTATAATCCTAAACCTAGGAGGACCCCAAACCCTGAACCATATCGTGAGGTTGAACCTAGGAGAGCCACTCAGCCTGACCCATACTATGATACTGAACCTAGATCCTATGACTCTAGATCCTATTTACCCACATCCTATAAGCCTAGTATACCCACAACCTATAGATCTTATGACTTCAAATCCTCTGACTCTAAAATCTACGAACCCATATCCCATGAGTCCAGTAGACCCAAGACCCATAGAGCTGAACCCAAATCCTATAACCCCAGATCTTATGATCCCGTGACCCATAGATCTGCTCCCTTATCCTATGAGTCTAGGGAGCCCATAATCCCTAGATATCAATCTAGTACTAGTCAGGTTTTCCATAGTCAACTTGAACCCCATAGGATTAGCACCCCTAAATATGAGCCCAGTAATGAGCCACTACCCCTTAGACAACCTGAACCTACTAGGATTAGTGTCCATAATCAGAAACCAGGACTTAGCCAATTTTTCCCTAGCCGACCTTCTCCAACCATTCCTGAGATTGACAAGGCTTACATTAACGCGGAAGTGTATGAAGCTGATGCGAGCCTAGTGGATGAGTATGAAGGAGAAGAGGAGACACCTTTAGATGACCTAGAATTAGCTGACCTAATAGATACCCAGGTAGAAGCCAACCTAGAGGTAGTTGACCTTGACCACATCCAACCTAAAGCTATAATGGAAGAACAAATAGAGGAAGAGAACCTAGGTACTGCTTCTAGAGCCTTACCTGAGGAAACCATAGAGGAGAGCCAAATTACAGAGTCTAGTCCAAAAATACAAGAACCAGAAGAATTTATTAAGGACCTGATCTCTTTGAATCAATACCTTCAAGATGAGTCCCCTCCTATAGTTTCCATTAAGGACCTCTTCCCCGAAATTGGCGACCCATCCTTCCATTATGCAAACCCTGTAGATATAGCTCAACCTCGTAAGGTTATCCTCATTAGTATAGGATTAGTTCCTGACACCCCATCTTTTATCCTACTTTATCCAACTAACCATGAACCTTTTTCTCTACCTTACCAAACTAATTCTGAACCCACTTCCTATTTTCTGCCCTTTCCTGACACCTCCAGCATTTCTAGGATCATTAGATTGCATTTAGCTGAGATTAGCATACTGCATGCATTCATCACGCATGTTAGGTTTGCATCTTACTTCTGGCATACTCTTTGGAATTTGCTAGGAGTTCACTGTAAATTTTCAAGTGCATGTCAAGCTAGGATCAAACATAGAGAACCTATAATCTATTAGGTTTAGATCTAAAGAGTTCAATAAAATTTCCTTCAATAGGAATGCATAGTCGAGTCTGTTAGGTGTCAGTATGAGTCCTTTGCATCATTTGTTAGAAGTCTGCATGTGCCTAGCATGTTCACCACCCGCACTAATCTTAAAACAACTGGCTAATTCCCGAAGAAGGGTCAAAAAAATTTGATGTAGTGGATTTTATCTTGGTTAGGCTTAGGCCTAAAAGAAGCTTCATGCTCGTAGAGCCGGACCTTTTAAAGTGATAGAGAAGGTTGGATCAAATGCCTAGGTGTTAGACTTGCCTTCGGATTTGGGCATTAGTTCTAGCTTCAATATTACAGACCTGGTTGAGTATAGGGAACCGGCAGCGCTACCTAGTGAGGCCTTTGGACCTATTCCTTTTCATTGTGAGTGACCCTAACCTAGAGTGTCCACAAACAAATTTGGCCTGAGAGAGGAGAACGGATCGAGCGTATCCTGGACAATCAAGCCATCACGACCCAGGGCCATGACTATCAACGCTTCCTGGTCCGATGGCAAGGCCGGCCAGAGTCGGACGATTCGTGGATTTCTCGAGAGGACTTGCAACGCCTCAACCCAGACCTTCTCGAGAGATATGTGAGCCAGTCTGACCTTCACTCGACAGGGTCGAGTTCCTCCCACCCCGGGAGAATTGGTGGGGACACCGGAGGCACCAGAATAAGATAGAGGCTTTTCAATCCTCTATGAATTGATCAATAATTTATGAGTCCATCTGTAATAAGGGCTTAGCTCATCTGAGTCTATTTTAGTTGTTATTTGAGTATTTTGAGTTGTTATTTCAGTTCTGTACTTGTCAGCTCATGTTGAGCTAGTTCAGTCCAATGCTAGTCAGCTCATGTTGAGCTAATTTTATTTTTTTGAGTCCTGTCCAAGCATACTGAAGACTCAAGACTATATCATACAAGTGAAGACCAAGTCCAACTAGATTGAAGACATGGAAGTATAGCCCAAGTCCAACCTAGCTTGAAGATTTGAAGACCCCAAGAGGAAAATTCAGAAAACCCTGATTTCTTGCAGATGCCCTCCAAGTGCTCAGATTCCCTTCCATATGCCAAAGTATATTCATAGATAAGGGCATCCATGATTCCAAAGGTCCATCTGCATCCTAGCCCAAAGAAATCAAGCCCAGGTGCCAAGCCCAAGCCCCTAAGAAGCAAGATACTAGGGAATATTCCTGCTACCTGGCTACCAGGCCACCCCAGCTTCCAAAGGCCCAAACCCATGCACCCGAGCCCCTTTGGGCCGGCCTTTTGCTGCTCCTAGAAGCCCAACACGCCCCCCTATGCGTCCTTGGAGTCTTGACCAAGTCAAGAAAATTTTTAGGGATTTTTCTACCTAATATTTCCTTATTTTCTAGCTAGGGTTTGAGAGGGAAAATGATTCTTATGTAAAGACTTATGTACCCTTACTTGGAGCCCAAGGTTAAGGGTCTATTTAAGGGACCCTAGCCTCTTGTATGAGGAGAATTTTTGATGAATGAAAACCTTGAGTTCTTCTATTGAGTGGTGTGATACCCTGCTGTGTGCATAAAGGGATTTGTGAGAGTTCTTCTTCCCGGTGTTTGCAATCATCTTCCTGCTGCCAACAAACCCTCCAGATCCCTGGACGCCCACTCCAAAAGAAGCCTTCCCTTGCTATTTTTATTTTGTTTTCTTATTCCTTTGTGAGCTTTCTAACCCCTGACAGGTCGTTTGTAGGTCCCTGAGTTCCTACGAATCCAACGACTCCAGCCAAGCCTCAATCGGATCACCGAGCAGAAAGCCGGGTATCCGCGGGTCTTTGGCTCGGTTTTCCAGGCCGCATCCGTCGAGGAACGAGAGACCCCTTCGCGGCGATCTTCACAGACGTTGTCAGGTACACCCCTCTACCTCCAGTAGTTTTATTGTAGGAGAACTTGCCCTAACCGAGGCTTCTCAGCCCCGGCGGTCCTTCTTTGCTACTTTTCTAGGTCCTAATCTGCATGCTGATCTTCAAAAATTCATACAAAATTCCCTACAAATAATTTTTATCTAAAATTTGGGAATTAATCACCTAACTCAACATGTAAAACATACAAAAAAAATTGCATGCATATTAGTTCCCCATCAGCTGGACACCCCCAAACCTTAAGGTGTGAGAGTACCAGTTTTCGTTCAGATCATATCTTATATGGAGTCCTGTCCACAGACTTACTAGAAGACCTATTAAGAAGATAACAAGCAGACTCCAAGGCATAACCCCAGAAAGAGACAGGCAGGGTAGCAAATCCCATCATGGATTGGACCATGTCCAACAAAGTCCTATTCCTCCTTTTGGACACACCATTCAGTTGGGGTGTCCCCGGAGGTATCCATTGGGAGAGAATCCCATTCTCTTGAAGATAAGCCAAAAACTCACTAGAAAGATATTCCCCTCCTCGAACAGATCGAAGAGTCTTTATACTCTTTCCAGTTTGCTTTTCAACTTCATTACGATATTGTTTGAACATTTCAAATGATTCAGACTTATGCCTCATAAGATAAACATAACCGAACCTGGATAGGTCATCTGTAAAAGTAATGAAATGATTATATCCACCTCTAGCACTGACATTCATATGTCCACATACATCTGTATGTACTAAACTTAGAATTTCTTTGGCTCTTTTACCTTTTCCAGAAAAAGATGATTTGGTCATTTTTTCAAGTAAACAAGATTCACAGGTAGGTAATGATTCAAAATCATTTACTTCTAAAAGACCTTCTTGTCTTAACCTGTTTATCCTGTTCTTGTTTATATGACCTAGCCTACAGTGCTAGAGATAAGCATCGCTGACATTATCCATTCTATGGCATTTGTTAGCTGTGTACATTACACTCACAGGTTGTGATAGTATATAAATACTATTTACCAGATTTCCACTCATTACAACTGAACCATTCAAAGTAATGTTGCAAACATTTCTCTTTATTGAAAGTTCAAAACATTCATTGGCTAACAAGCCTATAGAGATAATGTTTACAAGAAATGTAGGACAATAATGGCAGTCATATAAAATGACTTTATAAGATTCAAAAACAAGAGAAAAATCTCCTAACACCAGAACTGGAACTCGACTTCCATCTCCAATGTTCAAAAACCTTTCTCCATCCTTGAACCTCCTACTAATTCGAAGTCCCTGCAATTTATTGCAAATATGGTAAGGACTCCCAGTATCAAGTACCCAATTAGTAGTATCACAAAAAGAATAGGTACAGAGATTTATCATATAAATATCTTGAACAGCAACATCTTGCTGCTTCCTCTTTTTCGGCCTATTTGGGTCAAGGGAAGCAATATACAGAGGACAATTACTCTTCCAGTGACCCTGCTTCTTACAGTAGAAGCACTCCGCCCGACTCTGGTCCACCTTTTTCTTTCCAGCCTGACAGGGCCTGCCAATACTTTGCACCTTTTTGGTCTTTTTATTTTTATTTTTCTTCTTCTCCTTCCCAAGGGGACGACGCACTACCCTATTTCCTCCCACCAAGTACACCAACCCCTTATTGAGGTTGTAGTCCTTCTCATAGTTCTGTAGTAACCCCAACAAACTGTGGTAGTTTACTACAGGCCTATGCATCCGGAAGTGATCAAGGAAACCAAGGTAAGAAGGGGGCAGAGAATTCAGTATAGCATCCTTTCCCAGTTGTTCATGGAGGGGACAACCGTGTTTGGCCAGGCGTTCAAATAACTCGGTCATGTACAATACATGATCAGTTACTGATGCCCCGTCTCGCATATGGGCATTATAGATGGCACAGGAAGTCATGTACCGCTCCACATCGTCATGCATCCCGAAGGATTCCCGTAACTTTTGCAAGATTTCCTCCGGTTGGGCCTTCTCGAATTTGTGACTGAACTCGTCGTTCATAGCCGCCAGCATAATGCAACGTACAATAGTTCTATAAAAAACCCACTTCTGATAAGTGTCCCTGACAGATGTAGGAGCATTAGCTGCGAGGACCTCAGGTGCTTGATCCGATACAACATACACGATCCTTTCATGCTCTAAGACAATCTTGAGCCTTCGATACCAATTATCGAAGTTTAGGCCAGAAAGTTTTTCATTATCAAGTAATGAATGGAGGGACAAGTTGGCAGCCATTTTTCTGAAGAGAAAATCATAAGACCGATTAGTATATGAATTTCAATTTTAATCCTAAAGTCATGGACTTTAGTCTAAAGGTTTTCCCACATATTTTATTTAGATTAGTAGCCTTTACCTCTAATTCGAGAAATTACACTAAATTCCTTAGTGGGTACTAGAATCCTAAAGGTGCCACATGAGCCCGACTTTGGTCGGCTCACCCACATGAACCTAAAGGTAGGTTCAATAAACCAATTGCTTCTTCCAAGCAATTTCTAGTATTTAAAATTTTGCCACAGGAACACTTCAATCGACCTTTGGGCTTCCTGCTAAAGAAGGTTCTGG
Source organism: Areca catechu (assembly GCA_021397845.1). Taxonomy (NCBI): domain Eukaryota; kingdom Viridiplantae; phylum Streptophyta; class Magnoliopsida; order Arecales; family Arecaceae; genus Areca; species Areca catechu. Next base: position 5,448,918 of record CM038047.1, on the reverse strand, counting down.
TTAGGTTCAACCATTAACATGACCGAATTCAGTGCTTCTAACTAATGAATGATCAAGCCCGACTTTGGCCGGCTCACCTGACCACCATTAAGAGAGTAGCACTGAGCCATCATATTATGAATGGCAATTCCAATAGCCTGATGACCACCCGTACTTTGGTACTACTGATGATCACCCAACTAAAGGACATATTACCATCCAACTTAATGGGAGGCTAAGACTCAGTTATCCCTATAACTTCATTTTTTAAGGACCTAAAAATTTTAGAGGATTTAAAAATATGATATATGAAGAATACATGGACCCTGATCAAGAATCCTCCCACTAACTTGTAGAAGGTTCATGAACATCTTCGTCCATGGGCACCTAAAATCAGATAAATCTGATTAACCTTAGGTGACATGGGTTAATACAATTCAATGAGCCTCTCATGAGTCAATTCCAGTTAGCCAAATTGGCCAGGTAAGCGCGGTCAAGGAATGAGTTGCGACATTAACCATCTTTTCTTAGACACTAGCTACAAAGGAGCTAGCCAGGAAAGAGGTACCCTCATAACCATAGACCATAAAGCAGCTTGCCTAGACACCAATTCGATTCACCTTCCTCAACCAGATTAGACTTAAAGAACTAGATTAATCACTGAGCCATAATAGATCCTTTTAGATGTTTGGATCATACTTTCTAACTATTAGAAACTAAAGAGAAATGAAACCTAATTCAACTTTTGATTAGTTTCTTATCTCTAATTAATCCAATTCTTCTAAACATAGGTCTAACCCAAATAAAGATCTATTCCTAGCCCATCCCATATAACCCATGATTTATGAATCATGACTTAAGATTAGAATCATATCCTAGATCTTAAAATTATACATCTTAATTCACAATTAAGTGCATCATACTATTTGAAACATTTTCAAAGTGAAATGAAACAATTTCATAAAAGTTTGAAGCTTAAAATCACTATTTTTCAATTTTCTGGTCGAGCCAGCTCTTGCAGATCGAGTCAGCTCTTCTAGAACACTCATTTCTGGTCGGGTCGGCTCTTCTATCAGTTCTGCTGCTCGAGCCGACTTTTCAGTCAGCTCTGCTGCTCGAGCTGACTCTTCTAGAACACAAATTTCTGGTCAGGTCAGCTCTAATGTCAATTCTGCTGCTTGAGCCGACTCTTCAGCTGCTTGAGCCGACTCTTCCAGAACACAGATTTTTGGTCGGGTCAGATCAGCTAAAACGAGCCAGCTCTTCTGCTGCTCGAGCCAGCTCTTCTGCAGCTCGAGCCAGCTCTTCTAATCAGCCCTTCTGAATGAGCCAGCTCTTCCAGAACATAGTTTTTCCAAACTTCAAACATTTCAGCATGATCTTTTCAAGGTTTTAGATCAATTTAATTTTTTAGATCTCATCTAAACATAATTATGATCTATAAATCAAAGATTAAAACAATTTTAATCTATTAAATTTTTTACTTTCTTCTTCATAAGATTATGACGCATCGGCACCCCTACACGTCATAGGAGAATCCCTTGGAATGGGAAGAGATGGTCTTTAAACCATACTTCTCTCCTATGACCGGATGACCATGGCGAATCCATCTTAATCTGAGTACTATGTAAAGAAAAGTAAATTGATTTCATATGAAACATTAAACTAGATGCATACAAAAAATATGGCTCTGATACCATTGAAAGGAACCATTCCTAGGGGCGATGCTTGCATTTTAAAACTTTTCTAAGAGCATGCAGCAGAGGAAAGCGATAAAACTATTTTATCAATATGTTAATCTAATTAACATAACCCCTATATCAGAATTTAGATGCATCTAGAGTAATATAAATATGAAATCATGCATCCATTGTATAAAACAAAACAGTTTCTAGAAAACATACAATGATGCAATATACACAATTATGTCATACATAAAACAAGTTCATACCTCGATAACGTATCGGGATGAATCGGAAGATAGAAGAACTCCCACCTCTCAATCGCAATCGCAGGGACAGTGCAAACCTGTAGAAAAAATGTGACTCTACAAGTAGTACTCGTGTACTACCTTTACGGGTGGTTCACACCATGTAGCGCGATTTCTTCTTCTTCTTTTGAGGTGCTAGCCTCTACGAAAGCTTTGTTGGGTGGACTTTTCTTCTTCAACTCCTTGAAGACAAGTGGGACACCTTCGACTCCTTGAAGTGTTGATTGCTGCAGTAGTGCTGGAACAGAACGAGGACTCTCCCAGTTCTCTCTATCCCAAACATTCAATAAAAGGTATGCACTCAGAAATCCCATCCAAAACTCACTTTAACTCGAAGATCTAATATTTCAATCTCTTAAGGATCAATCAAGATCTCTAACCAAGAAATGTGGCAGAGTCTAGTCCTTGATCCAAATTTCTGGGTGTGGAATATGTACGTGAACCATTCACTTTCTGCTGCCCACCCATTTAAATAATAGCAGCAGCCCTCAAAACACTTAAGAGGAATGAATGAGAGATTATGGGAGAGTTATGGGATCTTTAGAAATTCCAGGGAGGTTAGAAGTCCCTTGAAATTCAGCAACAGCAATAATTAAAACTTGAAACTCCCAGCATTAAATCCCATAACAATTACAGCATTTAATGAAGAGTTTTCGAATTTCAGCAGTTCGTCATTCGAATCGACTCGACCATTCGAGTCGGCTCGGCTCGAGTCGACTCGACCAAGAAGAGTCAGCTCGATTAGAAGTTTGACAACACTTTGTCAAGTGACTCAATTCGATTTGTTCAAAAAGAGTCGGCTCGAACAGAAATTTGACAACAACTTGTCAAACGAGTCTGGAACGATTCCTAATCATTCGCATGCTAACAAAATAAGAAGAAACCCTCAGTGTGTGATCCCATAGGTTCAAACACTAAACAATAGCATAGGAACATTTCTAATACTAGCCAAAGTCGCCATCTAGCAATGACACCCAATGTTCGGATAGGTTGAAGGTTGCAGAGCAACAAGAACCTATCGAATATGGAATAGCATTGAACTAATTCCCTGCACCTCCTAATGCTCTGGATGGCATAGGGTTAAACTACCCAATCCTAAGCAGTCCATCTGAGTATGTCTCAAAGAATCCCTGTAATTCATTACAAGGAATGTCCTGGCCAAGGTCTTACTAAATTGAGGCATATAAAGCATTTAATCCAAATTATTTGGAGAGGTCAATCCTATCTCGATCCTACTACCGCTATACAAGTACTTGACTGTACCAAGCAACCTTTCATCATCGGATTAGAAATCCGGGTAGTCCGGCACCAAAGCACAGTGAGTTGCTTGCAAGCTGCCATAGTGATCTCAAGTCAAAGAAATAATTCAAGTCCACATTCTAATGCAAGACTCCTCTTCGGTCGCAAGAGAATCCTGCATGAGAGTCACATTTGGTGAAGTGTCAAACACAATACCCGATGTCATACCAGCATCTCCATGCTCCTTGGTTAAGAGGACAACCAACAAACATGACATCAACGACCTTCTCTTGATACACCATCATCCCAAAATAGTATATCCTTTGGTCGCGAACTAATTTATGAACTACATGATGCATCCTTTCTACATCACATACAAGGTAGCTCAAAGGACATCATCACAAAAGAGTTTAAATTAAGAAAAATGAACCCGTGATGAATAGCCAAAATATATCTTTTATTTATATCAAAATTCAAATACAAATAGCACAACCATCTACAGCCTAGACAATTGGCTTTGGGACATAATTCACAACAGTTGAACTCCTAACGAAAGTCATACACTTGGCCCTGGCAAAAAATAAAGGGTCCTAGATCTGCCATCAACCTCGAAGATCGCCTCAATCCCACATAGACGATCAGTTGGGAGCCCCGGGAATATTCTAAGTCATCACGATGGCTATGGTGTTCCGAGGAGAATCAAGGGCTTGAAGTCAGGCAGGATCGGAGCAAATGGAATTGTAAGAAGTCACATGACAAGACAAAACACAAAACAGAAAAGTACAAAGGTATGGAAGAAAAAGAGCTTCATTTCTGTGATAAGGTTTTTTATAAATGAAGAGGACCCCGACAGGTCGGGCATCCCCAAAAAAGACAAAATGAGAAAAAAAACCCTATGCTAAGTACAAAGCATGAAATGAAGAAGGTCCCGGGGTCACTAGGTCACCGGCTCCCTTCCAGGTTGGCCGGCCTCCATGGCTGGCTGCCCGGCGGTCACCTCCTCAGCCGCCCCCGAAGATGGCTTCGGTGCCTCAGGTTGCTCGCGCCGCTAATAGTGATGCCTCCCAGGTCAATCTCTGAGAAGAGTGAGGCCACCCTCTGCCGGCAGACCTCAAACCCCTTCAGGAATGAGTCCACGGCAGCCTCGTGGACCTCATCCTGGAACTCCTGGGATGCCCGAAACTTCTGCATGACCTCGAGCGCGTCCCTCTGCGCAGCTTCCAGCAGCCCTGTGACGTATGCCGTCTTCTCCTTGGTCGCTGCCAGCTCCGCCAGAACCTTCTCTACCTGGGTCTCCAGAGCCCGGGATCGCCCCCCAGGCGCTTGACATCAATTGTGGTCTCCTCGGTGCGGTGCTGGGTCAGGATCCTCTCCTTGGAAAGGGAGGTCTCAAGGTCCCTGGTGAGCTCCTTAGCACGAGCCAGGTCCCCTCAGAGAACCCTGTTGCTCTCCTTCATTTCCTGGCCCTTCTCCATCAACTCCTTTACATCGGTCACGAGCTTGGCCAGCTTCTCCTTTTCGGCCTCCTTCGTTGAGCTGATGAGGAAATCCCGGAGCAGGAGCATGTCGGTCCCAACTTGCATCAAAAGAGAGGTTAGACTCCCTGAAATCCAACTGGAACATTAAAAACAAAGAAAAATGCAAGGCACTTATCGAGAAGAGCTGAGGGAGAATCCCCAGCAAGGCTACTGCATAGTCCCTGCCTCCCTTCAAGCGGCGGTCCTAAGGCTGGACCGCATATTCCATCATCTTCTCCGCTAGGCCCTGATCATGGATGACGGAGGCATTCCCAAGAATCCCCGCTGGTGCATAGCAGGGCTCGAAGGAAGGCTGGGCAAGAGTGTCTTCGGCACACGAAGACATGGGCCGCGCGGCCGTCGCAACCGCAACCGCCATAGCCATCACCGGGATGCTGGCCACTATGACTGCTGGAGGAGTCGAACGCGTTGGTTGCTCGATCTCCCTTCCCCCGTCGATGTCAATGACCACCGGGGGGTGGAGCCTGCTGCTGAGGCAGCCGGGGGGCCGGGTCCACCGCCCTCTGCTCTGAGGTCGAAGTGGGCTTGGGCCTGTGGTCCGCTTCCACCCAGGCCCTCTTCGACGTAGGGTCCCGGGCCTCAGTTGAGGCACTCTATTTGGGGGCCACCTCCATCAAGCTGTCTACCGAGAACTTCATCCTTGGAAAGGAAAAATGTCAAAGAAGGTCAGCAAAAAAAAAAGAAGAGAAAGAAGAAAGAAGTGTGAAGCCTCACCAATCACCGGAATCGGGTTAATCCCAGCCTCGAACAAGTTCTGCTCCAAGAACAGAACCTCGAGAGAGGGAAGCTCATCACTGAGTAGCTGGGAGAAGGCCTCTCGGTCAGACGGTACTACCTGGGCATTCTGGTTCGGGGACCGGTCTGGCTCACTCCAGACCCAGTCAACGTCCCCGATCGAGGCGAAGAAGAACCCGTTCTTCCATCCCTTGATAGACGTGGGGAGGTTGAACCAGAGGTACTTAGGCTGAGAAGAAAGGTACCACCACCCGTCATCGGTGGCGAGGTACATCAAGATAAACAAGGCCCTGAACAATGAAAAATGGGCAACAAATCCATGGAAATGATAGAACACAATGAAGGCAAAGATGACCCTGATGGCATTAGAAGCCAACTAGGCCAGAATGAGATGGAAGTGGCTAAGGAAGGAAAGGAAAAAAGGGTGGAATGGAAAATGAAGATCGTCGATAAGTAAGTCTTCGTAGAAAGCAACCTGGCCGGGCCGCTCGAGGTAACTCGCTCCCCCGGTCCCGGGAGCGAGAGTTGGATAGAATCTGGGACCCTGAACAGATCCCGGATCATGGAAAGATCTTCTCCAGTCATCATCGAGGTGAAACCGGAGGGACCGGAGGAAGCCTCTGCGCCGGAGGGGCAACGACAAAAGCAGAATGAAGAACAAGAATGGGAGAAGGAACTCTAGGGGCCCTAAGGCTTCTGATAACTATCTCGCCCAGGCGCAGTCACCTTCGGACTTCGAGAGGAACCTCATCTTCCTCATCGGAAGACGACGGGGTCCTCGACTGGGAGGGACCTGCCTCGTTCGGGTTAGCGGAGAAATGAGGGTGACGGCCCGAAGGAGCCATTGGAAGAGGAAAGGTTTGAGAAGAAGAGAAGGTGGACAGAAAACTTAAAGAAGGCTCGGTTCACCTAAAACAGAGGGAAGGACCGGAGGTTGAGAAGAAGTGGGAGAAGAAGGGAAGATCGCAAGGCACTCACCTAACTGTTTTGGTGAAAAAAGGTCACCCAAGAGAAGAAGAAGGACCGCTGCAATCACCGGCAAGGTGCAAGAAAATCAAAATACATCGTTTCCGAAAAGTCCCCTCTCTTTTCAAAGTCAATCGACAGCGACCGTATGATACTTTTTTCGCCCCCGCCATCGGATGAGCGCCACGTGTGAAGGCGCCTGGCGATGATGCTTCAGTCCACTGAAAATCGCCTCGAGTCTGGCATGGTGCAATTATGGTCCGTCGAAATCGCGGACGTGGCGCCTACGCATTGGACCTCGGGCATGACATGTAGAGTGGCGGCAATCATGGCAATAATTATAGAAGATTTTTATTCTCCCATGTCATCTCTCCATTAACTCCCCATGTCCCAGCCACGGTGCTTCGATGGGACTTGGGAGTGAGGGGCAAATGATATGGTCATACCGCTGACATGGAGTACACCTCGGATCCAGTTGGCAACCAGGCAGGCAGATAGCACTGTGTTAAGTTCTTCTTCGAGCTCCCTCGCCAGGTGGCCTCACCAACGATCGAGCCCACCTCGGCCTGAGCTCGGTACCCCGGCTCCTTCGCCAGATGACTTCCCCAGTTCGAGCCCAGCTCCACCGAAGTCAAGGTCACCTCGGTCCGAGGTCGGCATCTCCGCTCCTCCGCCAGGTGGCTTTCCAAGGGTTGAGCCCACCTCGGTCAGAGTCGAGCCCTCCTCCGCTCCTTCGCCAAGTGGCTCCCCAAGGGTCGAGCCCACCTCGACCGGAGTCGAGCCCTCCTTCACTCCTTCGCTAGGTGGCTCCCCAAGGGTTGAGCCCACCTCGACCGGAGTCAAGCCCTCCTCCGCTCCTCCGTTATGTGGCTCCCCAAGGGTCGAGCCCACCTCGATCGGAGTCGAGCCCTCCTCTGCTCCTTCGCCCGGCGGCTCCCCAAGGGTCGAGCCTACCTTGACTGGAGTTGAGCCCTCCTCCACTCCTTCGCCAGGTGGCTCTCCAAGGGTTGAGCCCACCTCGATTGAAGTTGAGCCCTCTCCATGGAATCATCGGGAGGGATAAAGGCACCAGCCCCGAGATCGCTGCCGAGGTAGATGCACGCAGTGCGGCATGCCTAGTACGGTGCTGCCCAAATCTACAACGGTACGCGTAACCTTGTTTGCACCTGTTTGGAAGGGGCACCCCGATCAAGATGTCGGACCCTACGGCCGACCACCTGGAACCCCCCAAAGGAGAAGGCTGCGTTCAGTGTCTTAGACCCGAGGGCGGCTGTGCCTAGATCGAGGTTCCACCTAATTCCCCCCTTTGTGACAACACACTAGGCAAGACAAGTTCACAACTTAACTCCCAACTATAAGAGGAAATGACATCAGGGGAGCGGCCAACGGACACCGTTGACCCTTAAGCTCCCCAGAGAGGGCAAATCGAGGCACGAGAGCAATCAGCGATCTACAAAGGCACCAATGGACAAGAAAGAAGGTAAGTAATCGGGAGAGAGCAAGCACACAAGATAGCAAGAAATGAGTGACTTGAAGGCAGGAAGCTCCTAGATAACTCCCGAAGCGAGTCCAGCGAGCACGGTCACTGCAACTCAAGCACCATTCCTCTCTCATCTTCTCCTATTCAGTTCTTTATTACAAACTCCTCTAAGTACGGTGACTGAAGTGGGATCCGCCTTAGGGGATCTGTTTCACTTTGTCGTCCGCTAACTTGATCGTCGGAGTGCCCCCGCCGGGATCCCCGACCCGGGTCTCTAACACTGTTTTGCAGGTCTGGAAACTCCTGGATTCCGGAGTAAAGGGATGGACGTCCGGCGCCATCACGTAGCTACAGGCCACGATGATAAGGTCGGCAACAATTTGCATATAATTGACTTTTTTGTGAACGTGAAATCAAATTCTCATGTATAGATTCTTCTCCAACTTGAAGTTTAGAATAACTTCAAAATTAATTGATATACCAAAAAATTTGTTGAATGTGAAAGTATAATAAGAATCATATTCATGAAACACATATTCTTATTATTTGATATCCAAAACTACTTCAAAATTAATTAGCTTTTCATCTCCATAACTGACTGAATCTTCATAAAATACTTTCATATATTAGATAGCTTCAACATAAGACTCTATCATGTGATTTGATTTTTCTATGTGGATATCTATAACCAAATTAATTATAGCATCCTTTAACTCTTTTTGAACAAATTTAATATCAGATAGTTTTTCAAACATGACCTCCTCTAAACTTAATATGGTATCCATCTAATCAAGGTCTTCTTGCTTCAAATTTTCTTCTCAATTTGATTAATTCTTAATTTGATCAATCTTGTCATGCTCTAAGTCTTTAAAAGTTAATCGAGTCTTTAATTTATCAAACTCTCCCTTCTTCAAATCTACATCTTTAAAACTATTTTGTTCCGCTTCTAAATCTTTGGAAAAGTCTAGAGCCAAAATTTAGTCTTTAGATAATTCTTGTTTATAATGTCTCATCTTGCTAGAACTTGAGTGAATGACCATAAGAATATCTTTTTTCTTTGGCTTATTTATATTTTAGATATGAAGATAATTTTTTTTTTTGATTGATATTCGAATAATCTGCATTACTTTCTTATATTTCAAATTTTACTTTCTTTTTGCATCTCATTGTTGAGGATATTTGTTGCAGCGGATATCGACTCAAGGCCAGAGAAGGCACTGGACAACATATATCATTATTGGAAAAACCTGCAAAACAAAGTTCCAAGTCAGAGTTGGCTTCGATAAGGACTTTTTGATGCTCGATTCAGAGATCTGGAACAGAAAGAAAGTAGTGAGTATGAAAAAAGATTACTTCCTGAGAGCCCTCGGGGCCTTAATTATTTATAAGAGAAGGTTGAGCCAAAATAGATAACTCCAAGGATATTGGACTACGATCGCACCACAGTAGTATCACAGTCACAATCTACTCAGGAATTGTGGAGGCCACTATTTATGGCAATGATATTAGAGTGGGTAGCTATTCTTGTGACCTGGATGATAGGTAATTTGAAATCTTTGAAGTTGGTCATACGAGAAGGGGCATGCCCATAGACCACACCCGTTGATCGCCAAGTATTGCGTACCTTGGAATATGGCCTAGCTCAGCTGATAGGTCTATAGATAGTCTAGAAGGCCAAGGTCCAACATTCGGCTATTGGTTGTAAAGATGCTTCGGAAATAGGCTTTGGCCAGTAGACAAGTCGGCATATGAGTTAGTGAGCAGTGCCTCCATCTCTGGAGTTGAGTTCTGAATCTATATCAATCTTTATTCAAGATATCAGAAATATCCTCATAATAGTATATAATGTCATTATCATTGACTCATCCAAGGCATTCTATAAATCTTGTTTTTTTCAAATAAGACTTAATCTTCCCTTTCAATATAGATAACAATTATTATTCGACTTACGAAAAGAAATAGTGGTAAAAGTAGCATTACTAATGCTAGTAAGGCCAGGTATCTCAAGTGTGTTAAGATAGAGGGAATAGCTTCAATCCTAATGATTTACTTCTTGAATCACCAAAATAAGAATCCACATATTTTGTGCCACCATATAGCAAATTATTAGAACTTCTTCAACCATGTTGAGCTACTAACATATGAATCACTAACAATTAAATTGTCGCTTCCAAAATTGCTTTTTAAATAAATCTGATCAAAGCAATAAACTGGTTATTTGCTTTTCAAACCTATGGCTGTGATACCATATAGAGCTATCAGTATCAAAATCTACGGTTCCAATACTATGTAAAATGACATATGATGTTATGCGGAATAGATCGATTGTGATGGTCTAGGATCTAGAACAAACATAAAATACAAAAAATATTTATAAAGAATTACGATAAGAAAATAATTATGAAAAAAAATAGAAAAAAATAAATTTATTCAAAAAAAATAATGGTCAAAATAATGATTTTGGCTCTACCTCATAAAAACTCTTAAATAAAGGATGATGTGGCAGGATCGCTGACGTGGAACACCTGCCAGTTGCCAGGATGGAGTATGCCGCCATGGTGGACACTGCCTCCCGGGCCCGCTTCCCGGACCAGGCTCGCGCACCGGGTCGAGCCCCCTCAGGTAGCCGAGATCGCCTGTCGAGATCGGGCGCCGCCCTTCGCAGGTCGGATCCTGGGAGATCGGACCGCCCAGGCCTTGGCCGAGCGATCTCCCAGGTCGACCCCCTTGAAGTCGAGCTCCATGGTCTGAGATCGAACTCAGCCCTCCGACGCGTGGGGCCTGAGGTCGAGCCCTCCAGCTCGGGGCCGCGTGCCATCCACTTTGGCCAAGCCAAGCCTCCCGACGTCGAGTCCCGCAGACCGAAGTTGAGCCCGGCAAGGCCAAGTTCCGCGGTCCAGCTCGACAACCCCCTCGGCCAGGGTGCCAACCGCCAAGGAAGCAGCGTTTCCCCTCCAAAAACGACGGCGGGCCTCCCGAGGGCCGCGAGGTAGTGCCCCCCATACTGCAATAACTCCCCGCCACTGCCACTCATGCCAGAAGAGAAGAAAGCTCCCTGACCAGGGTGCCATGCCCTCTACCAACCGTCCGTACGGCCAGAAGCGAGGGACCAGCCAGAAGGCACAAATCTCGAGGGCGACGGCCCATCGATCGAGGCACTGCCAAGTTTCCAAGAATGGGGCGACCGGAGAGAATGTCAGAACGCACGGAGGCTTTCCCCACCGAATGTCAGAAGAGACATTCCGTTCATGGAACGGTACCCCGCCACACGCTCTGGCGGGGGGGGGGGAGAGTACCCCGAAGCAGGTTCAGTTAAAAAGAAACCATTGAGGGTAAGCAAAACAATGCAAGATCACTCCAGAAAACGAGAAGAGAGGGAAGGCCACAGAGGAGGATCTCTCCACCTCGGCCACAAACTCTCCCAGCTCGTACTCACCTACATTCACAGTCGCCTAGATCGTCGTGGCCTGCAGCTTTTTACGTGGTCTGGGTGAGTGGACTCCCCACCAGTGTCACCGGGCTTGTCGGTCGGAGACAATCAAGGGGAACATACCCTCCACCACGGGGCTTGGTAGAGCCACCGTGCTCGGAGGGGTCATTGTAGGGATGAAAGGGCTTGATACTGTGCTGTGATCTTCCTGTGGGCCTCTCAGGTGGGAGAAATCTTCTTTATATCATCCCTCTGTCGGGCAGACCTACAAAACAGGGGAGACTTGCACCGGGGATTCTGGCAAAGACACTCCGACAATCAAGTCAGTGGGATGATCGAAGGAAATAAGAGACCTCTGAGGTGGAAAGCTTGGGGGACTCTCTGCTGCCAGAGGGTGATAGAAAATGAATGATCATGAAGAGAGTGTATTGTCTCTCTTCTACCTTCTTACCTCCCCTTACCTTTCCATGCCGGTCTTTATATAGACGAATGGCTCCTGTCGTTCGGGGGAGGCATGCTGGCCTTGATGTAGACTTGTCAGGCTAGGATAGCCTGTGAGGTCATGATGGGCTGGTGAACCTTCTTCTTCTGGGTGGTTCAGGAAATTGGTACAAGGATACAGTACCTTGGGCAGGGCACTATTCACTAGTTAGTGTAAAGAGTGGCTTAGGAAACTTAAATGCAAACCTTCTTTGCAGGCGGCATGTCAGGCGGCGTGCCATAGGGCTCACGTGGGTGGGGATCCTTGGAAAGAGTGCCGGGCCCACGTGGATGAGACAGAACCGTGCAATGCTCTTAGTGGCTGAGCTGGGCTGAGACGCCGAAGTGCCGAGTTGGCTGGGACTTTACTCCAGGTTGCCATGCGGGCACGCAGATCGAGAGAAAGCCCGTGGGGGCCTCCATGCACGCTAATCAAGGTGACGTGCGAGGCCCCATGCACGTAGGCGCGAACTCATGCGTTGCGAAGACGAGCGCTGCCGGACTGTGGGAGAGCGGAGCTGGACCGCGGGCATGCTTGGGTGCGGAGCAGGTGCGGACGGATGTGGCCACACAGGAGTGCCAGACGGGGCACCGTGTGGCCGTGTTGAACTAGGCACACGGGCACGTGGGCTTGCCGAACTGAGCGTCACGCATGCCCGTGCATGTCAGAGCTGCTGCGGGCGGAAGGCTCGGACCTGGGGCGCGGGAGCGCCGGTCCTAGCAGAGCTGAGCTGAGCCAGACCGAGGCGGGGCCGGCCGGAGTTGGGCTCGTCGAGGTGGCGTCCTGCCAGGAGCGGAGTGGGGACCGAGCCGGGCTGAGTCACAGGTGCGCCAGGCGGGCGCACCGCGGGCGTGCTGAGCTAGGAGCCGGCGTGCCGAGGTGGGCTGGTGTCGGAGTGGGCGAAGGCGAGCTTGGGCTGGCCTTCGTGCCGTGGGCGAGGTCGGGCGAAGCCGGAGCTCGGAGGCGTGGCCTCCTGCGGGCGAACTGGGTGCCAGCTTGGGCGGAAGCCACTCGCTGGCCTCCCACGGGCGGACGGGATGCCGGAGAGGGCGGAGCAGGAGAGGGCCGGTGCTGGAGCGGCGGAGCCGGAGAGGGCCGGTGCTGGAGCGGCGGAGCCTAGGCGGGTTCGCTGGCTTGCTGGCATGGGGTCGCGCCGGACTGGACGGAGGCGAGGCGCCCAGGGATGCCGCGGGCGTTACCCTGGCACGGGCCTGCCCTGGTACAGGCGTGCGCACGGGCGTGACTTCTGGCGGATAAATCTGGTTGCGCGCATCTCCATGCATGCAAACCAAGGTACGGACGCATCGCCGATGAGGTGCCGAGCTGGGCACGACTGGAGCTGGCCCGGGGCCCATTTCAGCACAGACTGGGCAGCGAAGAAGCAGGACCCCGTTCATGACCGAGATGGAGCCGAGGTGGAAAAGTATATGGCCGCGTCAGCCACCAAGGAGGATGTCATACCGGGGCCGAATAGACTGGTGACCACTGTAACAAAAGGCATTGCATTAAAAAAAAAAAAAAACTTTTTTCTTTCTTCCAGCATCTTTTTTTTCATATTAAGGAGATGCCAAAGATCCCTTTAAATAAAACATCATAAGGATAAGATGTTCGGCTCCTATCTAAAATCAAAATCTATCGGGACATAAACTCTAAAAGCATCTAAAAGAAAATAATTAAGTAAAATAATACTAGAAATAGAATACTAAATTTATTAAAATAATGATCAATTAAAAATAAAATGTTAATAAGATTAGGACTTGAATGAATTTCGTTGCTGTTAGACTTTTAGTTTAAATTAGAAGCCGGACTGGCCTCACAATTTTGTCCTTCAAACATTGCCCAGGAAGGAGAAGAAAGGTCTTTTATTATAAACCAAAATTTTTTAACTCATAATTAATATGTAATTAATGATGCACCCTTTTTTTTTTTTTTTTTTTTTATAGAAAAAAAGATAAGGGGAATAAACCTCAGTGTAGCTCCCCCACAGGGCTTTCAATCCGTTAGATGATTATTCGATTCAGACAACAAATTTTTTACGTACCCCCCACCAACCGATGAGTACGTCAGTCTAATCCCACTACGACATCGGAGTATCGATCGTCCATCTCCTAATCACGTGCATCCAGAAAATCTGGAATTTAATCGAGTCATCTAGGGGATCATGCCTCGAATCCATGACCGAATAGAGGTGGAGCCGTGCCTTTACCAACCGCGCTACCACCGTAATGATATGCACCCGTCCTATATCACAATAAATCTCAACCAAGCATTTAATATTTTTTTTAAATTATCAAATATTGAAATTAGACAATGGTGGATTGTAAGTTGGTTAAATTTTAATTCATTATTTGGACCGATACGGAGACGCCTTTTTTAGACCAAGAATTTTAATTTAAATTGAGCAGAGATTCAAATTTATATTTTAAGGAGTTCAATTCAAGATTTATATATTTTTTTATAAAAAAATGGATGGGAGAAGGAAAATTCCTGGTGTAGGTGTTCCTACCGGACCTCCATCCTGCCAAGCTATATTCGATTATGGTAGCTATTTTTTTGCAATACTCTTTTCATCCGAAAATGAGTATGTCAGTCTGATCCTACTAAGTTATCAGAATATGCTCCTTCTTATTTTCAATCACGTGCTTCAGAAAAATTTTTTGGATTTAATCGAGTTACCGCATGGATCACGCTTCAAATCGTGATTATTTTTTTTATTACATAAAAGAAAAAAAAAAAATTCAATTCAATATTGTTTACAAAACTAAATCTGAGTCCTTGAGTAGCGGCGCCACGACGGGCGCACTCTCCAATGGCGATATCCGATATTCCTCGCAAACCGCAAGCCCAATTCCGTCCAAAAGTTCCCTAAAGGGCCGAGAGGATCCGCCGTAAGGTTAAGACCAAGTCGAGCACTTACGTAACATCTTTCGGCGTTACCACCTTAGATCCCAAAATACCCTCATCCAACGGTAAAATCCCACTGCTCGGACATGAACAGCGCAGAAAGCTCTTCAGTCTTGTCCGTGCCCTCCCTCCGTCGTTCTTTCTCCTCTTTCCCCTTCTCATGTAGAGAGAGAGAAGGGGCGCCGGGGTGGGGGTGGGGGTGGGGGTTCGGGGCGCTTCGCCAAAGGCTTCTCGTCCTTACCGTGTGCCGCGCCCTTCTTTCCGTGTCCCGCGATTCGATCGGACGGCCGAGGCGATCCCATCAGTGCCCCGAGAACGGATCGAGCGAGGCATGCAGTCGGATCAGACGGTCATTAGCTTGAGGCCTGGCGGTGGCGGCAACCGACGCAGTAGACTCCTTGCCCCCCGCTTCGACTCCCCCGCCTTTGCAGCTGCCGCCGCAACCGGCGGAGGGTCGCCGTCCCTGGGCTCCTTCTCCCGCTCAGAGCTCGCCTTCCTCCACCCCACCGGCAAGGTAAGCAACGATCTTCCCCGGATCTATATTTCTCCGCATCGTCCGAAGTTGTCTCTTTGAGAGTTTCGGAGTCGTACGGATCGTTAGGGAGCTATGGTTTTGATCGGTTTGTTAGATTCCTGGATTGCTCCGACGGGTTTCTTGGTGCTCAATCTATTGCTTTTGGTCCCCAGTGGCGTCGATTTCTTGGAAGAGTTGGATTCTTGAAAGGTCATGATAGGGTTTAGAAGTGAAATCTTGAGTTACGTTTCGTTTTGTTTGTTTTCCTTTTTCTATTTTTTTTAAAAATTTTGCCTTCTACCTGAGGTTTCTAATAAAGCTGAAAGATAGCTTTTTTTTTTTATTAAAATGTTGTTCAGGGCGCTTTCTGATTATTTATTCAATATTTGGTGTTGAAAATAAATTCGTTTTGATCGTGTAATTGATTAGAACTGGGGAACGGAGAAGCTCTTTCATATCATCATATGGTTTTAATACATGGGCGATTTTATCCGGATGACCCTCTTCTTGAAATCTTATCTGCGGTAATTCTTATATTCAACAAGTCTTCGTGGAGTCAAGTTAGTCAAGTTGCTTTACTAATAATGTCGAATATCCTGCTAACTGTGGTATGTTTAATGATTTGTACTATAAGGTAGTCTCTTTTTTTTTTTTTTGGATCAGTTTGATTACTTTGTAGGGATTTTTCTCATAGATCTTATGAGATTAGAATACAAGAAAATTATTATTTAAGAATAGATTTGAACGTGCAACAGATTCAAAAAAAAATTTATATAAATTAAGAATAAATAATTATTTTAAGATTTGGGATGCGGACCTATGTTTGCTATTACTTTCTAATATTCTATTATAGATGTTCACATGTGATGTGGCAGGATCGCTAATGTGGAGTCCCTGTCAGGTCCAGCCGGATGCCACATTGGCAGAAGTTGCTAAGTCAGACCCTCTTTTCAAGCTCCTTTGTCGGGCGGCTCAAAGTCGAGCTTCCGCTCTCTTTGAGCTCCTTCGCCGGGCGGTTCCCTCGAGGTCAAGCCCGCCTCGATCGAAGTCGAGCTCTTGCTCTTTTCGAGCTTCTTCGTCAGGCGGCTCCTCTTTTCGAGCTCCTGCTCTCTTCGAGCTCCTTCGCTGGGCGGCTCCTTCGCTGGGCGGCTCCTTCGAGGTCGAGCCCATCTCGGCCGAAGTCGAGCTCCTGCTCTCTTCGAGCTCCTTCGTCGGGCGGCTTCCTCGAGATCGAGCCTATCTCGGCTGAAGTTGAGTTCCTGCTCTTCAGACCAAGCTCTCTTTAGACGGAAGGTCCAGTAGTTGGAAGCCGTCCCCATGGCCAAAGTCCATGGCGCTTCGGGAGATTCAGAAGCAAGAGAAGGACGGCGCCACCTCCTTTAGACGACGGACCGCCGTCCAAGGATCACGGAGGGGCATCCCCGAGGATGCTATGATTACACCCGTCGCTACTTACACCAGATAGGAAAGGGTGTCCTGGCCAAGGCACTGCACCTCCCAACAGATCGTTTGCACCATCCGAAAGAGAAAATCATCCCGGAAGATTCAAATCAGGGGGGCAGCTGTTCCCTGATCGAAGTCTTGCCAAATTTTCTAAAGTGGAACGACCAGAGTGAAGGTCAAAGCCAGCGACATAACTCCTTATCATGGATGGGGAAGGCACCTGGGCGCACGGCACGGAACACTGCCGGGTGTTGACCTTTCGATGCCTGCAGAGGGGGAAGAACCTGAGGTAGGTCGCTGGAAGGGTCCATGGCCTAAAAGAAGGTTCAGAAGGTCTTCGAAAAAGGTAAGCAAGCAAAGGCAAGAAAACGGGAGAGCAAGCAAGGAGCAGAGCATTTGGAGATTACCGGAGCACCTGTCGGAAGGGTCTCAATGAACACAGCCATCATCGCTCGAGCTCTCCTCTACCACTGCCACCCTCACTCTACTTTTTCTTTCTAAAGCAAAATTTTCTCCTCCAAGCATGGAGTCCGACCAAAGGGGCCCACAGGGGAGGATATGTTTTCCTAGATCGCCACTGACTTGATCGTCGGAGTGCCCACCGGATTCCCGGCTCGGGTCTCCTCTTTTTTGCAGGTCCGGGTGCATGAGCTGGTTCCCGAGTGACGAGGTCGGCATCCGAGGTCATCCCCAAGCTACAGGTCACGGCGGTGTAGGCGGCAACAACATGAATATTAAAAGCTAAGTTCTTTTCAGCTTTTTTCTACGGATGGCTATTCGATGGGACAAGCCTAGCAAACTAATCTCACGATATGTATATATTTGGAAGTAAAGAGAGGATCTAGCCATTTAAAACCAAATCCTAACAAGTTCTCCCATCATGGGCTTAAGTTGTGTTGAGGCCTACATTATTTTGCCCCAACTATACCAACCAATATAAGGTATGCATAGCTTGAATACAAGGATCATTGATAACATTGGACTTATAAACATATCCATCAACCTGAATCATATAATCAACATATTTTTAATAAAACAAAATAAATATAATAAAATAATTAATGACAACCTATAATTAGAAAAACTCTTATATTCTTCTATTGAGATAATATTAATTATAATTTTATAAATATTTTATTTTTTAAAAAAACTAATTTTTGGGTTGAACAACAAAAAATATAGGATATTATGACCATGGTTCTAAAAAAATATGATCTATATATAATATCTTGAAATTGACTCGATCTAATAGTATTGATTATGCTGAATCATTGGAGTCATTGCATCATTTATTTAATACAAGATTTAGCCTTGGTTACAAATATTATCAATATTATCGACATAAATTTTGGTATGGTAGTGTAGCAAGAAAATAGCATCAAAATATGATTCAAAAAAATATGCTATTTTCATTATCAATCATCCAATTTTTCTTCAACATGTTTGAATACAAAATAAGAAAAATTTCAACGGCTTTAATAATAAGTAATTCAATCTTACATATTCAACATGGTATCAATGACAAGATAGTACTACATACCTAAAACTTGATACTCGATCTCAGTTTTTTTTTATATAGTAGGTACATAAACAAAAGATATCTCATAATGTATTTAAATAAATATGTATACACGATCAAAAGAAATTATATAAATATACCATCAATTATCATGTCAATAATGTATATAAATATTCATGGTGGATATATAAAATGAAAAGAAAGTCTATAATAATAAAACACAAATGCAAAGTCACTCTCACTAATTATGCACGTTAAAAGAATTCAATATATTCATATTTTTAACAAGCTTTGTAAAGAATGTGTCTCAAATATTTGATCAGAAGATCTACCAACATGGACTCTGTATCTATGTGCTCAGCAGTTATATCTCATTTCTTCATAAAATCTCTACTGTCAAATATTTTAGCTTGAAATATTTAGATTTATTAAAAGATTTATTATTCTTTGTGAAAAATACGACAGCTCTATTTTCACGATAGATTGTCAGAGATTTGATACTTGAATAAACAATCTAAAATCCTGCTATAAAATTTATCAGCCAAATGGCTTGAGTAGCAGTTCCATTGTAAGAATTGAATTCAGCTTGCATGGTAGAAAAAGCAGTCAGTGTCTGTTTAATATTTTTTCAGGATATTGCACTCTCAACTAACATAATATATCATGAAGTTGATTTCAAATCATCAGGATATCCAGCATGATCTGAATCTGAATATCCTATCAACTCTAGATTATCAGCTTTCCTGTACACAAGTATGTAGTCCTTATTTTTCTATTAGTACCTTATCACTTTCTTTGTAGTAATATAATACTTGAATCTTGGGTCTGACAAATATCTACCAAGAACTCCCACTATGAAGGTAATATTAGGTCTAGTGCAAACCTGGGCATATGTCAAACTCCCTATAGTACTAGCATAAGGTATATCTTTCATCTAATCTTTTTCAAGCTCATTTATGGGGCACTAATTTTTATTGAACTTGTTACTCTTGACAACAGGCGAATCACATGTCTTGCAATTCTACATATTAAATCTTTTAAAACCCTTGTTGATGTATGCCTTTTGTGACAAACCCAATAGATGGTGCGATCTATTCCTATGAATTTTAATACCTAGGATAAAAGATACCTCACCAAAATTTTTTATATCAAAATTTGTAGATAGTATTTGTTTGGTTTCATTAAGCAAACCATAATCACTACCGGTAAGCAAGATATCAACATACAAAACCAAAAAAAGATAAACTTGCTCCTAATTTTGAATGTACCGATTAACCTTGTTTTTCTCAAAACCTAGAGAGGTTATTACTTCATCAAATTTCAAATATCATTGCCAAGATGCTTGTTTCAAGCTAGAGATGGATTTCTTTAATTTGTGAACTAAATACTCTCTCACTTACCTGAAAATCCTTAAGCTATTTCATATATACTTATTCACTGAGATTATCATTTAAGAAGGTAGTTTTAATATCCATTTGATGAAGCTTTAAGTCATAATAAGCCACTACAGACATGATTCAAAAGGAATCCTTTGAGGATACTAGAGAGAGTTATGAAATCTATTCATTCTCTTTAAGTAAAGTCTTTAGCAACCAATCTAGCCTTAAAACACTTAATTTTTTTCTCAGAGTCTTTCTTAATCTTGTATACCCACTGACATCCAATAGGTTTATAATCCTTACGAGGCTTAATAAGCTCCCCTTCATAGCACCTATTCATAAGTCAAACTAGGGATAATTCACAGCATCAAGATAAGTTACTGGATCAATCATATGTCTAATGTCATAATCTCTTTCTTCAAGATAGACCTCTATCTTAATGGTAGATCTTCTTAATGGCACCTCTTCAGCACATTCAACTGGTTGAAAACTCTCAATAACAGTAAGAGGATCAAGGATCTGAATATCCACTTTGTCAATGGATGCAGAAACTACATTCTCATGATATACAGACATAGGAATAGAGACAACCTCAACAACCTGACTACTATCAATATCAGTAGCCTGGAAAGATTTAACATGCTACCATATCAAGTTCTAGAAATTTGACAGTGAGAGACTCCACAATTTTGTTTCTTTTTCCAAGATTATAAAATTTATATCCTTTAGCATATTTTGAATATCCAATGAAATAATAATGATCGGTTTTGAGGTCAGTCTTTTTCTCTGTAGGATTACATATTCTTACTTTCGCAGGACAATCTCGAACTAGGAAATAGTTTAAGCTAGGTTTTCTATTAGTCTAAAATTTAAAAGGTATTTTAGGCACATAATTACTGAAAATTCTGTTAAGGATATACAAGACAATTTTAAGAGCATCTCACAAATATTCTAGTAAGTTAGACTTATCATGCTCCTCATCATATTCTTAAGGGTGCGATTACATCTTTCGGCCACATTATTCTGCTCACGGCTATTAGGCATAGTATATTGAGCAATAATCCTATAATCCTGTAAATACTTGGCTAATGGATCCGTATGCTGCACTACCAAATTATGTTTGCCATAATATTCACCCCCACGATTTTGATGATCTAGTCTAATTATTTTTCAACTTTAATTTTAAAGATTTTAAATTTTTTAAGAGCTTTTGATTTTTTTAATTAAATAAAGATAATTATATCGAGAAAAATTATCAATAAATATGATAAAGTATCGATTGTCATAAATTGTAGAGGAACGAGGTTCACTAATGTCAGTGTAAATAATTTTCAAAAGGCATGAACCATGAGTTGTCCTTTTCTTTTTACTCTTGGTCAGTTTATCTCTAATACAATCAATGCAAATCTCCATGTCCTCAAAATTTAATATTGGTAGGATGTCATTCTTAATTAATCTATTAATTCTTTCTTTAGACATGTGCCTAAGCACTTGTGCTATAACATAGAGGATTTATTTTTAATCCTAGAATGTTTTACAATTATATTCTTAACATTTAAAGAAGTATAAGGACTATCACAAGCTAAACATAATCTATATAATTTATCATCCAAAATTTCATAACCAATAATTTGAGAGTTAAATATCAAGTTAACTTTATTATCATAAAAAACAAAACTAAATCCAAGCCTATTTAAAAAAGAAACAGAAATCAAATTCCTTTTAAAAGAAGGTACATAAAATATATTTTCCAAAAAAATTCAAAACCAGACTCCAAGGTTAACCTGACAACTCCTACATATTTTACTTCAGGTCATTTTCTACTTTCAGCTTGCTCTCTTTCATATTTGGTTTCCGCTTGTTTATCAATCCTTATAAAGAAATGGTAGCAGGAGTTGTAGTACCACTATCAATCTACCAAGAATTAAGAGGGATATTGATTATATTTGACTCACAATAAACAAGAGCCAGGGACTTACCTTTTTATTTTTCTTTCTTTTCTAACCAAGGCTTGAACTTATAGTACTAACTCCTTATTTATCAATCCTTTCTTTTTACAATGAAAATATTTAACACTTTTCTTAATGGCAATTTTAGGACTTCTTACAAAATGATTCTAATTGGGGTTGCTTTCATGCCTTTTATGATTCTGAGCTTGTTTAGGAGCAATAAGTTTATGCTTTTTCTAATCCATAAAATCCTTGCCAGAATGGGGTTGAGATTGGAAGGAAATAAGGCCAGCCCAATGGACTTCGGGCCGGGCTTTGGGCTAGGCCCGAAGCAAATCAGGCTGGGCTTGGGCCTTATAATAAAACCTATTAATTTTTCGTGCCGGGCTCGGATGGGCTTACCGTGAAAAATGTCTAGACTGTGCTTATTCGCTGACATCTTTGATTTATGTAACAAACATCCTATGATCAAAATCTTTTGTTTTCCAAACAACTATAATGTTTCCATCAACTCTCATGGCCCACCTAGGTAATTGTTAGAAGATGTAAAATTATCCCCAGATTTTGATAAGGAATTGTTAACCAAACCAATGATGCAGTGCATGATGAATGATATGTTTTAACCACCAGCCTCCACGCTATAGAATGATCGCATAACATCCACCAAACAGTCAACTTGCTTTGATCAATAAGAAAAAGGTCCCATTAGGCCCGGAGAAAGCTGCTAAATTAGGAGCCTACTGGCCAACAAGTTAATTACACTTGGACATCCCAAATGTTTATGAATGCAGTTCTATAGCATCGAGGCTTGTATCCATCTTGAAGTATTACGTAAATACTTAAGCAATACTCTCCATATCTTCCTCATGTAGACAGCTAATGACCATATGGCAAGCCCGGTAGATATATAAAGCAAAACTACATCAGAAGCAACTAGAACAGCCAGCCCTGTTAGACTATACAGTTATTGAAATTATAAGTACTGTGCAATTAATGAAATAAAGGAAAAAGACCCTAAAATATAATTAATCATTTGCAGAAATAGGATGACAACCTAGAATCTCTGGTGGCAAGGAGGATGGTGAGAGCAGTTATTTGTGTTGCAGTTTTTCATTTCCCCAGGAATCGGGCTTGATTCGGGTCAGCTCGAACGAGCTCGGGCCGGGCTCGGGCCAAGTTTTTTTTAAAAAAATGGGGTCTAGGCCTGGCCTGAAGCTTGAAATTTTTTTTTCGGGCCGGGCTCGGTTAGAGGTATGGCTCAACCCGACTCGGCCCACTTCCAACCCTAGAAGGAAAGAAAGGCACTCTCACTATTCTCTTTCCTAACCTTTTCTTCCTCAGTAATATATTTGGTAATTAAGTCATGAATACTTCAGCTTTCATTCAGAGTATGATGGTAGTTTTAATCTGGAAAAACTCAATAGATAAGGAATTCAAAGCTTGAGGCATAAGAAAAAAATTAGATCAATTTTTAGATCCTTAAGCTTAAGTTTGAACATTAACTATTTTTAGAATATATTTCCTGACACCCTCAATATTATTATATCTTATGGTCGGCAGTTCTTTCATTAAACATCTAGACTCAGTATTGCCGGACACAAGGCATCTCTGTCCTATAGCTTCAAACAACTTTTAGCATTATTGGTTTTAAGCACACTATTTAGAAGATGCGCCTCTTAATTGCAATTAAGCTAAGTCTATTTGACTTTTTCTATTTGGCAAAGTGATCCTTTTGTTCAAGAATACTCTGATCAAAGATTGTCGAATTGTGTCGAACTGTCCGGTTCGGCTCGTACTGAATTGGATTGGTGGCAAACCTGCATGGTTCGGTGCCAAAAAACAATTCTCTAGGTTAAAAAAATAAAAAAAATAAGAACTGGCCCGAACCGGTCTCGAATCATCCCGAGCCGATCAGTTCGGTGGGTTCGGTCTTGTTCGGATCAGTTTGAATTGTTTTTTTTTGTTACTATACATTTACGGGGTGTTTATAAAGAAACTGAAAGCTTTGTGAGAGCTCGAGAGCTCTTAGTTGAGTGTAAAAACCTTCAACGAAGGTTGTAGAGGTGATTTTTTTCTGATATGAAGCTAATCAAATGCCAAAATAATAAGAAAGAAGATGGATTCGAGGTACACATGTTTTCCTTCTCTTTTTCTTCCTCTTCTTTTTTTTAAAATTCATAAAAAATAAAAAAATAAGTGAAAATGCTATCAAATTTTTTGGCATGATTTTAAAGTATGTTGTAGATCTATAAAAGATTTATACAATGATACTAAGATCCATATTTTTTATTAACTATATAATTTTTAAAATTAAAATTATTTTTTGATTAAAAAATTAATATAAAATTAAAATTATATATTATTGTTATAGGATTTGTAAGCTATTTTTATTATAAATTTTGCATTGATTTATCCAAGTTTTGATGCGTCTTATGAATAGTACTTTAGATCTAATATTAAAGAAAAAGTAAATTTTCATGCATATTTAATATTTAAAAAAATATATATAGCATCTATGATAGAATCCTACATGAATCTAAGATCAAATTATTTTTATAATATTTTAATATTTTATATTTTTTAAATCTAAAAAATAAAAAAATATAATTAAAAATAAAAAATAGATAAAAAATATTAATTAATATACGTAATTATTGAAGAGGAAGAAGGATCCAGAGTATGATTTTGGTTGGTTGAATTAAAAAATGCTTTCGGATCGGCATTATTGAAGGTGTAAATAGTGTAATGTAGAATTCAAAAGTGATGGGGTAACAAGATTGAAACAGCACTTGGTTGACAGCTATTCTGATGTATCTACATGCCATAATGTCCACAGGAGGTCCGTCAGTCGAAAAAATATTTTGCTGATTTCAGAGTAGAAAAGAAAAAAAATATCAAAGAAGAAGCTAGAGGTGGATCGCAGAGTCGCAGAACTATCTTCTTATTATTTCAGGGAGTCAAAGGAAGCATCTATTCTTTTCGATGAGGAGGCACAGATGGAGGCTGCCACTTAGACGAGCTTGTATGAGCAGAGGTAGCTAGAAAAGATGGTCAGGATTTGGACCATCAGCTTTTGAGTCGGGATCGGGATCGAGCTCTGCAAGTATTGTAAGAGAGTTTGAGACAGTTTAGGAGGACCTTCTTAGTCAGAAAGTTTATTAGGAGAGGTACCAGCTGTATTGCATCCATGTTGCGAGCATCTGACAGTAGAAAAAAGTCTTTCAGGAATATTCCAACTGAAGCTACTATCTATGATATCGATCCACATGCCTTTCCTAATAGAGATTCTAAGCAATAGAGGATTGATAGCATGCTGAAAAAGGATAAGAAGAATGATATATGACGGACCATCGGATCCTGGTTTCATTTTAGTCATATCCAGTGCACGCAGTAAACAATTTATATTATCGCTCTGCTATTATATTTATACAGGCTACTGGTGCAGGTGTACATCCTCTAGGATTAGGGATATATATGATCAGCTTTTAGACAGCAATAAGGAGCAAGAAAATTGGATTGCCTTCTATTAGAGTAAGTGGTCTGTGTATGGATTGACAGTGATGTGTGATGGTTGGACTGGTCTTACTAGACAGAGCATCATTAACTTCTTGACTTATTATGATGAAATTTTTTTTCATAAATCTGTTGATGCTTCAGATCAGGTAGATGATAATAATTATATCCATAGATTGATGAAGGAGGTGATTGATCAGGTGGGTGAGTAGAATATCATGCAGATCATCATAGATAATTGATCACATTATAAGGTCATAAGGGCAGCTCTTGATGCAGCGATGACCGTATATTTTCTAGACTTGTATTGTACATTATATTGATCTCATGTTAACATATATTGAAAAAATCTATAGGATACAGAAGATAATTGAATTAGCACAGACTATTATCAGATTCATCTATAACTATACATGGATCTTATCATTGATGAGGAGCTTTACTGAGAAAAAAATATTGAGATGAGGGGTCACACGGTTTATTACAAATTATATAGCACTTAACAGTCTTCTTGGTACGAAAGCATAGCTGCGTCAGATGTTTGTCAGTTAAGAATGGCGGCAAAGTAGATATGCCAGGGCAAATACTGAGAAAAGCACAGTGGAGAATTTAGTAATGAGATAAACATTCTGACAGCAGGCCGTGAGGTCAGTGGAGGCTATCAAGCCTTTATATGAGATACTTCGGGCCATGGACTCTAAGAGATATGCTCAGATGGGTTTCCTGTATTACATGATGCAAAGGATAAAGAAAAAGATCCAAGAAGCAGATCTAGCACATGATAATGAGTATATCCAGATCATTGATGGACGGTGAAGTTATTAAATAAGTTCGGATTTTTATCTAGAAGGTACGCAGTAAATCATGAGTTTTTTAAAATTTTAAATTAAATTATATTTTTACAAATATACTTGATTAATTCTTAAAATATATGTGCAGCTTACTATTTGAATTCGAGATTTTAATATTCCATACCGGATATTGTTATGGATGAATAATTTATGCCTGTCCTACATAATATTATATATAAGATAGAGCCCGATCCAAATATTGCAGCTATGTGCTTAGAAGAAATAAGGTTGAAATTGTTGAGTGATTTTTTTTAGCACTAATTTCAACAAGTAGCACATGATAACAATAATTTTTTTTTTAAACAATTTTTTAGGAAAGGCACAAATTTTTTTGGATCCAATATAGCCATTAGAAGTAAATCAAAGATAAATCATGGTAGGTATTACTAAGTACCAAGTCTAATGTTTGATTCAAATTGATTTTTTAATTTTGCTGAATCTAAAATTTTAAATAATTTAATATCTTTTGTAGTTAAATTGTGGGTACATTTTGGTGAATTAGCAAAACATTTAAAAGTTCTTGCTATCAAGATCCTCTTTCAGATGATATCATCTAGTGGATATGAGCGCAACCGTCTAAAATAGAAATATCCTCTTCAGCCTTATCCATTCCAAGCAGAGGAACCGTCTAAAATAGAAATATCTCAACGATCTTGTTTATGTACACTATAATTTAAGGTTGAGGCTAAATTGCATTCAGAAGGAAGTTAAATTGAAATACTCTGATCCTACTATAAGTAATTATGTTGATGAGGATGAAGATCCACTGATTGAATGGGTCGTGAGTCAGCAGCAGGAGCCAGAGCTTGATGAGCCAAGATCGCCATCTCGACTAGCCAGTTTTGTAGCTAGTGAGATGGGTGGATGCTGAATAATGGACAAGCAATATTCCTCACAGGACTCCAGCAGATACATGACCTTATCCCTTCCCATCATCTATTTGGCCCATAGACAAGCAAAGGCAGTTGCATCTTCACCGGAGTACTTAGTTCGTTCAGATTGGTGCTAGTACTTTTTCAGATAGTGGACATCTAGTAATCAGGAAAGGGTCGGATGATAGGAGATGCAGTCGTCTATTCATCTTCGATTCACTGATGAGTAGCAGTTTAGTCATGCCACACAGGATACAGACTATGGTACACCAGTTGGTAGATCCCGTGGTGATACGATTCCATATAGGCGACAAGCTTCGTGAGGTCGTTCAGGACACGATGCAGCTGCAGATCTTGCACGTGGAGTAGGATCCATGGATGTATCAGGGTCATCCTCATATTCAGAATCCTCTTATCTGTAGGTACCGACAGCTTGTGATCCATATGGTTCATATGGTGCATCCGAGGCATCATCTTCTAGTGGTTATTATCTTATATTGCCTAGAGCATTTTACGGATCTAATTTTGCTGCTGGTATATTTGGATGGGTCCCTGCACAGCCATGTCATATCTCCCGATACCTCTCAGAATCGGGACTTTAGCGAGGGATCTGCGATGAGTTACGATCTATCACGCATACCTCCTAGGATGAGCTTACAGGAGTATCATGCTACCTGGTTAGAGGGATTTACTGATCTTCCTCCATATATTAATGATTTTGATATTTATAGACATCTTGACACTTGATCCGATTCTAAATATCGGTATGTAATTATATTTATATTTTATCTTTTATTTTAATTAATTGTTGATAATCTTACTTTAATTATAATTTTGTATTTTACTTTAATTAGAATTATTGGCTGGAGGCTTACTTTAATATATTAGCATTTTTTAAATCCTAAATCCTATATCTTAAATCCTAAAAAAAAAATTGGGCGTGCTGGTTTTGATACCGTACCAACACATGGTATAGTACTAGCACCATACCAGTCCAGTGCCGATACGGGTCCCAGTACCGGTACCGGGATCCTTGACTCTGATCATCGAGATTATTGGATTTATTTTCATGCAATACTAGGTCAATGTCAACAATTCTAAAAGCAAATTTCATATCTTGCTTCTATCTCTTATAATTTGATCCAGTTAGGATCTCAACGACAATATTATTATTAACACAAAGAGATTGTACGATCAAAAATAACAAAAAAACCAAATATTAGTCAATGAATATATATATATATAAAATATAATATTTTAATTATAAATAAGAGTCCAAATATAATATCATTTTTTTTGACAGAATATGCAATATGCATAAGTACACTTCACATGAAGCCACAAGTAAACACAATATTCTAGGATTCATGAACCTATCCCCTTTGGATAAACAGATCTTTGAAAGATAAAGCACTATTATAATACAATGCTTTATGCAATTTTTTCCTAGCTAAAATACACAACCCCTTCTGGATAGGTAGTTATATGCCATAGCCAAAAAATATCTATCTCATGGTGAAAAATATCATGGACCGATAAAAATAAACTATTTTAATGATAGTATTTATGCCCAACTATAAAATTATCCATACAAGAAATTAAATGTTCAACCAAATATAAATTGATATATTTTAACTATATATATGCTACAAAAGATCAAGTCCGAAATGAGATGCTTAACATACATCCCATTGATCATGTTACAGCATGATATTGCATGCCAAAAGCTACTGTAATAAAATTGTATAGCTAAAAAAATAAATAAATTAGCTACTAAAGGATCTATCACATGCCAAAATAATTTTTCATAGTATTATATCTCAGAAAATACTTTCAGAAAAGGTATATTATATCACAAAATTATAGCAATATCAAAAAAAAAAAAAATCGAGGACTATCATAAAATAATAAACATCAATAGGGGCTAAACAACAATTTTTCTTGGACTGATTTTAGATATACAAACATCCGGGGGCTTATTTGAAACAAGCATCTTCTTCCTTTCTTAATCAGGAGGAGGCGGTGGCGCCCCTCCTTGCCTGATCTCCACCAAGCTGGTTGTTGGAGCCCTTGCTTAGTGGCCTCATGCCTCCCAAGCCAGCCGCCATCGACTTGCCAACAGTTAAGGGAGGCAAA